>BSBN01000643.1:4800000-6000000 GCA_027924645.1 Cunninghamia lanceolata
GATTTCACCTAAGGGAAATGGTAAGAAGACCAAAATTCTCAACATCAAATCTGATGCAGCGAAGGTAAACCTATCTACTAGGTTTGTTGACAAAGAAGATAACCCTAAAATGAATAGTGCAACCCTTGAGAGAAGATCTTCTAGACTTGCTAAGGTTACATTGCAAAAGAAAACTAGTAACAAGAAAAAACAAAGAAAGACCAAAGATGTCTCAATTAAGGAAATAATTTATGATTCTTAGACTAAGGAAGGGATAGAAATAGTTGTTGATAAGGGTCAAAACATAGATGCTGAAGAGGAGTAGGAAACACACTTTGAGGACTATGAGGAAACCCACTATGAGGATTATGAGGTAACTGGATAGGGTGATTTTTAGGGAGAGGAAAGGGAGGTCAGGGACCTACTGAGCATGACCAATTCAAGGGGGATGAGGAATTTGGGGAAAATGCTTTAAATATCAGACCACCCTTTACCTTCAAGATTTGTCTGACATGTTAGTTAAAATGGAAGACTTTTTTAACAGAAGGTTAAACTACTCTACCTACCAGGAAAGCTGGAGTAACATGTTTGATATGTGCCCTATGTTTCAAACCAGGATTGGGAAATTAGAGGAGGGTCTTAAGGATCTGGCTAATTTCACAAATGGTATTATGACTAACACTATTGATGAAGTGAAGAAAATTAATACCCAGATGGAAAGAGAAAAGACAAAAGACTGACAAAGATTCCTCTTCTTGGGAGGAGGCGCTGAAGAAAATGTAAAATGACTGCAATAGTCCTAAGTTTTAGTTCTTTTACTTGTTTCTTATTAGACATTGTGTTCTTGTTGTGTTATGTTTGTTTTCCTCTGATGACTACTATCCTGACCTACTTGGTTATTATCAGGATGAACTATTATAATACTACTGTTTTGTATAGTACCAGTCATGGTTTTTTGGTTTTGGATCACTAGCCCTCATGTGGTTATTATCAAAGATATTATTCTTCGAATTTCTATTATGGGGGATTCTTTTTGGATATGGTTTTGGGACTAATTAACTGATACTATTCTTTGATGGCTCCCTAGCCCTTTCTGGGTTATTATCAGGGAGGGTTTTTTTGTGATGATATTCTAATATGATCTTCCATTTGTATGGGTCTGGGACCCTTTTTCTAGCTAAACATAATAAAAAACATTCATTTCATTATCATATTCATTAAATAAATTATATTTATTTAATTAATCTAATTTCCCACATACAATTCCACTAATTAATTAAATAATTTTATTGTAAGGGGGAGTGTAATAGGTGAGCGTGTTATCAAAAACAAAAATATAGCCCACATGTTTAAAAAAAGCATAACACCCATTGGACCAACGAGCTTGTAGGGCTCATAGGCTTTATGCCTTCGCTGGGCCAATGAGCTCGTGGGTTTGAAGTGTTCTTGTTAGGGGATGAGGTCCCCGTGTTGTGGCCTCACCGGTTCATTGCTCCAGGCAAAAGCATTCGTGTGGAGCTGGAGGGCATGTCGCACCAGTGTTGGTCATGTTAAAAAGTTTACTAGGCATATTATTTTCATAAAAAAAATTAAGTGATTTTAATAATTATATTTATTTTTAAAAATTTTATTAATTTAGTAGTTTGATTATTTTATTAGTACCTGCCTTCGGCTGGTACTGTTGCAATGAGTTCGCACTTATCTAGTTATTAATCTATTGATTGCAAACCAATCAAAAGATAGGATTATTTTTTTTGTCAGACAAATTTGATCTAAATTTGTACTTTTCCTATATCAACATGATAATTTTTTAACAAAAAATTATTTAGAAATGATTTATCTGTATTCTCATTGGCTGAAAAAAAAAGACCTCTTCTCTGCGGATTGTCGGATTGTCAGGAGAGTGCAACAAAAAACTATAAATGTGGAGAGAATTTTGGTTTGAGGGGAGCACGTGGCAAGTAAACAAATTATGAACACAAATTTTGTCTCCCACTAGTTAAGTCATGCCTAAATGGATGGCGATTAATTTTTTGCTTCATTAGTTAAAAGTAATTTAATTTTAATTTAGTTTTTAGGGTTCTACACATTTTATTTTATGTAATTAGATTATTTTAGGGATTTAAATTTTATTTACTCAAAAGTTAAAAATCTTGGATTTCAATTTTATTTAGTCAAAACTTTAAAATCTATGAATTTAATTACATTTTTTATTTTATTCTTCAAACATACAATATTTTAATGCATTTTAAATTATAAAAGTATTAGTATTATTACATTAATTAATTCTTAATCATTATAATCATTATTATTATATTATTTAAATATTTAATATTTAATTTTGAAAATTTATATTTAAATTTTAAGTAAAATTAAATCTTTCAAGTGTAAATATTAAATTGAAATTAATGAATTTAATTTATTATTTACAAACCTAAAAACCTAAATCAAAACCTATTCGTAACAAATTGAAAATATTAAAAACTGGTGTAGTTCACCTAACTATTACCGTTCAACTACCCAAACCACTTTTACTCCAAAATTTTATAAATACCCTATATTTCCCAAATCAAAATTATGACGAGGATAATCTATTGAGTTATGCAGGTTAAAATTGTTGTTTAGTGCACGGGCGTTTTAGCCCCTTTAGCCAGTAGTATCATTGTCTTTGCTATAACCCTTGTGCTCATGTAGGTTTTTCAATTAATTTGGGTTGGTGCAGTGGTTGTCATTTACTTCATTGGCTCAACAGTTTCTCATTAAATCTTCAATCCATGGGTTGTTACTTTGTGCTGTTTATTTTAAAATATCAAACTTTAATATTTGATGGCCTTGGTTTTTGTTTTTAATCTTGACATTTAAATCTTTAGGGTTTTTGAATGCTTCAAATAACAAATCCTAAGCCCATTATTTTAAAATATCAAACTTTAATATTTGATGGCCTTGGTTTTTGTTTATAATCTTGACATTTAAATGAGAACTAAAATAGTTTTTTAATTTAAAAAATATTTAGCTATTGCTATTGTATAGATGCAAATATTATAACAAATTGAAAAATTATTTTTCTTTAATCTAATTGGCATAAAACTTTTATATTATAAGGGTGATTAATGTGCATCCATTACAATAATGGCGGTAATATTGCCTTATGAAAAGGGAGTGCCAGTTAATATATTATTTTATTTATGTTTAATAATATTTTATAACTATATTTTATTAGGGTTTTATCAAATCAAATAAAAAAGGGAAAAGTATAGGAAGTGCATTATATTTTTAAGATTTTACTAACTATATTAAGAAACATGGCATCACTTCGTTTAAATATTTTCCATCACACTAGATTTTTAACTGTTGAGTAAATAAAATTGAAATCCCTAAAATAAAAGTATTTTTCATGACCCATGACACTCTAGATTTTTGACTCTTGAGTAAAAAAAATTAAAATGCCAAAAATAACCTAATTTCGTAAAATAAAATAACACTAAAATTTTTCTTTACAAAGCATGCATATTTTTATTTATTGATTTCTTTTCATAGCTATTTTATAAAAAAATTATTATGGTTTAAATTTGTTTTATAACTATAATTTAGGGTTCTGCACATAAATAACCTAATTTCACTAATATTTCTTAACTATTCATTTGATCTTAACCATTGATGTCTAATTAAATGGAGTTGAACCACATAATTTAATTATATGAATGCCCCCAAAATTATTACTAAACCACAATATTAGATTAATTAAAATAATTAAAATCATGTTCTCTAAAAGTACTTACTATTATTACTTAAATAAAAAATTAAGTGACTAAGATAAAATACTGTAGTGATGTAAATATGAATATGTTATTGTTATTATATTATGTAATTATTCTTCAAACTTACAATATTTTAATGCATTTTAAATTGTAATAGATTCAATTTTATTACATTTTAATATTTTAGGCAGACATTTCAAATCTATCCACACCCAGCTAGGGTTAGGATTCTACACATTTTATTTTATGAAATTAGACTATTTTTGGGATTTCAATTTTATTTAGTCAAGAGTTAAAAATCTAGGATTTCAATTTTATTTAGTCATAAGTTAAAAATCTACAGTATCACAAAAAATATTTCACCATGTTATTACATTTTTTATTTTATTCTTCAAACTTACAATATTTTAATGCATTTTAACTTATTTAAAAGTGTTAGTATTATTACATTTTAAGGAAATATTTGTGTTATTTAATAGACTTTGTAAAAGTTTAGTTTTATAGTTAGGAAATATTTTAGTCCTATTTTATTTTTACCAAATTAGATTATTTTTGAGATTTCAATTTTATTTACCCAAGACATTTCAACACTCTTCAAAAATTAACTTTTCATTTATTAGAATGCAATTTGTCTAGACAATGAATACCTAATCCACAAAAAAACTACAACTAAACAAATACTTTATACAACCAATAGCTAATCAACAAAAAAATAACAACTAAACAAATACTATAATAACAACACTACAAGGCAGGCACTTGTTAATTATATATTTTATAAAGGATGAAAAGAATATAAAGTAGGGTGAAAAAATTGTTAAATAGTTTTAAAGTAAAATAATGTATAAATGAAATAAAATAAAATATTTTTTAATAAATAAAATAAGTTTTAATCAAATAATAAGAGCTCTTAAATTTTCTGATTTTAATAATTATATTTATATTTTTAAATTTTATTAATTTAGTAGTTTGATTATTTTATTATTTTATTATTATAAATTTTATAAAAGCTGAAAAGAATATAAAGTGGGGTGAAAAAATAGGAAAATGACTTAAGGTTGTTTTGAGAAAAATGATAGTATTTCCTTTGTTACAATTATAAGTTAGGGTTTTTTTAACCTTGGTTCACCATTTAGGTAGAAAGAAAAACAATCAAAAGAATATAGAAGAAGATAAATAAATAAATAAACTTTGATATTACGTGCTCATATTTATCTTGATTCACATGTTGTGACAAAACAATGAAAAGGATATAGAATGAGGTGAAAAGAAAGTAGGGGAAAAGATTTAGAGTTGTCGTGTGTGCATTGTATATATTTGATAAAAGAAAATAGTTTTAAAGTAAAATAAACTAGTATACCTATATTTAGAAAAATCTATGTAAAAAATGTTGAGACTCCTGGAGGCCCCTATTTTTTTATTAGATTTGCTATTAAAGTGGGAATAGGCCCCTCGAGAATGATAAGATTTTTGTAAAGATAGGTATGCTAGTTAGTCTAAAAATCTTCAATCATATTCTAATTCTAAATTGTCATTTGTCATAATTAATTTCATTCTTATCCATTATCCATAAATAGTGTCATTAAGGGATGATTGTGACCGTGTTCACAAAAACTTAAAAGAGCCAACAAATATATATTTTTTTAATTATAAAGTAAGTGTTTCAAATTTAAAATATAGCCCACATACTTTTATTAAACGAATATATTTAAAATATATATAACCCACATATTTTTTAAATGAAAGCACAAAAGAATTAAATTTAAAATATGTAACCGAAATAGTTTTATTAAATAAATAGACATAACAATAAAGTGGACAAAAAGTAGAAAATCTCTATAAATACAAGTAATTGTCAAACATAAAATGAACTAAAGATATCTTACATATATTTTTCTAAAGATAGGTTTGCAAGTTATAATTTCAGCTACTCACATGATTAGGTAAGAAGTCACATGATTAACTAAAACCTTGTGTAGATTTATTGACCTGGACACTCCCACAGAAGTCAAACTAACTTTATATCTGTACAACTCATTTCCATACTACATCTTTTAATCTTAACCATTGGTATAAGGATAAGCCCTAGAAGCTTCCATCCTTGCCCTAATTCTTATCACTAAATCTTATCCATCCATTTATCTTTAATCTCTTATTTGGAAAACTGTTTTATTTATGTGTCCAATTTATTTTTTCATGTTGTTTGGAGCTGTGATTTGTTTTTCCTAAAGCCGATAGATTCTGATGTCATCTGAGAAAATCACAGTGATCCAGGAGGAGCAGCCAAGTAATGAGCTCTTGCCTTTACAAACAGGGGCACCGAAATCTGATATATCTGATTTCCCACGGCGAAGGAACAGAGCTATGGGCGAGATTATACCGAATCCCGGCTAGTTTCCTAGGGTTTGGATTACAAGAGACGAATCAAAAAAGGGGGTTCATTTGGGGGATCACCAGATAAGGTGTTTGACAAATGTGTTTTTTCCCTGATTTTCTCAATCAGAAACTAGAAAAATTTTCAGTATTACGACGATACACAGGACTTGAATTTGACAGTCCACCTTGCTTGTTAAGGAATTTTTTTCTACAGTTTAGTCTTCAGTATTCCCTGTTAAGTGACAATTAATTTTTTTAAATGCAAGTCAAAATTTTCTATATAAAGTTGGAGCTTTCTCAATTCAAAACCCAAATCGTGAATGCTTTACCAAGTGAAAAAGCATACTATAAATAAAATATTTTATAAAAAAAAACAAATCTAAAGATTGTTTTTTAAATAATAGAAGTTCCTATTAAAAAATTTAAAATTTCTTAAATAATAGAAGTTCTTATTAAAAAATTTAAAATTTCTTAAATAATAGAAGTTCCTATTAAAAAATTTAAAAATAAAAGAAAAAAACTAAAAATTTAGAATGAATATATTCTATAAAAAAAATAAATCTACTTGGAAATTTTTTTCTTAAATAATAGAAGTTCTAATCAAAAATTTTAAAATAAATGGAAAAAATATATATTATATAATTTAGATATTCATAAAAAACAAATCTAAAAGATATATATTTAAAGTGAATATCTAATTATATTCATAAAAAACAATCTAAAAGATATATATTTAAAATGAATATATAATTATATTCATAAAAACAAATCTAAAAATTTGGATGATGTATTCTATTAAGAAACAAATCTAAAAGATTTAGGATATATTCTATTAAAAAACAAATCTAAGATATATATACATATACAGTGAGATTTTCATATTAATTTTTATTGTATTTTACAGCTAAAATCTTTAAATACAGCTATACAACTATCAAAATTAAGCCCTGGGTGCGACCCATGTAAAAAATAAAGCCTAAAGCTTTATTTATTAAAGAATCATATGTAGCTTTAAAGCTCATGGGAGGATAAAAGATAAGGTATAGTTTCTTAAAGAGAAACTTTATTATTAGAAACATGCAACCTACGGGTAAAATAAAGCATGGAATTTATTTTTCACACCTCAGAAAAAGGAAAATCTACAACAATAAGAGATTTTTTTTTGTATGTGCGAAAGATAGAATCAAAGGCATTGAACATGGAGTTATCTAAGAAAATCAAGCATACAACAACAAAAAGGTAAATTTGAAGGATTTCTTTTCCTTTATAATTAATTTTTATCACAACATAAAAAAGATAGAGAATTACCATAGTAGAGGAGAATAATAACATAGTTGTGTAGATACGGACAAGAGGTTTCATCAACAACAAAGGATTTTTGTGGGCCTTTCATGTTATGTTTTCTCCGAATCTAATGAATCTGATGCATTATGAGTTGGACTCATTCTTGTCTTCATTTTGATTCACCCATGAAAGGAAAATAGGCATTCTATGCCATTGTATTATATTGGAGAGTTTCTTCTTTTATTTTCTCAGATCTATGGCCTTCATTTGCAAATTTGATACTGGCAAACCTTATGAGGTTGAATAATTATGTGATTGGAACTTTTCATAAAGTGTATTTATGTTTATTTGTCTCTTGTTTTTGAATCCTGTGCACATTAATGCTTTGTAAGTTGAAATTTGTGGTTGGTGAATCCCCATGTTAGTTAGTTTCCATCTTCATGTTTTCCTTCTTCTCTTTTCTCCAAAAATCTGAAAGCAATTTAATTGAAGATCTTATGAAGAGCCGTCTTCTAAAATCATGTAGGTCATCTCATAATCCACGTCAAACGTTTGTTAGGTTTCCCATTGTTATTAGTTTAATACAATTTTTAGTATTAATAGTTTTTAGCATGCTCGGTGGGACTTGAATCAGAGACTTGGGTCTATGTTTCATTAATCCTTGTTCTACATTTTGTGATTTTGGTGGGAAATCAAAAAAATATTGGCTCATAGGAGCATGAATCTTCCATCTGGTGACTCCATTGGTGATCTTATCTTAGATCTTCACTACTATAAATAATGGCAGCCCAAAATATTTATGTGCATCTCAATATTACAATAGAAAACTTACCATTTGTGACTTGGGATTTAAGTGGTCATCTATATCAGTGACTAGGTTAAGTTCCTGAAGTAACATTCAAGGAATTAGTTCATTTTTATGGATATCGATTTGTTCATCCTGTTGGAATTGGATATGTTAAAGCAAATTTCTCAAAAAATGCTCACCTTGTATGCATTTCGAGATCAGTTTACGAAATTGTTGGCCTTGTTTTATCTTCATTATTCTCCCTTGGGTAGGTGTCGTCATTCCATTCCTTCTATTAATTAGTATGTCCATTTAACTCTTTTGCTTTTACCTTCATATATTAAGAAGCTGTTAGTTTCGAACCTCCGAACTTGAATTTTCATTAGTTCAATTGGTTCATGAGTTCGAATGGTTCATTAGTACAAATGGTTCATTGGTTCGAATGGTTCATTAGTTCAAATGGTTCATTGGTTTGAGTGGTTCATTAGTTCAAATGGTTCATTGGTTTTCGTGGTTCATTAGTTCGAATGGTTCATTGGTTCGAATGGTTCATTGGTTCAAATGGTTCATTGGTTCGAATGGTTCATTGGTTCGAGTGGTTCATTAGTTCAAATGGTTCATTGGTTCAAGTAGTTCATTGGTTCGGGTGGTTCATTAGTTCAAATGGTTCATTGGTTCGAGTGGTTCATTAGTTCAAATGGTTCATTAGTTCAAGTGGTTCAATGGTTCGAGTGGTTCATTAGTTCGAATGGTTCATTGGTTCGAATGGTTCATTGGTTCGAGTGGTTCATTGGTTCGAGTGGTTCATTGGTTCGAATGGTTCATTGGTTTGAATGGTTCAATAGTTTATCAGGTTCATAAGTGCATAATGCTTAAGTAAGTTAACCGAAACAATTTTTTCACATCACACCAATACTCTCATTGACAAATTTATGTTAGGCAGATACATGCGATCGAAGATATACACAACGGAGATAAAGTTGTATAAACACCTGCTAAAGGATCTTAAGCAATTCATAAATTATGGATAAGGGAAGTAATTATTTGAGTAAATATATTTGTTTAAATAAATTTGTTTGGATTGTTTGATCAAACATTAATTTATGTTTTATCTAGTCTTTTTAGGATAATAAAGAAATCCTTGAAGGAGATTAAGTAGAATTGCAGTTGAAGATCATTGTTTGATTCTGAGATGGTTATCCATCTGATGATTAAGACGACTATTAATTTTTTTGAATTTGTTTATTTAAACAAATATTGTTGTTCAGTTATCAACCATCACAATTGTTGTAACTGGTCTGAAGCTCATATCCACTCTTTATAAGAGATGACCAAGACCAAATAAAGGGAGATAGATAGAATAGGAAGAAACATTAGACATTAAATTTGAACAGCACTGCTAGTTCATTTTTAATATATTTTATATCTGGTAGACCAGGTGTAAGAATTTTTTGAGGAAGTAAAGTCTGCAAGCATGAAGTAGTGATTGCAAATTTCGGTATCAACTATCTGTTAAATTTATTCAATTATATGATTGTCTCCTTTCAAAGTTTTCTCTGTTATTCAATTTGAGTTATCAAGTATATCTTCAAGTTTTATATGCACATTTGTTGTTA
This sequence comes from Cunninghamia lanceolata, assembly GCA_027924645.1. Lineage (NCBI taxonomy): Eukaryota > Viridiplantae > Streptophyta > Pinopsida > Cupressales > Cupressaceae > Cunninghamia > Cunninghamia lanceolata. Next base: position 4,809,801 of record BSBN01000643.1, read on the forward strand.
TAGTGTGATAATATTAATTGGTTTATGCTTTCAGAATTAAATCCTTTAAATCTATCATAGTAACTATGAAGGCATTGTCATGGGTCTGTAAGAAGAGTCATATAGTTAGGGTTTGTATTCTATCTCCAATTTTTGATAAATCTATTACAATCACAGTATCATTCTGATAGGTTCCTTCAAAGAGGGATTAAATCCTTTTAGATGAATGTAGGTAATATTTTGTCAATTGGATATATGTAAGTATGGAATACTAACTATTTCCTTGTAGGGTTGTACAAGTTACATACATATTCTTTCATGCCAGGTAGTTTGAGTTTTTACTAAACAAGCAGTTATTTATTTCATGATCATACTGACTCTATATTCAATAAGGCATTGGTCTAGTGTTTTCATTATTACTTATCCAATTTCATTTTAGATCTACTTAGTTAGATTGCAATATTGTTTTAGCATTACAATTTAGATCATTTAGAATTAACCTGCTATCTTTTTATCTATTTTATAACTTGTGCCATTATCAATAGTTAGATTAATTTTGATCTTTATCTACTTTATTAATTAGAGGTTTACCCATCTAGGTCTGGCAGAGCCTGAAGTGAAGGGGCTTTAGCCATATCTACCGTGTGTCAGCCAAAAACATTAAGAGAGCCTGGCACCCTCTTAGGGTTAGAGACCTATGTTTTTGAGACCTAACAGAATTGGCGACTCTGCTAGGGACAAAACATAGGGAAACCTGGTAATAGACCATATAATTAGAGTCAAAGAATTAAAAGGCATAACTTTGCTGGTGGAAGGAAAAACCTAGAAGAGTGATTAGTCCTCTAAATAAAGGTGGCAACTCTACACAAAAATAAAATCTATTTTCTGATAAAAGTGTCAAAATGGATGGTAGGAGATCTAAAGTTGATGGTAAAAAACTACAATCATCCCCACCTTTAAGGCCTCCTACTAAGAAAACTGGGATATCAAGTCATTCTCGTAGTGGTAATAACCAAACTGCTCCAGAGAATATCTCAAAATAGCCAGTAACAACTCATAACAGCTTTACTCCCTTACATGAATTAGAGGAATTCCAATCCAACAATCAGTATACTCAACCTGATCATGATGGATCTGATGATGTCCTTGCCCGGTACAGACTTCCCTTTCAGGAACAGCTTGAACATCAGCCACAAATGACAAATGAGATAGAAAATCAGGGTGAAGAAAATCATGAACATACAAATGATCAAGCTATCATAGATTATGACTGTATGACTAATCAGTAGCTTGCTATACATTTAGAATATCAAGAACAAAGACTCAAAAATAGACAACAAATGACAATCCAAATGGAATGCATCAGAATACCACCACTGTTGGAAACACTAGGATGCCCCACAATGCATACAATAATCCTCCTCCACAAAATAGGTAGATGCAAAGACTTCCACTTGTAAATATTGGGAATGTTCACCAACAACATCCACTGCTAGGGCATAGACATAACAATCAACAACTGTGACTTCCTCCACAACAAAATGTGTATCATCAGCATCATGTCCAACCCAATATGTATCCACAACCTCCATTTGGATACCAGTACTATCCACCATACCCTAACATGCCACTTCCACATCCCATGAGTATGGCCAGACAATTTGATTTGACTGGATATCAGCTATATCCTTATCCTATGGATAATAGTTGGAGGAACAATGTGCCTAAGTTTACAGGAAGTAGTGAATTGACTGCTGAAGAACATATCAAACAATTCAATGCTTTCATATAGGATATTGGTAATGAATATGAAGATGTAAAAATTAAACTGTTTATGATATCTCTTATTAATGAAGCAAGAGACTGGGTAAATAGCTTACTAGATGCTTCAATATATTCTTTGAGAGACTTCCACGATCAATTTTTAGAACAATTTAGAAATCAATGTGCCCAAGAATTTGCTCTAGATGAACTAAAAACTATTCAAAAATATCAAAATGAGCAGGTGTATGATTTTCATTTGAGATTCACTAAACTATATAACAAAGTCCCACAATGATCCAAATTGAAAAACCAAGCAGCCCTTAGCATATACTTGAAAGCATTTGACCCAAAGACAGGTTATGAACTCAGGGGCAAAAGTCCTAGAACTTTGGCAGAAGTACAAAAAATGGCTCTCACTATTGAAAACAATATAAAGGCTGCTGGGATGATCAGGAAAAGAGACAATATAAGAAATTTTCAAAATCCTAATCCTCTTGTAAACAAGAAAGAATATTCACATAAGAATGAAAGGCCAAGACTCCATGATATGCCATATCATACGAACTGGAAAGATGGAAAGCCCCTGGATACTAGCATGAGACATAACTATGGAAAAGACACCCCTGACCCTCTGAAGAAAAATGGAGTCCATGTGATGGAAAATAATCCATGGTGTACGCCTTGTAATTTACCACACTCTCCTAATTATTGTGTAGTGGCACAATCAATACAAAAAGATCAGACGTCTTATAACCCTGAGATGGATCATCACACTATAAATATGTTGGGTATCGCACCTTTCACAGTTGAAGAAGATTATTCATCCGGCGAGGAAGCAGGATATGAATACGATGTAGGAGCATAAAAATATAATGTGAACTTAGGAGAACAAGAAGTATTTTCCAACCATGAAGAAGACTTAGGAAATTGTTGATATGACCTTAATATAGCACAAAGCTACAATTGGCGAAAACCTTCTGAGGAAGAGAGAAAAGCTTTAACAATGGCTACAGTAGTACAAGCCAAGAGTAATTACAATCTGAGAAACAAAACAATCAATGTTGAACAAGGTACTCCAAGAAGTATATTTATAAAAAATCAAACTTCCGGTAAAAATGATAAAACTAAAGCTTAGAAGACACCTCATGAGATACCTCCTGTTGACACACTGAACAAAAAGAAGGATGGCACAAAAACTAAGGAAAAGGGACAAACAAAAGTTGATAGGTTGGAATTGAACATAAATCCCTCATTTGATATTGCTCAAGCTATTTCTCAAATAAAAGTATCTGTGCCACTTCTAGAAATGATGAAGGTAGAAAAATATAAAAATATAGTGGTGAAGATGATATCAAATATATCGGACAAAGGACCCGAACAACATAGTTCTAAAATAAATATGCAACAAGAATCGATCAAAATACCTGAGGTATACCTGGGTGAAACATTAATGAAAAATCCCTCTCAAATAGATCCATTCTATATTACCTTGCTGATAAACAACAAATTAGTCAGGAATTGTATGATTGATTCAGGAGCAGCAGTAAATGTAATGCCCATGGTTGTTATGAAAGAGTTAGGAATTTGGGTGGATACCACATTCGGTAAATGTTATGCAATGGATAATAGATCTATCCCTATTGTTGGAATCATGAAAAATGTTGAGATAAAATTAGCATCTCATCCTGAAGCTTCTTATAAAATTGACATCACTGTGGTAGATATCCCACCTAACTATGGAATGTTGTTATCTAGACAATGGACTGCCATGGTAGGGGGAAGTGTGGAATTGGATTTATCTTATGCTACTATCCCATTGGGAACGTAGGTAGTTAAACTCTACAGGCAGCCAAGGTATGAAAACATTATAAAGAAGATTGATCCAAACCAAATGACCTACTTCTGTGATATAGATCTCAGTATGTTTAGGATAGAAGAAAACAATATTGGACTGAACAACACTAACCCAATTCACCATGAAGCCCAACTTGATGAAAATGGTGTATGGACCATGTATTTTGATGGTGCATGCAGTAAGGAAAGAAATGGAGCCAGGGTGTTGTTTATATCACCATCAGGAAAAAAATTCAAATATTCCTTTTCTCTGAATTTTGAGTGCACAAATAACATAGCTGAATATGAAGCACTTTTAATTGGGCTAAACATTGCTAAAAAACACAAAATCAAATTGTTAGTAGTACATGGATATTCTGAATTGATTATTCACAAGTCAAAGGTAAATATTCCTCAAAAAACAAAAGATTGAAACAATATAGAAATGCAGTCCTAGATGATATAGAATTGTTTGATGCCTTTTTGATAAGTTGGATAGATAGGTCAAAAAATATAATGGCTGATTTCCTTGCAAACATAGCTTTGAAAAGGGATGACATTACCTTAATAGGCATTTTAGAAGTCGAGCTCAAAACTAGACAACCTATCCTAGACAACATATACAACTGGCAAATTTTTGATAGTGATGTTGATTTACTCAAATTTTTGCATTGTATAGATCAATATGAGAGTCAAGAGATTGAGTTTAATGCTTTTGTTGAGAAGAATGATGGTAAAGAGACTTTATTTGGGAAAGAAATTGTCCAGCTTAAAACAAATAAAATTCCAAAGGGCTTAGTAGCATTAGAAAGAGTTTTTGATGCAAACGATCGATCCATTACCAAAGAAGTAATAGTAAAGGAGGATGATGTGGAAGAAATAAATTTGGGAACTGAATTCTCACCTAAAAGGGTCTACATTGGAAAGAAAATAACCCCAGCAATCAGAAGCATGTTAATTACATTATTGAGAAAATATAAACATGTATTTGCCTGGTCTTATGATGATCTTAAAGCTTATAGGGAAGATTTTTTTCAGCATGAAATTCCACTGAAGCCAGATGCTAAGCCTTATAGACAAAAGTAGAGACCCATCAACCTAGTGTTAGAACCAAAATGCACGAGGAACTTATAAAACTCAGGGAAGCTGGCATAATTAAACCGATGAGGCATTCATCCTGGGTATCAAATTTAGTACCTGTTAGGAAGAAGAATGGAGATATCAGATTATGCGTCGATTTTAGAAATTTAAATATTTCTTCCTTAAAAGATAATTATCGATTACCTAATATGGAAAATTTATTGTAGAGTTACTAGTTGTGAGTTATTATCCACGATGGATGGGTTCTCTGGATACAACCAAGGTTAAAGAATCTAAACAATACAAAACAACCTTTACAACCCCATGGGGAACTTATGTATACGTGAGAATGCCATTTGGCCTTACAAATGCTGGAGCCACATTCCAGAGGGCAATGGACGTTGCTTTTGTAGGTTTAATAAATGAAATCATGGATGTATACTAGGATGACCTCACTGCATATTCAAAAAGGGCTGAAGATCATGTAAATCACCTTGAGAAGATATTTATCAGAGCATTAGAATATGGTGTTTCCTTGAACCCCAAGAAATGTAAATTTGCAGTGACAGAAGGGAAATTACTTGGGCACATAGTATCCAAAGATGGAGTCCGGATTGATCCCGAAAGAGTAGATGCAATAGATAAAGTTCCTATCCCAAAGATAGTCAAGGCCATACAATCATTCTTTGGATAGATAAAATTTGTGAGAAGGTTTATACCAAACTTTACAGAAATAATTAACCCTATATCTAGAATGTTGAAGAAAAATGCAAAGGTTAATTGGATAGATGAATGTATAGAAGCTTTTGCATCCATAAAAAGAGCAATTAAAGAAGCTCCAGTGCTAAAGTCTCCAAATTTTAGTAAACCTTTCAAGATCTTTTCCTTTGCATCTTTTCATACAGTAGCAGCAGTTATGTTACAAATGAATAATGAGGGTTATGAGCAGCCTATTTCTTTTTTCAGTAAATCACTCCAACATGCAGAACTTAACTATGATATCATAGAAAAATAAGCTTATGCATTGGTGAAAGCTGTCAAGGCATTTAGACCTTACCTGGTTGGGGCTAAAGTGATAGCTTATGTACCAAATGCAGCAGTCAAAGTTGTGTTCATGCAGAGTGAAGTAATTGGGAAGAGATGTAGGTGGATAAATCGACTTCAGGGATTTGATATAAAAATTCAAATCACAAAACTTGTAAGGGGACAAGGGTTAGTAAAATTGATGACTGAAACAAATCTTAAGGCGGCCCAAGTATGTAATATTGAAAATGAAAAAGACATGGTAATAAGTATTGAAAAAACTCCTTGGTATACTGACATAGTGTACTACCTCAAACACATGAAATGCCCTGAAGGATTTGACGATAATAAGAAAAGAACTCTAAAGTTACATGCTTCAAAATATGTGCTTATAGAGGGAGATCTTTATTGGAAAAACAAGGATGGTATCTTATTATTCTGTCTAGATGAAGAGCAAGCAAAATCTACCTTAAAAGAGATGCATCAGAGAGTCTGTGGTGGCCATTTCTCAGCTAAAACCACAACACACAAGATATTAAGGGATGGATACTATTGGCCCAAGGTTTTCAATGATGCCTACAGTTTTACTAGGAAGTGTGAGTCCTATTAGAGATTCTCAGGAAAGCTAAAATATCAAGGTGCATTACCCTTAAGACCTATGCAAGTTGATGCCCCATTTCACTAATGGAGAATTGATTTTATAGGAGAGATTATGGAGAAATCAAGTGGTGGTCATAAATGGATATTAGTAGCCACTGACTATTTCATGAAATGGGTAGAAACAATGCCTACTAAATAAGCAACTAGCAAGGTTGTGATTAACTTCCTATTAGAAAATATTTTTACTAGATTTGGGGTACCTTTGAGGCTTATAACCGACAATGGAATGTGTTTTAGATCAGATGAGTTTAAAAGATTTTGTAAGTCTTGTGGCATTACGATCTCATATTCTTCTCCCTACCACCCACAAGGAAATGGGCAAGCTGAGTCTAGCAATAAAAGTATCCTGAAGATTATAAAAAGAATGTTGGATAACAACAAGAAAACCTGGGATTCTAAGTTGAGATTAGCACTATGGGCTGATAGGACCACAGTAAAGAAAGCAATTGGTAAATCACCATTTGAGCTAGTATATGGAACTCATGCCAGACTCTTGATACACAACCTACTGCTAGTATATAAGTTTATCCTCCAAGAGGATTGGGATGTCCTAGAACCAATGGAGTAACGGCTAGAACAGCTAATGGAATTAAATGAAATGAGGGAACAAGAAATACAACAAAATAAAAAATGCAAATGCAAATGAAGTACTTATATGATAAAAAGGCTAAAGTTAGAAAATTTGAGGTAGGTGACATAGTGCTTAGGTGGAATGCTAGAAATCAAGAAAAGAGCAAACATGGGAAATTTGAGGCTTTATGGATCGGGCCCTTCGTTATCAATGATCAAGGAGGGTAGGGTTCCTATCATTTATAAAACATGTCAGGTGAAGAGAAAGAACTACCAGTACATGGGTAGTTTTTGAAACATTTTTTCTCTTAAACGAAAATTAGAGAGAAAAGAATTCCCAGTGCATGGACAATTCTAGTCAAGACTCTAAAATAAATAAATAAATACTTCTCTCCATGCACACTAGTTCATAAATAATATAGGATCACTACCACTATCCATCAAAGTTCATACTATCACCCAATGGATAAAGCACTGGTCTGCTGCTCCAGAAATATGGGATCTTGCTATGCCCGCAAGGGGCATACATCCTCAGATAGAACCTATGTTAGAATTGGATATGTTAAAGCAAATTTTTCAAAAAATGCTCACCTTGTATGCACTTCGAGATCAGTTTGCAAAATTGTTGCCCTTGTTTTATCTTCATTATTCTCCCTTGGGTAGGCATCGTCATTCCATTCCTTCTATTAATTAGTATGTCCATTTAAGTCTTTTGCTTTTCCCTTCATGTATTAAGAAGTTGTGAGTTTCAAACCTTTGAACTTGAATTTTCATTAGTTCAATCGGTTCATGAGTTCGGATGGTTCATTAGTTTAAATGGTTCATTGGTTCGAATGGTTCATTAGTTCAAATGGTTAATTGGTTCTAGTGGTTCATTAGTTCAAATGGTTCATTGATTCAAGTGGTTCATTAGTTCAAATGGTTCAATGGTTTGAGTGGTTCATTAGTTCAAATGGTTCATTAGTTTGAATGGTTCATTAGTTTGAATGGTTCATTGGTTCGAATGGTTCATTAGTTCAAATGGTTCATTGGTTCAAGTGGTTCATTAGTTCAAATGGTTCATTGGTTTGAATGGTTCATTAGTTCAAATGGTTGATTGGTTCGAGTGGTTCATTAGTTCAAATGGTTCATTGGTTCGAGTAGTTCATTGGTTCGAGTGGTTCATTAGTTCAAATGGTTCATTGGTTTGAGTGGTTCATTAGTTCAAATGGTTCATTAGTTCAAGTGGTTCATTGGTTCGAGTGGTTCATTAGTTTGAATGGTTCAATAGTTCATTAGGTTCATAAGTGCATAATGCTTAAGTAAGTTAACCGAAACAGATTTTTCACATCACGCCAATACTCTCGCTGACAAATTTATGTCAGGTAGAAACATGTGATCGAAGATATACACAACAGTGATAAAGTTGTATAAACACCCGCAAAAGGATCTTAAGTAGCTGATAAATTATTGATAAGGGAAGTAATTATTTGAGTAAATATATTTGTTTAAATAATTTTGTTTGGATTGTTTGATCAGACATTAATTTATGTTTTATCTGGTCTTTTTTGGATAATAAAGAAATCCTCGAAGGAGATTAAGCAAAATTGCAGTTGAAGATCCTTGTTTGATTCTGAGATGGTTATCCATCTGATAATTAAGATGATTGTTATTTTTTATGAATTTATTTATTTAAACAAATATTGTTGTTCGGTTATCAACCATCACAACTGTTGTAACTGGTCTGAAGCTTGTATGCCACTCTTTATAAGAGATGACCAAGACCAGAGAAAGGGAGATAGATAGAATAGGAAGAAACATTAGACATTAAATTTGAACATCACTGCTAGTTCATTTTTAATATATTTTATTTCTTGTAGACCAGGTGCAAGCATTTTCTAAGGAAGTCAAGTCTGCAATCATGAAGCAATGACTGCAAATTTTGGTATCAACTATCTGTTAAATTTATTCAATTATATGACTATCTCCTTTCAAAGTTTTCTCTGTTATTCAATTTGAGTTATCAAGTATATCTTCAAGTTGTCTATACACATTTGTTGTTATAGTGTGATAAGATTAATTGGTTTCTACTTTCAGAATTAAATCCTTTAAATCTATCATAGTAACTGTGAAGGCATTGTCATGGGTCTGTAAGAAGAGTCATATAGTTAGGATTTGTATTATGTCTCCAATTTTTGATAAATTTGTTACAATCATAGTATCATTCTGATAGGTTCCTTCAAAGAGGGATTAAATCCTTTTAGATGAATGCAGGTAATATTTTGTCAATTGGATATATGTAAGTGTGGAATACTAACTATTTCCTTGCAGGTTTGTACAAGTTACATACCTATTCTTTCATGCCAGGTAGTTCAAGTTTTTACCAAACCAGTAGTTAGTTATTTTATGATCATACTAACTCTATATTCAATAAGGCACTAGTCTAGTGTTTTCATTATTACTTATGCAATTTCATTTTAGATTTACTTAGTTAGATTACATTATTGTTTTAGCATTACAATTTAGATCATTTATAATTAACTTGTTGTCTTTTTATCTATTTTATAACTTGTACCATTATCAATAGTTAGATTAATTTTGATCTTTATCTACTTTATTAATTAGAGGTTTACCCGCCTAGGTCCAGCAGAGCCTGAAGTGATGGGGGTTTAGCCATATCTACCCCGTGTCAGTTAGCCAAAAACGTCAAGAGAGCCTGGCACCCTCTTAGGGTTAGAGACCTGCATTTTTGAGACCTAACACGCCCTATAGATCATTTTCAAGATATTACAAATTTCTGCACTATACACCATATCATAGTTGAAAATGTAGGTCTTTTGTTGCTTGCATTTTCTCTCAAAGGCAAAGCATGGGAATTGTACAAAAATGTGCAACCTAGTTCAACCATAGGATGAGATCAACTTGGGGATCTCATTTATAATCAATTTCAAGAGAAGGTGGATGTTAGTTCCCTCATTAAAAATCTTGTCACAACCAAGAGGTATCCTATGGAGTTCATGCATGATTTCAATGCAATATTTGATAAGGTATGAAAATTTTTTTTACTAGATGTGAGGCCTCCTCCAGGGTTTGCATTTCTATATTATTTGAAGGCTTTAGATCTTGAGATTTTAATTATGATACAAGTTTTAGGAGGTGAAACTTTTCCTCAATCATATGATCTTGCCATTAGAGCTGAAATGGACCTTATAGAAGCTGGTAAATTGCCTCCTTTGCCTTTAAAACCATTGATTCCTCATTCAACTATCTCATCCCAAGCTCTCACATATATCCAAATGTAGATTTGTTCTAATCCACCCATCCTCCCTGCTGATTTGACAAATTATAAGGAGATATTTGAAGTAAAAAAGATTCTATAATCCTTCACCCATGAGCTCAATGAGCTAAGAGATCAAGACATGTATCAAGATGATCTAGGTTTTATGCCTCAAGACTCTCATGAACAACTATTGAATGCAGTCAATTTGTAGAAGACTTTCATCCTCATGCACAAAAGGTACCCAATTATTTTGAAAGTAATGCTTTTCAAGCTTCTATGGTTTCAAAGCCAAAGTTTTAGCCTTTGGAAGAAACATATCAAGTATTTTGTCACATTTATATCAAAGAAGAATGTAATCAAAATACAAGTAAAGAGGATGTTCATGTTTATCTAGTGCTTTCAATTGATTTTGAGTAGCATACACATATGGTAAATTTTGATTCAGAGATACAGTCAAATGAAAAAATAAAATGAAGATGTGGATGATGATGATGGCTTGATTCCTTTTGAAGATAAATAGTACTAGTCAAAGAATGATACAAAATGTCTACCTTAACCTGAAGAAGTAAAAATGACAGTCCTGCATTGGAGGTTAGTGAGATTGTCCTACAGTGGTGCTTGCTTGAGACCACACAAAGCCTTCTTGAGTCTACACACCATAGCTGAATCTTCTGATATTTGGAAACCATCTAGTTGCTCAATATAAACCTCTTCCTCTAAATCACTATTCAAAAATGCTGAATTAACATCCATCTAATATACCTTGAAGTTATTATGAGCAACAAGAGCAAGGAACATTCTAATTGCCTCCATCCTGGCTACCAGAGAAAAAGTCTTCTCAAAATATATACCTTCAACTTGTGTGTATCTTTCTCCAGTTCCTTACAAATTCAACTTCTTCATTCAGATTGTTCCAAGAAACCCACTTTTTTCATATAACATTCTTATTGGCTAGTTTGGGAACCAATTCCCATGTCTAATTCTTCTCAATCTGATCCAATTTTTCTTCCATTGAATTTATCTATCCATCCTCTTTGCTAGTATCAGCAAAGGTTTCATGTTTTACTTTTGATAACAAACACAAGTTTACTTTCTCATGTGTCTTAGCAAGCCTTCTCCTTGTCTGCACACCTTCATCCTTATTTCCAATGATCTAATCTATTGAGTGGTTCTTCTAAACATATTTTTCTAGAGTCCTAGACACTTGCTCTAGTTCTTGTTCCTTTTCTTTTTTCACTTCTTCTTCTTCATCCTTAATGCATGGAAATATATCAAATATGGAGTCCTTTGACTCTTGTGAGATCTGATACAAGTCTTCATCTACTTTGACATTTGTGCTTTCAATCATCTTTCCTAACCTCTTGTTGTAGCATATATAGGCCTTGCTTATGGTTGAGTAATAAAGGAAGATTCCTTAATCACTTCTTGAATCAAACTTTCCTTGGTCTTCTTCATCTCTTCTGTTATAACATTTACTACCAAAGATCCCAAAGTATTTGACTATGTGAGATCTTCCATAACATAGCTCATAAGGTGTCTTAGTGCTATTGACCCTCAGTTGCTCTCTATTAATTATATAAACAGTAGTGTGAATTGCTTCCTTCTAGTACATATTAGGTAGGTCTGCATCTTTCAACATTTCCCTAGCCATCTTTTGCATAGTCCTATTCTTCCTTTCAACTACCCCATTTTGCTAAGGAGTCCTAGGAGATGACAGATGTCTCATAATATCATGATCTTCACAAAACTTTTCAAAATCATTTGAAGTACAAACTCACCTCCTCTATCAGACCTTAAAAATTTAATCTTAGAATCTACTTCATTCTCAACCATAGCTTTGAACACCTTAAATTTATCAAGGGCATCTAATTTTTCTCTTAAGAAAGCAACCCAAGTCATTCTAGAATAATCATCAATGAGTAACATAAAATACCTCTCACCTTGTTGACTCTTTACTCTTGTAGGGCCACATAGATTAGTGTGAATCAGATCCAAAGGCTTTGAAGAAGAATACTCTTTCCTTTTGAAGCTTGTCTTTGCCTACTTTCCCTTTTGACATTCCCTGCATTCTATATTTGGAACCTTTATTATCTTGAGTAGGTCTCTGACTACATGATTAGAGCTGATCTTTACCATATTATCAAATTTTTTGTGTCCCATTCTTTTGTGCACAACCAACATTCACTGGATTGAACCAACAAACATGTTCTTCCATTTACCTCCTTCAGATGATAGATATCATCATATGACTAGATAACTTTTGCAACTAGTTTTCTGGACCCTGCCTTCCTGATTTCGCTCCCTTTGGCATGAAAGGTGAGATTATAACCTTTTTTGTACATCTAACTGATAGTGAGAAATTTGTGCTTTAGCCCTTTGACATAGATGACATCCTCAATCCTATTCTTCACATCAATAGTTATAGCACCTTTTCCACATATTTGTGTTGACTCATCACCAAAAAATTTGATAGCACCACCATTCTACTTCTTAAGCCTGATAAACTTCTCCTTGGCTTCTTATCTTGTATGAAAGGTAGTCCATAGCACCATTGATGTATCATTGTTTTGATTTGTTCACAAGCCATCAAGCTTCTCACATTTTCCAACATCATCCTTTTTGTCACCAGCACTCAAGGCCATGAAAAGTCTTTCATCATTTCAACCATGATGATCCTCATCTTCTGAAGAACAACTTCCCTCTATGCAATACAAACTTATTTTTAAATTGTCTCTCTTGTTACTACCCCTTGATTCTTTAAAAGGACATTTAGAAGCAAAGTGTCCAACCTTTCCACAATTGAAACATTTGAACGGTAACTTACCTTTGTATTTTTTGGTGCCTTTCTTCAGTCTTCTCACAATTTTTTTTTAACTTCATCCTTTGTCTTCATGCTGACTTTGAAAGTAGCTTCTTTCTTTGGAACATCACTATCAGCCTCTCTCATTTCAAAGCCAATAAGGGAACCAAACAATTTATCTATAGTGTATGTATCCAAGTCTGCATTCTCCTAAATAGAAGATGCCTTATGACTATAATATTTGGGAAGAGATCTTAGAACATTCTTCACAATCTCATCTTCTTTAACTTCTCTACCAAGACCTCTAATGTCATTTACCACATCCTTTACTCAGATCATGTATCCAACAATGTCTTCATCTTCTGACATTTTTAGGGACTCAAATTTTCTTTTAAAGATGTGCATCTTTGCTTTCTTTACTTTCTTATCTCCTTCATAAATGGTTTCAAGTTTAACCCAAACCTCTTTAGCATTATTGCAACTCATTACCTTTGAAAGTTCTAAATTAGCTAACCCACTCATGATATCAAACTCCATCTTGGCATTGTTATCATATAACTTAACTTCATCTACATCTATATGAATAGTAGCAGGAACTTTGTAACCAGTCATGTTAGAGTCCCAAACACCACACCCTAGAGAATTGATATAGGATTCCAACCTTAGCTCCCAAAAAGCATAATTTGTTTCATCAAACCTAGCTATCTTTTTAAATCCATTAAGTTTCATCCTAGACCTTCCTCAAGAATTTAAGATTCCTTCAGAGGAACTTGGCACTAATACAAATTGTTGAACACACCAGGATACTAAGAGGGGGGTGAATTAGCATCTAATTAAACTTCAAGCCCTCAGAAACATATTAAAACTTAAGCATTATAGCATAAACATAAACATAAAAGATTAACACAATGAACATCAACACATTACACCAAATATATGTGGAGAACCCAAAAAGGAAAAAATCAAGGTGAAGATTAACTCACAATATATGAAGCTCAAAATAACAACTTTGTTTTAGGGCTACAACCCAAGGAAGCAACTACTCCTGAACTAAGAATGAACTCAGAAATGATTATAGTATGACAATCCTTCTATTATGTGAAAAGTGACATTGAAACTATTGGAAACAAGGTAGATAACTGAGAGGGGGGTGAATCAGTTATCCTTAAATTTTACTTTCTTTTCTTATCTCAATATTCAATGATATATCAAAACATGAAAGCATAAGCAACCATAAGAACAGAAATGAAATTAACATACACAACACAAGGATTTTTACGTGGAAACCCTGTTAAGGGAAAAACCATGGGGTGACTAACCCAAGATTGTATTCTCTATTAAAAGAATAGAAGAGTACAAAATGGTACTTGCCAATTAGGGCTCACTACATGAGCACACTTCTCACAAGAGGCCCACTGCCTACAAGAGACTCACGGCCTACAAGAGACTCACTATCTACAAATGCTTATAGATGATACCAAGGTGTTTGAACTGATGAAAACATCCATACATGCAAGAACTTAGTTCTGATTAGGCACTATATACTGATCTGGCACATTTCATTCTTCCTCTGCTTAATATCACTCTTCTGTCATATTCTAAGCTTGGATTACTACCTTCTCACTTGTCTTTGTCTTTCTCCCCACTTAGTCATTCATCCTTTCACTTACACACCCTCACAAGCTTGAATCCATTGGGTATATATATCCACATCAAGGATTTCTAACAATTTTCTAGTCAACAACAAGAACACTTAGGATATTTGCAAGTTACTATTCAGTCAGGTGAATCCATACTTGATTGATGATGTGCACCAAAAATGTAGGCATAGAAATCATTACCTATGTCAGCCAAAATCATATAATGCCACAAATTGCTTGATCAATACCTTTTATAAATCCAGATTGAAGTCTGGTACTCTATCTGTCAGTTCTTCCTTTGTCTTCTCTATCTGACTAGAGCCTAATAAACAGAAGTTCATATCTCTTTCATGCTTTATCACTGGAGGCTAAATCTCTAGAATACAGTAGTCATGATACCCTTCTTGACTTGTCCAAGTCTGCAACTTACTGAATTACACCATCTGAGAGATTCAGACCTGATTGTCAGACCATGTTGCATTCTCTATTTTTGTCCACTGGACCAAAAGAATCTTCATTCTGAC
This sequence comes from Cunninghamia lanceolata, assembly GCA_027924645.1. NCBI lineage: Eukaryota > Viridiplantae > Streptophyta > Pinopsida > Cupressales > Cupressaceae > Cunninghamia > Cunninghamia lanceolata. The sequence goes on from BSBN01000643.1 coordinate 4,824,933, forward strand.
TTTCAGTGTAGGCATATTATGTACCACGGATGTGTAGAATAGACTTTGTTGCCATCAATGACAAAACTTATGAAGTAGCACAATGTCTCTTGCAATCAATCTCCCCCTTTAGCATTAATGGCAACACTTAGTGAAAAATGGCTAAGTGTCGTAGTAACTCCCCCTTTGCTTGTGCTCTATCTCTTTGCACTATTTTACTACAGCTCCCCCTTTGCTAAATTCCTTATTTTTCACTACTCTTCACTCCTCCTTTGACATCAATGGCAGACGGTAGAATCTGCAAACCAAAATTTTGCAAAAATTATTATATACATGGCCACATATTTATATACAAGTCATACATTATACTTACATATACTTAAATTTATCCACAAAGGTTGTCTTCGACTGTACAATTTCTATGGCCCAACTCCTCTTCATTCTATCCAAAATTGAGATGTGTCCACTTAACAAAAATGTATATGCTTCTGCCCTCTTCAGATCTATCAGATTACTGGTTCGGGCTATACTTTGAGCATTTGTTAAAACATCATGCAATACTTCTAACTTGGGAAGGATTATTCCCCTGAGTTCAACCATTCTGTCCATTAGATGCCTATTCTCCTTAGCTAGTTTCTTTATCTCATTTATGATAACAACTGCTTGACATTCTTTATTTACCAGAGAGATGGTAAGAGGATCAAAATTCTGAGACAGGCTTAGCAACTTTTCTTCTTGTTCTTTCATCTTCTTTTTGATGTCCTTTGAAACTTCAAGCCAAGATAAACAAAATTTATATATATCTCCTCCATCCTTAAGAGCATTTTTAATCCTCTTTATTCCATTGTCTAAGGTTCTTCTGTCATTGTTAATTAGTCCTTGTACCTCACTAAACCTTTTTTAACAGAACTCTTTTTGGACCTTAGTTTTTGCCGATTTTTCAAGAGATTCAAAGTGAGAATTGATAGAATTAACCAAGTTTTTCAAGTTTCCGGATGGAGAGGTAGATGCATCCTTTTGATATGTTGGCATGATCTTCTCTAGTACACTAGATGCAATATTCAATGGTTCACTATCATCCATGTGTGATTTTAGAAGTTTCTCTTTTGCTTTGGCTTGAGCAAAAGATGCTACTTTCATTATCTTAACCAGAGAGAGAGTCGAAGTTTAGTGGCCTTTGAATCAACTCAGGTTCATCTAGCTCCATCATTTATTTATCTAGGAAATTCTATATTGTTTCTATAGTGTCTCTTGCTAGTGATTCAGACTTCTTTTCTTTAGAGATATCAGGACTGATTGGTTTGGATAAGTCATCACCAACCTTTTCTACTTGTTCTTCTTCTTTTACCTTATCCTCTTTCTCTTGAATCTTTTTCTCTTCTCTTCTTCCTTCTTCTTCACTACCTAGAAGATTTGTCTTGACAACTGTGGGATCTGGAGGAGTGGCATTACCAGGGTTTACTACTTTGTGAGCTTCTTCCAGAATAGAGGAGTCTAAGTCCTCAGATTTCTCTTCATCTATTTTCTTTAATCCTTCGACATCCTTGTCAAAGAATTCTTCATTGATTACCTTTAATCCTTCAACATCCATGGTAGAAGGCTCTTCATTTGTTTCCTATCAAAACATCAGTTGAACTTGGTAACATCAAAACCTCTTCTACCTTGGGCTTGTATACACCAAGGTCAAACTCCACAAAAAGAATTTCATTATCTTCACCATACTCTGTGATTGTCAACTTCAATCTAGGAGTGCTATCTATTATGATCTGGTTTGGTAGTCCTTTCCATGATAGCCACATATGTGGAAACTCAGTCAATACATACCCATTGAGTTTTCTCAACCAGTCTCTGCTTAACAACATTCCATATCCTTTAGGGATATCCACTACTAAAATGCCTATGTAGTGCTAAACCATAGGGTCAGCTGCTAGTTGCATGCGAATGTTATGTAACTCACCAACAACTGGAACCTCAATTTTATCCAATTGTGTAACATTCATACTTGTTTGTGTTGGGATCACGCCAAGTTTCTTACATATAGCAAGTGGCACTACATTACTTGAAGCTCCTGAGTCCATTAAACAGTTGTGGAGTAGTTTACCAAAAATTCTTACCAAAAGGAGGAAGGGAGCAGGCTCATCCTTTCCTTGATAAAATTCTATTGACTTCTTCTTTGGAGCGATGAAACTTGAATCTTCCGGCATTTTTGAATGGGCTTTAGAATCTTGACTCTTTATTGTACTAACATCCTTTATTGGTTCCTCCTTTTTATGTGAAGCTTTGGCTTGTACTTCGTTTCTTGTGTCTGGTAAATTTTGCACTACATAGATTGCATTTGGATGTTCCTAAGCTTGCACAGGCTCTAAATGGGCTGCATTAGTATTTTGAGCAACATTTGCATGAGGCAAACTAGCTACGGATGAACTTGATGGAGTTGCAGTATTATGACTTCCACTCTTAACAGCATTATCACTTAGACTCCCCAAAAAGGTGTCTCATATTTTAGGTACTTTCATTAATTCTATCAATGGCAAGCTGATTTTAATGTTTATTACCTCTTCTAAAACAGATTGACTTAACCTCTTGAGGTCATTTTTGGAATCTTTGTTTCTAGGGGAACTAACCTTTTGTGCAGCATCTGGCTATGAAACATTGTGTTTTGGTGGGGTTCTTTGAACGGGATCTCTCTGTCTATACTTCGATGAATCTCTTGGATAGCCTGGATTATTGCTAGCAATCAGATCAGGCAGTGACTAGAAATTATTTGGAGGCATAGAAGTAGTCAAAGGATCTGGTGCTCGATAATTTCTTTGATATACCCTCATTGGTGGATTCCTAGCTATATGTTGGAATGCTTGTACCTCATCCATTTCTTGATTTAGATAATTACCATTGAATGTAGGATAATAGGTTAGGTCCTCTGCTGGCCCATTTGCTGAAGATGGTGGAAATTTTCCATTATAACCTCTCATATCATATTCCATCATTGGAGGGAACACAAAATCTTCAATCATCAGATCTTGGTCATATCTAGATGTGGGAACGATTTCATATCTAGATGTCGGTGAAGGTGATGCACAGCTACCAACGAAGGTGTTCAAACAGGTGTCAATTACCTATTAACATACATTCATCCTTGTATGTTTATCCATTGTACGTCTATACTTCACTTAACATACATTCCTCTTTGTATATACTTGCCTCTCTCTCCTATTGGCAAAACATTCCCTAACAGTGACCTTACCTCTTATCTTCTCGATGCCGGACTCTGTTTGATGTATGTCTTTGCCTTTGTATCTGCCGCAAGATACATTACCCAATGTATATTTAGAATATACAATTACGATGTACAATCGCAATATACTTCAGTTGACCTGTGGTCTGTGATTTCCTTCACCGCTTCTACCGGTCAGCACCTATATCAAAACCAATGTATCTGTCAAATATATATTATCGATATACATTCAAAAAAGATGCATTCAAAACATGCATATAGCCCAACCATTGTGTTGGTTACCAAATCTACAGAGGGTTTGCCAGCTCTAATGCACAAGCAGATTTGGCCAACAGAGTATAGGAGGTTGCGTGAGCTGCCTCCCCTTCACTTCTGGTTCTGCCATACCAAGGGGGGTATCCCTATATCTCAAGATGTAACCTTGACTAGCTCAATGATATGAAGATTTAGCTTGACAGCATCAGGCAGAATACTCTCATGTGTATGGACCAAGATCTACATGATAGATCACAAGGTGGGCAACATTCTTGGACATGCATGTCTGGTTGGGTATGAGAGTATGCAGGGGGGTTCCTAATCCTACTCCTACAACTAACAGATTGAGGGGATGAAATGGGTGGACATAATGTCCTGGATGCAAGACAAGGGGTTTTGGATCATAACTACTAACCCAGGAGCAGACTGGTGCCTATCCATTGGGCAAGGAGTCAACTAGACATATAAATAGATGGTTTGCAACTTTCACTCAAGTTTCAGGGGGTTGGACTGATGCTTGCCTTACAAACATCACCAAAGAATGGGTATCTAACTGCCTCTACTTACAGATATCCCTGCTAACATGCAACCTTCCCCATGCTCAAACATGTGATATAGAAAACCATACCTTAGAACCTGAGAAACCCTTAGCAACCAGATTCAGAAGAAGGAGAAAAACATGCAGCAAATGGAGACAAGCAGATAAACACATGCAATGAAGCATTTCTCATATAAAATCAACATTGAAACTGAACATATGTACAAAATACATTCATGGTGCAACACATAAACTCTAAAATGGGATAGAATAGCCAGGATCATGCCCTGTTCTTCATTATTTACACAAAAATGCCCAGGTCTTCAACAACCAACAAATGAGCAACACATCCCTACTTATACAGCAAGGAGGTGCTCAGCCTTAACCACCAGGCAAACTCAAAATTTGCCAGATACAGTACATTGAGAAAATAGCGCTCATCGCATTGAATGCAGTAGGTAGGGGAGGAGATAGCGGAGGCCTCAAGCCTTGCGCCGCTGCCTAGGGATTCACATCTTTAGTCAGGTACTAGATCAGTCCATGCCATCACCCATACCCAGTAAGATCCACCATTAATGGCGCACCAACTCGCGGCCTTGGGAAAAACATCATACTGTGCATCGCAAACCTTTCCCACCAAAATGTATCATCTTGACATCAGCATCATCATCTGCATGAGTTCACCCTGATGTGAAATATCACCCCGTAGAAAATATCACCCTACGGGAAAGTATCATGCCGTCCACATCACCTGATAAAAGATATCACCCTGATGTTTGAATATCAGCCTGATGACCAACCTTACCTTCGCATGAAATACCAACTTGATGTATCGAAGGAAGATCCTCCTGCTTAGCCGATACCAAATGTCTGGCCGATGAACATCCTGATGATGTCACCGTCATATCCTGCTGACATCATCAGCATATCTGCCTATCTCGTACCTCCTCATATTCGGATGATGTCATCATCATATTTGCAAATATCAGGGGATCTCCACAAGATGACTAGTGTTAGAAATATCACCCCCCAGACCTTGATGATGTCACCACCATATTCATATATCAGGGTGATATTCGGATATGAAAATATCACCCCCCTTTGGAAATATCATGACGCAGACAGGCAAAAAAGTGGATATCACCCTGACATAAGAATGACATCAGCATCATCAGGGTGATAAAACAACATTAGGATGATCTTAACAAAAATCACCTGATGGTCAAATATGATGACCTCGATGAATATCGGGTCATACTTAGAACCTTGCAGCAACATCATCAGGCTAATCTTAACTAAGATCACCTGATGTTAAGATAACACCCCGATGAAAGATCATGCTGACAGAAAATATGATGATGACCCCCGCAAGAAACAATAGGGTGATGACCGGAAACATGATGATGATGATGACCTCCTCCTTAGAAAAAATGATGTTGCAGTTGAAAAATGCTGAGGAGGCTGAAGACTTAGGACTTCTTTGGATTTTTTGCGAAGGTGCCTGCATGCTACCCCAAACATAAATTTTTACTAACATTGGCTCCGTCTGGGGACGCATGCCTCTTGCAGGCATGGTGAGAACCTCAGATCTCTGGGATGCAGACCAGTCCCTTATCCATTGGGCAACAGAGTCAAACTTGCACCAACCTGCATCACCAAACACACTTGATGGCCTAAGGCCACAAAGAAAAGAAATACATGTATCTCCCCTTGTCAAACACTTTGTTTTCATCTGTATACGTTGGAATAAACCTGGAGATACTATCAAGACCTACCCACAAACAAACCTTGTCATCCGCATATTCAACCATTTGGTTTAGCTTGTCACTGTCATCCCTATGCAGACAACCTTTAACATCCAGCAACAAGTGAATGCAATGTTTATCAGGCAATGCATATTCGAATGGTATGTAACACTTATCACCAGTATCATCATCATGCATTGCAACATGATCTCCTAGTTGGACTGAAAACATGAAATACTTAGAGTCCACCACACAGCTAGGAAGATCAGGGCTCAATGTACCATATGCTGGCACATCAAAAGAAAAGCTTTCAAAATCATAGTTGTGCACATCATGCACACAACCATCAGGAGAACCAAACTGGAAAAGCTCAGGCTCTGGCACCTCTTTACAATCAGACACATTTTTACAGTCACTTGCCTAATGTATGTTGGCCTCTCCTTCATCAGGATGAGAAATAGAATCCAAGTCAAAAACAATGTCTAGATCCTGACCATACTCCGATAGATCCTCATCACCACATGTGTCATAAATGGGTGATCCAGGTGTCTCAGCCTCATCATAGTATGCCATTGGTTCATGGGTAGCAGAACATGCATCTTCATCACCAATGGATTCATTTTGTGGAGGGGTATCAACTTGTGTGTCATAAGCAAAACAGTCATCAAATGAAGAACAATCATGCTCTGCACTAGCACTTGTTTCAATCTCTAATTGCTCTTCATCATCTCCATGTGTCTGAAAAGAAGGCAATGGTTCACACATGGAACTACTTCTCTGTTTGCTTACCTCTTCTCTGTCTTGAGTACAATACTCATAGTCATCTCCACAAATCCAATCAAAAAGATGTTCATTGCTGTCCATAACCACATCGTTATTTTCATGGCCAGATGCCTCAACATTGCAATGGGAGTCCTCATTAGCCCTTTCCTTGGCATCTTCAGTATCTATCTTCTCATCCCCATATGATGCCTTAATCATTTGGTCATTTACAGCTTCATAACCACTATTCACACCAAATCCTGGGGACAGGAATTTCTGCAGGTGCTCATTTCTCATTTCTTCTACATTTTTTTAAAATTTGTATGCCATCTGCATACTTGTCACCTTGAATTCCCTCAGTAGCGCACTAGAGCCCTCCTCAAAAGCTTTAAAGAATATGTCAACACAGGCTGAAGTATCAGGTCTGAAGGCTTCTGGGATTTGTGAAAGGGCTAGTGCAAATCTATGACTGAAATCAATACAGCGCTCTTCATCTTGTTGCCTAATTTTCATTAATTCTGCAACAAGATCAGAAAATTCTTTTGCAAGTTCTTCTTTGAAATAGTCAGCAAGCTCATCCCAATAGGCAAAAGATCTCTTTGGAAAGCTCAAATACCAATTTTTGTTTTTTGCATCAAAGGATCTAACAAAAAACCTCATCCACATATCCTCATCTCTAAATGAATGTTTTTCCATAAAACTACAAATTTTTTGGATATGTGCACCCCCATCACATACACTGTGACCACTAAATCTAGGCATCTAACTATACATCCTAGTAGGCATACTCTCAACTTGATAATCAACCCATGACAAATCTAGTTGGTCATACAAAGGATCAAAAGGGCTGACAAGAGGTTTAGCTTTCTGACTGGCAAACACAATAGGGTTATCACTATTCAACTGAGCCTGCCTAGCCTCTAAGAGTATCAACCTATTTCTTATCTCTTCTAATCTTTTATTCAACATTTCACCCCCCTCTTGACTAAGTATGGGGTAATACATATTTGGATTCATAAAAATCTTACTCTTAGACATCCTTTGTCTGCCTAAGACCTAAGGCTTCCCCTGGCATCTAACTTATGCAGTAAACAACAAATATAAAGGGGAAGAATCTAGGTACCTTTTCTCATCCAGATGTAGAAATCTAAACATCTTTTATCACACAATATACATCTACCTTTCATGTGCACTCGAAACTTTCTTGCAGAGTCACCACCTCTCCAGAGAGGACAAAATTTTTAATAACTAAAAGCTACTTTTCCAGGTTCATTCCACTAGCAGAGCTAGGCAAAACTTCACCAGAGGCTATAAGATATCACTTTTTCATCAACATTCCCTAGCAGAGTCACCATTTTGTTGTGACTCAGATGGGCCACAGATATATCACCAGAGATGATTAGATAGTACTTTGACTTCACATCCCTAGCAGAGTCGCCAATTTCTGTTGTGACTGAGATGGGCAAATAATTTACCAGGGATAAAAAGATAAAACTTTCAATAAAGTCCCCAGTGGAGTCGCCATTTTGTTGGTTACCAAATCTGCAGAGGGTTTGCCAGCTCCAATGCACAAGCAGATTTGGCCAACAGAGTACAGGAGGTTGCGTGACCTGCCTCCCCTTCACTTCTGGTTCTGCCGCACCAAGGGGGGTATCCCTATATCTCAAGATGTAACCTTGCCTAGCTCAATGATATGAAGATTTAGCTTGATAGCATCAGGCAGAATACTCTCATGTATGGACCAAGATCTGCATGATAGATCACAAGGTGGGCAACATTCTTGGACATGCATGTCTGGTTGGGTATGAGAGTATGCAAGGGGTTCCTAATCCTACTCCTACAACTAACAGATGGAGGGGATGAAATGGGTGGACATAATGTCCTGGATGCAAGACAAGGGGTTTTGGATCATAACTACTGACCCAGGAGTAGACTGGTGCCTATCCATTGGGCAAGGAGTCAACTAAACATATACAATAGATGGTTTGCAACTTTCACTCAAGTTCCAGGGGGTTAGACTGATGCTTGCCTTACAAACATCACCCAAGAATGGGTATCTAACTGCCTCTACTTACAGATATCCCTGCTAACATGCAACCTTCCCCATACTCAACCTAAAACAATTTAATCCACTCCTTGAATGGAAGTTAGAGATCAAACATGTGATACAGAAAACCATACCCTAGAACCTGAGAAACCCTTAGCAACCAGATTCAGAAGAAGGAGAAAAACATGCAGCAAATGAAGACAAGCAAATAAACACATGCAATGAAGCATTTCTCATATAAAATCAACATTGAAACTAAACATATGTGCAAAATACATTCATGCTGCAACACATAAACTCCAAAATGGGATAGAATAGCCAGGATCATGCCTTGTTCTTCGTTATTTACACAAAAATGCCCAGGTCTTCAACAACCAACAAATGAGCAACACAACCCTACTTATACAACAAGGAGGTGCTCAGCCTTAACCACTAGGCAAACTCAAAATTTGCCAGATATAGTACATTGAGAAAATGGCACTCATCGCATTGAATGCAGCAGGTAGGGGAGGAGATTGGGGAGGCCTCGAGCCTCGCGCCACCGCCTAGGGATTCACATCTTCAGTCGAGTACTAGATCTGTCCATGCCATCGCCCATACCCAGTAAGATCCGCCATTAATGGCGCACCAACTCGCGGCCTTGGGAAAAACATCATAATGTGCATCGCAAACCTTTCCTACCAAAATGTATCATCCTGATCTCAGCATCATCATCTACATGAGTTCACCCTGATAATTCACATCACCCCAATGTGAAATATCACCCCGTAGAAAAGATCACCCTGCGGGAAAGTATCATGCCGTCTGCATCACCTGATAAAAGATATCACCCTGATGTTTGAATATCAACCTGATGACCAACCTTATGTTTGCATGAAATACCAACCTAATATTCACCATCATCGGCACAACCTGATGCATCAGAGGAAGATCCTCCTACTTAGCCGATCCCAAATGTCTGGCCGATGAACATCCTGCTGACGTCACCATCATATCCTGCTGACATCATCAGCATATCTGCCTATCATGCACCTCCTCATATCTGGATGACATCATCATCATATTTGCAAATATCAGGGGATCTCCACAAGATGACTAGTGTTAGAAATATGACCCCCCAAACCTTGATGATGTCACCACCATATTCATATATCGGGGTGATATTTAGATATGAAAATATCACCCCCCCTTCAGAAATATCATGATGCAGATAGGCAAAAAAGCAAATATCACCCTGACATAAGAATGACGTCAGCATCATCAGGGTGATAAAAAAAATGAACATGAAGTGCTAAAACAACATCAGGATGATCTTAACAAAGATCACTCGATGTTCAAATATGATGACCCCGATGAATATCGGGTCATACTTAGAACCTTGCAGCAACATCATCAGGATGATCTTAACTAAGATCACCCAATGTTAAGATATCAACCTGGCAAAAGATCATGCTGACAAAAAATATGATGATGACCCCCATGAGAAACAATAGGGTGATGACCGGAAACATGATGATGATGACGACCTCCTCCTTAAAAAAATGATGCTGCAGTTGAAAAATGCTGAGGACGCTGAAGACTTAGGACTTCTTTGGATTTTTTGGGAAGGTGCCTGCATGCTACCCCAAACATAAATTATTACTAACACATTGACCGGCCATTGACCCCCTTATACCTGACACAATGTACATTCACATTTGTACATTCATACATACAACCCGAACATGCATTCAAAATATGCACTCGCCAAAGTCAACCGTTGACTTCCTTGTATCAACCCAATGTACATACGCAATGTACATTTACCACATACAACTACAAATATGCATCTATGGGATACTCACAATCATTCAACTGTGGGATACACAGGGAATGGACCCGATATACATAGAGATTGTATATCAACAATGCATATTTTTAACATGCATTTTGATTATGCATCCGACGGCTTTGACCGAATTGCTAACTCCTTTGTATGCCGATAGACTTGTACTTTTGCCATGTATGTTTGATAAAATTGAGACATATAAACTGTCAGTGGAACCTGATACACTTTGCGATATGTAAACTTCAGTAGACAATAGCAATATACTCATAGAATGTATACTCGACATACAATTGCTGTATATACACAAAATGCATCTCCAATGAAACCACGCGAATCTTCGCTATTTGAACACTGCAAACCCTATGATTGTCCAAATCAATTTCTCTATCAATCTAACATAGATTTTTGGACTTTTCCAACCTAGCACATGAGGATGCTAGGGTTTATCTGAGCATGCTATAAATGACCCTACGAACATGGAATGAACAAACAGAAAATGCAAAACACAAACATAAATTAATATACACAGCCATTCCACCATTTACGAAGTAATCCAACCAGTGGAATGGGCTAAGAATCCATTTCGATTCCAAGGTAGAAAACCGATTACGTAGTGAATTTGAAAACCCAGAAGGATAATGCAACAGGATCTTCTTTTATTTCTTTCAAAAATTGAATACAGATATTCTGGTTCACAATTGCACTCCTCAATCCAATTCTATCTATCTACTATCACATCTATCTCATTTATATCTTAGATCAACCCAACTAGGGTATTTATCTACTCACAAAGAGTAGTACAAACTTGATTCCTAGTGGCTGGGAGATACTTCCAAGCGGTTGGGAGATAACAACCTGTAACAAACTAACAACCTTGTCATCTACAGATCAACAAGTGTCCCAAAAACAAACTACAATAACATGTCTTGGTCAAACAAACCTTATTACATTAAAAATAGCAATGCATAAAACATAACAACCTATTAAGACCTTAATCTTCTCCCTTAGATGTATAATTGACTTGTTGAAGGGGTGCTCCTGCACCATACTCCTCGAGAGAAGAAATCTCAAGTCCACTTGAGATGAGAGTTTGAAGATCTGCACCTTGTTGTATAATCTGCTCTTCAATCATCCAAACTACCTCTGAATTAGGTTTGCCTTGCCAAGCTACCAAGTATTCCATATACTTTTTGTTCCTCATCTTCTTTGCCACTCTTGAGTCCAAAATCTTCTGCAATTTTGGTGGATCATGTTTAGGAATATCATCATCTGATGTACCCTGCAATGGTTCCTATTCTACATCTGCATTATGCTTGTATGGAGTTAAATCACATACATTTAAAATAGGCGACAATCCAAGATTAGAAGGAAGTTGGATCTCATAAGCATTCTGTCCACATTTCTTCAAAGTATGACATGGTCCAATCTTCCTCTACATTAGTTTGGTATATTTACCTTTTGGGAGCCTTTCCTTCTTCAGATGAACCCATACCAAATCTCCAACCTCAAACTGTACATCTCACTTCTTTTCATCAGCATAGGCTTTGTATTTCAATGTGGTTTGTTGGAGTTGGTTCTTGACTTGATCATGCACATCTTTGATTGCTACTGCAAAAGCTTCTCCATCTGTACTAATAGATTCTCCTGTAGGTAAATCTCTTACCTCCAAAATACCTCTAGGATGAATACCATATATCACCTGGAAAGGTGATTTCCCTGTAGTCCTATTAATAGTGTCATTATAGGAAAATTCTGCTTGTGGTAGGATTGTATCCCACTTCTCTCCATGTTGTCTTGTCAAACATCTAAGTAGATTTCCCAGTGAATAGTTTACCACTTCAGTCTGTCCATCTATTTGAGGGTGATATGCTGATGAGAATGATAAATTAATTCCAAGCTTCTTCCAAAGAGTCCTCCAAAAATGTCCAACAAATTTCACATCTCTGTCTGACACTATGCTCAATGGCAATCCATGTATCCTCACTATTTCCTTGAAAAACAGGTCTGCGATATATGAAGCATCACTAGTGGTTTTGAATGGCAAGAAATGTGCCATTTTGCTGAATCTATCTACTACAACAAAAACACTATCATATCCTTTCCTTGTTCTAGGCAAACCCAACACAAAATTCATGCTTATGCTCTCCCATGGCCTAGAAGGAATGGGCAGTGGCTAATATAAACCTGCATTAGTTGATCTCCCTTTGGCTTTCTGATAGATCACACATGTCTCCACAAATTTCCTCACATCTGATTGCAACTTAGGCCAAAAGTAATGTCTCTTTACAAGATCAAGAGTCTTATCCAGACCAAAATGTCCTGCCATAGCTCCGTAATGTTTCTACTTATTAATGTTCAGTCTCATAGAACACCGTGGAATGCACAACTATCCACCTTTGAAGAGAAATCCATCTTGGATCAGAAATTCAGAGAACTCAACATGATATTTGTCTCCAAAAGATGTACATACTTTGTAGATTTCTCCAAAGTCTTCATCAGCATCATACATAGTCTTCAAGGAATCAATGCCAACACTCTCTAATTGAATCTGATTTATGGTTAGAGCCCTCCTTCTCAAAGCATCTACTACCTTATTCTTAACCCCTTTCTTGTGCTTGAGTGTGAAGGTGAAAGCTTGCAAAGTATCCACCCACTTCATGTGTCTGTGGTTTAGCTTCTCTTGACTGTTTATGAAACTAAGAGCTTGATTGTCTATAAACACTATGAATTCTTTTGGCATCAAGTAATGCCTCCACTTTTTGAGTGACTAGACTAGAGCATACATCTCCAAATCATAGGATGAGTATCTCTTCTTAGCATCATTTAATTTCTCACTAAAAAATGCAATAGGTCTACCTTCTTGACTGAGTACTACTCCAATTGCCATGTGGCTTGCATCACATTCTACCTAAAAAATCTTGTTGAAATCTGGAAGTGCAAGGACTGGCTGCTGTGCCACCTTCTTCAATGTTTCAAATGAAACATATGCTTCCTTTGTCCAAGTGAATCTGCACTTCTGTCCTCCTTTTATGGTGTCAAGCATGGGTGCACAGACATGACTAAACACTTTTATAAACTTCCTATAGAAGGTTGCTAACCCATGGAAACTTCTGACATCATTCATTGTTCTAGGAGTTGGCCAATACAATATGGCACTTACTTTTTCTTGATCTATTTTCAGTTTGCCCTGTGAGATGACAAAACCCAAGTAGATGATCTCCTCCTACATGAACAAACACTTGTCCAAATTGATCATTAGCTGCTCTTCATGTAACCTTTTGAGAACCAGGTCTATATGTTTGAGATGCTCTTCCCTTGTATTATTGAAAATCAGAATGTCATCTAGATATACTATGACAAATTTGCTTATGAATTCTCTCAAAACCTCATTCATTAGCCTCATAAAGGTACTGGGGGCATTGGACAAACCAAAAGGCATGACCTTCCACTCATATAACCCCTCATTGGTCTTAAATGCAGTTTTCCACTCATCTCCTGGCCTAATTCTGATCTGATGATATCCACTCTTTAAATCTATTTTGGTGAAATATTTGGCACCTCCCAAGCAATCAAGCAAATCTTCTATCCTTAGGATTGGGAATCTATACCTGATTGTTATCTTATTAATAGCCCTGGGATCAGTATAAAGTCTCCAAGTACCTTCCTTCTTTGGTGCCAGTATAGCTGGTACTGCACATGGGCTTAAACTTTTACCAATTAGGCCTGTATCCAACAACTCCTCAATTTGTCTTGCTACCTTAGCATTCTATTCTAGGGTAAGCTTGTATGCTGCCTTGTTTAGAAGTATAGATCTTGGTATCAGATCTATGCAATGGTTGATGTCCTTGATAGGTGGTAGGGACCTTGGTATTCCATCAGAGATGATGCCTTTGTATTTATCCAATAGCTCTTGGACATCAGGATCTATGAACCTCTGTCTCTTCTCTCCCTTGACTTCTTGCTATTGCTTCTTATTCACTGTCATGCATGGAATTAGTGCATATGAAACTACACCCTCTTCTACTATCTCTTTCATGAGTTGTTTACCTTCTACCATCATTACCTTGACTTCTTTTCCTTTTGATTCTACCTCCTTCTGCATCAATGGTAGTAACTCTATCACCTTACCATCTTTGGTGATTGAATATATGTTTCTGAGACCATCATGTTGTGCTTCCAAGTCATATTGCCATGGTCTTTCAAATAAGAGATGGCAAGCATCCATCTGAGCTATGTCAAACAATAATCTATCCTTATATGTTCCAATTTGAAACTCCACCCAAGCCTGCTCTTCTACAACTGTTTGCTGACCTTGAGTGAGCCATGAAATCTTGTATGGGCAAGGATGTGGCAGCCTTCTAAGCTTAAGCTTTTCTACCATTTCAACAGACACAAAATTTTTAGTAGATCCAGAGTCAATCAGAACTTTACATACCTTTCCCCTTGCCTTGCAAGATGTTTTAAAAAGAGATTTTCTTTGTGGAGGTTCTTTGTCAGGCACCTTCATGGTGGTCATTGCTCTCCTAATCATCAAAGATTCTCCCTGCTTAGGGTATCCATAACTGTCAGGAGCCTTCACACTTGGATAAGTGTTGGAGCTTGTCACACTTTGATAGTCAGATTCCTGGATCAGATTTGTCCTCCTTTCTCCCATTGAACTTGTTGCCTTTTCTGGACATCGGCTAGCTATGTGGCCTTCTTGATTGCAATTATAACATCTGAGAGATCCTCTACCCTAGAATCTTCCTCTAAATGGTGGTCTTCTTCCCCTAAAGTTTCCCTTTTGATTGTAACTTCCCTTTTGAGTTTGACTGATGTCTCCTTTGCTGGTTTCTTGATTGGATTCACCTTGGTGTCCAAATCCCTGTCCTCTGCCTCTAAAAGGACTTCTTGCCCCTCTTTTCTATCTTCCTCTTCCTCTACTATTCTGCTCTTGTCTTCTCTTTAATTTTTCTTCAACTTTGAGTGCCAATTGGTAGCACTTCTGAACTGTATTTGGATTATGCAAATTTAAATCTTCTTGGATGACAAATCTCAACCCATTGAGATACCTTGTCACCTTCTCTTCTTCACTTTCCTTGACCTTTGTCTTGATACATAGCTTCATGAATTCTTCAGTGTATGAACTGACATCTAACTCTTTCTTCTTCAGATTTTGTCTTCTCTTATGTAATTGGATATTGTAATCCAATGGGATATAGGCTTCCTTTACTAAAGCCACCATCTTCTTCCAAGTAGCAACTCTACTCTTTCCTTCTTCCACCCTGTCATCTTGGATGAAATTCCACTAGGTTAGTGCAACCTCTTTCATTTTGGACTGGGCCATCTTCACCCTTTGATGGTCTGATATTTCCTCTATTTCAAAGAAATTATTCAAGAAGTCTATCCACTCCATCACTAAATCAGGATCCATCTTTCCTGTCAACATTGGCAGGTTGAGTTTCACATCCATGGTCCTTCTCTCCATGGATTTGAGGGAATTCAATAAGGGTCTCTGATCTGTAGGAACATCTATCTCTTCTCACTGAGGGATCTCCTCCTCATCCCTATCTTCTTCTTTACCAAAACCTACTCTATCCCTCAATTTCTCCAACTCATCTTTCAAAGCCTGATTCTGTGCTCTAGCTTCTTTGCTCTCTACAATTTGCTTCTTTACTAAAATGGCCAACTCAGCATTTGTCATCCTTCCTTCTGGAGAGTACTATTTGGACAATGTCACCTAAAACAAGGTAAAGTCCATGAATGCACCTTGTAGCCGCCCAGGTTGGGCGGGTTTAGAGGTGAGGCTGGATTCTTCTTTGAAATGCACCCAAACTCTTTCAAATGAACTCTCCTTGCAATTTCATCTTATTCTAAGTACTTGAAGCTTAGGACACTGCAAACTTGACAACTTATTCCTAGGGTGGGTTTGAGAGTGTTGCCTAGAGAGTGTTACTTGGTGGAGAAATCATCCATAAATACCTTGTGAAACCACCTAGACCATGTTGTGATGTCATCGCAACATCACCCCATCACTGATGGGGCCCCCCCTTTCATCTTTGGTGTGTCAATTTTTTGGTTTGTGATCTTTTTTTTTAGTGTTTGGAATTTTGGCTTCTGCTTATTCTCTCATTGCTTAGCGTGTCCACTCGGACTTTGGTCTTAATCAACTTTGCATTTTGTCAAATCTTTCAAATTATGTGAGCTTGGTCCAATCCTTCGCTTAAGCGCACTTGTTATGTCATCTTGCAAAGGGTTTCATTTTATTTGATTTGTGGTTCATGTTACGTACGAGTTGAGTTTCCAAGTATGCGTTGGGTTTTTGAATATCCATCTAGTCAGGATTTTGAGTTAGCTATTCAATCTGGTCACTCTAAGTGCATTCTAATATACATTGCTCGCTCAAGTGTTCGTTTTCATCACCCTTATGCATGAGGGGATAATAGATTCACCCTTGACATTTTATTATGCTTACTCTTGAAAGCAAAAGATCTACACTATGCGTAATATCCTCGGTGGTCCATTTCATTTGCATAATTTCAAAATCATGTGTGGCCTCTTGGAAATACCCGCCTTAAGCAGACTTGTGCGGTGCCTTTGTACTATTTGTTTTTCAAACATTGTTTACAATAAACGGGCCTTGCAAACTCATAATGCTCACTTAAATGTATGGGATACGTTGACTTTAATGTCTGTTTGAGAGCAATTCTAGGGTTAGTTTGTAATGAACAAAATCCAAATTGTGTACGAATCATCTTAAGATCTACCAAAGTGTACATTCCCCTGAGCTTTGCAACTGGCATTTACATGGGAGTCTTTAATGTCCACTTGAGTGCCAGCTAATCGGTGGCTTGCAATGGAATCTGGGTTTTAGGATATGCGTTGCCACCAAGCACCTACTTGCTATTGTTAGTAGCATTTTAAATGATATTTGAAAAGTCCCTCCATGTCCTCTAAAATAAGATGAGCTGTTAGAGTGAAAAAGAGACCCCTCCTCAGCTTTAAATTTTTGACTATTGTCAGTGCAGGATGCGTTTGAATGTCTGCTTAGGCAGACTTATGTTGACACATTGAATACTCATATTTTTGGTGGCATCCATGTCACCCTCCAATGTCCACTCAAGCAGACTTTTTGATACCCTTTGCAAACGATGTTTTATTCCACTCAATGCAAGATAGCCTCAGAGGTTCGCTAAAGCGGAGATTGATGGTTGGTTTGCATAGAAAATGAGTTTCAAGTTATGCGCGGACATTCAATAAGTCTTCCCAAGCATTTAATCTTATGCGTAGAACATCAGAGGGTCTGCTTGTTATTCCTCATACTCACATTCAAATCTTTTCATGCTAAATATAGAACATCTGAAGACTGGTTAAAATGCATATTGGTAGGAGTGTGATAAATTCAGCATCATGCATTTAAAACTAGAAAGTCCACTCAAAAGCAAAAAACTTGTGAATGATCTATCAGAATATCCACCCGACACTAGTGAAAGAGTACCTCAAATCCCCGATAGAAGTATGAATGACTATAAGGAAATGCACCAGGGGTTTTGAAAGAATGCTTAAAAAAAAAGGGTGCTAAAAGTCATGAGAGATCCCCTAAAATATGTGAAAAGAAGGATGTGAATGAGTGAATTATAAGCATGTGATAGGAGTTTGTGAATGACTCATTAAAAAATGCGCCACACATTGTTCTTGAAGCTATGGAAAATTTGAATTGCAAGAGGAGATACAAAATTTACTTTACTTCTTGTGAAATTGGCCTACGAAAAGTCATTTGAATCTTTAAGTGAGGTTGGTCTAACATGATAGATTTGCCTTAAGCATGTATTTATGTGAGTCTATCAAGTCACAATTCTTTAAAATATATGCAATTTGTATTACTAACAAAAGATTTTCTTTAAAGAAAGCGAGTTAGTTTGGTGAAGAAAAATTGTTTTCAAATGTTATTTTATTCACCTCTTCCAAAACAAATGACTTCTCAAGTGTTATATGATGATAATCATGTTGCTGGAATCTAGGAGCGGGGACAATGTTTGTAAAAATGTTTGAGATAAATACAAATGTCAGAGAAGGAAATCACTTTCAGTAAGAAGAAGACTTCACAAAATTTCCAATAAAGACCAACGAAGTTCAATACATGATGAGCCACACTTTAATTCCCACATCAGAGACAACAACAAGAAATTTGATGAAATTCCCAAGTTTTCATGTTTGAAGCAGCCAAGTTCCAGAGCTGAAAATCCAAATTCGAATACTACTCCAAAAGATGATAAAATTTGGGAAAATATTCTGAGCAATATGAACATAAAGAAAATCAAACTAGTTTGTTTGATGCTGAGGTGGCATGTGCACAACATTTATCCAATCACTATCTGCCATGTCATCAATCCGCATTCAATGTTCTAAAGATAGTAAATTTTTGTAACAGACTGCCTTGTTGTCAAAATCTGGGCCATCAATTCTCAAATCAATCCTGGCCATTCATGTAATTTTGAGGTCTATAAAAGGGCCCATTTCTCTCATTTGTAAAAGAGGTTTATTAGAGGGAGAGAGTAGGGATCAAGTAGTAGGAGTAGATGTTGTTAGAGTAGAGGTAGATTCAAGGAGACTTTTCAAAGTCATTGAAGAGACATATGAAATTGTTGTAAAAATACATTTCCAAAATCAATACAAGCTCATTGTTGGTTCACATCGTGATTTTGTGTGATTGCAGGATGTTAGCATGGTTTCTAATTCTCAAATATGATGGAGAGATGTTTCCAAGTAGCTTAGAATTAGATTAGAAGTTCATTGATGTAATGTTTATATGTGAGGATATTTGATGAATTCCTTGATGGTTCATACTTTTTATGATTTGTCACTGATAAGTCATTTTGTAAAGTTAGCCTAAACTACATTTGTTTTAGTTCAGTTGTGGATGCTTGTTCAAGATGCGCCAGTAGTGGGTATTTGGGTGAAAGGCCACAACATGAAAATCCTTGAGTTTCCTTAGAAGATTGCACTGACTTCATGTAGTTATTGGTTCTCATGGCGAAGCGAAGTTTGGTTTCATGAGGAGCTTGTCTATCTTGGCATATTTCATTATCTCATTGTCCTTAGATTAGCCTTCTAAACCCTTGTCCTTTTGCATTTTCTTTTCATAGTTGGTTTTGGGAGTTCCACTTCACAAGATGGAGAAAAACATATTTGATTGGAATAAGGAGTATATTCAACATAAGTCCATTTGTGAGTTTTCAGCAAATCACATCAACTACTGAGTCTATCCATTGCAAGTCAAGACCTAACATCTAGAACCTTGGAGTTGTCTCATTGGATCACATTGTTTAGCCTTTGAGACTTTGTTTAAGAGAGGATAGAATGCTTCGGTATTTTATTCTGATTTTGCATGTGCATAAAAATACATCAACAGAATTGGCACTAGAAGGAGGGAAAACAACAGATTGCTCCATTTGTTCCAAGCATACAAAAGATATTCTAGTGTTTTATCATTCACGGCTCTATCATACTGCTCAACAAAATTTAGCAAGGAGGCCAGAACGAAGTACATACATCTCAACTGAAGATAAAAAGGGCACGAACAAGGAATTGCGTTGCTTCTTTCACTCTGAGTACGCGAACAGACTCTGAATTGTGGAATTGGAACCAAGTGAGCTTTCAAAGCCAAATTTGAGATTTGTTAGATCTCTTTTATGCCAAAAAATCCAAAAAAGTATAAAACTTCAAAAAACCCAAAAAAGTAAAAAATTGAAAAATACTAAAAATGAGGATGGATTTCTCAGCATATGAGAAATAGTTTCATGGTTACTAGAAATTCAAGGTGGATCATCCTCAAGATGATGTTCTTCAGCTTTGTTGGACTTTGAATGTGCAACTCTATCCCAAGATTTTGGGTGACTTCGTATCAAGGAATGGATGTAGAATTCACGAGACCAATGGACATGAGGAGCTATATTACCTAACTTTCTTATCAAGGATGGAATTAGCATTGCAAGAAAAAATTTCTTTCTCATAGGTACATGAGCCAATTATTTCTACAAAGGTGGTTCCCAACGCTTTGTTTGATGAAAGAGAGTTCTTCAAAAGTTTTAAGGAAATGATCAAGAAGAGACTAAGTATTGAGAAGGACCTACCCGCAAAAGAAATATTGATTCTAGGTGGTTGGTGTAGGATTCATAACACCACTCATTTAGAACTCATGTGTTCATCTTGTTAAGAAACTATTCGTCAAGTGCAGGAAGAATTAAAGTTGGAAGAAGAATCTAAAGTGCAATTGAGATTAGACGACTTGTGGAGCAAATATCTTCAAGAAATCAATTCACCACCCAAAAAAGAAGATGTTCCCATGTTATTTACTAATCAAGATAGCACAAGTGAACTTGATAATCAAGTGGAAGGTCCATTTACATACCTTTTTCCAAGTAAGAATAAACCTCCTGCTGAAAAAGTTGAAAAAGAAATAGAAGACGTCCGAACAAAGGTAATTGATAAACAGGATGTTGATTCCTCCATCAAAGAAGAAAGTGAATCGAGTTCATTACAAGAAGAAGAATTCTGGTGCAAGAGCACCCCTTCTAAATATAGATTAGGTCTAAATATAGTATGTTTCATGCATTGTGATGTAATAAGGTCCATTGGACCAATTCTTATGTTTTTAGGTCAATCTAGGTTTATGTGCAAGTCAGTTGAAAGTTTGTTATGCTATCTGTCCTCCCAGCCACTGGGAATCATTTCTGTACTACTCATGAGGAGTAGATATATTTTCCCTAGATCAGTTTGTTTTAGGGATGGATAGTTCAGCAGTTGCATAGGAGAAAATAGGGAAGGGATATTGTGGTTTCACAGAGTGGTGTTGTGCAGTGAGACTGTAATATCAAAACTAGTTGTATGCATTCTTGAGATTGAATAAGAGAGGATCCCATTGGTGTTAATCATCTGATTTCAACTCTATCTGTGTAATCATTTTTCCTATTTGTAGGCGAGATGGATTTTTTTATCCATTCCACCGGTTGATTCTCTGAATTGGTGGAATGGCTCTGTACAGTAGATTAGCTTTCCTTTTTGTTTTTTCTATTTATGCATTTCATGTTTTGAGATCGAGTTGTGGCATGCAGTAATCACTCCTAGCATTCTCATGTGCTAGGGTTTGAAGATTGGAAATCTATGTCGAAATTGCTAAGTGAACACACCAGGTCAAGGTTAGGGTTTTCGGTGCAAGTTTGTTAAGACATCAACGTGAGAAGAACCATCAGGTTGAAAAAAGTTTTCATTTCACCGACAAGAGACACCTTCACCAATCGGGGTGACAATTGTGAAGTGCCGCCGACAAAGAGCATATCGGTTTGAGATATCATATCGGAAGACAAGGCTAAAAGCTAGGCCGATAGTTTAAGTCACAGCGACAAGAGAAGTGTGGATAGTCCATTAGGGAGAGAATAGTCGTCAGTGAAGGGTTTCCAGTTTCTCCCAATGAGTTAAGTCTCACCGATGATGGTCTGCACTGAAGGCATCAGTAAGAGGAGAGTATCGGTAGAAATATTAGAAGTCAGGCCGACGTTGGATGTCTGGCTGACAACAGAACTAGGGTTGAGTGCTTCGGCGTGACTTTCAGCATCAGTGAATAGATGAAAAGTCAGGCTGATAGTGGATGTGTTACCGATAGGCAACTTAGTTGAGGGTGGTGACTGTTGGCGGAGGTGACAAGGACCGGCGATCACTGGTTGAGGATTATAGGTATCGGTGTGACAATCGGCATCGGCGAATGGGCTAAAGGTTAGACCGATAGGTATGATCCTGCCAATAGGCAATATAAGCGAATCCCACATTGGGGTGAGATGGGCTTCGGGATGAAATGTATTGGAGGTGCTGATGGTTTTCGGTCTGGCCGATAGGACATATCGGTATGACATATAATAACTCTTGCTGATAGAATAAAAACCACCAAATTCCACCATTGTAGAATGCTTCTGGCTATGGCTCTGCGTCATAGTGGTATCAGAGCTTAGAAGATTTTGAGTGTGCAGACAGAGGAGTATCGTCTAGGAAGATAAGAAGACAGTAAGATGTCAGATGAAGAAGGAACATTAGAGTTCTTGGAAAAGATGACCAACGCAGAGTTGGCAGTTCTGGTAAAGAAGCAGATTGCAGAGAGCATTGCTATAAAGGCTTAGAATCAGGCATTGAAAAATGAGTTGGAGAAGTTGAGGGACAGAGTAGGTTCTGGTAAAGAAGAAGATAGGGAAGAAGAAGAGATCCCTAGCTGGAACAAGGAAGATGTTCCTGCAGACTAGAGACCCTTGATTAATGCCCTCAAATCCATGGAGAGGAGAACCATGGATGTGAAACTGGATTTGCCAATGTTTACAGGAAAGATGGATCCTAATTTGGTGATGGAGTGGGTAGACTCCTTAAACAATTTCTTCAAGACAGAGGAGATACCAGAACACCAGAGGGTAAAGATAGCCCAATCAAAAATGAAAGAGGCTACATTAACTTGGTGGAATTTCATCCAAGATGACAAAGTACAAGAAGGAAAGCGCAGAGTTGCTACATGGAAGAAGATGATGGCTTTAGTAAAAGAAGCCTATGTTCCATTGCATTACAGCATCCAATTGCATAAGAGGAAACAAAATTTGAAGCAGAAGGACCTAGATGTCAGCTCATATACAGAAGAGTTCATGAAGATTTGTGTCAAGACAAAGGTAAAAGAGAGTGAGGAAGAAAAGGTAGCTAGATACCTTAATGGATTGAGATTCAACATTCAGGAAGATTTAAATCTGCATAACCCAGATACAGTTCAGAAATATTTTTTGTTGGCATTAAAAGTGGAAGAGAAGTTAAAGAGAAGACAAGAAAAGAACAATAGAGGAAGAGGAAAACAACAAAGAGGTGGAAGAAGTCCTTTTAGAGGTAGAGGACATGGATTTGGATATCAGGGAGAATCCAGTCATGACAACAGCAAGGGAGACAATAGTCAGAACTAGAGAGGAAGTTACAATCAGCAAGAAAACTTCAAAGGCAGAAGACCTTTCAGAGGAAGAGCTCAGGGTAGAGGATCTATCAGATGTTATAACTATAATAAAGAAGGCCATATAGCCAGCAGATGTCTAGAAAAGGCAACAAGTTCAACAGGAGAAAGAAGAACGAATCTGATCCAAGAACCTAATAATCAGAGTGCAACAAACTCCAATGCTTTTCAAAGTGTGAATGCTCCTGACAATTATGGATATCTAGAGAGTGGAGAATCTCTGATGATGAGGAGAACAATGATTGCCATGAAGGTGCCTGACAAAGAACCCCCACAAAGAAAGTCTCTTTTCAGAACTACATGCAAGGCAGGAGGTAAGGCATGTAAAGTTTTAATTGATTCTGGTTCTACTGAAAATTTTGTATCTGATGAAATGGTAACAAAGCTTAAGCTTAGAAGATTACCTCACCCATCCCCATATAAGGTCTCATGGGTTACCCAAGGTCAGCAAACAGTTGTAGAAGAACAAGCTTGGGTAGAATTTCATATTGGAGCATATAAAGATAGGTTATTGTTTGATATTACTAAGATGGATGCTTGCCATCTCTTATTTGGAAGACCTTGGCAGTATGACTTGAAGGCACAACATAATGGTGTTAGGAACACCTATACAATCACCAAAGATGGTATGGTGATAGAGTTGATCCCCAGGACAGAGAAGGAGGAGAAATCAAAAGGAAAAGAGGTAAAGGTAATGTTGATGGAAGGAAAACAGTTCATGAAAGAAGTAGCAGCAAAAGGTGCAATTACCTATGTCCTAATTCCATGTCTCACAGTGAATAAAGAATAGCTACAAGAAGTCAAGAAAGAGAAGAAGCAGAGGTTCATAGACCTAGCTGTCCAAGAACTATTTTATAAGTATAAAGGCATCATCTCTGATGGAATGCCAAGATCCCTACCACCAGTAAGGGATATTAGCCATTGCATAGATCTAATCCCAGGATCTACACTTCCAAACAAAGCAGCATATAAACTTACTCCAGAATAGAATGCAGAAGTAGTAAGGCAAATTGAGGAATTGTTAGACACAGGTTTGATTGGTAAAAGTTTAAGCCCATGTGCAATACCAACTATACTAGCACCAAAGAAAGAAGGCACTTGGAGGCTTTGCACATATTCTAGGGCTATTAATAAGATCACAATCAGGTATAGGTTTCCAATACCTAGGATGGAGGATTTACTTGACTATTTGGGAGATGCTAAGTATTTTACAAAAATAGACCTGAAGAGTGGTTATCATCAGATTAGAATTAGGCTAGGAGATGAATGGAGAACAACATTCAAAACCAATGAAGGGTTGTATGAGTGGAAGGTTATGCCTTTTGGGTTGTCTAATGCACCTAGTACATTTATGAGATTGATGAATGAGGTTTTGAGAGAATTCATGGGAAAGTTTGTCATAGTCTATCTAGATGACATTCTGATTTTCAGCAATACAAAGGAAGAACATCTTAGACATATAGATTTGGTCCTCAAGAGGTTACATGAAGAGCAGCTGATGATAAATTTGGACAAGTGTTTGTTCATGCAGGAGGAGATCACATATTTGGGTTTTATCATTTCACAAGGAAAGATGCAAATGGATAAGGAGAAGGTGAGTGCCATATTGTCTTGGCCAACTCCTAGGACTATGAATGATGTCAGAAGTTTCCATGGGTTAGCAACCTTCTACAAAAAGTTTATAAGAGGGTTTAGTCATATTTGTGCACCCATACTTGATACCATAAAAGGAGGACATAAGTGCAGATTTGGTTGGACTCAGGAAGCAAATGATTCATTTGAAACATTGGAGAAGAGAGTGGCCCAACAACCAGTCCTTGCACTTCCATATTTTAATAAAATCTTTCAGGTAGAATGTGATACAAGTCACATGGCAATTGGAGCAGTACTCAGCCAAGAAGGTAGGCCAATTGCATTTTTCAGTGAGAAGCTCAATGATGCTAAAAAGAGGTATTCCTCATATGATTTGGAAATGTATACTTTAGTCCAATCACTCAAGAAATGGAGGCATTACTTGATGCCAAAAGAATTCATAGTATTCATAGATAATTAGGCTCTAAGTTTCATAAACAACTAGGAAAAACTGAATCATAGGCATATGAAGTGGGTAGAAACTTTGCAAGCTTTTACTTTCACACTGAAGCATAAGAAAGGAGTCAAGAATAAGGTGGCAGATGCCTTAAGCAGGAGAGCTCTAATAGTCAACCAGATTTAGTTTGAAAGTGTTGGCATTGATTCATTGAAGACCATGTATGATGCTGATGAAGATTTTGGGGAGATATATTAGGTATGTACTTCTTTTGGAGATAAATATCATGCTGAATTCTCTGAATTCCTGATCCAGGATGGATTGCTGTTCAAAGGTGGACAGTTGTGTATTCCAAGGTGTTCTATGAGGTTGAACATCATTAAAGAGAAACATTGTGGAACTATGGTAGGACATTTTGCTCTGGATAAGACTCTTGATCTGGTAAGAAGACATTATTATTGGCCTAAGTTGCAATCAGATGTCATAAAATTTGTAGAGACATGTGTGATATGTCAGAAAGCCAAAGGGAGATCAACTAATGCAGGTTTATATCAGCCATTACCCATCCCTTCTAGACCATGGGAAAGTATCAGTATGGATTTTGTTTTGGGTTTACCCAGAACTAGAAAGGGATATGATAGTGTTTTTGTTGTAGTGGACAGATTCAGCAAAATGGTACATTTCTTGCCATGCAAAACCACTACTGATGCTTCATACATTGCAGATTTGTTTTTCAAGGAAATAGTAAGGATACATGGATTGCCATTGAGCATTATGTCAGATA
This sequence comes from Cunninghamia lanceolata, assembly GCA_027924645.1. NCBI lineage: Eukaryota > Viridiplantae > Streptophyta > Pinopsida > Cupressales > Cupressaceae > Cunninghamia > Cunninghamia lanceolata. The sequence goes on from BSBN01000643.1 coordinate 4,851,141, forward strand.
GAGATGTGAAGTTTATTGGTCATTTTTGGAGAACTCTATGGAAGAAACTTGGAACAAATTTGTCTTTCTCATCTGCATATCATCCTCAAATGGATGGACAGATTGAAGTGGTAAATCATTCCTTAGGGAATTTGCTTAGATGTTTGACAAGACAGCATGGAGACAAGTGGGATAATATCCTATCTCAGGCAGAATTTTCCTATAATGATACTGTCAATAGAAGCACAGGGAAATCACCTTTTCAGATAGTCTATGGTATGCATCCACAAGGTATTTTGGAGCTAAGAGATCTACCTATAGGAGATTTTGTTAGTGCAGATGGTGAAGCTTTTGCAAAAGCAATAAAAGAGGTCCATGATCAGGTCAAGAACTAACTCCAACAAACTACCTTGAAGTATAAGGAGTATGCTGATAAAAAGAAGAAAGATGTATAGTTTGATGTTGGAGATTTGGTATGGGTTTATTTGAAAAAGGAAAGACTTCCTAAAGGTAAATATACCAAACTCATGCAGAGGAAGATTGGACCATGTCAGATTTTGAAGAAATGTGGACCAAATGCTTATGAGATACAACTTCCTTCTAATCTTGGTTTATCATCTATATTCAATGTATGTGATTTAACTCCATACAAGCATAATCCAGATGAAGAATAGGAACTACTACAGGAAACAACATCTGATGACATTCCACGACATGATCCACCATAGTTGCAGAAAATATTAGACACAAGAGTGCTCAAGAAAACCAGGAACAAGGAATATCTGGAATATTTGGTGGCTTGGCAGGGCACACCTGATTCAGAAGTAGTGTGGATGACTGAAGAACAGATCAACCAATATGGTTTAGCCCTACATACTCTCATCTCAAGTGGACTTGAGATTTCTTCTTCTGGGGAGTATGGTGTAGGAGCACCCCTTCTAAATACTGATTAGGTCTAAATATAGTCTGTTTCATGCATTGTGATGTAATAAGGTCCATTGGACCAATTCTTATGTTTTTAGGTCAATCTAGGTTTATGTACAAGTCAGTTGAAAGTTTGTTATGCTAGTTGTCCTCCCAGCCGCTTGGAAGCCCCCAACCACTGGGAATCATTTCTATACTACTCATGAGGAGTAGATATATTTGCCCTAGATCAGTTTGTTTCAGGGATGGATAGTTCAGCAGTTGCATAGGAGAAAACAGGGAAGGGATATTGTGGTTTCACAGAGTGGTGTTGTGCAGTGAGACTGTAATATCAAAACAAGTTGTATGCATTCTTGAGATTGAATAAGAGAGGATCCCATTGGTGTTAATCATCTAATTTCAACTCTATCTATGTAATCATTTTTCCTATTTGCAGGCGAGATGGATTTATTTATCCATTCCACCGGTTGATTTTTCAAATCGGTGGAATGGCTCTATATAGTAGATTAGCTTTCATTTTCATTTTTTCTATTTATACATTTCATGTTTTGGGATCGAGTTGTGGCATGCAGTAATCGCTCCTAGCATTCTCATGTGCTAGGGTTCAAAGATTGGAAATATGTGTCGAAATTGCTAAGTGAACACACCAGGTCGAGGTTAGGATTTTTGGTGCAAGTTTGTGAAGGCATCGGAGTGAGAAGAACCATCAGGTTGAAAAAAGTTTTCATTTTGCCGACATGAGACACCTTCACCGATCGGGGTGACAATTGCGAAGTGCCACTGACGGAGAGCATATCGGTATGAGATATCATATCGAAAGACAAGGCTAAAAGCTAGGCTGATGGTTTAAGTCACAGTGACAAGAGAAGTGTGTATAGTCCATCGGGGAGAGAATAGTCATCGGTGAAGGGTTTCAGTTCCACCTGATGAGTTAAGTCTCACTGATGATGGTGTGTACTGAAGGCATTGGTAAGAGGAGAGTATCGGTAGAAGTATTAGAAGTCAGGCTGACGTTGGATGTCTGGCCGACAGTAGAACTAGGGTTGAGTGCTTTAGCATGACTTTCGGCATCGGTGAACAGATGAAAAGTTAGGCCGATAGTGGATGTGTTGCCGATAGGCAACTTAGTCGAGGGTGGTGACCATTGGCGGAGGTGACAGGGACCGGCGATCACTAGTTGAGGATTATAGGTATCTGTGTGACAATCGGCATCGGTGAATGGGCTAAAGGTCAGACCGATAGGTATGATCCTGCTGATAGGCAATATAAGTGAATCCCACATCAGGGTGAGATGGGCTTCGGGATGAAATGTATTGGAGGTGCTGATGGTTTTCGGTCTGGCCGATAGGACATATCGGTATGACATATAACAACTCTTGCCGATAGAATAAAAACTACCAAATTCCACCATTGTAGAACACTTCTGGCTGTGGCTCTACGTCAAATTCGTTGCTACATATTCATACATGTTGCTAGAAATAACCATTGAGAAGGAATTGCAAGAAGTATTAAGAAGCCTTGAAAATGGAAGTGATCATGAAGATATGCTACAAGCCATCATCCACAAGCCTGACAATCAAGTGTAATTCGAAGGGGCACTTGACGCTCTCATAGATAAAGTACAGTCAAATCTATGCCAAATTGAACAAGTTGAAGAAATGAAGGCCAAATATACAAAGCAATTCAAATTGATGTTGGATCCATTGCTGAAAATCTACAATGAATTAATAGGTGAAATGTTCCATGCTTCTAAATTTCCATTATTTTCACCTTTTCATTTTGATATGCTCACTATTGATTATAATGTTGATTTGCATGTTGTGGATGCGAGAGGTATGATTCATCACCAAATTTGAGCTCCCGATGCGTTGATGAGCAACAAACAAGAATTGCTACTTGAGGATGAAGACCACCAAGTTGTATCTTTCCTTGCTCCTAGTGATAAAGATTGAGAATTTGAAGATCATGAATTTTCAAGTTGCAAATTTGAAGAGTATGAATTCAATTATGGAAATTTTGGAAAAACAACCTACATATGGATTAATCATGGTCCAAATGAGTCACCACAAATGCTGATTTTGTGCATAAATTTTTCTAAATTCAATCATTGTGTTGTGAGAGAATTTTTCTCCGAATTCAAGGACAAATTTGCCAAAATCTAAACTATCATGTGTGCCTTATTGTTGCTTTTCATTTTGAGAAATCATTCGATGTCATGTATATATTTTGGTGTTTTGGGTCTTGTCTGCTCTTTGCATGCTTAGAGTAGGGTTTTCCTTTCTGTTGCTTTAGAGTAGTTTGTCATGTTTTGTTAGTCTTTAGTTTAGTTTGCTTTCTGTAGCTTAGGTTGTTTCTTTAGTTTAGGTTTGCTTTCATGGGTTTCTCGTTCATGAAGTGGGTGTTGTTATCTTTTAAAGCACACATAGCCTGATTCTTATCAAATGTTAGTTCATTTCTTTGATAAATGTTCATGAAATTCTTTGGATTCTGAGGATGATTTTCTTTAACTTTATCAAATAGCTAAGATTTGTACTTGACTTGGAAGGGAATCATATAATGTGTCTTCACATTGACATCTTGTGATTATCATGTTTAAAATGCCAAATCTTAATCTATTTATTAACCTGTTAGTTTTCCATTCAGAAACTTGTGTTAGATGGATGGATTCATTGTGGACTCCATTGTTAGTGTTTGAATGGCATGTTACTTGTTCTTGGAAGATAAATCATCTATTTAGAATGACTTGAACTATTTTGAGATCTTATATCTTTTCACGCTTTAAAATCTAGAGATACCTAAGTGAATCTTTGCGATCTCGCATTAAGTGAAAAATCTAAAGGTCCACCTTTGCCGCCATCGTAAGTCGACACCCAGCTGGCTGAGTTATCATGTAGCGGTACTGCATTGTACTCTACCAAGCAAAAAGCATGTTGAAAATCAAAAGAAAAGAAAAGAAAAAGAAATGGAAAGAAATCACAAATCACACACTATAACTTAGTTAGATGGATAATCGAGTAAGCTTTACCAGGGCTATGGATGCCTGACTGGCACTAGGGCTCTGCTCGAGTGGAATTATGAGAAAAACCCGTTGGGGCTATAGACACTCACTGGCAGTTGGGCCATGTACAGGTAGTTCTTGAGGTGTGTACTAATCACGTAGCTTAATGAGGAGGAAATGAGGTGATCTTAGTTGTTGATGGATGGAAATGAACTCAATTGCACACACTTGGATCTTTGGGATATGAATGGTTATGCTAAACTTTTGATTTTGACTCTTTGATCGAGTATGCATGTCTATTTGGCCTAATATGTTGGTGTACTCAAGAATTTTAAAATTTTGATTCTTGTTTATCTTTGGAACACTAGAGATTTTATATTAATCACTATTTTAAAAATGTTTAACTATGAAGTGTCTTGATCCAATCTTGGATTATTCTTCCCTTTTTGATGCGTTTCCTAACCGGTTGATGACTTTAAAGGTATCGTCTGACATTTCTGGGTTTGGATTGGGTCTTTATTTTTTAAAATATTTAGGAACATTTATTCGAATTGGCTCTAGATGTTGTGATGTCATCGCAACATCACCCCATCGCTGATGGGGGCCTCCCCTTCATCTTTAGTGCATCAATTTTTTGGTTTGTGATCTTTTTATTTTGGTGTTTGGTGTTCTGGCATCTGCGTATTCTCTCATTGCTTAGTGTGTCCACTCAGACTTTGGTCTTAATCAACTTTGCATTTTGTCAAATATTTCAAATTATGTGAGCTTGGTCCAAGCCTTTGCTTAAGCGCACTTGTTATGTCATCTTGCAAAGGGTTTTATTTGATTTGATTTGTGGTTCATGTTATGTACGAGTTGAGTTTCCAAGTATGCGTTGGGTTTTCAAATATCCATCTAGTCAGGATTTTGAGTTAACTATTCAATCTAGTCACTCTAAGTCCATTCTGATATACATTGTTCGCTCAAGTGTTCTCTTTCATCGCCCTTATGCATGAGGGGATAATAGGTTCACCCTTGACATTTTATTACACTTACTCTTGAAAGCAGAAGATCTACACTATGCATAATCTCCTCGGTGGTCCATTTCATTTGCATAATTTCAAAATCATGCGTGGCCTCTTGGAAATACCCGCCTTAAGCGGACTTGCACGGTGCCTTTGTAGTAGTTGTTTTTCAAACATTGTTTACAATAAACGGGCCTTGCAAACTTATAATGCTCGCTTAAATGTATGGGATATGTTGACTTTAATGTCTGTTTGAGAGAAATTCTAGGGTCATTTTGTAATGAACAAAATCTAAATTGTGCACGAATCATCTTAGTATCCACCCAAGTACATATTCCCTTGAGCTTTGCAATTGGCATTTACATGGGAGTCTTTAATGTTTGCTTGAGCACCAGCTAATTGGTGGCTTGCAATGGAATCTGTGTTTCAAGATATGTGTTGCCACTCCAAGCATCTGCTCGCTATTATTAGTAGCATTTTAAATGATATTTGATAAGTCCCTCCATGTCCTCTAAAATAAGATCGGCTATCAGAGCGCAAGAGAGACCCCTCCTTAGCTTTAAATTTTTTACTATTGTTGGTGGAGGATGCGTTTGAATGTCTGCTTAGGCGGACTTATGTTGACACATTGAATACTCATATTTTTGGTGGCATCCATGTCACCCTCCAATGTCCGCTTAGGTAGAATTTTTGATACCCTTTGCAAATGATGTTTTATTCCACTCAATGAAAGATAGCCTCAGAGGTCCACTAAAGCAGAGATTGATGGTTGGTTTGCATAGAAAATGAGTTTCAAGTTATGTGCGGGCATTTGATAAGTCCGCCCAAGCATTTAATATTATGTGTAGAACATCAGAGGGTCCGCTTGTTATTCCTAATACTCACATTCAAATCTTTTGATGCTAAATATAGAACATCTGAAGACTGGCTAAAATGCATATTGACAGGAGTTTGATAAATTCAACATCATGCATTTAAAACTAGAAAGTCTACTCAAAAACAAAAAACTTGTGAATGATCTGTCAAAATATCTGCCTGACACTTGTGAAGGAGTACCTAAAATCCCTGACAGAAGTATGAATGACTATAAGGAAATGCACCAAGAGTTTTGAAAGAATGCTTAAAAAAAATGTGTGCTAAAAATCATGAATGATCCCCTAAAATATGTGACAAGAAGGATCTAAATGAATGAGTGATAAGCGTGCGATAGGAGTTTGTGAATGACTCATTAAAAAATGTACCACACATTGTTCTTGAAGCTATGGAAAATGCGAATTGCAAGAGGAGATACAAACTTTACTTTACTTCTTGTGAAATTGGCCTATGAAAAGTCATTTGAATCTTTAAGTGAGGTCGGTCTAACATGATAGATTTGCCTTAAGCATGTATTTATGTGAGTCTATCAAGTCACAATTCTTTAAAATATATGCAATTTTTATTAATAAGAAAAGATTTTCTTTAAAGAAGGCGAGTTAGTTTGGTGAAGAATAATTGTTTTCAAATGTTATTTTATTCACCTCTTCTGAAATAAATGACTTCTCAAGTGTTATATGATGATAATCATGTTGCAGGAATTTAGGAGTGGGGACAATGTTTGTAAAAATGTTTGAGATAAATACAAATGTCAGAGAAAGAAATCACTTTCAGTAAGAAGAAGACTTCGCAAAATTTCCAATAAAGACCAAGGAAGTTCAAGACATGATGAGCCGCACTTCAAATCCCACATCAGAGACAACAAGAAGAAATTTGATGAAATTCCCAAGTTTTCAAGTTTGAAGCAGCCAAGTTCCAGAGCTGAAAATCCAAATTCGAATACTACTCCAAAAGATGATAAAATCTGGGAAAATATTCCAAGAAATATGAACACAAAAAATCAAACTAGTTTGTTTGATGCTAAGGTGGCATGTGTACAACATTGATCCAATCACAGTCTGCCATGTCATCAATCTGCATTCGGTGTTCTAAAGATAGTAAATTTTTGTAATAGACTGCCTTGTTGTCAAAATCTGGGCCATCGATTCTTAAATCAATTCTAGCCATTCGTGTAATTTTGAGGTCTATAAAAGGGCCCATTTCTCTTATTTGTAAAAGAGGATTATTAGAGTGAGAGAGTAGGGATCAAGTAGTAGGAGTAGATGTTGTTAGAGTAGAGGTAGATTGGAGGAGACTTTTCGAAGTCATTGAAGAGACATATGAAATTGTTGTAAAAATACATTTCCAAAATCAATACAAGCTCATTGTTGGTTCACATGGTGATTTTGTGTGATTGCGGGATGTTAGCATGGTTTCTAATTCTCAAATATGATGGAGAGATGTTTCCAAGTAGCTTAGAATTAGATTAGAAGTCCATTGATGTAATGTTTATATGTGAAGATATTCGATTAATTCCTTAATGGTTCATACTTTTTATGATTTGTTGCTGATAAGTCATTTTGCAAAGTTAGCCTAAACCACATTTGTTTTAGTTCAGTTGTGGATGCTCGTTCAAGCTACGCTAGCAGTGGGTGTTTGGGTGAAAGGCCACAACATGAAAATCCTTGAGTTTCCTTAGAAGATTGCACCGACTTCACGTAGTTGTTGGTTCTCATGGTGAAGCGAAGTTTGGTTTCATTAGGGGCTTGTCTATCTTGGCATATTTCATTATCTCATTGTCCTTAGATTAGCCTTCTAAACCCTTGTTCTTTTGCATTTTCTTTTCATAGTTGGTTTTGGGAGTTCCACTTCACAAGATGGAGAAAAACATATTTGATTGGAATAAGGAGTATATTCAACGTAAGTCCCTTTGTGATTTTTTAGCAAATCACATCAACTATTGAGTATATCCATTGCAAGTCAAGACCTGACATCTAGAACCTTGTTGTTGTTTCATTGGATCACATCGTTTAGCCTTTGAGAGACTTTGTTCAAGAGAGGATAGAATACCTCGGTATTTTATTCTAAGTTTGCATGTGCATAAAAACACATCAACAGACTGGGCGGGTTAGGATACCACCCTTGGATTTTCATACTTAGAAACATTTAATTCATCTCAACTTGATCACCTCACCTTCTGAGTATCACCTCCTTCATCCTTCATCAAGTAAACATGCAAATTGTACCATCTACACCCCTAAGTGGTCCTAGAGGCAGTATGTGGAGAGTTTCATGTGGAAAGAGATAGAGTCCAAGACCTCCTCCTAAGGCCGCTTAGGTAGGGCAGGTTTGGATGTGCCCTTTGGATTTTGACTTGAGATGCATTTAGTTCCTCCAAACTTGCAAACTCTGATTGGAATTTTATCATATGTTTGCACTTTTCCCTCAACATTTTGCATACTGACCCACTTTCCTCCTTGAGTGGGTTTGAGACCTATGTCTGGACATAATCTCCTAAAAGTGGTGACACTATCTAGAAGAACCCTATGAGGCCACCCAGGTAGGGCGAGCTAGGAAGGCTTGCTTGGATTTTGCCTTGTGATGCCTCCCAATCACCTTAACTTATGAAATTTACCTTGAAGTTCATCAATTCACAACCCAAAACCTTATAAACTTTGATATCAATCTATCTTAGGTGCACAAGGAGACTGTGACTGGAGAGATGTACCTGCAAGAGATTGAATCCATACCTCCATGCCCAGGCCACCCAAGTAGGGCGGGCTTGGAGACAGGGCTTGGATAATACCATCTGAACTCCTGTCTTGATCATTCAAAATGTATCATGAAAAATCCTAAGGCATGAAATGTGTTTGACTTATGTCGTGTCCTTTTTGCATGCGTTCTGAGCTAGAACCTAGGATAAGACTTGAAAACTAAACTAAACTTAAGAAAAAAATTAGGGGGTCCGCATTTACAATGGGGCAATGTGTGATGAGGTCACAATAGGTAGCCCAAGCGAAGGCGCCAGCTTTGGGGAGGAAGTTCTTGTTCCAACACAGATGGCTAGGCCAATCAGGGATATCAATTGATGTTTCACACCACCTCATATGGTAGGGCTTATATTACCTTTAGTATCCCATTCCAAGTTGACATTAATCCTACTATACAAAGGGAGGAACTCAAAATATTAAGCCTAGGAGAACATTTTTCCTTGGGGGTCGTGGAAACATCAACATCTAAATTTCGTGCTTTGGCGATCTTAAGTACATAAGTAAAAAATAGAGGTTTTAGCAAGGAAGGACAACTTGGAACTAGCCCATAGAAGGAAATTATCTTTAATGGAAATGCAACATTTGAAGAACAACATATCTAGGGATGACTTTTATTCCATAAAGATGCAAATATTATGTGCTTTCTAAATACACAAGTCACATGGGGGATGACTAGGTCATATAAGGCTGACAAAGTAGGGTTCCTAAATAGAGGAGACCATTTTCTAAAAAAGTTAAGGATGTCACAAGGGACAACCCACTTTAAGGAGAATAGAGAAAATATATTGCAGCTAACTTTCCAATAGAAAGAGAAACCAATTAGCAAATGGGCAGCCAACTACTCCTTGCATTCACATTATCAATCCCTATTGGGAAGGGCAAGACCTCTCCTAACCAAGTTGTCAATGGTGAGGGTTTTGTTTCGAGCCAACAACTAGAAGAAAACATTAACTTTAGGGACTAGGTGGGGTTTCCATAAAGAGGCCCAAAAAAGGGACATACCATAGGCCGAAAGAAGGTTAAAGCTTGATGAGATGGTAAAAAAAGTTGTAGGAGATGCAGTCTAAATTAACTCATCTCTGTAGAGAACTTAAGGAATGTAAGTGCACATTAGCATGTGCTCCAACATGTACAAGGGATCTAAAACATGACCAACCACAATAGCCAAGCTTCTCCAAGTCCCTTGGACAACATCCCTTTGAATATAATCAATCACCTTGTATCTAAAGGTGCTTTTACACAATGTTGCTTGTCCAATAAAGGTGTTTTAGGGCCATATCTCAAACCTAAATATCTTCCCAATATCTAATGTAAGACCCATCCACTGGTTTCCAATTAATACCCTTGTTAATGATAAATCTATGTTGTTAAATACTTTTCCATATAGTGGATCCCTGGGGAAGCTCAACATTATCAAATAAGTTTTATTTTGGCTTCCTCAAAGATATATATTTTTTGGCCAAGATATTAGTCAATACCTTTTCTTCACTAAGTAGTCTTCGAGTAATGTTGGTTCTTAAACCTAGACTAAGAAATTTTCCTTTGTTGTAATGTATATTGGAGTGTGTTTTACTTGACTTAATTGAAATAGTTGAATTTTTTTTCTAAAATATATGTTCCAAATTAGTTGGAATGAATGGCTTTCTTTTGTTAAAATATATGTTGTAAACTCAAGTATTCCACTTAAATATTTTTATTCTAAGAATATTTTTACTTTTAAAATTAACTATTGAATCATTTATAATTAAAAAAAATAGCCTATCCAAACATACAATACATTGTGTTTGCTTAAAATATTTGATAAATATTAAAAAATAGTAGTGTAGACTACATAAAGATGAACACCATCAAACATTACATCACTATAGCCTCTATATTATGGTATAACTAAACACATCTGTAACTTGCAAAGAGTCTATGTTCAAAAAAATGGTTCTTGATAGTGTTGTGACCAAATCGCAACATTTCCCTATGGGTAACATGGACCCCCACATTTTGAGCTTTAGGATGTGCGTCCATTGGAGGTTCCCTACATGTACAAAATGTTCGCAAATGGTGGTTGTGATCAAAACCATTGAATGCTTTAGAAAGGTCAAATATTGTAGATGTTAGATAGAATATACTTACCTTTGGATTCGAGTTTTGTGTCGTAACTTAATGAAGACTTGAAATTTGAGATTGGTTTGTTGGAACTATGGAAGCCGACGCAGATGCCATTACTTTGAAGTATCATTTCAGAAGGTTCGCTTATTCCATAAGCTTTCACTGTCTAGTGTTTGTGTTGCTCATAATATGGCCATAGTCATCTAAGAGCGGACCTCTTTATCTTCACTTTGCAAGATGTTTGTTTCTCATTTTTCTATGCGCAATGGCCTCAATATGTCAGCTCGAGCTCTTCTCAATAATTAATTTGTGTCCTATGAAGTCTTCAAAACTGGCGGTTTGTGCAAGTATGTTTAAATTTGCTATAAGAGCAAGTTGGTTAAGCGATGAACGAAACAAAGAATGGATCCATGTTTGAAGTCATGCATAATCATATCTAAAGGTCCTCTTGGGTGGACATTATCAAGGTGTAAGGATGTTTCAAACATTACATAGCACGTCAAATTGTCCACTTAGCTTCACTCCAAGTGGACTCCATTTACCCATTAGCATTATTCCCATTATTCCATAAACATCAATATGTCCACTATTTCCTAGAAACTTCACTCCAAGCGTACATTGTTGAGTCGATGGCATTATTTGTATTTTGCTTTGAACATCAAAATGTCCACTCATGTGGAGGTCCTTGGTTCCTTTGCAAGTCACATAGTCACATTGAAATAGAAAGTTTTCCAGGTAATGCTGGTCGATGGCAGGTATGCAAAATGTAAAATGCCTAAGGATAGTGATTGTCCACACGACGACCTCTCATTTCCCTTGGTGGTTATGATTTCAGATAGAATTCTTTAAGGAAGATGAGATGGGAAGATTCGTACTATCTAAGAATAGCTTTCCCCATTGAAAAAACAATTAAGACATGAATTCATTGCACCTTACGTATGTGCCATCTGGAGCATCTCCTAAGTGTGTTGATAGTTTAATGCAGATTCAAATTCATAATGCTAAATAATGGAGGTTATTTGTAGTAGAAAGTGATATGCATTTTCTAATTTTAATAGCATCATTTGAATATATAGCATCGTCGCTCAAGATTAAGATCATTCAACAATGCTTGAGCTGCCCGCAGAAGGAACAAGATATCTAAGTCACTGATTCAAGACTACAAGTTTTTGCAGTTCTATCAAGGTGATTAGCTAGCAATACACTACAGTTGGAAATTTTGAGTTCTGATATACGAATGTCTATCATAGTGAGTGATCAATTTTGGCAGCTATAGGGGCATTTGGTTCTTTGAAATCAGTTTTCCTTATCGATAATTCTAGACACAAGCTTGTGATCGAGGGATTGAGTAAATTTTCCTAGGTAATCGTGATGGTGCAAAGAATGGTGAATTACGAGCAAGATATGTTGTGAAATTAGGATAGGTTTTGCAAATTCCACACTAGTAGTTTCTTTTTTTTTTTTGTGAAAGGATAAGGTGATTCTAAATTGCATATTTTAATCCTGCATGTGTTAAACAATGGGATTTTGTCATTTTGCACTTTTTGAAGCATCATTTCAATATGCTGATGTAGGATATTTGTGCAGGTGAGTGATGAATGAAGGAGAAGAATGACAAGAGCTGGCACATGCGAAGATTCTAAGGATGGAGTAGCGTTGCTTGAGGAGGGTGGACATTGTCATCACATGAAAGAGACACGTTCCGGATGGTCAAAATCTAATGCTAAATTCCTGCATCAAGATCATCATTTGCATGAAAACAAGAGAAATGAGCAAGTTCATCAAGCAATCCATGAATTACATTCCAAAGTACAATTGGATTAAGACAACAAAAAGAAATTTGACAAAATTCCCAAGTCACAAGTCCGAAGAAGCCAAGTTCCAGAGGTGAAAATCCAAGTTCAAAGAATACTCCAAGAAAGATGATAACATTTAGGAGAACATTTCGACCAATATGAACACAAAGAAAATCAAATTGGTTTTCTTGATGATGAGGTGGAATTTGTACACCATCATCCCAATCATAGTCTTCCACATTATCCATTCGCATTCAATGTTCTAAAAATAGTAATTTTTGTAACAAACTACCTTGTTGTCTCAATCTTGGCCATTGATTCTCAAATCAATCCTGGCCATTCATGTAATTTTGGAGCCTATAAAAGGGCCCATTTATCTCATTTATAAGGAGGATTATTAGAGGGAGAGAGCAAGAATCAACTAGTAGGAGTACATGTTGTTAAAGTAGAAGCAGATTAGAGGAGACTCTTCGAAATCATGGAAGAGACATATGAAATTGTTGTAAAAATACATTTCCAAAATCAATACAAGCTCATTGTTGGTTCGCATGGTGATTTTGTGTGATTGAGGAATGTTAGCATGGTTTCCAATTTCTTGGATATGATGGAGATGTTTCCAAGTAGAGTAGAATTAGATTAGAAATTCATGGATGTAATGTTTATATGTGAAGATAATTGATGAATTCCTTAAATGGTTCATACTTTTTATGATTTATCGCTGATAAGTCATTTTGGAAAGTTAGCCTAAACCACATTTGTTTTAATTTTGTTGTGGATGCGTGTTCAAGTTGTTCCAATAGTGGGTGTTTGTATGAAATTGTACAACATGAAAATCCTTGAGTTTCCTTGGAAGATTGCACTGACTTCGTGTAGTTGTTGTTCTCATGGCGAAGCAGAGTTTGGTTTCATGAGGAGTTTGTCTATCTTGGCATGTTTCATTATATCATTGTCCTTAGAATAGCTTTATCAACCCTTATCTTTTGCCTTTTCTTTCATAGCCAGTCAAAAGAAGTTCCATTTCATAAGGAAGAAGTAACATATTTGAGTGGAGAAAGGAGCGAATTCAGCGTAAGTCCCTTTGTGAGTTTCAGCAAATCACATCAACTACTGAGTCTATCCATTGCAAGTCAAGACTTGACATACAATGAACCTTTGAGTTGTCTCAATTAATCACATTATTTAGCATTTGAGAGACTTTGTTCAAGAGAGGATAGAATACCTCTATATTTTATTCTGAGTTTGCATGTGCATAAAAAAACACATCAACAGAATTGGCACTAGGAGAGCCAGAACAATGAATTGCTCCATTTGTTCCAAGCATACTAAAGACATTTTGATGTTTTATCGTTCATTGCTCTATCATTCATCACTTTTATGCATGCCTCTCTTCATACCACTCGACAAAGTTCAGCAAGGAGGAGGCGAAAATGAAGAATTTCATACATCTCAACTCAGGATAAAAGGGCATGAAGAAGGAACTGTATTGCTTCTTTCACTCTGAGCATGTGAACGAATTCTGAATTATAGAATTGGATCCCTGTGAGCTTTCAAAGATAAATTTGAGATTTACTAGATCTCTTTTATGCTAAAAGTCCAAAAAAATTAAAAATTAAAATATACCAAAATAAGGATGGATTTCTCACCACACGTGAAGTAGTTTCCTGGTTGTGGCCAGCAATATGATCATCCTCAAGATGATATTCTTCAACTTTGGTGGACTTTGAAGGCACAACTCTATCCTAAGAGTTTGGACGATTTTGCATCAAGGAATGGATGTAGAATTCAGGAAACCAATGGATATGAGGAGCTATATTGCCTGACATTCTTATCAATGATGGAATTAGCATTACAAGAAAAAATTTCTTTCTCACAGGTACATGAGCTAATTGTTTCTATGAAGGTTGTTCTCAATGCCTTGTTTGATGAAAGAGAGTTCTTCATAAGTTTTAAGGAATTGATCAAGAAGAGACTAAGTATTGAGAAGGACCTGCCTATAGAATAAATGTTGATTACAGGTGGTTGGTACAAGATTCACAACACCACTCATTCAGAACTCATGTGTTTATCCTGTCAAGAAGTTGTTCATCAAGTGAAGGAAGAATTAAGGTTGGAAGAATAATCCAAAGTGCAATTGAGATTAAACGACTTGTGGAGTAAATAACTTCAAGAAATCATTTCACCACCCAAAGGAGAAGATGTTCCCATGTTACTCAATAGTGAAGATAGCACAAGTGAACTAGATAATCAAGTGGAAAGTCAATTTGCATACCTTCTTCCAAGTAAGAATGAACCTCCTACAGAGAAAGTTGAAAAGGTAATAAAAAATCTTAAAACAAAGGTATTTGATGAACAAGATGTTGACTCCTCCACTGAAGAAGAAAGTGACTCGAGTTCATTATAAGAAGAAGAATTCCTTGCTACATACTCATTCATGTTGTTAGAAGAGATTATTAAGAATGAATCGCAAGAAGTTTCAAGAGTCCTTAAAAGAGATTGTAATCATGAAGATATGCTACAAGCCATCATCCACAAGCCTGACAATCAAGTGCAATTCGAAGGGACGCTCAACACTCTCATAGATGAAGTACAGTCAAAGCTATGCCAAAATGAACAAGTTGAAGAAATGGAGGCCAAATATATAAAGCAATTTGAATTGATGCTGGATTTGTTGCTGAAAATCTATGATGAAATAACAGGTGAAATGTTCCATACTTCTAAATTTCCATTATTTTCACCATTTCATTTTGATATGCCCACTATTGATTATAATGCTGACTTGCATGTTACAGATGCGAGAGGTATGATTCATCACCAACTTTGACCTCCCAATGTATTGATGAGCCACAAATGAGAATTGGCACTTGAGGATGAAGACCACCAGGTTCTATCTTTCCTTGCTCCTAGTGATGAAGATTATGAATTTGAATATCATGAATTTCCAACTTGTGAATTTGAATAGTATGAATTTGATTTTGGAAATTTAGGAAAGGCAACCTGAATTTAGATAAATCATGGTCCTAATGAATGCCACAACTTATAACTTTGTGCAAACTTTTTTCTGAATTCAGTGATTCCATTGTCAGAGAATATATTTTTGAGTTTAAGGACAAATTTTCCAAAATCCAAACCATCACATGTGCCTTATTATTGCTTTTCATTTTGAGAAATCATTCAAGGTCTTGTATGTATTTTGGTCTTTTGAGTCGTGTCTTCTCTTTGTACATGGCTTGCTAGAGTAGGTTTTTAGATTAGGTTTGCTTTTCTTAGTTTAGGTTGTTGCTTTAGTTTTAGGTTTCTTCCATGTGTTTCTTGATTGGTGAGGTGGGCATTGTTATCCTTCAAGCACATATAGCCCAATTCTTATCGAATGTTAGTTCATTTCTTTGATAAATGTTCATGAAATTCTTTGGATCCTTGGGTGATTTTCTTTAGCTTTATCAACTAGCTAAGATTTGTACTTGACTCGGAAAGGAATCCTATATTGTGTCTTGACACTGACATCTTGTGATTATCATGTTTAAAATGCCAAATCTTAATCAATTATTAACCTCTTAGCTTTCCTTTCAAAACTTGCGTTAGAAGGATAAATTCATTGTGGACTCCATTATTAGTGTTTGAATAGCATGTTGCTTGTTCTTGGAAGATAAATTGACTGTTTAGAATGACTTGAAGTATTTTGATATCTTATACCTTTCACACTCTTAAAATCTTGAGGTACCTAAGCGAATCTTTGTGATCTTGTATTAAGTGAAAAATCTTAAGGTCCACCTTTGTTGCCATCAGAAGTCCACACCCAGCTAGCTGAGTTATCACAAGTAGCAGTACTGCATTGTACTCTACTAAATATAAGCTTGTTGAAAATCAAATGAAAAAGAATCAAAAGAAAAGAAAAGAAAATCACATTCACACACTATAACTTAGTTAGATGGATGATCGAGTAATCTTTATCGGGGCTATGGACGCTTGACTGGTAGTAGGGTTCTGCTCAAGTGGAATTACAAGACAAACCTGTTGGGGCTATAGATACTTGCTAGTAGTAGGGCCATGTCGAGGTAGTTCATGAGCTATGTACTAATCACGTAGCTTAATGCATATGAACTGAGGTGATCTTAGTTGCTGATAGATGGGAATGAACTCACGATGCACACACTTGGATCCTTGGGATGTGAATAGTTGTCCTAAGCTTTTGATTTTGACTCTTTGATCAAGTATGTGTGTCTATTTGGCCTAATATGTGGATGTATGCAGGAATTTTAAAGTTGTGATTCTTGGTTATCTTTGGAACACGTGAGATTTTTATTCTAATTACTATTTTGGAAATGTTTAATTATGAAGTGTCTCAATCTAATTTATGATTCTTCTTCCCTTTGAATTGTGTTTCCTAACTACTTGATGACTTTAAAGGAATTGTTTGAAGTTTCTGGGTCTGGATTGGGTCTTTATTTTTGAAATATCTAGAAACATTTATTCGAATTGGTGCTAGATGTTGTGACCAAATCGCAACATCACCCCATTGGTAACAGGGACACACACATTTTGAGCTTTTGGTTGTGCATCCATTGGAGGTTCCTTGCATGTATAAAGTGTTGGCAAATGGTGGTTGCGATCAAAACCGTTGAATGCTTTAGAAAGGTTGATTATTGCAGATGTTAGATAGAATATACTTACCTCTGGATTTGAGTTTTGTGTCGTAACTTAATGAAGACTTAAAATTTGAGATTTGTTTGTTGGAACTATGGAAGCCAACACAGATGTTGTTACTTTGAAGCATCATTTCAGGAGGTTGTCTTATTCCATAAGCTTTCACTGTCCAGTGTTTGTGTTGCTCATAATATGGCCATATTCATCTAAGAGCGGACCTTTGATCTTCACTTTGTAAGATGTTTGTTTCTCATTTTTTATGCATGATGGCCTCAATATCTCCACTCTAGCTCTTCTCAATAATTACTTTGTGTCCTATGAAGTCTTCAAAACTGGCAGTTTGTGCAAGTATGTTTAAATTCGCTCTAAGAGCAAGTTGGTGAAGCGATGAAATAAACAAAGAGTGGATCCATGTTTGAAGTCGTGCATAATCATATCTAAAGGTCCACTTGGGTGGACATTATCAAGGTGTAAGGATGTTTCAAACATTACATAGCACGTCAAATTTTCCATTCAGCTTCAATACAAGCGGACTCCATTTACCCATTAGCATTATTCCCATTATGCCCTAAACATCAATATGTCCGCTCGTTCCTAGAAACTTCACTCCAAGCAGATGTTGTTGAGTCGATGGCATTATTTGCATTTTGCTTTAAACATTAAAATGTCTACTCATGCGGAGGTCCTCAGTTCCTTTGCAAGTCACATAGTCACATTGAAATAGAAAGTCCGCTAGGTAATGCTGGTCAATGGTAGGTATGCAAAATGTAAAATGCCTAAGGATAGAGATTGTCCACACGACAACCTCTCATTTCCCTCAGTGGTTACGATTTCAAATAGAATTCTTTAAGGCAGATGAGGTGGGAAGATTCATACTGTCTAAGAATAGCTTTCCTAATTGAAAAAACAATTAAGACATGAATTCATTGCACCTTACATATGTGCCATCTGGAGAATCTCCTCAGTGCATTGGTAGTTTAATGTAGATTTGAATTTATAATGCTAAATAATGGAGGTTATTTGCAATAGAAAGCAATATGCATTTTCTAATTTTAACATCATTTGAATATATAGCATCGTCGCTCAAGATTAAGATCATTCAACAATGCTTTAGCTATCCACAAAAGGAACAAGATATCCAAGTCATTGATTCAAAACTACAAGTTTTTGCAGTACTATCAAGGTGATTAGCCAGCAATACACTACATTTGGAAATTTTGTGTTCTGGTATTCAAATGTCTATCTTAATGAGTGATCAATTTTCGCAACTATAGGGGTGTTTGGTGCTTTAAAATTGGTTTTCCTTATCAACAATTCTAGACACAAGCTTGTGATCGAGGGACTGAGTAAATTTGCCTAGGTAATCGTGATGGTGCAAAGAATGGTGAATTATGAGAAAGATTTGTTGTGAAATCAGGATAGGTTTTGCAAATTCCACACTAGTAGTTTTTTTTTTTTTTTTTTGTAAAAGTACAAGGTGATTCTAAATTGCATATTTTAATTCCGCATGTGTTAAGCAATGGGATTTTGTCCCTTTGCACTTTTTGAAGCATCATTTCAATATGTTGATGCAGGATATTTGTGTAGGTGAGCGATGAATGAAGAAGAAGAATGACAAGAGTTGGCACATGGGAAGGTTCAAAGGATGGAGTAGCGTTGCTTGAGGAGGGTGGACATCATTATCACATGAAAGAGACATGTTCCGGATGGTCAAGATCTAACGCTAAATTCATGCATCAAGATCATCATTTGCAAGAGAACAAGAGAAATGAGCAAGTTCATCAAGCAATCCATGAATTACATTCCAAAGTATAATTGCATCAAGACAACAAGAATAAATTTGACAAAATGCCCAAGTCACAAGTTCAGAGAAGACAAGTTCCAGAGGTGAAAATCTAAGTTCGAAGACTACTCCAAAAAAGAATATGAAATTTAGGAGAACATTTCGAGCAATATGAACACAAAGAAAATCAAATCAGTTTGCTTGATTCTGAGGTACCATTTGCACACCATCATGCTAATCATAGTCTGCCACATCATCCATTAGCATTCAATGTTCTAAAAATAGTAATTTTTGTAACAAACTGCCTTGTTGTCTCCATCTTGGCCATTGGTTCTCAAATCAATGCTGGCCATTCATGTAATTTTGTAGCCTATAAAAGGGCACATTTCACTCATTCGTAGGGAGGATTATTACAGGGAGAGAACATGAATCAAACAATAGGAGTAGATTCTGTTAAAGTAGAAGTAGATTAGAGGAGGCTCTTCGAAGTCATGGAAGAGACATTTGAAATTGTTGTAAAAATACATTTCCAAAATCAATACAAGGTCATTGTTGATGCGCATGGTGATTTTGTGTGACTAAGGATTGTTAGCATGGTTTCTAATTTCTTGAATATGATGGAGAGATGTTTCCAAGTAGAGTAGAATTAGATTAGAAATTCATTGATGTAATGTTTATATGTGAAGATAATTGATGAATTCCTTAAATGGTTCATACTTCATATGATTTGTCATTGATAAGTCATTTTGTAAAGTTAGCATAAACCACATTTGTTTTAGTTCAGTTGTGGATGCACATTCAAGCTATCCCAACAGTCGGTGTTTTGATGAAATCTTACAACATGAAAATTCTTGAGTTTCCTTAGAAGATTGCACTGACTTCGTGTAGTTGTTGGTTCTCATGGTGAAGCGGAGTTTGGTTTCATGAGGAGTTTGTCTATCTTGGCATGTTTCATTATATCATTGTCCTTAGAATAGCTTTCTCAACCCTTATCTTTTGCCTTTTCTTTCATAGTTGGTCAGAAGAAGTTCCATTTCATAAGGAAGAAGTAACATATTTGAGTGCAAAAAGGAGCCAATTTAGCATAAGTCCCTTTGTGAGTTTCAGCAAATCACATCAACTACTGAGTCTATCCATTGTAAGTCAAGACCTGACATATAATGAACCTTGGAGTTGTCTTAATTGATCACATTGTTTAGCATTCGAGAGACTTTGTTCAAGAGAGGATAGAATACCTCGATATTTTATTCTGAGTTTGCTTGTGCATAAAAAACACATCAATAGAATTGGCGCTAGAAGGAGGGCTAGAACAATGAACTGCTCCATTTGTTTCAAGCATACTAAAGACATTCTGATGTTTTATCATTTATTGCTCTATCATTCATCATTTTTATGCATGCCTCTCTTCATACCGCTCGACAAAGTTCAGCAAGGAGGAGGCCAGAATGAAGAATTTCATACATCTCAACTCAGGATAAAAGGGCATGAACAAGAAACTGTATTGCTTCTTTCACTCCGAGCATGTGAATGAATTTTGAATTGTGGAATTGGAACCCTGTGAGCTTTCAAAGCTAAATTTGAGATTTACTAGATCTCTTTTACGCTAAAAATCCAAAAAAGTAAAAAATTAAAAAATACCAAAATAAGGATGGATTTCTCACCACATGTCAAGCAGTTTCATGGTTGTGGGCAGCAATATGATCATCCTCAAGATGATATTCTTCATCTTTGGTGGAATTTGAATGCACAACTCTATCCTAAGAGTTTGGATGACTTTGCATCAAGGAATGGATGTAGAATTCATGAAACCAATGGACATGAAGAGCTATATTGCCTAACGTTCTTATCAAGTATGGAATCAGCAGTGGAAGAAAAAATTTCTTTTTCACAGGTATATGAGCCAATTCTTTCTACAAAGGTGGTTCTCGATGCCTTGTTTGATGAAAGAGAGTTTTTCATAAGTTTTAAGAAAATGATCAAGAAGAGACTAAGTATTGAGGAGGACCTGCTCGTAGAAGAAATGTTGATTCCATGTGGTTGGTGCAGGATTCACAACACCACTCATCCAGAACTCATGTGTTCATCTTGTTAGGAAGTTGTTCATCCAGTGAAGGAAGAATTAAGGTTGGAAGAACAATCCAAAGTGCAATTGAGATTAGACGACTTGTGGATGTCTTCAAGAAATCAATTCACCACCCAAAGGAGAAGATGTTCCCATGTTATTCAATAGTGAAGATAGCACAAGTGAACTTGATAATCAAGTGGAAAGTCAATTTGCATACCTTCTTCCAAGTAAGAATGAACCTCTTGTAGAGAAAGTTGTAAAGGTAATAAAAAATATTCAAACAAAGCTAATTGATGAACAAGATGTTGATTCCTCCATTGAAGAAGAAAGTGACTCGAGTTCATTGCAAGAAGAAGAATTCCTTGCTACATACCCATTCATGTTGTTAGAAGAGATTATTAAGAATGAATTGTAAGAAGTTTCAAGAGTCCTTAAAAGAGATTGTAATCATGAAGATATGTTACAAGCCATCATCCACAAGCCTGACAATCAAGTGCAATTTGAAGGGATGTTCAACACTCTTATAGATGAAGTATAGTCAAAGCTATGCCAAAATGAACAGGTTGAAGAAATGGAGGCCAAATATATAAAGCAATTCGAATTGATGCTGGATCTGCTACTGAAAATCTATGAAGAATTAATAGGTGAAATGTTCCATGCTTCTAAATTTCCATTATTTTCACCTTTTCATTTTGATATACCCACTATTGATTATAATGCTTATTTGTATGTTGCAGATGCGAGAGGTATGATTCATCACAAACTTTGACCTCCTGATGCATTGATGAGCCACAAACAAGAATTGCTACTTGAGGATGAAGACCACTAGGTCATATCTTTCCTTGCTCCTAGTTATGAAGATTACAAATTTGAAGATCATGAATTTCCGAGTTGTGAATTTGAAGAGTATGAATTTAATTTTGGAAATTTAGGAAAGGCAACCTGCATTTGGATAAATCATAGTCCTAATGAATTGCCACAGCTTATAATTTTGTGCAAACTTTTTTCTAAATTTGATGATTGCATTGTCAGAGAATATATTTCCGAGCCAATTCAGTGTAAGTCCCTTTGTGAATTTCAGCAAATCACATCAACTACTGAGTCTGTCCATTGCAAGTCAAGACCTGACATACAATGAACCTTGGAGTTGTCTCAATTGATCACATTGTTTAGCATTCGAGAGACTTTGTTCAAGAGAGGATAGAATTCCTCAGTATTTTATTCTGAGTTTGCATGTGCACAAAAAACACATCAACAGATAGGTTTTGTAAAAACTAAGATCATGGTGTAGACAAACAAGCACGAGATTTCAAATGAAATCATCCAATTGTATTTGCAAATGAGGTAGATATAAATAGGCGAGTGTGGGTACCCAATTTTCCACCAAATGAGGATAGGCCTCTACATGCAGTGGTGGCGAGTAACCACCCACAAAGATAGTGCAAGGTGTCGATGCAAGTTGATACCTCTGCAAAACAATTAACTATTTGACAAGTTCAAATTACATGTGGAAAATATGCCTAACTATTGTTAAAGCAAGTGTATATGCCTAGGATTAAAAGTCATACACCAAAACCCCCCCTTAAGCATAGCTTAGGTGAGTTTATAAAAAATGGGTTCTGGCTATAATCCTGGTGAGGTACCCATGTACAATGAAAAAGAAAAAGGAGTCTCAGCCATGAAGCCTAATAAGGTACTCAAGTACAATGCAGATCTCTTAGAAATGGAGAAAGATAGAAAACCCAGTGGGAAAAAACTATCCTCCAAAAGAGAGAAATTATACAGGTGATGAAGTACTACTTCTTTCACTAAGTACAATATAAAATTCACCCCATAGGAGAGAAAATGAGAGAAGGTCAATGAAACCCCCCATAGTACATGTCATGCTATAGTGATGTTGAATAGTCAACAAACGATGCAAATGTAGATCCAAGAACCCCAAACAATGTTCCTTCCCTTCGGAAGAAATGAAACCACCTGAAGATGCAAGATATCTTCCCCTATGAGAAGATGTATGTATGACCTTGAATCATGTTGAAAATGATCCAAGGATGATGATGCCCATGTTGATGTCTTCGAAGAGTGCCCAAGTGTCCCCATGTCAATACCAAAGGATGTCATAATCAAATTAGGTGTATGCCCAATAGATAAGGATGATGACAATCCAAAACCACATGTAGGACAATCTAGAGCATGAATATCTAAAGAAGACAATAGAGATGCAGTTTCATCAAAACTATCATCAAAGAGAGGATAGATATCCTTAATGTGTGCTTCCATGTCAGTAATGCGGGACTCTACAAACAGACAAGTAATGTCAGGTAGAAATATGTCCCAATTAGCAATATTAGGAAGACTGATATCCTGTTATAAAGAAGCACTAGAAACTTTCAAGGAAGCGACTCTAGAATCTAATGAAGCAAAAGTAGGAGTGATGACTTATTGTATGTTACTAGAACATTTTATTTTTATATCGTGATTAGGGATGTGAGTTGTGATCAAAGAAAGATTATGTGGGAATGGAGAAACATTCGAGTCTCCATATATCTCCCAAATTCTAATCCATAATGCATGTGGAAAATTAATATCCATGATGGTATACAAAGAGACATCTGGAATGTAAACTAATCAATCCAACAATGTGATCACGATGATTAAACCACTTAGCCTTTTGAGATTGTTTACAAGGTTTAGAGACAAGTCCATACAGATGGGGTATGCAATTATGGATACTGAGATGTTTCAGGATGCCTTCACACTAGGACTTATAGTTTCCCTTGTTTAGGCTGATTACAGAAGAGCGAGTTTAATATCCCATGATTAGAACAAGTTAGTTTGACTAGATATTAAAAATCAACATATTAGGCAACCTAGATTAGTTAGATCCCTAACTGAACTTTATGTAAAGTGGCACTTATAAGTTGAGTGTGTGATTTTTCTTAATTTTCCCCCATAAAGTGACACTATATAATGTTAGTGCTTTGTGAAAAATGAACATACAAGATACCCCCTTAAAGTGACTTTGTAAAGTTAGTGCCTTGTGAAAAATGAACGCACAAGCAATCCAAATAAAATAAGACATTCCTGTTTGAGATGGAAACATATCTAGCAAGAAATTCCACAACCAATCCCAATACAATAAGACATTCCTATCTTCCCAACTTATAGCACATAAACCATGCTCCCAGAAAACATTATCATGCTATGACAAACAACCCAGCTAGAAAGGTAGCCGAATTCTTAACATAATTCCCAAGAAGCCTACAATAGAAAATCTTAAAAATATGTAGTAAGTACAAGTACATGTGAGAAAACAAAACATAGCTCTTAAAGAGTTAGTGGAACCAAGGCAGTATGGGAGGAGAACATTTTTTTATCCCTTGATTAGACATTTGCCCTCTCATCCTTTTTTTTTGCCCTTCGATTGGATATTCATGCAACTGGAATGTAAATTTGATACTAAATCCTGACTGGTTGCTTGGGTTGGATTACAAAGAGCCGAATCAGAAAAAGGGGTTTGTCTATGGGACCAATTATGTAGTTTTACTTGCATAGATTTTTTTTTTGATATAGTATTTATTTTTTTACAAGAATATCCTATCAAAAGTACAAATCGAGGCATAAGAAGTTATTAAATTTTACAAAGATTACCCTTTGGCCTTATCTTTGATCTTGTTTGTAAGTACCACTATTCAAAAGGTGTTACCAGTAGAAAGGTCAATGTAATATTGAGAATTTTCATAGAAACAAAACAATTAATCTTACATTCATAACAGACTCATCAGATGTACCATCATAATATAGAAAAAAAAATAGTTTCTAGTTTAGAAAAGCGGGGGAAAAGGCACTTGTCAAACACCTTATTTGGTGGTCCCCTAGATGAACACCTTCTTTGATTCGTCTCTTGTAATCCAAACCCTAGACAACTAGTCAGGATTCTGTATAATCTCATGCATAGCTCTATTCCTTTGCCATGGGAAATCATTAAGATTTTGGTGCACTTGTTTGTAATCATTACATGGCTATTCCTCATGGATCACTATAATTTCCTTAGATGCCATTAGTTTAAATGATAGAGGAGTGAAATAGAAGTGTAGAAAATAGAGTACAAATAGATAAGAGAAACATAAATGAAACGAGACACCAATATTTATTATGGCTCACCAAAATTTGGCTACATCCACACTAAGAAAAGGAATTCTTATTACTATCAAAGAATGATTTTACAATGAGATGTGTAGCATATATAATGTTTCATTTCACACCAAAGAAGAATGTGAATAGACAAATAATTGGAGGGAAAAACATTGTGTCTGTTGGGCATCATCTCTTAACAATCTCCCACTTGAAGTCCAACGGATGCTGCAACTCGCCAAACATTCCCCTACTATAAACTTACTGTCACGTCTTCTTAACCAAAGCAAGAGAAGTCCTAGCACATTTAAACTTCTCTTTGGTAACAACCTTGGTCAAAATATCTACCAGATTGACATTTGTGTCAATTTTTGCAACCTGTAACTTGCCCTCTTCAACCACATGACGAATGAAATGAGCATGTATGTCAATATATTTAGAATGACATTGAGATGAATGATTGTGGGCCACAAAAATGGTGCTGTGACTATCACAAAACATAACATAATCACTTTGTTGACATCTTAAATCACTAAACAATCGCTGTAACCAAAGCATCTCCCTAGCACCTTCAGAAAGAGCCATATAGTTAGATTCAGTAGAAGAAAGAGCAATGTAATGTTGCAGCATCGAGACCCAACTAATGGTAGCTCCAGCAAACATGAAAACATAGCGTGTAGTAGATCTTCATTTATCTAAATCTTTGGCAAGATCAAAATCAGTGAAACCTTGCAGCTGTACATTATTGCCACCAAAACACAAAGCATAATCAGAAGTACCTTTAAGATACCTTAATATCCATTTGACCACTTTCCAATGAGGCTTACCAGGATTGCTCATGAACCTACTCATAAATACCACTACATGAGCAATATTAGGACGAGTGGAGACCATAGCATACATAATGCTGCCAATAGCAGATGTATAAGGGATACCTTGCATAAACTCCTTATCATCTTGTGTTTTCAGACACAAATTAGAAGATAAACAAAAATGGACAGCAAGAGGAGTGGAAACAACCTTCACATCAGCCATACCAAATTTGTTTACAACCTTGTCAATGTATGCCTTTTGTGACAACATGATCTCCTTCTTTCGTCTATCCCTAGTGATGGTCATTCCAAGAATCTTCTTGGCTACGCCTAAGTCTTTCATATCAAATCTCTTAGCTAATTATGCCTTCAATTCAGAAATAATCCTCATACTAGTACCAGCTACCAACATGTCATCAACGTAGAGCAAGAGAATAATGAACTCACCATTAGGAAGCTACTTATAATAAACACAAGGATATGATTCACATCTTAAGAAGTTTTGCTCAATCACGAAGTGATCAAACTTGAGATACCATTGTCATGGGGCAAGTTTAAGCCCATACAAGCTATGCTTCAAGCTGCAATAAAAATGTTCTTGTCCCTATTTTTTAAATCCTTCTGCCTACTCCATGTATATCTCTTCATCAACATCATCATGTAGAAAGGCCGTCTTGACATCCAACTGGTCAAGTTCAAGATCCCAAACTGCAACCAATCCCAAAACTACCCAGATTGTGGTCATTCTCACAACTGGTGAGAAAATATCATTAAAATCTATACCTTTCTATTGATCATACCATTTGACAACCAGTCTAGCCTGATGATGTTTGTTTCCCCCATCTTCCTCTTTCAACTTGTTTACCCAACGATTCTTGAAGGGTCTTTGATTAGGCAGAAGCGACACTAAATCCCAAGTGTGATTAGCCTGCAATGAACTCATTTCATCTTGCATCACCTCTTTCCATTTCAAAGAATCAATTGCCTTGCAAGCCTATTTATAAGTAGATGGTTTAGGTTGATTAGAAACCAATAGTTTAGGCTCATTCTCGTCTGAATATAACAATTCATAATCTAAAAATTTAGGATGTCTCCTCTCCCGGGTAGACCTCCTTAAGTGAGGACTCTCCTGTTGTAAATTTGAGTTTTCCAAATTCATTCTCTGTAACTAATTTTGAATATTTGTTATCTGATTTTGTAAATTACCTCTTTTCTGAACATCATCTTGATGACTTTGCCTCTATATATCTACAATCCCCTATGCCTGCACATTTCCTTGTGCTTGTGCAAATTCTCCAATGTTCTCCCCCTACACACCAATCGACTGAGGCAACAAAAATTGATAATTATAATGAAGAGGATGCGTAGAAGATATTGCAGGGGATATCTGTGTTGTGATAGGTAGCAATTCATTCCCAGAAGTATATGAAGATGACGCATCAACATGTGAAAGCTGCGTTGAATTTACCAGAGGCAACAATTTAGCATATAGAGGCAGTGATTCAGCATCTAGAGGATGTGTTTGACCAAGGGAAGATTTAGAACAAACTTGTTCTTACACAGGTTGCGTGTGATGATTAAAAGGTAGCAATGACACCATAGAAGGCTGCGTTGGATGTGAAGGAATATCAAGGAGCTGTGAGTGGGATTGAGGGGTCTGCTGACCAATAAAAGGTATCACAGGAGTAACTATTTAGGAATTTTGATGTGAAGGCATCGTTGAAAATAGATGAGGCTACATACAAGAAATAGGAGTCTATAAGCTAACACTGGAAGTCTAAAAACTAACAGTGGGAATATTGCTGTATTTCTTAGCCACACTAGTTCCATTATCAAACAAATCAACTGATATATAATCATTTGAAGATGTGTTTTCTTTGTACAAACCTGGGAAGACTTTTTTGTTGAAGACGACATCCCGACTATGAGTGTTCTTTTTGGCAACGGGATCCCATAGCCTGAATCCATACCCAACAAAATATACTTCTGCGACTTGGGATCTAATTTGGATCATTTTTCCTTGGGAACAAGAGCAAATGCTTCACATCCAAACACCCATAGATGATTGTAAGAAATATGTTTGCCCAACCATCTCTCCTCTGGAATGTCAAGATTTAATTGAGATGAAGGATCTCAATTAATGAGATAAACCACTGTGTTGCAAGCTTCTACCCAGAACTCTTTTCCCAATCTAGCATCAGAAAGCATACATCATGCTTTTTCCAAAATTGTTCTATTTAACCTCTCCGCAGTCCCATTTTCTTGATGTGTAAAAGGAACAATTTTGATTCTTTGAATACCATTTTTGGCACAAAAATTATCAAGCTCTAGTGAACAAAATTCACCACCATTATCCATTTGCAAACACTTGATGTTATGCCCACTCTGATTTTCAACTAGAGCTTTAAAAATTTTGAAATTACTAAACACTTCAGATTTTCTATTGAGCATAAAAATCCAAACTTTCCTAGTGTAGTCATCAAGGAAAGTCATAAAATAATTAGAACCTCCAAGAGAAGTTACCTTAGTTGGCCCAAAGACATCCCAATAAACAAGCTCCAAAGGTAAGGTATTCTCCTCGTGACCCGTCTTCAAGAAGCTGAACCACTTCTACTTGCCATAAAGACAATGTTGGCAAAAATCTAAATCCACGGATTTCAATCCTGATAATTGTTCTATTTTGATCATCACTTCAAGACCTTTCCTACTCATATGTCCAAGCCATTGGTGCGAAAGCTTGGTTTTGTTGTCCGTTACTTCCATAGTAGCTCCCACTTGAGAGTCATTCTCAAAAACATATAAACTACCCACTCTATTTCCTTCAGCAATCTGCAAGACACCCTTAGCAACCTTCCACAAATCTGGAAAGAAAGAAGTATTGCAGCCTTGTGAAAAAAATTGGCTTATAGAAATCAGATTCTTCTTAAGTTTTGGAACATGTCTAACATCTTGCAAAAGCCATTTGCTTCCATTCTTAGATTGTACGAGAACATCACCTTTACCAATGATTTCCAATGATTTGTTATCCCCTAAGTAAACTTTCCTGAACTATCCTACTTGATACTTTTAGAAGGCATCCATACAAGAGGTGGCATGAAAAGATGTACCCAAATCTAGAACCCACAAATCTAAAGTGGTTTCACTTATGGATAAAACCAAAACATTATCATCTTTGTCATAGACAGCATTAGCCTCGATATCTTTAACCTTCTCTTGTACCTTCTTATAGGAACAACAATTTTTTTTGGTATGACCAGCCTTACCACAAAACCAACAGTCGCCAATTCTACCTCTTGATTTTGACCTTTTTGCAGATTTTAATCTTCTTCTGTTATTATCTTTGCCTCTATTCTGAGGCCTTCCTCTACTGACAATAGTTAAGGCTTAACTGGAAGAAGTTTCTTGGTTCTTTCTTTGCATATCTTCACTAAGGATTGTAGCTGCAACATCATCAAACTTTAATTTTTTTTTTGGCAGCCACTAATGTACTCATAGCCATGACACTCCCTCCCAGCTATTAGGTAGTGAACACAATAATAAAATTGCCTTAATCTCATTATCCAAGCAAATACCCACTGAATCTAATTGGGTAACCAATGTGTTCAACTCATTAAGATGGTTGGACACAATTCCACCTTCTTTCATATTCAGGTTATAAAACTTTTTCATGATGAATACCTTATTAGATGTTGAAGCCATCTCATACATCGAACAAAGTTTTTCCCATTTGAAGTCTTCTCCACTAAAACATTAAACAATATGTTACTAGATAGTGAAAGAAAAATCGTAGCTCTTGCCTTCTTATCCATCTTCTCCCACTCTTCATCCATCATCGAACTTGGCTTCTTTGCTTTCCCATTAAGTGCGAGTGAGAGGTCCTATTTTATGAGCAATGACTCCATTTGCATCTTCCACAAACCAAAATTCTGACTTGAGAAATTCTCAATCTTTGCTTCCTCCATAACTCAGTAAATTCAACATTGATTTCCTCAATTAGTTATACTGTCATCATATAGCTCTGATACCAATTGTAAATGATAGAGGACTGAAATAGAAGTGCAGAAAACAAAGTATAAATGATATAAGAGAAACATAAATGAAAAGAAACACCAGTATTTACTGTGGTTCAACAAAATATGGCTACATCCACACTGAGTAGAGGAATTCTTATTACTATCAAAGAATGATTTTACAATGAGACGTGCAACATATATAATGTTTCATTTCACACCAAAGAAGAATGTGAATAGACAAATAATTGGAGGGAAAAAACACTGTGTCTGTTGGGCTTCATCTCTTGGGCTTCATCTCTTAACAATCAGAATCTATCGGCTTTAGGAAAAATAAATCATAGCTCCAAACAAATGAAAACAGAAATTGTACACATAAATAAAATAGTTTCCCAAATAACTAAACAATGAAATGTTTATCTTTATAAAGGCACCAGTGGCCAGGTTGTTTCCCAATTTCTAAACCCGAAAATTTTAAACTTTTATACCCATTGTAGATCATTCATAAAGACCTAATTGTCACTTCGCTTCTGAAGGAAATGCAAGGTTTGTCATAGAAGTGTATGATATTTCAACATATAATCTTTATGAGCCTATGGTTATCCAAAGTTTTGAAGTTGGGATCCAATTTACGTGCCATGGAATTAAGAAGATTCTTCATAAACTCTCCACTGAGTAGACACTTTGTACTCTATTGACATCTAATCAGCTATGGGTGCCAAATAAAGAGAATGGGTTTAAGCTTGCATTAACCATACTTCTTGCAAAAGGGCTTCTTACTGGAGATTCATTATCCCCCTTTGTCAAATATTTTTGAGGGAAGTAATTTGCCTAAAAAAAATTTAAGTCATGAGGGAGGTGCTCATCCAAAGAAAAGAAGTAAATGATAAATTAGAACACCATCAATACACATTGGTTTTAAAAAAACAAAGAAGATAGGCTATTTAGTTATGCTATGGTTTCAGGAAATGCAAAAAGTGGATTTGTTGAAAAGCTTTAGAACTGTTCCTACAGGGCTTTCTTTAATCAAGCCAAAAATGAAATATTTTGTGAGCATTAAAATACAAGCTTTGCCAGATATTATAGTTGAGAATCCTCCGGTAGGCGTGCATGTAAAATGTTGAAGCATAGATGAGGTTGGTGCCTATCTACTTGGAGAGTACAATCATCTTTTGGTTAGAAGACCTGATTGCAGCCCAAAGGAATTATTTGTTGTCATTCATAACAAACTACTAATTGTCTTAATCGCCATTGTCGCTCTTCTTTTGAACACCTATGCAAAGATACTAATGCACACTCAACCTCTAGGTCAAGAATTACAAGAACATATCTGGGCAGATAAAGATGCCAGATGTTGGTAAAGTTGAACAAAGACTACGCCAGGCTAATGTAGCTCTTTCCAAGTAAAATGCACAAACTATACCATCGCCACCTGATCTATTAGGGGATATTTTGACCCACTTGCTATTGAAGGTCCTCCTGGTTTAGTTGTCTCAAGTTCAATCTCTCCAAGTTCATTATTATCTTTAGAAGGTCCTACTAAGAATTCAGATCCCTTAGCCATGGCAATTCTTGAGAAATAGTCAACCTCAATACAGCCAATTGGAAATGTCGATGAACGCTTTCAAACATTATGCCTTAAACCCAGTGTAGGTGTGCATGGTGACTATTATTATGATTTCATTAGGCCGTCTCTTTAGAACTAGTGATACTAGTTTTATGATGGACATGTCAATCATATGCATCTTGGCAGTTGTGGTGAATTCTAAGTTTGTTCAGGTGATAAAGGGCAGGTTATATTACATTCAATGCATTCCCTTGAAGTTCTAAAGTGGTATAACACACTGGGAAAAGTCATTGTATCACTATTGCTGACCCCAGAAGATTGCTTCTTAGTTGGGACTCGAAGATGGTAGTCTATTGGTGTATTCATTAGAGATTGTTCACCCAGATGGTGTTAATGCTCTTCATGCAGGTCTTATCCAAAGCATGCTTCAACTTATACTTTGTCTTCAAGCTTGATCCTTAGCAATGATGATTTACGGAGGCATACATGAGGCTGCGGCTGGTTTGAAATGGATAGTTTTCAAAATAAAGAAGAAGGGTTATATCTTTAAAACCCTAAGATGGCGGGGTGTGCACAAAATGGATTTGTTGAAAAGGATTTAGAAATTCGCAAATACCATAGCTGAAGAAGCCGATGCCATAGCTTAGAATGCTATCAGACATGTATGCTAAAATATAGATGAGGCTCGAGACATGCAAGCAAATGCCATTGACAAGCGTAAATAAGTCTTCCGTGACTTCTTCCAGCACACTACCCCACAGCCTTTTCACTATCAGATATATCATTTAATGAACTGCAAATCGGAGGACCGCACGTAGTGGATGTACTGAAAAGGTTTTAGAAACTTCCGAGCAAATGCAATGGCATATCTTGAAAAGCTCATTCATTTAAAAAGTTGCAGCCTAACTAAAAATATAGAATGGTATCTTATGGTATAAAATCATTGTAAGATATGCAGTCACCCAAGTAATGGGAGCTGGGTT
The DNA here is from genome assembly GCA_027924645.1 of Cunninghamia lanceolata. Classification (NCBI taxonomy): domain Eukaryota; kingdom Viridiplantae; phylum Streptophyta; class Pinopsida; order Cupressales; family Cupressaceae; genus Cunninghamia; species Cunninghamia lanceolata. The sequence goes on from BSBN01000643.1 coordinate 4,883,563, forward strand.
TTTTTCAGATATTATAGTGGAAATTGTTCCTAAAATAACCATGCAAAACGTTAAAGGCTACATGTGTGTGAGTTGTCAAAGCCTTGGCCAAGTTTAGAAGATTCTTAAACTTTTGAGCAAATGGAAACAGTATATGTAACACCATAATTCCTCCAAGGTCTCGGCTCATTTATGAAAATAGAAATATTTACATCCAAAAGGTGTTAAATATGCACTAAACCGCTTTGTTGAAAAGGCTTTAGAAAGTTTGAAGTAAATACAACTAGCTGGTGTAGTGCAAAGTCCGCGACCTCTGACAATATTCTCCTTGTTTGGCTGCGTAAAGTAGATTCATTAATAATGCAAGTTTTCTTCGCAAAGTTGAGGGTGCCATGCTATCAGAGAAGATTGGTGCACAAATATATTTTGGAGGTCCTTCAAAATAGTGGTTTTGGCCCAGAACCTACAAAATAGTATTGTGCTCCTTAGGGAAAGGGATTGAAATGAGAACACATCCACCAAAGTGAGGCCATCAGTTTTCCTGCAAATGGGTCATATTTGCATGTGATCCATCCAAACAACTCAACATTGTAATGCCAATCCTCGAGTACATGGTATACTGGTGCAACTTCCATTACCATCTCATATTAATAAGGAGAGAATATTGGTTTCGCTGAGAAAGGATGTCGATGGATTTCATCTTCCCAATGTTAGAGAACTTGAAATGAAGTGAAGGGAGCCTCTGTTTGTTCAATCATGAGATACATAAAACTATTATAGAGGAGTGGGATCTCCATATCAGAGGAAAGGGTAGTCATGGTTGGATGGCTAATTGTATTGTTTCTAATCGAACTACATACTACTGTATCTATTGTGTATACTTGAGCTTCATATCCAAAGAACATAATGTGAGAGGATATCATGGGTTTCGATTTGAGAAGTCTCAAGAACTTTGCAAGCAACATTCAATATCACATTTACTATACACAATTGAGGTGCAGATGACTAAAGCCATCAAAGAAGCCAATGCTCAAGACTTTATCAACTATTTGGAGTATGGAAAATTAGGGACATTGCCTAGGTGAAATGATTTCAAACTCTCAGAGATTTGTTGAGACAAGGGAGTTTTGTAAAATGTTACAAGTTCTGTTATTTCTTTATCTAATAATGCTACACTATTTCTTTGTCACTTGGAGCTGGGGAGATTTTCTGAATGGAGATATGAAGAGCAAAGTGTGGTATCAATAAGATAGTGGTGCAAAAAGCATAATACACCTTGGTAGAAGGTGCTCTAAATATGGTGAGAAGAAAATTTGCATTGTCAGGCAAGGCTGATTCAGTATTCCGAACACCAATGAACTAGACCAAATGATAAGAAAAATAGGTAACTCCAAAAGTTCTTTGAAGATGAAAAAGATAAGTATGAAGAGACAAAGGACACACTTGGAACTATATTGGAATAGGAGGTTCATGAAAAGTCACAAATGGAAACTGAAAAGTCATTCTTTTGGGCTTATTGTTTTCTTGATTTTGTAAGTTATGTTTGGGGAATGGAGGACTTTTGGGCTCCCATCTGGGAATCCATATAACTCTGGGTGTCACATTGGTAGGGGATCTTTTTTCTATTCAACCAAGAGCTCCTGTTAGAGTTGTGGGGGGCTGTGGTAATTAGATGTTTGTTCTTATCTTTCTAGACCTGTATTGTGGAACAGTTTTGTAAAGGAGGAATAAGGAGACTTTGTGCTTTTGTTATTTTGAGATATAGAAGAGTTGTGGTTCTTATGTCTTCAATTTTTTATGAGAAACTAGTTATTCCTATGTTTAATTAGTTTCTTAAATGTTTATAATCTCTTTTACTTGGCTCTTGGTATACAAATTTAGGAGACTTTGTTCTTCTTTCTTTTCATTCACATTGTTTTTCTTAGTTTCTGTTATGTTCCTATGTTCATAGCTGAGACTCTTTACTTCATTAGTTCTCTCTCTTTTTGCTATGTTCTTGTACCTTCTGGTCAAAGGTACTCAGAAATATAAAAAACCCCATCATATGAGGGAGTTGCCCCTCTCAAACGTAGAGGATAATTGTTGCACTCTCAATGATTACTCCATTTATTAGTTTCTTTTGTTGCTTCCTATTGGGTGAATCAGTGTGTTTTTGCAGTGACAAAATTGTTAACCAATAGTTTTTGGTGACTCTGCTGGGGAAGAATCAAAGTGCCAATGTCTTTCTTCCTTAGAAATTTAATTGTACCTTCACTAGAATAGAGGTTGGTGACTCTATTATATTTGAAGAGCTAAGAAAATGGTTCAATGCAAGGCAAGCCAAAGAAATCAGCCCAAAGCCAGAATACAACCTATGCAAACAATTGAAGAGATATTGGTTGAAGATGATGAAATACTTATTTCATTATAGAGCAGTGTCCAGGCCAGCATCTCTAAAGTGGAAAAGAAAAGCTACATCCATCTGAAGATTACAAATCCACATTATTTGCATAACAGGCTTTATTTTCTCAAGGACTCTAAATAAAAGATTCATTAGTTATAGGCAACCATAGAAAGGTTAAGATTGCTTAGAGAAGAACCAAAGAGTGAGGATCAAGTTTCTTATAACTTTTCTGTGTGCAAACATTTGTTGAGCCTAGAAATTGGTTATTGCCATGGAATCGCCATCAACAACAAGAAAGAATTTTGAATCAGGTTGACAAAAAAGGACCAGAATCTTTCTCAACATGCATACAAAGGAATGAGATTGAATGATCATCTACATTTGTTGAAGAAGATAATGAAAAGGTACTATGAGAAGAACCCAATGTCATTCTCATTCCAAAATGGTGCCTAGAAGGATCAAATGATGACTTTTTATGTGGAGTCCTGGATGAAGATGGTCACATTACTGAAACTAAAATGGATGCAACCACTTGTGTTCCCAATGATATGAAAGAAGGTATGAATGGTACTGCATTTTCTCCTGAATTAGAAATCTTTAATTATGATATTAATGCAAAAGACCAAGTGATACACAGTATTTTTTATGAGGATGAAAGAGGGTTTTTAAATCATAGTTCAGACATGGAGGTCTTTGTCTTTGATGATACTGATTTAATGAAGAAGTGAAACAATCGAATCTTTGCAACTCCCATGAATACTCAATATTTAAGTTTCTTGATGAAAAAGATGGAAAGTCATAAGAAGAGGTAGGAGACATTACACAAGCTCATATGGTCTCATTTCAATTTCCTATTATGTGTGATGCTAATTCAATAAATGAAATGTATGCATGGAAAAGTGAGACTAAAAATTTTGATAATTTGATGGTTGAGCCTGGTGAAAGAATGAATAAATTACATTCCCAATTTACTTATCCTCTCAGTGATGATTTTCCTTGTGCAAGAGAAGAAGAAGTTCTTTCTATCAAACTTGATCCGATGCTTGTAGAATGTGATATTCAAGGATCACAATCAATAGTCTAGAGATTAATTCATCATACAATTTGCAAAAAGAATGTTTTATTCATGATGTTTTCTCTACAAGTCCTGGTGTTAATAATGAGGTTATGATTGAGACATAGCCAGAGTATATGGATTTCGAGTTTCATGAAGAAGATGATAATGGAGAAATATTGCAGCCAAAGGTGAGTAAAGAAGTCATCTTTGAATTATTTTGCTTTGAAGATGAAATTATGTCTTTTGAGAATGATTGATCAAATGAAGCTTGTGTTAAAAATATATGCAATGATTTTTCAAAATATGAGGTTAATGAGGAGAAAAGAATAGTTAGGTTGATGAAGGTTTGTAGCCTCAAAATTTTTTAGAAGCTTTAGATGATGACCTTCTTTGTGAAGAAGATGTTGCGCTCTCCCCTATACCATGTGTTGAGCAAGAATACTTTGTTGTTGAATGTCCAAATATGGGTGTTGTAACAACTCCTATCACCGCCAGTGAACAATTTTTTAATGAGGAGAATAGCTAGAATGATAGATGGGAAATATTTTTGAATCATCTGTAGCTGGAGTGTGAAGCTGTTGAAGTTCCAACATCAAATTATGAAGAAGCAAATTTGCAAGCAAAGGTTAGCAATGATTTCACTCTTGAATCACCTAATTTTGAATTTAATTTTGAAGTTGTGAAACATGGGATGAAGAATGATTGTATGAATAAGTATGGAGAAGGTAATGCTGATTTGGTAAATGAGAGTGTTTAGCCTCATGTTATTCACATTCCAAAATGGTGTAAAAAACACCAGAAGATGATTTCCTATATGTAGAAGAGATGGTTATGTCTTCTTTGCAGCTTCTGGAATTGGATGGTTTGAGTGACAAATCTGAAAATTTAGAGTTTCCATTAAAAAAGCATGAATCAGATTCTGAAAGTAAAGAGGAAATTGCATTCAAGCCCAACAAGGTTGCTGCTCATGGTATGAATTTTTAGTTTCTTCTAAGAGGAGTTTATTCAGATCTGATTTTAATTGAGGATGTAAATGATATGCAAAGGAGTTCTCCAAAAACTATGGAAATTTTTTGTGAAGGTGGCTATTTGGTACACATTTATGTGAACTCTTGTCTTTCATAGATATTAGTTTTACATTCATGGTCCTCAAAATGTTGCTGAGTTTGCAAGTGCTTTATGAATATAAACCCATGTTTCACACTAACATATATTTTTCCTAGCCAGTTAATGGTTTCGCATAGTCTTTGGGGGCAACAGTGCTGTGTTGTACCTAGTCTGGGTACATAGGAGTCTTAGGTGGTTTACATTTTCCTATTGTTGTGTCTATTTTAGTTTTGTCTTTGTTTAAGGTATCCTGTCGATTTCCCCTTTGACTCTATTGGCCCAAAGGATAAGGCATTGGTCTTCACCTGAGATTCTAGATTCTCTACTTTTTGCAAGGGAATGCAGTCCCCAATTAGAGCCTATTGTTACCCAATTTCTAAACCTGACAATTTAAAACTTTTATACCCATTGTAGATCATTCATAAAGACCTAATTGTCACTTTGCTTCTAAAGGAAATGCAAGGTTTGTCATAGAAGTCTATGATATTTCAACATATAATCTCTATGAGCCTATTTTTATCCAAAGTTTTGAAGTTGGGATCCAATTTTTGTGCCATGGAATTAAGAAGATTCTTCATAAACTCTCCACTCACACTCTGTACTCTATTGACATCTAATTAGTTGTGGGTGCCAAATAAAGAGAATGGGTTAAGCTTGCATTAAGCATACTTCTTGCAAAAGGGCTACTTAATGGAGATTCATCATCCCCCTTTGTCAAATATTTTTGAGGGAAGTAATTTGCCTATAAGATTTTAAAGTCATGAGGGAGGTGCTTATCCAAGGAAAAGAAGCAAATGATAAATTAGAACACCATCAATAGGTATTGGTTTTAAAGAAAGAAAGAAGATAGGCTATTTATTTATGGTATGGTTTCAGGAAATGCACAAAGTGGATTTGTTGAAAAGCTTCAAAAACTATCAGGCCAGTGCATTTGATAGGTGTAATGTTCCTTCAGGGCTTTCTTTAATCAAGCCAAAAATTAAATATTTTGTGAGAATTAAAATGCGATTTTTTCTAGATATTATAGTTGAGAATCCTCTGGAAGGTGCATGTAAAATGTTGAAGTATAGATGAGGTTGGTGCCTATGTACTTGGAGAGTACAGTCATCTTTTGGCTAGAAGGCCTGATTGTAGCCCAAAGGAATTATTTGTTGTCATTCATGACAAACTCCCAACTGTGTCAATCACCATTATCGCTCTTCTTTTGAACACCTATGCAAAGATACTGATGCACACTCAACCTCCAAGTCAAGAATTACAAGAACATATCTGGGCAGATAAAGATGCCTGACGTTGGCAAAGTTGAACAAAGACTACGCCAAGCTAATGGAGCTCTTTCCAAGAAAAATTCACAAACTATACCATCGGCACCTGATCTATTAGGGGATATTTTGACCCACTTGCTATTGAAGGTCCTCCTAGTTTAGTTTTCTCAAGTTCAATCTCTCAAAGCTCATTATTATCTTTAGAAGGTCCTACTAAGAATTTAGATCCCTTAGCCATGGTAATTCCTAAGGAATAGTCAACTTCAATACAACCAATTGGAAATGTTGTTGAATGCTTCCAAACATTATGCCTTAAAGCCAGTGTAGGTGTGCATGGTGACTATTATTATGCTTTCATTGTGGCATCTCTTTTGAACCAGTGATACCAATTTTATGATAGACATGTCAATCGTATGCATCTCAACAGTTGTGGTGAATTCTGAGTTTGTTCAGGTGATAAAGGGCAGGTTATATTACATTCAATGCATTCCCTTGAAGTTCTAAAGTGGTATAACACAATGGGAAAAGTCATTGTGTCACTGTTGGTAACCCTAGAAGATTGCTTCTTAGTTGGGACTCTAAGATGGTAGTCTATTGGTGTATTCATTAGAGACTATTCAGCAAGGTGGTGTCCATGCTCTTCATGCAATTCTTATCCAAAGTATGCTTCAACTTATACTTTTTCTTCAAGCTTGATCCTTCGCAATGATGATTTATAGAGGTGTACATGAGGCTTTCGATGGTTTGAAATGGATAGTTTTCAAAATAAAGAAGAAGTTATATCTTTTAAACCCTAGGATGGTGGGGTGTGCACAAAATGGATTTGCTGAAAAGGATTTAGAAATTCTCAAATACCATAGCTTAGAGTGCTAAGATACATGTATGCTAATGTATAGATGAGGCTCAATACATGCAAGCAAATGCCATTGACAAGAATAAATAAGTTTTCCATGATTTCTTCCAGCACACTACCCTGCGGCCTCTTCACTATCAGACATATCATTTAATGAAATGAAAATCAAAGGACCACACGTAATGGATGTTCCAAAAAGGGTTTAGAGACTTCTAAGAAAATGCAATGGCATTGAAGGAAAAAGGCAGAGAAAAAGAGACAAATAGAGCTACAACTTCTTTCAATGTTTTCACATAAATAAAACAAACACTCAATACAAAAGATAGTCCTTCTGTTTGCACCAGAATATAGATTTTTGCAAAATGATTTGAAACTATTTCAAAACCCTAAAATCTATACTCATAGCAATAGAAAAGATTAATGATAAAAGCTATAAAAACCACCAAAATATAAATGTTACCAAAATATTAAAATGTGGTTGCTCGCATAATTGTATAACTCCAATGTAAATGTTGCCGGGTGGTCTGGATCAATGAGGGATGCATTTGATTTTTATATAGTTGGATAGAAAATTGGTTTGGGTAGTTAAACGGATTTTTGATTCGGTAAATGGTAAAAGGTAGTTAGGGTTATGGTAGGCATTTTTATGGGTTTTAGATTAAAATAATAAATTAAGTTTATTTAATTTATTATTTTATTAGCTCATAGGTAAATAATAAATTAATTTTAATTTATTATTTATGGGATATGTTAAAATGAAGGATTTAATGGGATATTTAGGGATAATTATGAATTTTAGGAATAATGAAAGGTTCGGTCAATTTTGGATGTCTACATTTTGCCCCTCTTTGAGACAATGTTGCGAAGCAATATTGTTTCAAAGAAAGTTAAAACATAGGCTTAGATTTGGATCTTGGGTAGGCTGGGGTTTATATGGGGCTCATAAAAATGAAGCATTGGCAGATAATGCCCCCTCAAGAGAATATACAGGGACAAAGGAGGTGGATAGGCTCTTGAGAAAGGAAACAAAGAGAAGGATGAAGGAGTTATGTTGATTAAACGTTGAGCAACCTGATGTTTGATATGGCACCTGACGTTATGCACCAAGGTAGAAAGACCAAGGTGACGATGTGTCTTGTGCCCCAGCGTAATACAACCTTGTCTAATGTATGAGGAAGTAAACTTAGGGCATAAAAGTCCTAATGCAAAAAAGGTATGTGTTGACCTTAGATGCATAGGATAATGCAAAAAGCTATTCCAACACACACAAGATATGAATATTAGCTGAATGATACGGATGCGATTCAAATGCAAGAAGAAAAGATAACACACACAAGCAAGCAAGCAAGCATGCACAAATGATTCAAAAATAAACAAGGCATTGTCCCTATCAAGCTAAAAACCAATGATCGATTAGATTGATTGATGCTGATAATGATGATGATTGATTGATAGCGTTGTTGATGTGGGAATGATTTATCCCGAGAACAATGCAAGGATTTGATTGATAGCGTTGTTGATGTGGGAACGATTTATCCTGAGAACAACGCGAGGATTGTGTTGTTGGCAGGGGAACGATATATCCCGAGAACAACAGTAGGATTGGGAACGATATATCCCATTGATGATGATGATTGAATAGGTTCACAACAAAGCTAGGAACAAGACCGTGGATGTGATTGCACAATTTGACCTGATTGATTGACATTGATTGGTATGGAAGGTTACTTGCATGTAATTGATTTGATTGGTTGAGGGGATGGATTGATTGATTTTATTTTTGTTGGATATTTGATTTTTTTGTATTTTGGGAATATTATGATTTTTGTGGCTTTTCAAATGTTACGATTTTTTTTTGGATTTTTGGCATGGGATTGTGTGTAGATAGCCTTTGAATAGATACCAATGACAAGGGAAAACCAAACCACAAGGCAAGGATCAATAATGAATGGGGATGAACATTAGTGAATGCGATAGACAAAAGGATTGGATGAATGGGTAAGAGGATGGGTGATAGGATAAAGGTAGGAGCATGGATGGATAAAAAGAATCGGCAATAGGATAAAGGTAGGAATATGGAATTGGGGATAGAAGGACAATGAATGGGAAATATATGATAGATGATTGAATTGAACTGAATATGGATGAAAGGAACTGAGGATGTGATCTCAAAGGATTACATCACATAGGAATAACCTGCCCCCTTCTCTATATTATGCCTTAGGATGTAGTGGGGTGATGCTGATGAGGATATATGACAGGGATAATGGTTGAGAGGGATGAATGGACTTAGTAGTAGATGGATGTATGGAGGATATTTTTAGAAACATATGGATGGAATTTTGGGTATGACAAGAGGTGTTAACAAACATTTTCAACATTATGCCCCTACTCTTATCAAGATCAAGAGGAAGGGAATATAGATGGATAGTGCAACGAGGAAGGTATGATAGATATGATGGATAAGGATGTCAAGATAAGATGGAAAATGAAAGGATAGGATATGCGATGGGTAGAGAGGATATGAGATGGAATAGATGTGACAACATGCCCCTAGGTGTAAAGTACTTAGATAATCATCTACGCATGACACCTGTTTGCCAGGTTTTCATCATGGTACTTATCCAAGGCGCCTGTTTACCAGGTTTTCACCATTGGACGAAATGGTTTCTCTTTAGTATTTTGAATTTTTTTTTTTTGTTTTGCAGGGGATAGATGGATGGAACAGATGGGGGACTCAAGAGTTTGTTCCTATAGAAATGTCCCTAGACGGATAACTCACAGACCTTGTCAAATGTCATTATGCTCATAGATGTTGATAAGGAATTTGCATGAGAGGGAATGGATTTTGATGTGGATTATGAAAGGTTCATGCAAGGAATGATAAGAGGTAGCAGTTTATGATGTGGACTAGGATAGAAGGATAGTGAAGTAGGATGGAGATAAATAGATAGATATGAAGGACTTATGCAAAAGCATGGACCATAGGGACATGATGGAAGAAATAAGTAGGATAGTAGATGGAAGATGGGGAGATGGAGGTACATGGGAATGTTGTGGAACGGAAGGGAACCAAGACCAACGGTTGCACACATTGAAATGGATTTTGAAGCTTGGAAGGGGGATTTGGGAGTAATGGAGATGTTATCTTAGGGATTTTTCTATTTAGGTCTTTAGGAACGCAAATGGACTTATGAATTTTAGGATTTTGTGATAGGGAGCGGGATATTTGGGATTTTAGATTTGTGGATGATCCATTTGAACTAGGTACTTTTTGCTTGGGGACCCAAACCATTTTGGTTTTGAAATTATCTATTTGAGATGTGGACTTTAGCATTTTGGAATTTTGATTTTGCTTTGATTTTGTGGATTGGTGCCATGTGGCATGAGAATTACTAGGATGCTTTGCTTTATGGGTGGAGACATCCAAATTTATATTTTTGAATCCCATAGGGGTGTTTAGGATAGCTTCACATTTATTCAATGTGTGCATTTGTTGATCATGATTAGGAATTGTAGGGGATTTATGGGAACGGGATGTATGAATGGATTTGTTGCTAAAGTGATAAGAAGATTGGAGGATGGGAATATTAGGAGTTGGAAGGAGTGGAGGTAAAGTGAATGGAGGGAGATGAATGGTCACATGCTTTTTGGGTTTGTAGGATAATGGAGGAGGAATGGAAACATATGTATTATGGGTGCAATGAGGTGTACGTAGTTCGGGCTTAGATGGATTAGAATTAGGAGGCGGAAATGTGGTACCAACATCTTGATATTGCTTACCTTGGGGTGTATAACCAATACCATATGGTTTTGGGGAGACTTTGACATGGATGGGTTCCAAGGTACCTTGTTCATGAAGGCCCAAGCCTTTACCTTGATAATTCATGTTTTGGAGTATGCGGCGAACAATGGGACTAGGTGTGCTTTGGGAACTAGACTTGAGTGGTGTGCTTTGGGAACTAGACTTGAGCTCATTATTGGATGGAGAAGTGGTAGACAAAGGTTTCTTCTCTCCCATTAAAGAACATTCATGGATGAGTTGAAATAGAATCAATATGAGATAGTGAAGGAGCAATAGGATCTTGTTTATGCTCATTATGCTCATGAAGATTCAATGTATTTGTTTGATTATCTATGTGCTTGTGGGGACCAAGTGTCTCATCAAGGGAAGTGGATATTGTGGGATGATGGATAAGAATGGTGGAGGTTTCTTGAACATGGATAGTATTGGGACCATGAGTGGAAGGAGTGAGAAGCTCTTGATCACAAATAATATCTTGATCATAGAAAAGATATAGGTTATTAATAGGTGGAAAGGAAGAGCTTTGATCTTGATTTGGTAAGGGGCAAAGTTGATCATGCTTTAGATTTGACCCTTGACATAAATCTTGAGTTTGGATAGGAATGGAGGTTTCTTGGATAGATTCAATGTATGGTGGAGAGTGAATTGGGCTTATGGCTGGTGGATCTTCAAGAACATTTGAAGGTTCTTGGATAATTTGTGGACTAGAAGAGGGGATTGGAGAAATAGGCATGACATTTAAAGGTTCTTGGATATTTTCAATGATAGGAATTTGATGGCATGAAAGAGGTGGTTGATTCCTTGCTAGTAGCCAATGGATCACATCCTTCATTAGTATACGAGTGGATGCACAATATAATGGATGGATAATAAGGGTGGAAGGTGTAGGATTAGAATGCACTAGAGGGATAATGGGATTAGGCATGATAGGAGTGGGATTAGGATCAGGTTTTGGTTGATGGATCATAGGATTGGGTTTAGGTGGAAAAATTGATGATTTAGACTTTAAGGGTGTTCGGGATTGGCTTAATGGAGTAGGATTTGGAGGGTTGGAAGGAATATATGACAGAGGTTCCATAAAGACGGATGAATGAGGACTAGTGAATGGATTGGTGTATGATTCCAAACTTGAGGTGGTGTCTCCCTTGTCAAAGGTATCATTAAGATGGCTTAAGGATTCATGATCATGGTGTGAGGAGTGACTAGTTGCAGTATGCTCATGTTGTGGAGGATTTTGAGATGGATATTGAGGAATATTCATGAGATTGGTTGATGTGGAGGGACTAGGTTGGCATGATGATGGGGGTGACTCATAGAATTTAGGTTAAATTTGTTGATGTTGTGTGGATGATGGTAGTGTAGGTAATGAAGGGATTGATGAATGAGAAGGCTGGGGGACCAATGGATTAGGATTGAAATTAGATGGAATTTGTTGTTGTTGCATGGATAAAGGTATGGTGGATGATGTGCTAAATGAAGGTTGTGGTTTTTGGGCTAAGATTTGTTGTTGTCGAAGGAGGGCTTGTTTTTCTTGGCTTTTTTGTTGAAGATATAAGATGAGGGGACTTGGTATGTGTGAAGATGAAGCATGGGTAGGGATCTGGACTTGTGAGGTTTGAGGTATGGATGTGTTGGGTTGATATGAGTGGTAGATTGGTTGTGATAAAGATTCATATGAGGTGAATGGAGATGACTCATAGAGTTGGGGTGTTGACATGGTAGGATGTTGAAATTGTGAAGATAATTGTGATAGTTGTGCTGATTGGAGTAGCGACTAGACAAATTGTTGTGATTGAGCGAGTTGTTGTTGTAACTGAAGGACTTCAAGATTAATGGATGTCGAGGTTGAGACCTGGGTAGGATTATAATTTTGTGAAGTTGAGGGCATGGAAGGAAAATCTTGGGTTGTGTTGTGATGATAGGAATGTTCTTGTGGATAATGATCATCATAGATATGTTGAACCTCTTGTATTTCCTCATAGTCTTGAGATGATAGTGATGTTGGTGGAGGCCAAAATGGGGAGATATACGGTTCATGGGTATCGAAATATGCATCATGATCTACCATATTCTCATCATTATTATATCTAGGAGGGCCTCCGCAGAGTATGAGTTTTGGTTTTTGATTTGTCCTAGATTTGTTGATGGTCACAACCATTTTGACGTTGAAGAATAAGGATTAGACTAGGTGGGAAATGAATTAGGTGGGAAATGGATGGATCAATTGAAAGGGCTCCTTAAGATTCAAAGTGACAAGGTTCCACTTGAGATGTGACACAAAAGGATGATAGGTTCTCAATTCTGAAAGTCAAGTTGATGATATAGGAGGCAAGTTATAGTGATGATGATGATCAGGCACACACAATCATATAAGACACATAGCAATTTGATTGGTTGTTTTTGATGACACTTTGATGTTTTGCAAACACTTGTAAACATGCACAATCCTAGGCTAGGAAAGGACAATACTTGTTGAGTTCCCACTTGGTTTTACCCAGCCGCGCCTACTTATGGTGTATAGCTCCAGGAACTTGGGGGCATGGGCTCCCCCTTACAATGCACTCACTTCTCAGGCACACCAAGTTCTAGGTCCTAGGATGCGCAGATCCTGAGGTACCTTACTATCTCTGCCATAAGCCACGAATATATGGGATGGCTATCAGAGTTTCCTCCTGTATCAACAAGTAGAGGGTTTTTGGCCACTACACAAAAGGGTTCTAGTGAATATCTGGGGGACCGGCACCTTACGAGCGTCTAGCAAGCCACTAAAGGCTTTGACTAACCATACTAGGAGTTTTAATATACACCAGGTACACCTCCTTTCGAGCTAGCACTGTACGGTAAGCGCTAATACTGGTTAGACTTGGCTTTTGCCTTATCCTCAATTTATATAGTGGGCCGGACGAAAGTCCCGCTTGGGGTCGCAAATGAGTTCTCCTTGCGGATGTGTCTCAAGAGCAGGCCCACTCTAAGGATGACAAAAGCAAGGAAACATGTTGTTTTTGATCTCCAAGATCGCATGAAATGCAAGGAGAGAGCATACACAACGCCTTTGCCTCACACTCGCATGGGGTTCATTTTAATTCCAAATCCAAATGTGTGGGTGGTTATACAAAATGTCAAAGAAATGCTTTTGATTCTCAAGATCGTCGAATGACGCAAGAGAAGAGCATACACATTCAATGATAAAATTGCAAGCCACAAGACATCACAAACACTTATTAATTTTAACCCTTGCTTATGATGTGATCTAATCTATAAAATGAAGACACAATGTTTCAAGATTAGATTCTTTGACAATCGATCCTCCAAAAAACTGATTAGTAGTTTAAAAAATTTATCTTTGACAGGCGTGTAGCTGCAAGAAAATGTTAGACCAAGACAAAACCATCCTGCAAAAACCCAGACAAAAATATTAGTGCACAACAAGAAGAAAATGTTTGATGTTTTTTGAAAATGATTGAATTTCAGAAAATTATACCAGAAAATTAGATATGAATTTGATAAAATGGATTGTATCACGATATAGTTCTCTAAATCAGCTTTCTGATGCCACTGCTGTTTTGAAGATCTAATTGCAATTTCAGCGTGAATTTTGATTTTCTTGATCTTGCTTGATTTGATTGTAGCTGAAATGGAGCCTTGGTGGAAGAGAAAAAAATCTTTAGAACTGATTAGCAAACAATAGCCCTGTTGATCTTATTTTAAGTGGACAAAAATAATAAACTAGCACCTGCACTCATAGGAAGTTTAAGGAAGGAACAGATGAGTTTAGAAAGAATATCCAAAATGAAGTTTGTATTCTACATGATGTTCAAGGAATATGCCAAATAGGAATAAATGGATGAGTTAAAACTGATAGCAACAGCCGACAAGTTTAGAAATTCTGGCGTGATCTTTTTTTTATGGCGAATAATAAATACCTCAACAATCAACAAGTTAAAATATTTATAGCGTGAATGAATTTATTTGTAGAATGAGACTATAATGTTCCATATAAAAGTCTATCGAACAGTTAACTGAGTTTAGAAAAATTTCTAGGCGTGAATTCTTTTAGGGCGTGAGATGATTTTCCTGAGCATATACAACTGATTATCGAGCCTTTAAAGACAATGTCTATGCTAGTTTTGAAGCTAAATGCGTTATCATTTTAAATCAACATAAAACTGTCAAGCAGCTTTCCAGTTCATTTGGGTATTCCAAATCTTGGTCCCACAAAAATGGTGAACTTGGAAAATGCAACTTAAAAGTATACCATTAGTTAAACAGAGGTCTCCATGGTGAATGATGGCAAAATGGTCATGGTTAGCAATAATTGTGGGTGATAAATATTGAAGGTAAAAAATTCAGGCCGCAGGCTAGTCATGAGTTCAAGACACAAAATTAAGAGTGAAAGATAAATGCCTTTAGAAGAAAGTTATGCATTAGCAATAAAACTTACGGTCCTTAATAAACCCATTATGTGTCATGGCATCTTTAAAATGGTAAGATATGATAGCAAGTGCCCTGACATTTAATGTATTTAATGGGAGATGAACATAGCAAGTCAAAGAGAACTAAAATAGTTTGGACAGTGATAACAAGATGAGGGAGACCGAGACTAATAGCTAACACCTGAAAATTACAGTTATAATAACCATTTGATGGACCGAGTAACAAAGAACAAACCAAAGACTTTTATAGACACTAAATGTTGAAGAACAGACAGACATGCGATCTTTTTAATAGCTATGCAAGGGATTCACGATTTAATGCTATTGATAAACCCATAAGCAATCCATGCTGATGCAAAAGATTAAACCTTGTATGCTGACGATTAACAATAAGTAATAAAATGAAGTGAAAGTTTACTTTTAACAGCGAACATGTTATTAAGAACTGTGTAACACTATTAATTCAATTCAAACATTCCAAATAAATATTCCAGCATACAGTTAGGGTCAATGATAGAGTGCATAGCCGATAGACCTTCTGCGTAACTGATAGATGAATGTTGTAAAACCAAAAATCCAGGAAGTTCCTTATACGGCGTGAGGAAACTCTAGCCCTCCAATGCGGAATTCCTATAAAAAGCTAACACACAATTTTCTCCAACCAAAGGATTATCAGAAGTGGTTCACGTCGGGTTCACCATTGTTTGCACCAGAATATAGATTTTTGCAAAATGATTTGAAACTATTTCAAAACCCTAAAATCTATACTCAGAGCAACAGAAAAGATTAATGATAAAAGCTATAAAAACCACCAAAATATAAATGTTACCAAAATATTAAAATGTGGTTGCTCGCATAATTGTATAACTCCAATGTAAATGTTGCCGGGTGGTCCAGATCAATGAGGGATGCATTTGATTTTTATATAGTTGGATAGAAAATTGGTTTGGGTAGTTAAACAGATTTTTGATTCTGTAAACGGTAAAAGGTAGTTAGGGTTATGGTAGGCATTTTTATGGGTTTTAGATTAAAATAATAAATTAAGTTTATTTAATTTATTATTTTATTAGCTCATAGGTAAATAATAAATTAATTTTAATTTATTATTTACAGGATATGTTAAAATGAAGGATTTAATGGGATATTTAGGGATAATTATGAATTTTAGGAATAATGAAAGGTTCGGTCAATTTTGGATGTCTACACCTTCTTTTGTGCTTGTGCACATATAGAAAAACAACAATTATAATTATATATTCTTCTTTTTTTATATAGAGCCATAGCTCATACATATATAAAGAAACTGAGTATTTTTAATCTGTTGAACTTCTCACTGCAACATGAAAAACAGAGCATTACACACTTGAAAAAATAGAGTTGCTTCTCTTTTTTATTATTACATAAAAATAGAGCTACCATTTTCTACAATGCACACTAATTAAAAACATCACAGAGACTAGTAAAAGGACTTGACTGACTACATTCTGGATTTGACAAAATCCAGCCTTTTTGCATATGCTGGTGATGGGAGCCCATACATTCATGACAGCACTTGCAGAAAATTTATGAGAAACTAGATGGAGGTAGGAGAAGTAGGAGAAAGTAGAAATAAAAGTTTTTTTTTTCAAAAATAATGGTGGTTGAGATTAATATTCTAACACTCCCCCTTAATCACAACTACTACCTTCTTTGGTACCCAAACGATCTCTTTGAAACACAAAACTTTCTTTCCCTAATGCCTTTGTGAAAATATCTGCACACTGATCTTGAGACCTACAAAAATATAAAAAGATTTTCCCATTGTTGATTAGTTCTCTAATGAAATGATACCTCGTGTCAATATGTTTACTTCTTTCATGAAAAAATAGATTCTTTGACAATGCTATAGCTAAGTTGTCGTCACAATAGATCCTCGTTGCCTCTTGTTGTTCTTGCCTAAGATCTTTCAAAACTCTTCTCATCCAAACTACTTGACATGATGCACTTGTGGCTGCTACATACTCTGCTTCAATTGATGAAAGAGTGACAATTGGTTGTTTCTTCAAAGCCCATGAAACTACACCTGTTCCAAAATAAAAAACATAACCTGATGTACTCTTCCTATCATCAATGCTCCCTACACAATCACTATCAATGTATCCTATGAGCTTGAACTCATTTGACCTTGAATACTGAATGCCATATTTCCTTGTTCCACTCACATAGCTGAGAATTTTTTTTCCTACTTGCCAATGAGAAACCTTTGGAGATTCCATGAACCTTGAAATGAGACTAACTGCATACATAATGTTTGGCCTTGTAGCTATTAAATACATGAGGCTACCAACAAGCCTTTTATACAAAGTTGGATCAATGTTGGCTCCTTTGTCATCCTTTCTTAATTTCAGTCTCGTTTCAATTGGTGTTGGAGCTGATTTACAATTTTCCATGTTAAACCTTTTCAAAATGTTATTTGCATACTTAGATTGAGAGATGAATATACCATTATCATTTTGATTAACTTGAATGCCAAAAAAATACTTCATGAGTCCCAAATTGGTCATTTTAAACTCCTTTTTCATAGCTCCTTTGAACAAATCAATTGCCAAATCACCCATGAATATCAAATCATCAACATACAAGCAAACAATTATGATCTCACCTTGGTCATTCATCTTGGTATACAATGTAGGGTCACTGCTGCACCTATTGAAGCCATTTTGCAAAAGATGAGAGTCAATTCTACTATACCAAGCTCTTAGGGCTTGCTTGAGTCCATAGAGTACCTTTTTTAGTTTGTAAACTTTGTCTTCTTGACCCAAAATCTCATACCCAGGTGGCTGCTCTACATACACTTCTTCTTCAAGGTAGCCATTCAAAAAAGCTGATTTTACATCCATTTGGTAAACTAGCCATTTGTTTTGAGCTGCTATTACAAGTATAGTTCTCACAGTGTCTAATCGAGCTACTGGAGCAAATGTCTCATTGTAATCAACCCCAAACTATTGTGAATATCCCTTTGCCACTAGTCTTGCTTTGTGTTTTTACACATCACTATTTGCATCTAATTTGGTTTTGTAAACCCACTTCACTCCTATGGGATCCTTGTCTTCTGGAAGACTCACTAACTCCCATGTTTCATTCTTTTCAATTGCATCAATTTCATCATCCATTGCATTTACCCATTTTTCATCCTTAATTGCATCTTCATAATGAATTGGATCTTCTACTTGTGAATAAAATGCAAAAAGAGAAATTAGACCAGCATTGTTCTCACCTTCATTTTGATCATAAATGTCTCTCAAACTTCTGATTTTTTGTCTCCTCAATCTTGCCAATGTAGGATTTGACATATCACTTGAACTTGGACTTGTGGAATGTGGACTTGATGGTCCTACACTCTGATTGCCACTTGTAAATGGTGTTTTTTGTACATTTGAAGGAGTGGATGCTTGAATGTGTGGGGCTGCCCTTACACTTGATGATGGTGTCATTTGATGACCACTTTGTTGAGCTTGAATGGGTGTGGAAGGAGTCACATTTGATGGAGTACCTACTGGTATAAAAACTTCTCTATCTTCTTGTGGTAAGTTGGCTGCAATATTGATTGTTTTCTCCAAACTTCCATCCCATGCTTCATCTTCTATGAATTGCACATCTCTGCTGATTATAACTTTCTTGGTTATTGGATTGTATAGTTTGTATGCCTTTGATTCATCACTATAACCAACAAATATACACTTTTCTCCCTTGTTGTCTAATTTTCTTCTCAACTCATCCAGCACATGTGCATATGCCACACATCCAAATACTCTCATGTGAGCAACATTATGTTTTCTTCCGGTCCATGCTTCTTCGAGAATCACATTCTTCACACTCTTGGTTGGACATCTATTCATAATGTATGTTGCACAAGCTATAGCTTCAGCCCAATATTCATTTGACAAATACTTTTCTTTCAACATGCTTCTTTCCATTTCCATGATTGTTCTATTTTTCCTTTCAGCTACCCCATTTTGTTGAGATGTGTACCTAGTTGTGAATTGCTTGCGAATCCCATGGTCTTTGCAAAAATATAGAAATTCATTTGAGATGTATTCACCACCTCTATCTATTCTCAATGCTTTGATGTAGTGCCCACTTTGCTTCTCAACAAGTGCCTTGAATTGACAGAAGTAATCAAACACTTCATTCTTTTGTCTTAGGAAGTAGACCCATGTTTTCCTTGAATAATCATCAATGAATGTCAAAAAGTAGAATCTTCCACCAATTGAAGGTGTTTGCATTGGCCCACATAAATTTGAATGAACAATTTCTAAAGGTGCCTTTGCTCTAATTGACTTGCTAGTTGGAAATGTCTCTCTATGTTGCTTTCCCAAGATGCATCATTCACATACTCTTTCCGGTTTCTCTATTAATGGCAAAACCTTTACCATACTCTTCCTATTTAGTATGTTCAAACCTCCAAAGTTGAGATGCCCAAATCTTAGATACCATAACCAATTTTCATCTTTGATTTCTGCTTGAAACATTGTTTGTGTGACTGCTGCAAGTTCTTCTTTATCCTCTTGTGGGTTCATTATGGTTTGTGCTTGAGCATATTCCACATTCAAATCTGGCTTAATCTTTAGGGGAAACATTCTATTGTTTGTCATTTGCACTTTAGCAATAAGTTGATTATTTTGAAATTTTTCTAGAATAGTGCATTCTTTGTTTTTGAAGAAGACTCTATACCCCTTTTAAACAAGGGGTCCAATGCTCATTAGATTATGTTTTAGACCATGCACAAAATACACATCTAAAATATACTTCTCCTCCCCCTGTTTAGTTAGAATGTTGATATTACCTTTGCCCATAACTGAAACTTCGTTGTCATTACCCAATGTGACATCTAATTTTACACTTTCATCTAAACTTGAGAACATTTCTAAGTTTCCTGTCATGTGATTGCTGCAACCTAAGTCTAAAAACCATACATCCTTTTGATTCTCTTGTGCTACATTGCATGCTATGAACATACTACTCTGATTTTGGTTTTCTCTTGTAAAGTTTGCATTTTGTCTACTTAAATTAGATTGTTTTTTCCTACATTCATTTGAATAATGCCCATATTTCTTACAATAATGACATTGGATTTGAGATTTGTCATACCTTTGACCTTGTGGTTGATTTTGAGATAGTTTTGGGCTTGAGTTTTGGCTGCTACCTCTTCCACTTGAGCTTGATGGGCTGCTTCTTCCACCTCTATATGAGTTCCTTCCTCTACCTCTGAAATTTGATCTTCCTCTGCCTCTACCATGGCTGATTGAAACTTGTGACTTAAATGCATTCTCCAATGAGGTGTTTGTTGACCTGCTTAGCCTATGTTCATGTGAAATGAGAGATGCATGGAGCTCATCAACTAAAAATTGTGAGAGGTTCTCTGTTTCCTCTATGGTCACAACTATGGATTCAAACCTTGTGGGTAAACACCTTAAAATCTTGTCAACAATCCTTCTATCTTGAAGTGTTTCACCATGAGATCTAATTTGATTAACTAAACCCATCACTTGTACGAAGAAAGTGTCTGGATCCTTCATGAAGATTGTTTCAAAATCTCTTCTCAACATTTGCAACTTAACTGTTTTCACCATTGCCATGCCTTGATACGCTGTTTGAAGAATATCCCATGCCTATTTAGACTTTGTTGATGCTGCAATTCTTGGAAAAATACTCTCATGCATTTCTTGAAAGATGTAAAAGAAAGATTTGGAGTCCTTCTTTCTATTGTCCCTCAGCAAATCTTTCTCTGCTTTAGATAGAGCATTGTATGCTACTGCATCTGGTGGTTCTGGAAAGCCATTCTCTACAAGATCCCATATGTCTCGAGAACAAAAGAGTGCCTTCATTGTTATGGGCCAGTAATCATAATTTTTCCCATTGAACTGTGGGATTTGAGGATTTGTTAAACTTGTGCTTGTGCTTGCCATTGTTGATTGTGAAAAAACTTGCTTCTTGATAAACCTTTGCTTGATAAGTGCTTGAAAAACCTTTCTTGAAATGCCCTTATCTTTGATAACCTTCAACAGTGGAAAACCTTTCTTTAAACAACCTTCAACTCTCATACCAGATGAAGGAAAAAGGTAGAGAAAAAGAGAGAAACCAAGTTGCAACTTTTTTCAGTGTTTTCACAGAAATAAAACAAACACTCAATACAAAAAATAATCCTTCTTCCGTGCTTGTGCATATACAGAAAAACAACAATTATAATTATATATTTTTCTTTTTTGATATAGAGCAACAGCTCATACATATATAAAGAAATAGAGTATTTTTAATTTGTTGAACTTCTCACTACAACATGAAAAACATAGCATTACACACATGAAAAAATAGAGCTGCTACTCTTTTTTAATATTACAGAAAAATAGATCTACCATTTTCTACGCTGCACACTAATTAAAAACATCACAAAGACTAGTAAAAGGACTTGACTCACTGCATTCTAGATTTGACAAAATCCAGCCTTTTTCCATATGCTGGTGATGGGAGCCCATACATTCATGATAGCACCTGCAGAAAATTTATGAGAAACTGGACGGAGGTAGGAGAAACAAGAGAAAGTAGGAACAAAAGTCTTTTTTTTCAATAATAATGGTGGTTGGGATTAATATTCCGACAGGCATATCTTGAAAATCTCATGCATTTAAAAAGTTGTGGCGTCACTAAAAATAAAGAATGGTATCTTATGGTATAAAATCATTGGAAGATATGCATGAAATGGGTTTATCAATGGTTTTTTTTTTTTTTTAACAGAAAAAGGTGCAAAGCACCCATACCAAAAATGTATTAAAATTGAAAACGAAAGTACATAGGGGGCCCAAAATGGGCAAAGAGGCACAAAGGCCAAGCTAGCCAAGACATGTTGGCCTATGGAAGCGTCTAATAAATCAACATTAAAGAAAGGCAGCCGTCAAGGAGAAGAAACAAAAGACAATGCATGATAAGCGGTAAACCTTTAAAACTACTGCAGGCACAGCCAAGAGACTCCCCAAAGTGGCTTACTACTAACTTAAGTAGCCACTCATGCTTTTAATGTATACACATTAACAAGCCACCACCAAGTCAACTGCCAACTGACAAGGCAGGAAATGAAGGAGAGATCTACTTAGGATCTATCCGTTGGGGTCAGAAAGGACATTGGTCTATCACCA
This sequence comes from Cunninghamia lanceolata, assembly GCA_027924645.1. Lineage (NCBI taxonomy): Eukaryota > Viridiplantae > Streptophyta > Pinopsida > Cupressales > Cupressaceae > Cunninghamia > Cunninghamia lanceolata. The sequence continues at coordinate 4,905,617 of BSBN01000643.1, forward strand.
ACGTGACTGTCCGGGGAAGACATATGCTTAAAACATAAATCTTGAGATTTGACAACCTCAAACTCTACCGCACCACCACCTTTCCCTCAAAACCCTCAAGAACCACTGCCAAGCTTGCTGCCGCCACCCAACTCCTCCACCAAGGACACTTCCAAGATCTACCAGAGGCCAACGCCACCACTAGAATCACTGACAACTCCATCTCCAGGAGCATCAATGACACCTTCGCCCAACAATCTATCTGTCAGCACCAAAAACAACTACCTATCACCACCAAAGTCACCACAGAAAATTGGGGAGAGAACGAACATATATTCCTTGCCTCAACCAAAACGGGCCCTACGAGGGGATATACGCCATATATTAGGGCCTCAAGCACCTTTGTACCAGGTGCCTATCAATGGGATGAAGCCCCATCAACTCCATCGATCACACCATCTCCTTCAACAAGTTTGACCCCATCAACCTCACCAACCTTTCCTCCAGTACCAACTCTGATACACCACCAGGGCCACTTCCCCATCTTGGTCCTCCAGTAGATCCTCTTTTCCTCCAAACGCTTTCTCTCTATTCATGAAAGTAGGCTCAGCGAGGGCAGAAACCTCATACATTGTGAAAGACCGCAGGTGAAACTTAGAGCATCAAGCTCCTCAAAAGTTCCATCAACTCTATCAACCACACCGCCATACGGGAAGCATCCAAGAAAATAGCATAAAAGAAGGCAGCCATCAAGGAGAAGAATAGAAAAGACAATACATGGTGGGCAGTAGGCCATAAAATCTACTGTAGGCATAGCCAATAGACTCCCCAAGGTGGCTTCCTACTAACTTGAGTAGCCACAAATGCTTTTAATGTAAAGACATTAACAAGCCACCCCCAAATCAACTTCCAACTAACAAGGCAGGAAAGAAAGGCAAGATCTACTCAAGATCTGCCCGTTGGGGTCAGAAAGGACATTAATCTGTCACTAATGTGACTATCCAGGGAAGGTATATGCCGAAACTTAAATGCTAAGATTTGACTGCTTCCAACTCTACTGGCACCACCACCTGTCTCTCAAACCACTCCAGAACCACCGCCAAACTTGCTGCCACCACCCAACTCCACCACCAAGGATGCTTCCAACACCTGCCTAAATCCAACACCACCACCGAGATCACCCACAGCTCCATCACCATGGGCGTCGACAACACCTTTGCCCAGCAATCAGGCCATCTAGCTAACATCATCAAGGTCTCCCCAGAAGACTGTGGAGAGAGCAAACATACATTCCTTGCCAACGAGGGGATATACACCATTGATGGTGTAACAACACGTAAAATTAGGGCTTCCAGCTCCTCTGTATCAGATGCCTATCAATGGGTCGAAGCCCCACCAACTCCATTGGACACACCATCTGCTTCTATAGGTCCAGCACCGTCCTCCTCCCCAAACTTTCCTCCAGTGCCAACTCTATTTCACCACAAAGAGGCCATTGCCTCCAGCGCATGAGAGCTCTATTGTTTTCTACAAGTATCATTATCCACTCACACTCTCAGTAAGTCCTCTACGCTCCCCACTGGTCTTCACCCACTCAACGCCAACAACCCAAAATGGGGAGAGCACTTACTCAACCACCAGGCTTTACCATACCACCAGTGCTTCCAAGCCCAACACCTCTACCATCTTTAGCTCTTCAAGAAAGGCCGCCCTTTAACCACCTCCCAATCTCTACCTGGATGAGATCCACTCACCAAAGCCACAAAAAGGGCCATCGCCTCTAACTGCCATAGGACACTGGCCATCGCACCCTCCTCCACCCTCTTTTCCCTCATCACCATATCTGGCCAAAACATTTGCAAGGACCACCCTCTTTTTGCTCATCAATAAAGCCCAAAAAGAGCCACCAGCACCTCCTCCCCCATATCTTTTCTAGCAAGGTGTTCGTTACCCCGCAAGAAAGTTTTCTGTCTTCTCTTCAGCGCCATCTCTGTCCAAGCCACCCCAAGTACCTCCTTAAATGGTCAAGATGGTGATCCATTCATCTGGGTCATCATCATCATCTTCGTCTTTGCCATCGCCACCGCCATCACTGGCCTTCAGCCCGTTCCCGCTCCCGCTCTCCTTCACCATGTTTCCTTTCACATATAACACAAGATATTAATTCGGTTGCAATTTAGAAAAGAATTTTTCTTCAATCTCTGACTACTTCAGCAGTGCTTTGTATCTCATAGACTGTTTTAGACTGTTTATCAATGGTTTTAGAAACTTTAAAGAAAATGCAGTTATCAGTTGTAACGTCATCTTCCTCAAGATCTGCCAGAAGTCACCCAAGTAATTGGAGCAGGATTTTGTCAATTATTATAGTGGAAATTGTTTTTAAAATAACCACGCAAACTGTAAAAGGCTACATGTGTGTGAGCTGTCAAAGTCGCAGCCAAGTTTAGAATATTCCTAAACTTTCAAACAGATGGAAACAGTATGAGTAACACCATTATTCCTCCAAGGTCTTGGCTCATTTATGAAAATAGAAATATTTACATGCAAAAGGCATTAAATATGCACTAAACCACTTTGTTGAAAAGGCTTTAGAAAGTTTGAAGTAAATACAATTGGCTAGTGTAGCACAAAGTCCATGACCTTTGATAATATTCTCCTTGTTTGGCTGCGTAAAATAGAATCATTGATAATGCAAGTTTTGTTCGCAAACTTGAGGGTTCCATGCTAACAAAGAAGATTGGTGCACAAATCTATTTTGGAGGTCCTTCGAAATAGTGGTTTTGGCCCAGAACCTATGAAACACTATTGTGCTCCTTAGGGAAAGGGATTGAAATGAGAACACATCTGGCAAAGTTGGGCGGTCAGCTTTCATGCAAATGGGTCATATTTGCATGTGATCCATCCAAACAACTCAACATTGCAATGCCAATCCTCGAGTACATGGTATACTGGTGCAACTTCCATTACCATCTCATATTAATAAGGAGATAATATTGGTTTCCCTAACAAAGGATGTAGATGGATTTCATCTTCCCAACATTAGAAAACTTGCAATGAAGTGAAGGGAGCCTCTGTTTGTTCAATCATGAGATACATTAAACTATTACAGAGGAGTGGGCTCTCCATATTAGAGGAAAGGGCAGCCATGGTTGGATGGCTAATTGTATTGTTTCTAATTGAACTAGATACTACTATATCTATTGTGTATACTTGAGCTCCAGATCCAATGAACATAATATGAGAGGATATCATGGGTTTCGATTTGAGAAGTCTCAAGAACTTTGCAAGCAACATTCAATATCATATTTACTATACACAACTAAGGTGCAAATGACTAAAGCCATCAAAGAAGCCAATGCTCAAGACTTTATCAACTATTTGGAGTATGGAAAATCAGGGACATTGCCTGGGTGAAATGATTTCAAACTCTTAGACATTTGTTGAGACAAGGGAGTTTTGCAAAATGTTACCAGCTCTGTTATTTTTTTTTCAAATAATACTACACTAATTTTTTGTCACTTGGAGCTAGGGAGATTTTCCAAATGGAGATATGAAAAGAAAAGTGTGGTATCAATAATACAGTGGTGTAAAAAGCTTTAGACACCTTGGTAGAAGGTGCTCTGAATATGGTGAGAAGAAAATTTGCATTGTCAGGCAAGGCTGATTTAGTATTCCCAACACCAATGAACTGGACCAGATGAAGTGAAAAATAGGTAACTCCAAAAGTTATGTGAAGCTGAAAAGATAAGTATGAAGAGACAAATGACACACTTGGGGTTATATTGGAAGAGGAGGTTCACGAAAAGTCATAAATGGAAACTGAAAAGTAATTCTTTTGGGCTTATTGTTTTCTTGATTTTGTAAGTTATGTTTGGGGGAATGGAGGACTTTTGGGGTCCCATCCAAGAATCCATATAACTCTGGGTGTCACATTGGTAGGGGATCTTTTTGCTATTCAACCAAGAGCTCCTATGAGAGTTGTGGGGGGTGTGATAATTAGATGTTTGTTCTTATCTTTCTGGCCCTGTATTGTGGAAGAGTTTTGTAAAGGAGGAATAAGGAGACCTTGTGCTTCTGTTATTTTGAGATATAGAAGAGTTGTTGTTCTTATGTCTTCAATTTCTTCTGAGAAACTAGTTATTCCTATGTTTAATTAGTTTCTTCCATGTTTATAATCTCTTTTACTTGGCTCGTGGTGTACAGGTTTAGGAGACTTTGTTCTTCTTTCTTTTCATTCACATTGTTTTTCTAGGTTTCTATTATGTTCGTATGTTCATAGCTAAGACTTTTTACTTCATTAATTTTCTTTCTTTTTGCTACCTTCTTGTACCTTTTGATCAAAGGTACTCAGAAATATAAAAAACTCCATCATATGAGGGAGCTGCCCCTCTCAAACATAGAGGATAATTGTTGCACTCTCAAGGTGTTTTCACGGTGACAATGAGAACAAATATTTTAATAAACACAAACCTAGAGAGGCTGAAGATTTATAATTATTAAGTTTTTCAACTCCTATTTTTTTATCAAGATATATATTACGACTTAAATTTAGAGTAAGTGATTTCTTTTTAGGTAGAGAGAGCTAGAGATGCAAAATGCAAGCTAATAGAGTACCTCGAGCTTGGTTTGGGGCATGAATGAAAAAAAACTAGAGTAGTGCAAACTAAATCAAACTCAATACCATTCCTTAATGTGCATGATGGCTCCTTGTGATGAAATTCTTGATGATGATTTGCTTTGTTGAGTTGCTATAACACACTCCTTAATATGACAACATGCACCTACAAATATTTCTTGATTGATTGCCTTGGATTAGAAGTTTCTAGGAAAATTTATAAGAATGGATGGTTGAGATTAAAGATAAATGGATGGCTAGGATTAAATGAGAAGAAGAATGGAAGTTTTTAGGAAATTTTAATAGATGAAAGGTGGAGATTAAAGATAAATGGATGGATAAGGTTTAGTGATAGGAATTAGGGCAAGGATGGAAGCCTCTAGGTCTATCGTTATACCAATGGTTAAGATTAAAAGATGTAGTATGGAAATGAGTGGTAAAGATATAAAGTTAGTTTGACTTCTGTGGGAGTGTCTAGGTTCAATAAATATAGACAATGTTTTAGTTAATCATGTGACTTCTTATCTAATCATGTGAGTAGCTAAAATTATAACTTGCATACCTATCTTTAGAAAAATATATGTAAAATATGCACAGAGATATCCTTATTTCATTTCATATTTTTCTGATTTATGTTTGACAATTACTTGTATTTGTTAATTTTAATGTAGCTTGGATAGGTGTTCTAGTCTCAGGTGGTGATTACGAGGCTGGAAACACAACCGAAATATTTTTCTCCATACCTAGAAAATTGATTTCTCGAGAGACTTCTAGATATTAGGGTTTGTTAGAGTCTAATTAATCCTAGCCATTGATTGAGATTAAATCATGGCCATTGGTTTTTAATGAGAGGATTATAAAAGAGGATCAATGGGCATTTGGAGAACACAGATCTGAGATTTATTTGCAGTGATAGCAAATAAATAAATTTGGAGCAATAGCAAATTGATTTGCAGTGAGAGCAAAGGGCATAGTGATAGCGTTGGAGAGCAGCAGTGGAATTGCCGGAGAAGGAAAATATTGCCGGAGCAATTTCAGCAGGAACAATTGAGGGAAGGGAATTTACAGGAAAGAAAATTTTCAGACAGTAAGAGGCAAGCAATTTTGTATCTCTTGATTTTCTGCAGTTGAATAAAATTCTTATCTGCTGACTAGTTTTCCCTTTGGGGTTTTTCCAAGACAATTTGTCCAAAATATTGTGTTCATTTTATTTTTCTGTCTCTGTGATTTTCTGTGAAGTTGCAGCTGTGTTATTATTTAATATTTGCTGTAAATTAATTAATTTTTTCAGTAGCCAAATAATCTACATAAGATAGGAAATTAATAATTAGTAGTTGCAATAGATTTTTCACATGGTATCAGAGCAGATCTGAGGGCAGAACAGGCACAGAGAGAAAGGAAAAATAATAAATAAAAAATCTAGGGTTTATAAAACCTAGTTTGACCTCTTCAAAATTATTATTTTCTTTTGAGATGGCCTTAGCAAGTTTAAGAGATCGGGACAGATTGGATGGAGCCTCAAATTTTGGTGTCTGGAAAGCCATAATTTCTTTATTGCTCGAAGAGAATGGTATCAAGGAATATGTGACCACTATTGTACCTATACCTACAGATGCAATACAGCTCTTAGCATATAAGAAGGAAGATGCCAAGGCGAGGAGGCTGATTCTTGATGGTGTTAAGGATCATATTGTTCCGCATATTGCAGAGTTAGATATAGCAAAGACGATCTGGGATGCCATTATGAATCTGTACCAGAATGCTACCCTTAACTGGAAGCTGATTCTCAGAGAAAAGTTAAGGAATACCCAGATGAATAAGGGAGAAGACGTCACAAGTTACCTCACCAAACTTAGACTTGTCAAGGATGAATTGGTAGCTGTTGGAGACAAACCAAAGGATGATGAGCTAGTACGAATAGCCTTGAATGGGTTTAATAAGCAATGGGATGTCTTTGTTCAAGTTATTAATGGACGAGACACCTTACCAAGTTGGGATCGACTATGGAGTGACTTCAGTCAGGAGGAGCTTAGACTAAGTCTTGTTAGTGGAACCAGCAGGAATAGTCAAAAAAGTGAGGTGGAACAGTAAAATGTTGCCCTAGCAGGAAAAGGGAAAGCGAAGAAGGGGTCTGGCAAAGGATCAAATCCAAAAAGTGAGAAGAAGAAGGACTTGTCTAAGGTCAAATGCTATGGCTGTCACGAGTTCGGCCACTATGTCAGTGATTGCCCACAAAGGAAGAAAAATGAAAAGAAAGGCAAGAAGTAGATAGCAGCTTCAGCAAGTGTAGATGAGCTTTCTAGTAGAATGGAAGATGAGTTTGCACTCATAGCTTGCCTAACTAGCTCAACCTCACAGGGTGTTTGGTATATAGACAGTGGGGCATCATTTCATATGACAGGAGTTAGAGAGTACTTCTCCAACTACAAGGAGGAGGACATCAGATTCCAGATTCAGATGGGGAACAAGTCCAAGAACAATCTAGTTGGGAGAGGGACTATTCTATTTCAGAGGGAGAATGGCAAGCCTATTTTCATTCATGATGTGTTGTATGTGCTAGGCTTGGGCATGAATATAATTTCTATATCTGTCCTTCAGGATAAAGGCTATAATGTACTCTTTAGAGGGGCGCATGTTTTAATCAAGCATAAGGATTGGAAATCACCCATAGCTATTAGAGTTAGGAGCGGCCGACTTTATAGGTTGTAGTTTGATACTCCTGAGGCACTAGTGAGCAGCAGTAATCCTAGAGATCAAGGAGAGCTATGGCATAGAAGGATGGGCCATATACATCATGGAGCACTTAAATTGCTTCATGAGACAGTGATAGGTGTTCCAGAGGTGAGCACAGAGCATGATGATGTATGTAAGGGATGTGTATTGGGGAAGTTTGTGAAAGCAACTTTTCCAAGGAGTGACACCAGATCCAAGAGGGTTCTTGATCTAGTACATTCAGATATATGTGGACCAATGTCAACAAAGTCTCTCAGAGGATATGAGTACTTTGTTACTTTTATTGATATTTCTCTAGGAAGACCTCGATATACTTCTTGAAGACCAAGGATGAGGTCTTCAGTCACTTCCAGGACTTCAAAGCTCTTGTGGAGAATTCGAAAGGTAGGAAGGTAAAGGTTCTTCGGTCAGACAATGGAGGCAAGTACAAAGGGAAAGAGTTCCAGGAGTTCTATACCAGGGAAGGAATCAAGAGAGAGTGGACTGTTCCTTACAACCCATAGCAGAATGGGGTTGCTGAGAGGAAGAATCATTCTATATCAGAGGCAGCAAGGGCTATGTTGTATGACCGAGATATGCCACGTTACTTATGAGCAAAGGCATGCAGTACAGCGGTATACATACAGAACAGGGTTCCACATAAGGTATTGGGCAAGATGACACCAGAGGAGGCATTCTCAGGGAAGAAGCTAGATGTCAGTCACTTCAGGATATTTGGGAGTTTGGCATTTTGTCACATTCCAGGGCCTACATGTTCCAAGTTAGATCAGACTGTAGAGAGAGGGTACTTTGTGGGGTACAATGAAACCTCAAAGGCATATCAGATATTTATTCCAAGGACCAGGAGGATTATAGTCAGACATGATGTCAAATTCATGGAGGACAAGGCATATAGGAGGTCCAGAGATTTGCTAGCAGATGATCAGAATGAGTAGCCAACAGAAGCTCCAAGGCTTGTTCAACCTGAACAGGGGTAGAGAAGCACGAGTACAGTTACTAGTACAAGCACAAGCTTAGGTGTTGAGAGTTCATAGAATATGGAGCAATAGATACAGCAAATCTAAGAGATGCATCAAGAAGATATGGAGTTTGATATTTCATCCTCTATAGTTGATAGGAGGAACCGTGAGGTTCAACAGACACATAAGGATACTCAGGAGTTTGTGGGAGCTCCTAGGACGAGTAGTAGACAGCAAAAACAACTAGCTGGGTATAATGACTATGTGGCATTGGTTAGTCAGTTGGTAGATAGTGAGCTTTCCAGCTATTAGGAGGCTGCATGGCAACAGGTGTGGCAAGATGCGATGGTTGAGGAATATACCTCAATAATGCAGAACGATGTGTGGGAGGTTGTGCCTAGACTGATAGATAGGGTAGTGGTTGGATCACGCTGGATCTATAAGATTAAGCATGGTGCAAATGGTAGCATCGAGAAATACAAGGCAAGGTTCATGGCCAAGGGGTTCTCTCAGAAGGAGGGAATAGACTATGAGGAGACATTTGCTCTAGTGGCAAGGTATACTTCTATACGAGCCATAATCTCACTTGCAGCGCATATGAGATGGCAGATCCATCAAATGGATGTTAAGACGGCATTTCTTAATGGTGAATTGTTAGAAAAGGTATACATAGAACAACCAGAGGGCTTTGTAGCACACAGCAGTGAAACCCACGTGTGCAGATTGAAGAGAGCTTTGTATGGACTCAAGCAGGCTCCCAAGGCGTGGTATGAGCACATTGATAGATACTTGTAGGGAATAGGCTTTGTGAAGAGTGAGGTGGATGCTAACCTTTACTACTTGATGGTTGGGGGTGAAGTTCTCATTCTTGTTCTATATGTGGATGATTTGTTTTTAACAGGTTCACTGGGGCTCATAGAGGAGTGCAAGAGGGACCTTGCAGTAGAGTTCAAGATGAAGGATTTGGCGCTTATGCACTACCTTCTAGGCATGGAAGTGTGGCAGATAGATGGAGAGATTTTCCTTGGACAAGGGAAATACTGCATTAAAATCTTGAAGAGGTTTGAGATGCAAGATTGCAGAGCCATGTCTACACCTATGATCACGAATTGGAAGAAGGTAGATGCATCCAAGGAAAAGGATGTAGACCCCACCTTATATAGGATGTTGATTGGATCTCTCATGTATTTGGTCAACACTAGGCCAGATATATCCTTTGCAGTAAACTCTCTTAGTTAGTTCATGGTTGAGCCGAAGAGAGTGTATTGGATAGTGGCAAAGCATGTGTTGTGGTATTTGCATGGTACAATCGAGTATGGGATCAGATATGCTTGAGGTGATGGTATCAAGTTGATAGGCTATACTGATGCAGATTGGGCAGGCAGTATAGTGGACAGGAAAAGCACTTCAGGGTGCTGCTTTAGTTTTGGATCAGGAGTTGTCTCTTGGTACAGTAGGAAGCAAAAGTCCGTGGCTCTGAGTTTTACAGAAGCAGAATACATAGCAGCTAGCATGGCAATGTGTAAGGCTATATGGCTTCAGAAGTTGCTGGTAGCCTTGTTTGGTCAGAGGGTTGAGACTATTATGATACACTGTGATAATCAAAGTTGCATCAGATTATCTGAGAATCTAGTGTTTCATGATAGGTCTAAGCATATAGACATCAGGTATCATTTCATCAAGGATTTTGTACAACAGAGGATTGTTCAGCTACAGTATATACCTATAGATCAACAGGTAGCAAACATTTTGACAAAGGCATTGGGGAAGGTGAAATTCATCTTCTTCAGAAATAAGTTGGGTGTTATGTAGAACACCTTCCTCGGTAAGAGGGACTGTTAATTTTAATGTAGCTTGGATAGGTGTTCTAGTCTCAGGTGGTGATTACAAGGCTGGAAACACAATCTCGAGAGACTTCTAGATATTAGGGTTTGTTAGAGTCTAATTAATCCTAGCCATTGATTGAGATTAAATCATGGCCATTGGTTTTCAATGAGAGGATTATAAAAGAGGATCAATGGGCATTTGGAGAACACAGATCCGAGATTTATTTGCAGCGATAGCAAATAAATAAATTTGCAGCAATAGCAACTTGATTTGCAGTGAGAGCAAAGGGCGCAGTGATAGCGTTGGAGAGCAGCAGTGGAATTGCCGGAGAAGGAAAATATTGTCGGAGCAATTTTGTATCTCTTGATTTTCTGTAGTTGAATAAAATTCTTATCGGGTTTTTCAGGGACAATTTGTCCAAAATATTGTGTTCATTTTATTTTTCTATCTCCGTGATTTTCCATGAAGTTGTAGCTGTGTTATTATTTAATATTTGCTGTAAATTAATTAATTATTTTGGCAGCCAAATAATCTACATAAGATAGGAAATTAATAATCAGTAGCTGCAATAGATTTTTCACAGTATTTATATAGATTTTCTACTTTTTGTGGGCTTTATTGTTATGTCTATTAATTTACTAAAATTATTACCATTACATATTTTAATTTTAATTCTTGTGTTCTTTCATTTAATAAAAGTATGTAGGCTATATTTAAAATTTAAAAGACTTACTTTATAATTTTAAAAAATATGTTGGCTCCTTTTAGTTTTTGTGAACAGGTCACAATCATCCCTTAATGCCATTGTATATGGATAATGGATAAGAATGAGATTATTTAGGATAAATGACAATTTAGAATTAGAATATGATTTAAGATTTTTTGACTAACTAGCATGCCTATCTTTAGAAAAAAAGGGGCCTTTTCCCACTTTAATCACAAATTCTCACTTTAATCACAAATCTAGGAAAAACAGGGCCTATTCCTACTTTAATCACAAATCTAGTAACAATAGGGGCCTCTAGGATGATAACTCTCAACATCTTTTACATAGATTTTTCTAAAGATAGGTATGCTAGTTTATTTTACTTTAAAACTATTTTCTTTTATCAAATATATACAATGCACACATGACAACCCTAAATCTTCTACCCTAGTTTTTTTCACCTTATTCTATATTATTTTCATTGTTTTATCACAACATGGTGAATCAAGGTAAATATGAGCAAGTAATAGCAAAGTTTATTTATTTATTTATCTTCTTCTATATTCTTTTCATTGTTTTTCTTTCTACCTGAATGGTGAACCAAGGTAAAAAAAATAACCCTAACTTATAATTGTAACAAAGGAAATACTATCATTTTGCTCACAACCACCTTAAGTCTTTTTCCTATTTTTTTCACCCTACTTTATATTATTTTCATCCTTTATAAAATTTATAATTAATAAATTATTAAAATAATCAAACTCCTAAATTAATAAGATTTAAAAATATAAATATAATTATTAAAATCATAAAATTTTAGAGCTCATATTATTTAATTAAGACTTATTTTATTTATTAAAAATTATTTTATTTATTCCCTGTTATTTTACTTTAAAAGCATTTAAGAATTTTTTCACCCCACTTTATATTATTTTCATCCTTTATAAAATATATAATTAATAAAATAATCAAACTACTAAATTAATAAAATTTAGAAATATAAATATAATTATTAAAATCACTTATTTTATTTTATTTACTTTATGTTATTTTACTTTAGAATTATTTTAGAATTATTTTATAGTTTTAGCTTTTTTAAACACGCCAGCTATATTTTTGTTTTTGATAATGTACCCTCACCCATTACACTCCCCCCTTACAATAAAATTATTTAATTAGTTAGTGGAATGGTATGTGGGAAATTGGATTAATTAAATAAATAAAATTTATTTAATTAAAATAATAATGAAATGAATGTTTTTTATTATGTTTAGTTGGGAAAAGGTCCTAGACTTGTACAACTGGTAGATCAGATTAGAATATCATCACAGGAAAAACCTCTCTGATAATAAACCAGAAAGGGCCAAGAAGCCATCAAAGAATAATATTAGTTAATTAGTCCCAAAACCATATTTAAAAAGAACCCCACATAATAGCAGTTTGAAGCATAGTATCCCTAATAATAACCCTAGGAGGGCCAGGGATCCAAGACCAAAAAACCATGTCTAGTACTATATGAAAGAGTAGCATTATAACAGTTCATCCTGATAATAACCAAGTAGGTCAAGACAATAGTCATAAGAACAAAACATACATAACACAACAAGAACACATCATCTAATAAGAAACAAGTAAAATAACTATAACTTAGGACTATTCTAGGTACCTCCTCCCAAGAAGAGGAATCTATGTCAGTCTTTTGCCTTTTGTCCTTTTCATAACCTTTGTCCTACATCTATTTCCTTTTTTCCATCTAGGTATTAATTTTCTTCACTTCATCAATAGTGTTAGTCATAATACCATTTGTTAAATTAGCCAAATTCTTAAGAACCTCCTCTAATTTCCCAATCCTGGTTTGAAACATATGGCACATATCAAACATGTTACTATAGCTTTCCTGGCAAGTAGAGTAGTTTAACCTTCTATTAAAAAATTCTTCCATTTTGACTAAATTGTTAGACAAATCCTGAAGGTCAGGGGTGGTATGATATTTAGAAATTTTTTTGAACTGTTTAGGTGAGTTTCAAAGGTCCCAATGTCTATCTGAATATCTTCAACATAGTTGTCCTAAAAAACATTTCCCCTAAATTCCTCATCCCCCTTGAATTGGTCATGCTCAGCAGCCCTAACCTCCCTTTCCTCACCCTGAAAATCACCCTGTCTAGTTACCTCAGAATCCTCACAGTGAATTTCCTCATAGCCCTCACAGTGTGTTTCCTTCTCCTCTTTAGCCTCTAAGTTTTGACCCTTATCAGCAACTATTTGTGTCCCTTCCTCAGTCTAAGAATAAAAAAATATTTACTCAATTGAGACATCTTTCCTCTTGCTTTGTTTTTTCTTGTTACTAGTTTTCTTCTGCAATGTAACCTTAGCAAGTCTAGTAGATCTTCTCTCAGGGGATGCACTATTCATTTTAGGGTTATCTTCTTTGTAAACAAACCTAGCAGATAGGTTTACCTTCAGTGCATTTGATGTTGAGAACTTTGGTCTTCTTAACAGTTCCCTTAGGTGAAAGCCCATAGTTTTCTTTCAAGGACAATAGTATATTTTCTGGTCAATCCTTATCTTTGAAAGCAGGGTTTTTTGTAGAATGGATAGTAGGGGTAACTAGGGTAGGGTTAAAGCCTATGTTTTTTCCTTTATAAATGTGAGGACCTTTCTTTTTAGTAACTTTAACCCTTTGGTTGCTATCATCTTTACCAGCAGAGCCCTTGATAGGGTTTGCAAGTTTATCCTTTCCCTTATGAAACCTAATTTTATCATGCACATTCCTACATTTTTCTTGAGGTATGAGGGTTTGATAGAACATTGAATTCATATAAAACAAACATTAACCCCTAGTGCCGAGGGGGATTTTCTTCCTTTATTAGGCTTCTTTGAAGGGAAGACAAAATAAAAAGGGGAAGCTATTGAAGTTACTGTGCTGAAGATGATCAAGCAGAGGGAAGTGGTAGCCATGGATTGTCTCTAACCTTCCTTCCAGAGTAACATATTTTATCAAGTGGTAAGAAACCTTGTCCCAAGGTGCAAGAAGCTCTGTTATGTGGTACCCATTTTGATGCCTAGTCAAAGTTTCATCCTCCTCTACAAAGTTGTCTATGAAGCCCTTGTAATCCTCATTCCCCAATCTTTATACCTTTCTACTATCCAAAGACAATCTCGTGGCTTCAATAATTAATTCTTCATTGACTATAAATAAAATCTCATTTATAGCCACCTCTTGATTTCTCCATGAGTTGACAAACTGCAGAGACATAGACTCATTGAAACCCTACATATCTCTAACATAGTTACCAACCTTACCTTATGTTATGTTAGAAAATGTCCCCTTGGGGGATTTTTGCTCTTAAGGTTTAGCTCTCGGGTCCTTAGAATGCATTTAGAGTATCTTGCATGTTAATTCAGACTCCTGATGAGATTTCCCTTCAGTCTTGTGACAAATGGGACCTAAGGAATAGTACCACTTTTGTGATTCCAAAGCAGAAATGAGGGGGTGGACTTGGGCGCTAGGGCCCTAGGCCAACCCTATTTTGGGTCTGCCCTAAACTTCTACATCAGTTTAGTGACCGTTGAGATTTTTTGTAGTTTCGTATATAAGCATGTTTAGGGTTTCATTTGCAAACTAGAAGATGTTTATGATTGAGAGCTATTGGCATACTTGTGATTTTCAAGTCATTCATTGTGTTATAGAGCAAAGCATTGTTATTGTGTTTGTATTCGAAGGTTAAATTACATCTTCCTTCCATGAGAGCTTCATCATCAAGGTGACATCTTATTGTGTTTGTTCATCAATCTATCATTGTGTTTTTGCCTCCATCTCACAGGGATATGCACTCTCATTTAACAATGGTGTTTATAAGATTTGAATGTCTCTCTAGGGCTTGACCGAGGTAAGCCTCTAAACACCACAACCCCCTCCCACTCTCCTTGTGATTGCAGGTTACAGGTTGCAAAAATGGAAGAAGTGGAGTTGTAGGGAGTAGAAGGATATTGTGTATATTCTAGATCCCTAAGGAAAAAGTCTTCTTGGACTAGGGCACTAGTGGTAGTGTCCTCCACATCAGACACTACTAGAATGAAAGTTACAATGAAGATCACTACCGAAAGGAGATCGGGATTCCACGAAGAAAACAACACATTGGACTTGGGCATTAGTGGAGGTGTCCCCAACTTTTCTACCTTCCGAACCTAAAAAAATAGTGAGTTAAAGTTCTCTTCCCTTCACCTTGTCTTAAGAGCATTTGTTGCAATTCATCAATTTACTTATTGTTTTGCTTAAATTGGGCTTTCAAGAGAATTAAAGCATAGAATAGAGACATTGTTTGTAAACATCTAAGTTTCCACAACAAACCTTGTGGCTGACTAACCTGATAGGTGATTGCTTCTTCTTAGTGAATAATCAACTCGGTTGATAGGCCCTTGGAATGTTTTGATGAGAAAGGAAGATTGAGCATAAACACCTAAAACCCTCATTCCCTTCTTTTCTTACAAAACATTTTGGTGAACCCATGTTTTCTAAATTTTTGCACTTTGCTGAGTGTTTTTTGACAATTTGGCATTTCATTCATCTTATTACATTTGAAAAATTAAACAAGAATTGAAAATTTTGGAAAATTTAAAAAAATTGGGATCTTAGGCTTGTATTTTTGCATAATTTGGATTAATTGGCATTTGATTTCATTTAATTTCTGATATTTTGACTATATCTGATTTAATTTATTTAAATTCATCATTTAATATTCATTTGCATTGCATTTTCATGCTTAATTTGTCAAAAATTGCTTGAAATTGGGTATTTTTCATAAAAACCTAGTTTTGCATTAACTAGGGTTTGTAGTTAAAATCTTGTTTCAAATTTTACTACCCTATTAAAATACTCATTAGGACTGATTTCTAGTTTTAGAGTTTCATCCTTGTGGCCTCCTTATGAAATTTCATGTCTACGGTTTGAAAATTTGCATTTTTCACTAGATTTTGCCTTATCGTCTTGTTAAATTTGCACTCCAAGTGTGTTGTGAGGAATTTTACTCCATTAATTAGATGTTATTAGGGTTATTATCTTCTTCCCCTTCTCAAATTACTTACAACACACTTTCTTTTAGGCATTTGGATTGAAAATTTGTGAAAAATTGCATATTTTAGCCATATTTTCACTAGGGTTTGACCCAGAGTGGCACTACAAGCATGTTGTGACAGATTTTTTGGCATTAGGTGGCTGTTATTAATGTTATAATTTTCTGTCCATCATAATTTTCCCCACAACACCCTTTGTCCTATTCATTTGCATTGAGATTTGGTGAAAAATTGCATATTTTAGCCTATTTTCACTAGGTTTTGACTTATCAACTCTCTAAAGTTGCATTAAAATCATATTGTGAGAGATATTTTGTGTCATTGGGCTATTATTAGGCATATAATTTTCTTTCCTCTTTGAAATTCTTCACAACACCTTTTCTTTTATCAGTTTGCACTAGAGAAAGAGTGAAAAATCAAGCATTTTGGATCTTAAACATATCTTACTCCTTGGATTTGTTCTATTATTTTATGATTTGGGTGTTGTATGCCTTTGTATGATTCTTCTAACCCACTTCCCTAATAGAAAAATTCCCTTGAGAATAAGTAAAAGACTTATGGGATCTTGTGCTCTTGAAGAGATCAGTATTCCTACCTCTGAAAATTCATTGAACACCTTCTTTACAAAAGGAGAAACACAAATATTGCAAGATATTATACCTTCTATGACTACAATGGAAGAGTACAGTTCTCATGATATTGACAAACCTATGGATGTGGCAATACATATATCTGATGGGCAAATAGATAAACTTGAGAGGATAGCTGAAGAAGCTTTACCTGCAATTCATAACATAAGAGAAATGATAAAAGAAGGACAATATGGTGTTAATGTAATCTATGGTTTAGTACATATTGTACAAACTAATGTTATGCTAGTGACTAAATGTGCAAAAGTTATAAACAACACTTCGTCATCGTCTCATACGCAAGTATCGGTACCTATACCAACCACGGGGATATCTACATTTACATCGACATTTTTTGACAACTAATGCACATGCTTGTAGTAATTCTACCACTGGTATTGGAGTATCTAATGGAACTAATTCACAAAACTACAAAGCTGTAGGATTCAACTATCAAAACCTTGCCCCTAGGGTGACTTCATATCACTCTCAACCACCCTTTCAATCCACTTATAATCAATCACCTACCACCTACCATTATGTCCAACCACCACTCAATTATTCACAACCTCCTCTTGTCACTACCCATACACAATCTCCTCCACATTTCAGTTCCAATTCTTTACTACAAACCGCATCTCCTAATGATTCCATCTTAAATCAACTTTTGCAAGGCATGACTTCTTTACAACAAAAGGTGATAAGCTTGTCAAATGCTTCACAACCTAACATACCAACTTATCATGCTCATAATCCCTTATCCTATGCAATCTTTAGAACCCCTATGCTTGAGAAGTTTGAAACTCCTCACTATGAAAAATATGGTGGAAAAGGTGATCGTAATACTTATGTGGTAGCATTCACGGCCATGTGTAGTGACTTCTATTTTGAAGATGACTTGTTAGCAAAACTTTTCCTGTGATCTCTCAAAGATACTGCTTTAGAATAGTTTTTCTCTCTACCCCCAAATTCAATACACTTGTTTCACATTTAAATCATCAATTTTTACAACATTTTCAAGAAAACATTCAACCCCAAGTCTCTCTGATTAATTTGGTTCATTGCAAGCAAGATTCGAAAGAGAAATTGATGTAGTTTATTAGTAGGTATGAAGGCCTTTATTCACAAAATCAATATCATATGAAAGATGACGATGTTAGAAGATATTTATTACAAATTTGCAGCCTAACATCCATGATAAGATTCTCTTGATGAAGTATAACTCTTTTCAACATCTATGTATTGCCCTTCGTGACCACCAACTTTCGTCTAGTTAGTATGAAAATCAAAACTCGTCGGCTCATGTTGGTCAATCCATGGGTGGACCTTCACAAAATAAATTTAAGAGGAAAAATAAGAGTTTCATCAAGGTTAATGGGTCAAATTCAATTAAACTTTTCACAAGTATATTCTATCACTAATCCAAAAAAGACATAGTATCAACAAAGGAAGTTCACTCCGATATCTGAGTCCTATCATTCTATCATGAATCAAGCTCTGAGTAACAATCTCTTGAAGCTTCTTTTGATTAAACCATTGGATCCTAGTAGAATACAAGGACCTTATTTTGATGCTAATGCTTTTCGTTATTTCCATCGGACACAAGGACATGATACTAAATGATGTATGCACCTTAAACATGAAATACAAGACCTCATCGACTCAAATATTATACAAGTATCTAGTGTGAACGATAATGGGAATAAATCAGTTGCTCCATTGAATCATAATTTATAGATCTTCACAAATCCTTTCCCTAAGCATACCGATAATAATTTAATGGAACAAAATACATTAGAGGTAGAAGACAACTATTTGGATTATTATGAGATAGTCGCTATGATTGAAGTGGATAAGGAAAATACTCACGTATTACCTCATCCACGAGGAAAAGTTATTTACTCTGAAGTTTCTCCTCCATTATCCCTTTAGGGATTGGGAGATAATAAACAAATAGCAAAACAACAAATGAAAAAACTGAAGCAAGAGATGATGACAATAGAAAAGGTTGGAATAGTACAACATAGTCGTTGTCATTATGATAGACAGAACCAATAGAACAAGAGAAATAAAAACTGGAAACACACAAGACATTTATCATCATATAGAAATAATATTGGTTCTCCTCCTCATAAGCAAGAAAATATTTTACATTAACAAGGAAATGATGAGAAAGTACTGCATGGACTCTCTGACAACAAACAATAACTTAATAAGAACCACTCAAGCTTCTCACACAACTTGATAGAGCATCTCTCCAAGATGCTCACAAGTTCTAAATTTTAGTATGACTGTATTGGTAGGTAAGTATTTCTAACCCTTTATCTCTGTGTTGTGTTTCCCCCGTGATGTGTTATGTGTTGTTTAGGCCTCCTAGGATTACCATTATTTCTCTTGTACGGTCAAGGATACTAGGAGACCACCTTTGTTATGATCTTCTTCTATTTGTATCATCATTCTTCTATATTGCCTCTCCTCTATTTTCATTGCTATGTGTTGTGTCTTACGGACATAGTGTTGTGGTTGGTGACTTGGGGGCATCCTCCTATGTGACTATCCCTAAGGCACTTGTTCTCCTCTCTAATTTATTGTTTCCCTTCATCTAGTGGTTCTATCTAGAGGGTGGATGATGAAAAACATATTATACTAATACAGACCAAGTGTCCCTTCAATGAGAAACCAAAAAATGGACATAGTCCATACATGATAACGGGGTTGTTACATATTATCCAATGCTTGGCTAGTAGAATCACACCGTGTGATCTCTCTATCTTGATGTTGATGTTGATGTTAACTTATCTTGCTAACAACACTTTAACAATAATGCTGCTCTATGCACTTTGTTTATCTTGGATTTCACCTTGCATGGCTCTTTCATGTAGTTGATCATATGCATTGTTGTTTATCATGATTATGTTAATACTAACACTTTTTCTTGCAGGAAGTTATGTGTTTTTGGGAACATTCGATGATCGTAAAGTACATGTCACCTTTGGGGGGCATGCGCTTTGTGAGAACTCATGTTCCCTTGTGTGTTTTCATCCTACCTTAACGTGATTGATATTAGAACATGATATGAACCATGTTAAGGTGGGGGCATATATAAGGTAAGATGTCTATTTTAGATGTTAGTGATGTAGTGCCCCTCTATTTTCACCTTGGTTGTACAGGTGGTCTAACTAAGGAATCTAAAGATAAAGAGGGGACATGAGCTTCGGTAAGTAAAATGCATATTGATATGTTAATAATACAGTCACATGATGCGGTAGTATGTGGTTAGGATAGGTAGAAAGGATGACATCATACCATTGAACGTATGGACATATGGGAATGAGATACGAATGTTAGAGTTCATTTCCTAGTGCTTCAGCTATTATGTGTACTCTAATTTGTGATGCTTGAGTGAACAGGTATCAGGGATCGACTCCACTTGAAATAATAGGTCTGAGCATGCCTTAACCAATGGAGATTGTTGAATGGATATAATGTAAGGTTTTCCCTCAGCTTGTCATCAACCTCGAAGAGGATGATTTTTCCTAGTCCTATGTCCTGTCTGTTTGGCTGTGCTATGCGTCTTTGTTGTGCAATCTGTTTGTTGTCAGGTTACACCTAGTTTGCAGCTTGTTAGGTTATTTCTATGTGGTTAATTATTTTATTAAAAAGAGTTATTGGTTTTCTTTTAATAAAAAAATAATAATTTTGAATAAATGAACATATTTTGTTGGTGCTGCAAATAAAAATAGAGTTATTGTGTGTGTGTGTGTGTGTGTGTGTGTTGTCAAGATATTCTATATTTAACATAAATCTTCTAATGTCGTCTTTATGAGTTGTCTTGGTCAGGAATCTTTATTTAGTTGGAATTTGTAAAAAGGAGTCTTCTTCTTATGTAAATAGAAGTGTAATTTGTTATCATTGTTGTTTATATGATATTCGATATGGGGCAATAATGAAAATATAAGATATTTAATTATATATGTATGTGTATTGCACTACATTATGACATATATGTATTTTGTTTTAATCTTGATTAATAGAATACATTCCTAAATACTTGTAGTAATAAATTATAATGTATGGTTATGAATTTTAGTTTATCTCTTGTGATCAAACGGAATGAAGGATAAAGGTAATCTAATAATTGTTTAATTTCATTGCAATGGAAATAGAAGTTTTAGTTGATTCAAGTTAGTGAGAATGGAGATTGGTTGCAATTATGACGTTACTTTATTGAAGAATTGTATTGAGTGGATCTATTTGGATCTAAGTTTTTAGTTAAAAATATATATGTTTTGGTTGTAGAATTAATATTGTTAATTAGAAATCTTAAATTTAATTTTTTTTTTAGATCTATGGAGGACATTAGATATATAGATAGGATTAGATTTTCAAATGTGAAATGATTAAGGGCTAGTGTTTAGTTTTGTCCTTCGAATAGAGATAGGATCTTATTCTTTCTTGAGATAGTTAGACTTACTCTAGCAAAACATACCTTTAAGATTAGCTTAGTTTTGTCATGTGACCATATGGGTGATTGATACCTTCTCAATGCTAAGAGTTTCTAATCTTGAATTTATTTTGAGAATGTTGCTAGATCAATAGAACACTACTAATGAGAAATAGATTTCTTGTTACATCTTGCTAGAATATAAGTATGAATATAGTCTTTGTCCTATGATATCTTGACTTGCTTGAAGCATGCATGCCTCTCCTTTACCACCCACGGATTCTTCTATCTGTTTTTCTATCACTTGCACTACAAATGGTAGTAACACACATTAATCAGGGCTGCATAAATAGTTAAGCACTAATACATGAGCAATGTGAATTTAATGTGAATCATGAATATTTTCAGTTGACAATTGTTAATAGGTGTCACCTATGGCTGGATCCTAAGGCAAAGTTTCAGCTATGCTAGTTGTTAAGATAAGCAGATAGAACTTTAATGTAAGAGTTATTGTAGTAGCTGGAATATTTTTCTGCATTGTAGAGATAGATTTACTGTATGTATGATTGAATGATTTATTATGCTTGGACTAATGTTACATACTTTTATTTCCATGGATAGTACATCTTTTCATGTGTTGCAAAGGTGGTGTTGTAATTGAATTATTGTTGAAAATTCTTAGTTTATGTTGTGTATTTGAAAGTGTACGTTGATGTGGGGCCATTGTGTTACAGTGGTGTCTAGTCTCTGTGTCACTGGGAAAGTTGATTCCAGAGGCTAGGAGGGGTAGTTGTGGGTTTGACCCTTGTGATATTGCAACCTTGATAAAGCTTGAACATGTTTTGGTCTTATGTTATATTGACTCTCCCTGTTTCTAGTTCACATTGGTATGATTCTTGTGCAAGATGGGTAATGCCTTGCTTAGGGTACCTATTTTTGTGGTTGTGAACTCATGTTGATGTCATTTCCATGATGTCATGGGAGAGTCCTTCTTCAATGTTGGGAGTCACTTTTGGTTTTGAGCTTGGAATAAAATATTCGGTGGTTTATATTTTCAGTTGAATTATTTTTTTTGGAGCAAGAAGACCCATGCCTTGCTTGGGATACATTTTGTTTTCGGTTGAAATTTTTGGAGCAAGAGGACCCATGCCTTGCTCTAGTTACTTTTTGTTGAGATTTGTAGGCAAGAAGGTAAATACCTTGCATGGTTTATAGACACTTGTTGTTATGTTTGTTGGTTAGGGTCTTCTAGATGTAGGTGGGAAGTGGCTTCCAATGTGGGGCTGGTGCCCAAAGTGGCTGCCAAGGTAGCCCATTGGAAGTTGTTAATCCAGTGATAACTTAATAATAAATTTGGAGGGTGGGAGAGCTTTCACATTAATCAAGATAAAGTATGCCTCACTCATGGCTCAAGTGCTCATTTAGGCTTGAGATGAGATGAGAAGGCCTGGAATGGCAAATCAACTACCTTGTCCTCATGAAAGGTATGTTGGTTCTGTATGAGTTTGTATGGGGGCCAGCGGTCGGCAGAGGCTGCCAAGATAACCCAGGATGGGGGCTGGTGATGACACTTCTCCCTACTGTAGTCTAGTATTCCCTCTTTGTTATTCTTTATTTTCATTGTGTGGCTACCTCTGGAAGTTTTGTTAAGTTTGGAAGTGTAGTTTATGCTGCTTGTGTTGTTTTGTTGATCTATGTTATACTTGAGTCATGTGTAGTCCTTGGACCTGTTAGTATTCTGTCTTCCTATCTTTGTTGCTACGAAACCTTATGTTATCTCCTAGCACAGAGGGGTGGACCTTAGGGTTCCACATGGTCGGGTGGTAGTGCTATTTACTCCTTTAGTTTTTCCTGTGTCCTGTTCATGTGTGAGAACGATGGACCTTGTGTTGCAGTTTCTAGATCATGTTCCAAATTGATGAGATAGCTATTTATATTCATGTGCTAGTTTTGTGTATCAGATATATCATATTGTAAGTATTCCAATGTAATCCAGAAAGTTATAGTGTGAATGATGTAATAATGTACCTTTATGGGAAATTGTATATGTACTGATAGCTCTATTTATATAATCTTGTTGATTACTTATCTTATGTTATAACATGGAAATATATGTGTTCATTCATGTGATCCAATAGATTAGAATTAAACTTTTGATGTTAGTTAATTCCTGATCCTGTTAAGGTTTAGTAAGTAATGCAGCTATGGAACCCTAGAGGACAAGTTAGTTATTGATATGTATTGATGTGTTGACATTACTTTGTTATTTCTATCTTATAAAAAAAAATTATCCTATTTATTTAGCATAGTTGTGTTGTCCTCTGGGGTTTCCTAGCGAGGCATTGCACTTGGTATCAGAGCACTAGGTTCTATCATTGGGAACTCTAGTTTTATATGAGTCCATTATGTTATCCTAGTTGTGTAGAAATGTGAATGTGATAATGTAAGTCAATTATATTTTTGAATTATTCTTGTGACATCATACATTTCCTTTATATATTTTTGCATAAGAAAGCAATTGTATATTTCCATAGTTTAGTAAAAGGAAATTTTATTGTATTAAAGATAGAAGTTGTTCAAGTAAATGAGTAGCGATCGTGTTGCCTTAAATCCTTGTATAAAAGTTGTTTAGATAAGAGGATATAGTTAACTTGATTCTTTGAGTGTTGGTGTATGTTCTCTAACGCATTCTGGACCTTGTGTCCTTGAGTGTTGTGTAGCAGATACTTCCTTCTTGTGGATAAAATTAGTCACATCGTGATGTGAATTTGTTATGTAATCTAGTTGTTTTAGAATTTTTCTTACGGTTGTTTCATGTGTTGTTGGGGGTTAACAGTGCCTTTTTCTTCTTAAACCTTCTTATGACAGTAGTGGTCACCAAAGCTCTTTTCTTTATACTTGATTTATTGTTTAAATTGTCGGCATTTTGTAACTTAAGATTTAATTTGATTAATTTCCCACTTGGGTTGCAGTTTGTTTTAAAATTTCTATGGTGACTATTCTGAATGTTTGTTCCTATTGATCCCTTTTTGTGTTAAGTGTTGGTTCTATCATGTTCATTCTGAGCCTCTGATAGTATGTACAAGGGAAGACTCCATAGAGAATCGTACTTGCATGTTTGGTAATTAAGACGTGAGATGTATTGTTCTTTGCTAATATGAGAATGTGATGCTCCAAATTGTATGAAATTCTCAAAATATAAGTAA
Organism: Cunninghamia lanceolata; assembly: GCA_027924645.1. Classification (NCBI taxonomy): domain Eukaryota; kingdom Viridiplantae; phylum Streptophyta; class Pinopsida; order Cupressales; family Cupressaceae; genus Cunninghamia; species Cunninghamia lanceolata. The sequence goes on from BSBN01000643.1 coordinate 4,929,788, forward strand.
TTGGTTATAATTAGATCGCATCATGTGTCTTATTGGTGAGGAATTGATGTCCTTCTTGTCTTTATTTAACGACTATGTTTATATTATGAACAATTGCTTAATATGGATGTGTATGTTGGCAATAGAAAATTGCAATACTAGTGTGTTATGTTTCCACCCTAGTTGTGACTTCCAGGAGTAAGTCAAGTTTTAGGGGGGGAGGATGTAGTGCCCCTCCATTTTCACCTTGGTTGTGGAAGTGGTCTGACTAAGGAATCTGAAGATAAAGAGGGGACATGAGCTTAGGTAAGTAAAATGCATATTAATATGTTAATAATACAGTCACATGATGCAGTAGTATGTTGTTAGGATAGGTGGAAAGGATGACATCGTACCATTGAACGTATGGACATACGGGAATGAGATATGAATGTCAAAGTTCCTTTCCTAGTGCTTCAGTTATTATGTGTACTCTAGTTTGGGATGCTTGAGTGAACAAGTATCAGGCATCGACTCCACCTAAAATAATAGGTCTGAGTGTGCCTTAACCAATGGAGATTGTTGAATAGAGATAATGTAAGGTTTTCCCTCAGCTTGTTATCACCCTCGAAGAAGATGATTTTTCCTACTCCTATGTCCTATCTATTTGGTTGTGTTGTGAGTCTTTGTTGTGTGATTATGTTTGTCATTGAGTTACACCTGATTTGCAGCTTGTTAGGTTATTTCTATGCAGTTAATTGTTTTATTAAAAAGAGTTATTGGTTTTATTTTAATAAATAAATAATAATTTTGAATAAATGAATATATTTTGTTGGTGCTGCAAATAAAAATAGAGTTATTGTGTGTGTGTGTGTGTTGACAAGATATTCTATATTTAACATAAATCTTTTAATGTCGTCTTTATGAGTTGTCTTGGTCAGGAATCTTTATTTAGTTGGAATTTGGCAGTTTTGTAGAGAAATGAATGAACTTGGTCATGAGGGAGTGGTAACAGTGGAATAAAAATTATTGTGTGCTATTTTCCATTTGGAAGACATAAAATACAAGCTAATATTATCCATTTGGGGGTGGCTACTGAGAAAGTTGTTTTGCATCCTTTGCTTTTGCAACTGGTATTCCATTGGATATTGAAGGAGATTTCCACATGGTAGCTGCTTCATCTCACATTGATATGCTCGAATATGCTATTGGAAGCCTTGCTTCTTCATTTTGGGATGTTCTTCTCTAGTTCGAGAAGTGATTTTTAAAGCACTTGTGATATAGAACAGGCAAGGATAGAGTTGGTTCCTGGATAGATTGAACAAATTCAGATGGATGTTGGCTAAGGAATTAGGTACCTTCCTAGTTCCCACTAAAATGATTATTGGATAAATCAAGGTATGTTAGGCTTTGTGGAGAACCAATCTGCACAGGAAGTTTTCTCAATCATCACTTATACAATTTTGTTACTTGGTTTTTTGGTATCTCATGATTGCTCTCTTGAAATAACTCAATTTTTTTTTCTTTTAAGTTACTCAAATTGTTGATTGTTTGCCTTCATCAACATTTTGAATTTACTATATTCTATCTTGCTTGCATTTGTGTGGATTCTTACCATTATCTCTCTTATTTTACTAACTCAGAAATATCACCACAAGAGGGTTCACAAATGGTATTTCAGGTAATCAGGGGAAGGTTTTTGCAAATGATAATTCTTTTTTTCTTAAAGAAAAATATCTCATCTATCAAAGTAACTTTCTCTTAGTTGGGGCATCTAATTGAAATCTTTCTTGTTCAATAAAATCATCTTTGACGCGTTTCAACAAATGTTCATGATACCAAGCTTGAGTAGTATTGAGGGAGTTACAAAGAGCTAATCATGCCAATTTCAGATGGAAGCTTACCTCAGAAGTAATTGGCATCAATTTCTAGCTTTGACAGATTTCTTGCACTCTTGACATCTGTAGGAACATTACCTTCAAACTTATTACTACTAAGTTGCAGCAACAAAAGTCCTGGAAATCCCTATACATGCTTTGGAACTACTCGACTAAATAGATTATTCTCCAGTCTAAGACTTACAATACTTGAGCAATTGCTAGGTTTTGAGATGCTACCATTGAGCATATTATTGAACACATGCAAAGACCACAACTTTCCCTTATTACAAAGCTGGGACAGTAATACCCACTTAATTAATTGCTTGATAAATCAAAATGGGAAATTGGGTGTTACTTCCAAGCTTCTAAGGAATTTGTCCATGAAGTGAATTATTAAACAGAGAAACAATTTCACTGTCTTAAATTTGTTGCAGTTGTTAAGTGAACCTTGAAAATGTTGATTATTGTGAATGCTCCAACCCATCATTTCTTTGCCACTTCATCATACATCTGTATCAACGCTGTAACCACCATTGGCACAAACAATGCCTTTGAAATTGAATCATGACCAAATGAAAACATTTTCTTGCATGTCGACCCTTCTTTTTTCATGCGTTGCATCACTCTTTTTGCCTGATCGAATGCCTTAATACATGTCTATGATTTCTATAAACCTTCCTAATTTTGTGTCTATTCCATTGCTGTGAGTTGTCAAAGTCTGCCTATAATTATGGTAAACAGTAAATAGAAGTTGAAACTTCTTTATTAGAAAGTAAATATTGTGAAATGAAATTATAGTGGTCATAGGTTTATATCAATAAAAAGTCTTCTTCTTATGTAAATAGAAGTGTAATTTGTTATCATTGTTGTTTATATGATATTTGATATGGGGCAATAATGAAAATATAAGATAGTTAATTATATATGTTTGTGTATTGCACTACATTATGACATATATGTATTTTGTTTTAATCTTGCTTAATAGAATACGTTCCTAAATACTTGTATTAATAAATTATAATGTATGGTTATGAATTTTAGTTTATCTCTTGTGATCAAATGGAATGAAGGAAAAAGGTAATATAATAATTATTTAATTTCATTGGAATGGAAATAGAAGTTTTAGTGGATTCAAGTTAGTTACAATGGAGATTGGTTGCAATTATGAAGTTAGTTTATTGAAGAATTTATTGAGTGGATCTATTTGGATCTAAGTTTTTAGTTAGAAATATATATGTTTTGGTTGTAGAATTAATATTGTTAATTAGAAATCTTAAATTCAATTTTTTTTAGATCTATGGAGGACATTAGATATATAGATAGGATTAGATTTTCAAATGTGAAATAATTAAGGGATAGTGCTTAGTTTTGTCCTTCGAATAGAGATAGGATCTTATTCTTTCTTGAGATAGTTAGACTTAATCTAGCAAAACATACCTTTAAGATTAGCTTAGTTTTGTCATGTGACCATATGGGTGATTGATACCTTCTCAATGGTGAGAGTTTCTAATCTTGAATTTATTTTGAGAATGTAGAACACTACTAATGAGAAATAGATTTCTTGTTACCTCTTGCTAGAATATAAATATGGATATAGTCTTTGTCCTATGATATCTTGACTTGCTTGAAGCATGCATGCCTCTCCTTTACCACCCATAGATTCTTCTATCTCTTTTTCTATCACTTGCACTACAAATGATAGTAACACACATTAATCAGGGCTGCATAAATAGTTAAGCACTAATACATGAGCAATGTGAATTTAATGTGAATCATGAATGTTTCCAGTTGACAATTGTTAATAGGTGTCACCTATGGCTGGATCCTAAGGGGAAGTTTCAGCTATGCTAGTTGTTAAGATAAGTAGATAGAACTTTAATGTAAGAGTTGTTGTAGTAGCTGGAATATCTTTCTGCATTGTAGAGATAGATTTATTGTATGTATGATTGAATGATTTATTATGCTTGGACTAATGTTACATACTTTTAATTTCCATGGATAGTACATATTTTCATGTGTTGTAAAGGTGGTGTTGTAATTGAATTATTGTTGAAAATTCTTAGTTTATGTTGTGTATTTGAAAGTGTACATTGATGTGGGGCCATTGTGTTACAATGGTGTCTAGTCTCTGTGTTATTGGGAAAGTTGATTCTAGAGGCTAGGAGGGGTAGTTGTCGGTTTGACCCTTGTGATATTGCAACCTTGATAAAGGTTGAACATGTTTTGGTTTTATGTTATATTGACTCTCCCTATTTATGGTTCACATTGGTATGATTCTTGTGCAAGATGGGTAATGTCTTTCTTAGGGTACCTATTTTTGTGGTTTTGAACTCATGTTGATGTTGTTTCCATGATGTCATGGGAGAGTCCTTCTTGAATGTTGGGAGTCACTTTTGGTTTTGAGCTTGGAATAGAATATTCGGTGGTTTATATTTTCGGTTGAATTTTTTTTTTCGAGAAAGAGGACCCATGCCTTGCTTGGGATATATTTTGTTTTTGGTTGAAATTTTTGGAGCAAGAGGACCCATGTCTTGCTCTGGTTACTTTTTGTTGAGATTTGTAGGCAAGAAGGTAAATACCTTGCATGGTTTATAGACACTTGTTGTTATGCTTGTTGGTTAGGGTCTTCTAGATGTAGGTGGGAAGTGGCTTCCAATGTGGGGCCAGTGCCCAAAGTGGCTACCAAGGTAACCCATTAGAAGTTGTTAATCCAGTGATAACTTAATAATAAATTTGGAGGGTGGGACAGCTTTGACATTAATCAAGATAAAGTATGCCTCACTCATGGCCCAAGTGTTCATTTAGGCTTGAGATGAGATGAGAAGGCTTGGAATGGCAAATCAACTGCCTTGTCCACATGAAAGGTATGTTGGTTCCACATGAGTTTGTATGGGGGCCGGCAGTTGGTAGAGGCTACCAGGATAACCTAGGATGGGGGCCGGTGCCTAGGAAGACCTGCCAAGATAACCCATGATGTAAGCTATGTGATGACACTCCTCCCTACTACAGTCTAGTATTCCCTCTTTGTTATTCTTTATTTTCATTGTGTGGCTGCCTCTGGAAGTTCTATTAAGTGTGGAAGTGTAGTTTATGCTGCTTGTGTTGTCTTGTTGATCCATGTTGTACTTGAGTCATGTGTAGTCCTTGCACCTATTAGTATTTTGTCTTCCTATCTTTGTTGCTGCAGAACCTTATGTTATCTCCTAGCACAGAGGGGTGAACCTTAGGGTTCCACATGGTCAGGTGGTAGTGCTATTTACTCCTTTGGTTTTTCCTCACTCCTATTCATGTGCGAGAAGGATGGTCCTTGTGTTGTAGTTTCCAGATCATGTTCCAGATTGATGAGATAGCTATTTATAATCATGTGCTAGTTTTGTGTATCAGATATATCATATTGTAAGTATTCAAATGTAATCTAGAAAGTTACAGTGTGAATGATGTAATGATGTACCTTTATTGGAAATTGTACATGTACTGGTAGCTCTATTTATATAATCTTGTTGATTACTTATCTTATGTTATAACATGGAAATGTATGTGTTCATTCATGTGATCCAATGGATTAGAATTGAACTTTTGATGTTAGTTAATTCCTGATCCTATTAAGGTTTAGTAAGTAATGCAGCTGTGAAACCCTAGAGGATGAGTTAGTTATTGATATGTATTGATGTGTTGACATTACTTTGTTATTTATATCTTATAAACAAAAAAATTATCCTGTTTATTTAGCATAGTTGTGTTCTCCTCTAGGGTTTCCTAGCAGTGCATTACAAGTGAAGTGTGTTTGAGAAATCTAGAAATCTATCACAATCATGTAAGCCCTCTACAGAGGCGAGATATTGTGCATATCCTTTTATCTTTTGCCCATTTGCAGAAGGTGGGGATTGTGTATTTCTCGAGGAGATTGCATGTCCTATCATTTTCAAAATGTCCTCCAAGTAGGTGGGGAGTGGATCTGAGACTATCCTAACCCTTAAGCATGTTTTCGGTGATTATTATGGACAAGCCCAATCATTAAGGTGTGCCTGTAATGTGCCTGAGATGGTGATGAAACTAGCAATAGGCTCACTCCATCACTTATCTACCATGTTTTCTGTGTGTCTTCAAGGTGTATGTGTATGGCATGTTTGTTCTCAAAGTGCAAAATTGGTGGCAATGAGCTCCTCTACACTTTCAGATTTGTTTGACATGTTTGTTCTCAAAATGCAAGACTAGTGGTGATGAGCTCCTTTACACTTTGGGAATTGTTTGGCATGTTCATTCTCAAAAAGTGCAAGACCGATGATGATAACGTCCTCTACACTTTCTGGGATTTATTTGTTTACTTTCCTTGTACTTGCATTTTGTATTTCATATGGAAAAATCAAAAAGAAAATAATCAATGCATTCACTATATTCTTTGTGTTTTGCGTGTCTTCAATATTGTCTTCTCCATGTTTTGTGTGCTTATAACTATCATCATATTTTGTATTCCTGACTCTATCTTCAATGTGTTTGGTGTGTCTTCTCTGTGCTTGGCGTGTTTACTATGTTTGTTGACCTTACTTTAATGCATGTATTGACCTTGCATTTATACATACATTAAAGTGGGGGCTAAATGTTTTGTCAGAAAATGTCTCCTTGGGGGATTTCCCCTCTTAAGGTTTAGCTCCTGAGTCATTAGAATGCATTTAGAGGATCATGCATGTTAATTCAGACTCCCGATGAGATTTCCCTTGGGCCTTGTTACAAATGGGACCTAGGGGATGCCACTTTTGTGATTCCAAAGGACAAATGAGGGGGTGGACTTGGACACTAGCACCCTAGTCTAGCCCTATTTTTTGTCTATCCTAAACTTCTGTGTTAGTTTTGTGACCATTATTTAGGTCCCATGCTGACACCTCAAGTTTAAATTATGAAATTCTTGGTGGGAATCTTTGTAGTTGCATATATCAGCATGTTTAGGGTTTCATTTGCAAACTAGAAGATGTTTATGATTTAGAGCTATTAGCATACTTGTGATTTTCAAGGCATTCATTGTGTTATAGAGCAGAGCATTGTTATTGTGTTTGTATTTGCAGGTTGGATTACATCTTCTCCTCATGGTATGAAGAGCATCTTCCTTCCATGAGAGCTTCATCATCAAGGTGACATCTTATTGTGTTTGTTCATCAATCTATCATTGTGTTTTTACCTCCATCCTACAAGGATATGCACTCTTGTCTGACAATGGTATTATGAAGACTTGAATGTCTCTCTGGGGCTTGATTGAGGCAAGCCTCTAAACACCACAACCCCCTCCCATTCTCCTTGTGATTACAAGTTATAGGTTGTGAAAGTGGAAGAAGTGGAGTTGTAGGGAGTAGAAGGACACTGTGTAGATTCCAGATCCCTAAGGAAGAAAGTTACTTGGACTAGGGAACTAGTGGTAGTGTCCTTTGTATTCAAAATTGCCAAAATGAAAGTTACAGTGAAGATCAATGCCTGAAGGAGATCAGGATTCCACAAAGAAAACAAGACATTAGACTTGGGTTCTAGTGGAGGTGTCTCCAACTTTTCCACCTTCAAAACTTTGAAAAACAGTGAGTTATGGTTCTCTGCCCTTCACCTTGTCTTAAGAGCATTTGCCATAATTCATCAATTTACTTATTGTTTTGCTTAAATTAAGGTTTCAAGAGCTTTAAAGCATAATATAGAGACATTGTTTGTAAACATCTGAGTTTCCACATCAAACCTTGTGGCTAACTAACCTGATAGGTGATTGCTTCCGCTTAGTGAAGAATCAACTAGGTTGATAGGCCCTTGGAATGTATTGATGAGAAAGGAGGATTGAGCATAAACACCTAAAACCCTCATTCCCTTCTTTTCTTACAAAACACCTTCTTCAAAGATACTCCACACTCGAGGATTCTTCTTTAGACTAGAAATTGACGCAAGTTCCACCCGAAGCAACTGGCCCCCCATCTTATAATAACAAATAGTAGAATGTGGAATCCTCTGAAACTCTTGGAAAGCATCACAAACTATTTTACAATAGAAATAAACAAATTTTAACTAAATAAGCTTAACATACTAAGAGTTGAGAATGACATCAATTTCATAGCAGGTGTCATTTTTGATCCTTAAGGTAATGCCTCTATTCACACAAAGGGTGGAGTGATGTTTAATTATTGCATTTTTAAAAAATTTGTCTTTGACCTGTCTCTTCAAATCATTCTAGAGCTTAGAATGAGTTATAATAATAGTATAAGGAATACACCAAGATATTTCCATCATTGCAGATAAAGTTTTGGATTCAATGACCTTAATGTTCAAAAATATTTCCATTATAGAAAATAAAGATTTGTACTCTTTGGAAATACTAATCAGGTAAGGAAAATGAACCCTCTCCATATTATAAGTGTCAAGATTAATTTTCCCTCTTTGCATCATTAAGAATTATATCTTGTGTACTTTGTGGCAATTATTCAATCAAGGTGGTGGACCAACTCCCTACAACATTGAGACCAAGGTTGGCTATTTTATTAGCAGCACGGTTTCCTTCTCTATACATATATTAAATCTTAATATAAGGAATGCTAGAAATAGAACTTTTTATGTCTTCAATGTAGTCCCTTAGTACCCAGGGAATATTCAATGACCTAGTGACCCGATCAAGCACCACCTTAGAGTCACCTTCCACTTCCACCTGATTAAAACCATAGGAATGAATTTTGTGAAGGCCCCACCATAAAGCATATGTTTCAACCAAGTTATTTGAAGCCTTTCCAAAAGACTTAGCAAAATAGTCAATGATATTACCTTTCTCGTTTCTTATAATACCTCTCACTGATGAAGGCCCTAGATTACCGTTTGAGAAGCCATCAAAGTTGAGTTTAACCCAACCTAATTAATAATGAAATGAATGTTAAAGGGAATAATCCTAATTTATTAAATAAATATAATGTATCTAATTAATTAGTTTTACCATACTTATATATATATTTTTTTTAAGAAAAAGGTGGTAGGCCACCCATAGCATTACTATAAAATGTTTATACAAAAAGGAGATAGGTCTCCAATGGGTGAGATAACAAGAAATAGTCACATACAAAATAAGGCCCTGTAATGGCTAGACATAAGAATCACTACTGCAAAATAGCACAAAGGAACTAAACCAACGAACTGCCACTTGAGAAAGCACTATCCACACCAAAAAGAAGTGAAACAAATTACTCCTGTAGACAACTTAGATATCACATCCCACGACATTAGTAACCTCATCGACTGCATCTCTAACATTCAGCCCAGTGCTCGATGATATTTCATGGGACGGTGGTTCTACATCAACCAGGTCATCATTGTCTAGGTTGTCCTCACTATCTTGATTGTTAATGATTTCCTTTTGGAGGTGGAGCACCTAGTCTAGTGCATGAATTCGTAGGGACCTAATGGAAATGAAGACCTCCCTGATGCGTTGTACCTTTCTCTTAGAGAAGAAGAAGCTATTGCCCCTGCCTTCTTTCTCCACTCCATCCATGCATACACTTTTAAGCCCTTCCTACATTGCTCTGTACATCGATTGGATCACTGAAGATGTTTTGAGGCTGTGAATATTGAACAAGCCTCCAATTAATGCATCTCCTTTCATCATGTCATATTCCTTCAAAACAGGATTCCATCTGTCTAAGCTTTAAATGTGATTGTAGAAGATCCCTATGGTGATTGCATGGACAAACCCCCAATCCTAAATTATATCCATAATATTGGAGAGAATGTGTGAGATGACATTCGAGAAGTTGATAATTCTCTCCTCATATCCCTGCATCCACTTCTGGCCTACAATGTTGCACATGGAAAATTGTACCATGGTGCATTCACAATCCACCATTTGCATCATGTCTATAATTTTGATTCTACCCAGAATCTTCAGTTCCCATTACATTGGAGGGAAAAATAATCTCTGGTTTATCCTAGTGTTTGCCATACCTAAACCTACAAATAGAAAAAAGTCACAAAGAACACACTTTTAAATGTTTAAGGATTATGATCATCAGCTTAAGAGTCTATTAATATAGACTACCGAGTGAGCTAAATTATTGTACTTCTCTGACCGCTCTAGTAACATACAACTCAATTTAGTCCTGACAAGGCTCCTATATCAAATCCTTTCTTGAGAATGTCAAATAACTTGTTTGAAAAACACTTGAAGTCACCATTATTTCTCTTCCCAAAAACATACTTCTTTATAAATGTCAACTATCCTCGTATAGATACATGGCAGTTCTGGGAGAGCCATCCTTTTATGCACAGAGAGAATGAAATAAAACACCCTTGTCCTTTCCCTCCAACGGGCTTTGGCAAGAGATCTCCTTCATGTGGAAAATGTGCAAAAGAGACCTAATTTTCTACTTTGATCACTTAGGGAGATGAGCTTATATGAGTTAACATCTATCCCCATTAATGTTGATCCACTCCTCATGAAGATATTTAATGAATATGGTCACTCAATTGGTACTAATTGAAAAGGTGGCATCAACCATTCCAGCTATCACTCCTTCAATCAACTACTTCAACTTCCTTGGGGTCCTTTCCAACTTCTACAACCTACAACCATTCCCATACAGGAGACATTAAATAATAAGTTATCTTCCTCAAAGATTGAGTTGTGTAATTTAGACATTATCTCACGATGTCTTAATGCTTTTGACATCATTGATTATCCAGGTCATTGGCTAGTTTGGCAAAATCACCTGCCCTTGTTAGAATACTTCAATGTCATCCCTTTGGTCAATGGCTAGATTTGCTAGACCATCTGCTACTTTATTGCCTTCTCAATAGAAATGGGAAATCACATAACTATCAAAATTATTAGTTAAGCCTATTGCTTGCTAGAGTAAATAGTTTATTTTCTAGTTATCCAAACCTTTGCCCTTGAAAGAATTAAAGTTAATTTGAAAATCTCCTTCAATCCATAGATTCCTAATTCTGTATTCTAAAGCCAATTGCAACCTGTGCATTAGAGCCCATGCATTGCCTCGTTATTGGTTCCCTACAGAACTCTTGTCAAATTTTCCAACCAAAGTCTTCCTTCTCCATTTCTTATTACACACCTAGTCCCCAATAAACCCGTATTTCCTCTGCAAGCGCTGTCAAAATTGAGCTTAGAATATTGTTGAGTAGGAAGGATCCATCTAACTTTATTTCTCATTACTCCTTTCCCACATGCAGTACCTATTCCTCTATTCTCAATTGGCTTGAAAAGTTTCCAATTCCTAATCATATATCATCCCATCATGACCAAACAAAATTTATATTACTTGATATGTGAATCTTGGTGACCACCACCTTTGAAATAGCCTTCTCTAGCATACCTATATTTAGAAAAATATATCTATAATAAGGTGACTATTTTTGAATCAATTTGTAGGTTTTTATAAGTATATGTTTTTCTACAACACTATATTTTTTTAATACAACACTCCAAATCCTAAAAATATAATATTAGAATAGTGAAATATAAACAATATATAAAACAAATAACTGTCATAATAAAATAGAGTAAATGGAGTGGTAAATTTTATTAATGCACCACTTAAATCTTAAAAGATACAATATTAAAATTGTAAAATAAGAAGGTTACTCATTGTTTAAAAAAATAAAATAATGAGATACTTAAAAGATAGAATATTAAAATTGTAAAATGAGGTTACTAGTATAATATATTATAAAAATATAAATTTGTTTTACTTATTTAAGAGTTACTTCTTTATATAATTTTAAATATATAGAAAAAAAATATATAATATATATTAATGTAAATTATTATTTTTTTAATATGTGAATTGGCAAGGGGGCCTACCCATAAACCAGAGAAGCTAATAAAAAAATTGAATAGGCTACTCCAACAGAGAGCCAAATACAAAATACCCCTTATGGTCGATATCCAATAGTTGTAAAAGTTTTACATAATGACAACTTACACATCCTTCACAATAGCTATATTAACCACTACTAAAATTTTAAACTACCCCATAATGGCCTCCTCTAATTTGTCGCCATCTCCTCCACTCAGCGCTTTGTCCAATTCCATCTCTAGAGCACCCTTTGAAACTAATGCAAATGACTAGTGAATTTCATTCTCCATTGACACACCAGCCATGCTTTTAAGGATTTGAGTAAAAATTATTTTCTGGATGGTAGTCCAAGTGAAAGCACCAGCTTTGGGGAGGAACTTATTGTTCCAACATCGAGGAGTGGGCCAATCAGGGATATCATCTAGTCTTTTACACTACCTCACATGGTAGGGCCTAGATTACCTTTAGTAGCCCAGTCAAAGTTGACATTCATCTTGCTAGAAAAAGTGGGACCACGAAATATTCAACATGGGAGAACCTTTTCACTTCGGGGTCATGAAAATATCATCTAAATTCCATTCTTTGGAAATCTTAAGTAGATAGGTTAGAAATAGAGGTTTCAGCAAGAGAGGACAACTTGGAACTAACCCACAAAAGGAAATTATCTTTAATGGAAATGAAACATTTGAAGAACAACCTATCTGAGGATGACTTCTATTCCATCAATATGCAGTTATTATGTGCTTTTTAAATACACAAGTCACATGGGAATGAACAGGTCACATAAGGCTAACAAAGTAGGGTTCTTACATAGAGGAGATTATTTTCTAAAAAAGTTAAGGATGTCATAAGGGACAACCCACTTTAAGGAGAATTTGAAAAATATATGGCTCCCAAATTTCCAAGAGAAAGATAAATCAATTAGAAAATGGGCAGCCAACTACTCCATGCAATCACATAAGCAATTCCTATTGGGAAGTGTTATGTGACTTTTTCTCCTAAATGGAAAAATAAAGCATTTTATGAATAACCCTTTAAAATTATAAGAGGGTAAAGTTTATTTAACCATTTATAATTAAAAGGGAGTAAAATTTATTTAACCATTTATAATTAAAAGGGAGATGGAAAATAAAGGATATTATCATCCTTTGGTTAAAATAGAGATAAATAAGGAATATTTATGAAAACCCTTTTTAAAAGGAGAAATTATTATGTTTATTAACTAATTATTAATGAAAAACCTTTGTGAAAGGGTGTGATAGTTTGGAAACCACCCTCTTCAAAGGTTATAAGGTTATATTGTGTGAGACTTGACAAGACATCGAGAACACTCAAGGAAGAAGTAAGTGGTTTGGTGGGATATGGGCATTGGATAAGGGGGCACATAGAGTGTGTCCTGACCTGGGGTACAACGTATAACCCATGATGCTCTTGGCCAGGGCTTGGTTCACAATTAGGTTGAGTATTGTTCTTGTAGAACCAACACTTGTGTAAGAAGATAATATCATGTTGTGTTCTGAAAGTAATTGTTTCATCCTAGAGTATGCCATAGCCAGGGCCAAGACCATCGGAATCTTTCTAGGGTGAGAGTGGCCAATCCAAGTTCTCAATGATTTAGATAAGTATTACACTTATTGTTAATAAAAATTTAATAAGATTATTATATTTATTGTTTTGACGGTAAGTTGATTCTGTGGTTATGTTATCTAATTTACTTTGTTAATGATTTACTAGAGAACTCTTATTTAATTAACACATGTTGTAATTTACATTTGTTATTTAAATTTATTTTGATATCATTGAATATTCTAAATTATCTTAATTCTAATAAAAATTGTAATAAAATCTATTACAAGTTGTTAATTAACTATGGGGAAAAGTAACCTTACAGCCAAAAGCTAGGCTAGTGAGTTGTTAATTGTTAAATTGGTTCTTATTTCTCTATGTCCTAACAAATAGCAATAAGACCATAGGGATAAATACCCAAGATTGCTTATTCCAACCTCCAATTAAATTGAGATTTATTTAAGTCAAGCACAAAAGGGTGATAGCACTATAGTTCTTCTTGTTAGATTTATCTTGTGATATAGAGAGAAATTGTGCTAGGAGGAAGGTTATTTTTAAGTAATATAATTGTTTTCCTCTTGTTAAATTTTCGTGTGTATGAAATACAAAATTTAAAGAATTATGTTCAAATATACTTGTCAAAAAAAATTGATGGTCCATCAACATGATTTATTGTCACTTACAAGTGACATCCATTTACACTGCATAGTGATGCAATCAGCAACTGGTGTGAGTGATAATCAATCAGTTGACTAATCTTGTCAATCATAAAATGTCCTTAACAATTTTTAACCAATTTTTGATTATAAATAAATAAATTATACATATAATATTAAAAATGAAATAGCCGTATGAAGATCAACACGAACTGAGCAATATTTCTCAACTGTTAAGCAGAGCCGTAGCTGCTAAATGCTGCGTCATAGAGCTTTCAGAAGAGGCGATAAATTATAAGTAACTGTGTGAACAGCTCCAGTGCAGACGCTGGAAACAGATCCAGTAAGAAATGCAAAGCAGCCCTACCAATGGTGCACAACCAATCCCAATAAAATAAGACATTCCTCTGATAATCCATACTCCCAGAAAACAAGATCATGCTAGGACGAACAGCCCAGCCAGAAAGGTAGCCGAATTCTTAGAAATTTGCCCTCCCATCCTGCAACGGGAATCTGATATATCGGATTTCCCACAGCCAAGGAGCAAAGCATTAGGCAACCGAATCCCAACTGGGTTGGATTACAGAGAGACGAATCAGAAAAAGGGGTTCGTCTGCGGGACAACCGGATCAAGTGTTCGATAATGTTTTTTTTTTTTAATTTTCTAAATCAGAAACTAGAATATCCTCAGTATTATGATGGTACAACATCTGATGAGGCTATTCTCAATGTAAGTTTAATTTTTTTTATTTTCTTTGAAAATTCCTAGTATTAGCTTTTTACTCGCAGCACTTTTCAATCAAGAGGCTTACATTATACATGGATGCTTACAAACAGGATCAAACAGGATAAAAGAAAAGCTCAAAGGGTAATCTTTGTTAAATTTGGCAAACCAATTATGTAGTTTTACTTGCATGCATTTTTTTTTCTGATATAGTGTTTATTTTATTACAGGAATATCCAGTCAAAATGCAAATCGAGGAATAAGAAGTACTCAAATTTTACAAAGATTACCCTTTGGTCTTGTCTTCGATCCTGTTTGTAAGTACCACTGTACTTTTGATCTGGATCGAAAAGTGTTACCAGTAGAAAGGTCAATGTACTACCGAGAATTTTCACAGAAACAAAACGATTAAATTTACATTCATAACAGCCTCATCAAATGTTGTACCATCATAATACTGAAAAAAAAATTAGTTTCTGATTTTGAAAATCGGGGGAAAAGACACTTGTCAAACACCCTATCTAGTGGTCCCCCAAATGAACACCTTTTTTGATTCGTCTCCTGTAATCCAAACCCTAGACAACTAGCTGGGATTGGGTAAAATCTCGCCCATAGCTCTGTTCCTTCGCCGCGGTGCACTTGTTTGTAATCATTACATGGCTGCTCCTCGAGGATCACTGTAATTTCCTGAGATGCCATCAGAATCTATCGTCTTTAGGAAAAACAAATCACAGCTCCAAACAACATGAAAACAGAAATTGTACACATAAATAAAACAGTTTTCCAAATAACCAAACAATGAAATATTTTAATAAACATAGACCTACACACACTGAAGATTTATAATTATTTAAGTTTTTCTAACTCCTATTTGTTTTATCAAGATACATATTATGACTTAAATTTAGAGAGAGTGATTTTTTTTTTCACAATTTCATTAGATTTAGTGACTTTTGTAGATATGGAGAAATTTAGACTAGAGATGCAAAATGCAAGCCAATACACTACCTCAAGTTTGGATTGGAGCATGAATGAAAAAGAAATTAGAGCATTGCAAACTAAATAAAATTCAATATCTTTCCTTGATGTGCATGATGACACTTAGTGATGAAATGCTTGATGATGATTTGCTTTGTTGAGTTGCTGTAATAGACTCACTATAACAACATGCACCTGCAAATGTTTCTTGATTGACTGCCTTGGATAAGAGACGAGGCTTGGATTTATGGATTTGAGGTAAAGGAATGGAGGGCTAGGATTCATTTGGATTGGATGGCTAAGATTGAATAAGAGAAAACTAAAGCAAGATTAGAAGTTTCTAGGAAAATTTATAAGAATGGATGGTTGAGATTAAAGATAAATGGATGGTTAGGATTAAATGAGAAGAAGAATGAAAGTTTCTAGGAAATTTTATTAGATGAATGGTGGAGATTAAAGATAAATGGATGGATAAGATTTAGTGATAGGAATTAGGGCAAGGATGTAAGCTTCTAGGACTTATCCTTATACCAATGGTTAAGATTAAAAGATGTATGGAAAATGAGTGGTAAAGATATAAAGTTAGTTTGGCTTATGTTGGAGTGTCTAGGTTCAATAAATCTAGACAACGTTTTAGCTAATCATGTGATTTCTTAGCTAATCATGTGAGTAGCAGAAATTATAACTGGCATACCTATCTTTAAAAAAATATATGTATTTCATTTCATATTTTTGTGATTTAGGTTTGACAATTACTTGTCTTTATATAGATTTTCTACTTTTTGTTGGCTTCATTGCTATGTCCATTAATTTTATAAAACTATTGCAGTTACATATTTTAGTTTTAATTCTTGTGTGCTTTAATTTAAAAAATATGTGGATTATATATATTTTAAATATATTCATTTAAAAGAAGTATGTTGCCTATATTTAAATTTAAAAGAACATGGTGACAATCATACCTTAATGCCACTGTATATGGATAATGGATAAGAATGAAATTATTTAGGACAAATGAAAATTTAGAATTAGAATACGATTTAAGATTTTTAGACTAACTAGCATACCTATCTTTAGAAACATCTTATCATTCTCGAGGGGCCTATTCCCACTTTAATAAAAAAATTCTCACTTTAATCACAAATCTAGGAAAAACAGGGGCCTATTCCCACTTCAATCACAAATTCCCACTTTAACGACAAATCTAGTAAAAAATAGGACCCTCTAGGATGATAACTCTCACCATATTTTACATAGATTTTTATTTTATTTTAAAAATATTTTCTTTTATCAAATATATACAATGCATGCATGACAACCCTAAATCTTTTCCCCCTAATTTTTTTCACTAATATTACTAATATTCTTTATTCTTTTCATTATTTTGTCACAACATGGTGAATCAAGATAAATATGAGCAACTAATAGCAAAGTTTATTTATTTATTAGTACCTACCTTCTATTGCAATGAGTTCACACTTATCTAGTTATTAATCTATTGATTGTAAACCTATCAAAAGACATGATTATTTCTCAAAAATTTGATTTAAATTTGTACTTTTCCTATGTCAACCTGATAATTTTTTAACAAACAATTACTGAAAAATGATTTATCTGTATTATCATTGGTTCAAAAAATATGGAGAGAATTTTGGTTTGAGGGGAGGATTATGAAAACAAATTTTGTCTCCCACTAATTAAGTCATGCTTAAATGGATGGCGATAATTATGAGAGGGAAGAATCATCAGTTTTTATAAAAATGCTTTTTGTAAAAATACTTTTTGTCAAAGGACAAAGTTATAAAATCAATAATACTATTAAAAATATAGGGTTCTACACATTTTATCTTATGAAATTAGATTATATTGGATTTCAATTTTATATACGCAAGAGTTAAAAATCTAGTATTTCAATTTTATTTACTCAAAAGTTAAAAATATATAGTATTAAAATCTAACCCAGGCACCAAACCACAATATTAGATTAATTAAAATATTTATATCACATTCTCTAAAAGTACTTACTATTATTACTTAAACAAAAAATTAAGTGACTAAGATAAAATACTGTAGTGATCTAAATATGAATATGTTATTGTTATTATATTGTGTAATTATTCTTCAAACTTACAATATTTTAATGTATTTTAAATTGTAATAGTATTCAATATTATTACATTTTAATATCTTAGGCAGACATTTCAAATCTCTCTACATCCAACTAGGGTTAGGGTTCTATACATTTTATTATATTAAATTAGATTATTTTTGGGATTTCAATTTTATTTACTCAAGAGTTAAAAATCTAGGATTTCAATTTTATTTAGTCAAAAGTTAAAAATCTACTCAACTAGGGCGAGGGCTGTCCACATAAATACAAATATAAGTTTAGTTTTATAGTTAAGTTAAAGAAATATTTGTCAGTTTTCTATAGTTTTATATGAATAATTTGTTTTAAATCTATATTTCGTAAAGGCTTTGAAGTTGTTTATTAAAAGTTAGTTATCTTTGTGGAATAAGGGGATTATTTAAAACAAATGGTTATTAATATAGAGCTAAGCTATTGTGAGCATGGTTGTTTATTGGTAATTCTCTACTTCTCTCTTTAGTGATTCTAAAAAACTGTTTTTTAAATATGTTTTGCTAAATTCAGCACTATTTAGTTTGTTTATTAGGTGACAAAAGTAAATAAATTTGTTTTGTGGGTTTATGGTTGTTTATTGGCAATTCTCTACTTCTCTCTTTAATGATTTAAAAAAATATTTTTAGTTTCTGCCAAGAAAACTATAGGTGAGGCCTGTTGTTAACTAGTTATTAATAATTCTTTTTTGCAACCAATGAGAATTGAAATAGTTTTTCTATTTAAAAAATATTTAGCTATTGTTATTTTATAGATGCAAATATTTTAACAAAACATATTTGAAAAATAATTTTTCTTCAATCTAATTGGCAGAAAACTTTCACCCGATAAGGGCGATTATTGCGGATCATCAAGGTTTATATTATAAAGTTTTGTGATAGATAATATCCTTAATCTATGATAATAATATACTAATACTTAAAACTATTACGTGTATTTAAATTCCTATTAATATTGATATTGATAATATTATTAGACAATAAAAATATTGTAGTTATCTAAGATTCCTATTACTAATCAATATTAATACTAATAAGAATTTAAATACAAATATAATTTATAAGTTTATCCCAAATTTATATATGTCTTTAATAATTAATAATAATAATAATAATAATATATCATTCACATAGATAATATCATTAATCTATGATAATAATATACTAATACATCAAAATTTTAAAATATATATTAATGCATAGATAGGAAAAATTGACCAGTAATCAATTCCATAAGTCCTTCCTTCACATGAAATTTAATTAATTTTAATTAATTAAAATTAATTAAATTTCCCTTAATCCCTAATCTACCTTTAATCATAAGATTTAATTAATTTTTATTAGAAAATATTAAAAACTTGTGTAGTTCACCTAACTATTACAGTTCAACTACCCAAACCCTTTTTATGCCAAAATTTTATAAATACCCTACATTTTTATTAGAAAATATTAAAAACTTGTGTAGTTCACCTAACTATTACAGTTCAACTACCCAAACCCTTTTTATGCCAAAATTTTATAAATACCCTACATTTCCTAAATCAAATTTATGATAGGAAATTTAAATTGTTTTTTAGTTCATGGGCTTCAATTGATTTGGGTTCTTGCAGTAGTTGTTATTTCTGTCATTGGCTCAACAGTTTCTTTCATTATCTGATCTGAAACTGAGGGAAGATAATCTGAAACTGAGGGAAGATATTGTTTTTGACGCGTGCTATCAACTATCACATTCTAATATCTTCTTTGCAGAGTCATCTTCATATTTTGAGTTGCAAAAAATTATTTGTATTTTGTAGTGTCATCATTTAATATGTGAATGACATGGCTGTTCATTGTCTTGGAACGTGTGGGAAATTTTCTGAACTATTTGCTTCCTATCAGCATATTCCCTAAATTTCATGTTGTAAACAACATTCATGCAATGCTAGTTATATGGTAGAACTAATTTTAGGATTTCACTTGTCCCTCACTATAAGCTATAACTTCCACTATAAGCTATAACTTCAAATCTTTAAAATAATGATGTTAAGTGATTTATGGTAGAACTAATTTTAGGGTTTCACTTGTCCCTCACTATAAGCTATAACTTCAAATCTTTAAAATAATGATGTTAAGTGATTTTTATAGCACTAACAACTATTTGTATTGTAGCTTAAGTGCAAACTGTTGAAGGCTAGTGCATTTATAGCCTTCTATATTTCTAGCCTTATGAGGTGTATCAATCAAATAATCCATTTTGTCAAGTTCACCATAAATCTTGAAGTATAATCATAAATCTTCAAGTATAATAAAAAATCACTTACTTTGCAACTTCTATTTTATGCAATCTAATTATTAAATGTAGAATCTCAAAGTTCTTCAATTTTCAATATTCATTGTAAATATTACAAAACTGTCAACTCTAACTTAAACCAAAAAATTCACAAATTTCAAAATTATTATAAAGTTATTATATTATCAACATTATTGCTAAAACTAAACAAACACAACAAATTAAAACAAAACAAGACTATTCATGAACATTTTGACAGAAACTTGGCTGCTTTGTAACTCGTTTAGTACTATTTAATTTGTTTATTCGGTGACAAAAATAAATTAATTTGTTTTGTGGCTTTCGTTTTACAGTTCAGATATTATACGAAGCCTGCACTTCTGTTGCTGCCGCCAAGCCTTCCTCCTGCTCTATTGAAAGTTGCGTGCTGTTTTAGATTAGTTGCTAACAGTTTAATTTATTATTAGAGTCCAATTATTCACACTGCTGATAAAATTCAAGAGTCCCTTTTATTCGTTACCAAGCTTTTACTGAAGCTTTACCGGCGTTGAAAAAAATTCTACAAGGTTATTAGGTAAGTTTCTTTGTTCACTTTTGGATTTCGTTAAATGGGTATATAAACGCCCCACAGTGGGATGTGTGTGGGATATAAACGCCCCACAGTGGGATGTGTGTGAGATTTTGTGATCGTTGTGGTTGCATAAACTCTTTTTGGACTGGTGGACGTAATTAAGGCAGAACAAATTGAGCATGACAGGGTTTTAAGAAGGATTTATAATAATTAATATCTCCTCAATTAGGGATACCTATTAACAAGCTTTAATACAAGCTGAAAACAATGGAACATGAAAGGTGATTCAAAGATTCGAACCACGAAACGAGCAATCTCAACAAATAAATCAAAGTTCAAGAACATCTCAGGCTTAGGTGGCTTACAGAAAGTTCACACTTATCTAGTTATTAATTTATTGATTGTAAATCAATCAAAATATATGATTACTTTTTTTTCAGGCAAATTTGATTTATAAATTTGTACTTTTCCTATGTCAATATAATAAATTTTTAACTTTTCCTATGTCAATATGATAAATTTTTAACAAAAAAAATATTGAAAAATGATTTATCTATATTGTCATTGGCTCAAAAAAAAATGACCTCTTCTGCCAGATTGTGAAGAGTGCAACAAAAAGCTATAAATGTGGAGAGAATTTTAGTTTGAGGGGAGGATGTGGCAAGTAAACAAATTATGAAAACAAATTTTGTCTCTCACTAGTTAAGTCATGCCTAAATGGATGGAGATAATTATAAGAGGGAAGAATCATCGGTTTTTATGAATTTAATTTTTTGTTTCATTAGTTAAACCTAAAAATTATTATAATACCAATAATACTCTTAAAAATATAGAGTTGTACACATTTTAATTTATGAAATTAGATTATTTCAAAATTTAAATTTTATTTACTCAAGAGTTAAAAATCTAGTATTTCAATTTTATTTATTCAAAAGTTAAAAATCTATAGTATTAAAAATCTAACTCAAGCACCAAACCAGATTAATTAAAATAATTATATCATATTCTCTAAATTTGAAATGCTTTTTGTCTTATCTTGTAAGGCAAATTATTTACTTTTGAGTCCTTAACTATGTGAATATATGAAACCCACCAAAAGAACACAGTTTATTAGATGAAGTTTAATATGAACTAAATTTTTTGTTTAGTGAATCTTGAAACCCACCAAAATAACACAGTTTATTAGATGAAGGTTAATATGAACTAAAATTTTTGTTTAGTGAATCTTGGCAGTATATTAATATGTTTGGTATTTTAGTTTGGTTGCACAAAGACCATATAACCATTTACACACTTGACAAACAACTGTAACATGCATAAATATAAAGAGTAACATACATTTTGTTAGTAACTGCGCATGAAGGCAAACAATAAAACTAGCAATTTGTCTATACAACCAATAGCTAATCAACAAAAAAAAATTATAACTAAACAAATACTATAATAACAATACTACAAGGCAGACATTATTCTTTAGATTCTGTAGCAAATTAATAAATGACGGACATGTGACTGCACTCTTTTGAATGGTAAAAATCTAAGTGTAAATTCAAATCCTATAAAATTTGAAACCAAAATGGGAATTTCTGTGGGACATTGTGAATATAAACACTCTTCAAAAATTAAATTTTCAATTATTAAAATGCAATTTGTCTATACAAAAAAAAAATAAAATAACAACTAAACAAATACTATAATAACAACACTACAAGGTTGGCCACTACGTGGCACTTGTTTATCTTCTTCTATATTCTTTTCATTGTTTTTCTTTCTACCTGTTTGGTGAACCAAGGTAAACAAAATAACCATAACTTATAATTATCATTTTGCTCACAACGACCTTAAGTCTTTTTCCTATTTTTTCCACCCCACTTTATATTGTTTTCATCGTTTATAAAATTTATAATTAATAAAATAATAACATAATCAAACTACTAAATTAATAAAATTCAAAAATATAAATATAATTATTAAAATCATAAAATTTAAGGGCTCTTATTATTTAATTAAGACTTGTTTTATTTATTAGAACCTGCCTTGAGGTGGCACTTATCTAGTTATTAATCTATTGATTGTAAACCAATCAAAAAGATAGGATTATTTTTCTTGTCTAACAAATTTGATTTAAATTTGTACTTTTGCTATGTCAACATGATAAATTTTTAACAAAAAATTAATAATTTATCTGTATTGTATTGGCTGAAAAAAATGACCTCTTCTCTGTGGATTGTTGGAGAGTACAACAAAAATCTATAAATGTGGAGAGAATTTTGGTTTGAGGGGAGGATGTGGCAAGTAAAAAAATTATGAACACAAATTTTCTCTCCCACTAGTTAAGCTATGCCTGAATGGATGACCATAACTATGAAATTAATATTATTACATTTTAATACCTTAAGTAGACATATCAAACCTCTATACACTCAACTAGGGCCAGGGCTCTCCACATAATACAAATATGCAGACTTTGTAAAGTTTAGTTTTATAGTTAAGGAAATATTTGTGTTATTTAATAGGCTTTGTAAAGTTTAGTTTTATAGCTAAGTAAATATTTTAGTGCTATTTTATTTTAACAACTTAAATTATTTTTGAGATTTTTCAATTTTATTTACCCAACACATTTCAAAAGTCCACATAAATTTTTCCTTATAAATTTAGTTCTGAAAATATAATAGTTGCAAATTTGAAATAATAAATAATTCTTTATCTTTAAAAAAATTATTACTAAACCACAATATTAGATTAATTAAAATAATTAAAATTGTATTGTTTAAAAGTACTTACTATTATTACTTAAACAAAAAATTAAGAATTATTCTTCAAACTTACAATATTTTAATGCATTTTAAATTGTAATAGTATTCAATATTATTACATTTTAATAGGTTAGGCAGACATTTCAAATCTCTCCACACCCAATTAGGGTTAGGGTTCTACATATTTTATTTTATGAAATAAGATTATTTTTGAGATTTCAATTTTATTTACTCAAGAGTTAAAAATCTATGATTTTAATTTTATTTAGTCAGAAGTTAAAATCTACATTATCACAAAAAATATTTCACCAAATACAAAGTATTAGTATTATTACATTTTGAGGAAATATTTGTGTTATTTAATAGGCTTTGTAAAGTTTACTTTTTTACCTAACACATTTCAACACTTTAAATTAATTTTTCAATTATTGGAATGCAATATGTTTATACAACTAATACCTAATATAAAAAAAATTACAACTAAACAAATACTATATACAACCAATAGTTAATCAACATAAAAATATTACAACTAAACAAATACTATAATAACAACACTACAAGGCAGGCCACTACATGACACTTGTTAAAAATTGTTTTGCTTTATTTTATTTTATTTACTCCCTACTATTTTACTTTAAAACTATTTAGGAAAATTTTCACCCCACTTTATCTTCTTTTCATCCTTTATAAAATATATAATTAATAAAATAATGAAACTACTAAATTAATAAAATTTAAAAATATAAATATTATTATTTAAATCACTTATTTTATTTTATTTACTTTATAAAATATATAATTAGTAAAATAATGAAACTACTAAATTAATAAAATTTAAAAATATAAAGATTATTATTAAAATCACTTATTTTATTTACTTTATGTGTTGGAGAATATTTTCTTCATTGTATGTGTTGGATGAAATTGTCTTGTTTATGCTTATGTAAATCTAGCTTGGATTGATTATGTATTATCTCCTTGGAGAGATATTTCTACTTGTTTGTGGCATCCTTTGTGTCATGATCTATTATATGTTTATGTGGCAGTAAGCAATTTATGGTAGTGATCCCAGAGCTTCTTGATACATAATTATCTTAAGGGTTAGGATGGTTAATATCTTCAATTCTAGGTGAAAATATTAAATGAGTAGGAAAGGTTGGATGTCCTAGAAAAATAGTTTACAATGAGGTATGCTCCATAGAAAAACATAGTGGTTGAAAGGAAAGACAGGATCATTCAAGAGATAATAGCAAGTAGGTTGAATTCAAAAGGACTATCACATGATTTTTGCCTAGAAAAATAGTTTACAATGAGGTATACTCCATAGCAAAACATAGTGGTTAAAAGGAAAAATAGAATCATTCAAGAGATCATAGCAAGCATGTTGAATTCAAAAGGACTATCATGTGATTTTTGGGGTGAAGTTGTAGAAACAAAGGTTGTTCATGATAGGATTACACAAGAGGTGTGGTACAAACATCAAATGGTGAATAGAACACCTAAGAATCTTTGGGTGTGTGGAATATGCATTCGCACCAAAAGAGAAGAAGAAGAAATTTGATAATAGAGGTAAAAAAATATATCTCCATAGGCTATAGTGGAGAGTCAAAAGCCTACAAACTGTATGATCCCATCACCAAAAATGTTGTGATCAAAAGAGATGTTGAGTTTATTGAGAATGAAGCATGGGATGGAATGGTGGGCAGCACCATGGGTATTTTAGTCATAATACCCCTTGAAGATGAAGAAGTTTAGGACCATAGCAACTCTAGATGAGCTTCGAAGAGTAGAAGCTTAGGGAGAAACTATCATAGAGCTTTGGAAACCTATAGTTCTAGAGGTGTTCAATAGAACAATAGCTCCAGAGGTGGACAACATGATGGGGAGCACACAACAGGAAATGCAGAATGGGCCCTATTTTACTCACTGTCGGCCAGACAATCAAATGAGCCACCGATACATCACCATTGACTAGACAACCATCATCAGAAAGACTTTCTCAAGTCTTACCATGAACAAACTTACACTGATAGCTGACTTCACTTTTAGTGAGATATCACAGGACTCACACTGAGTCGTTCAATTCTCCATCATCGGCGAGACCTCTTTTTATTGGCCAAGTCTTTTGTCCTTCTATCGATACTGCGATGGTTGTTAAGTTCCCTTTGCCATAACCGTAATGGCTTCCACTGATTGGACGTGACCTTATCGGTATGACTCTTCTTGTCAGTGAAACTCTTAACTTGGCTTCTAATGCCACAACTCTTACCGATGGCATTTACCTTCAGCGTGACTTGTTCTGTTGATGAAACCTACTCTGGAGCTGCTAATACACCGATCATCCCAATATCACCTTTGATCTTTACTCGTTGGTGAGACATTTACTATCAGCCACCTTAGGGTTTGCTACGTCGATACACCGATGCATAGGTTGCCTTCTCTGAACCCTAGCACATGGAGATGCTAGGTCAACCTACTATGTGAAGTGCCCTATTTGGATCCTCTGCAGTATCGACATGAAACAAAACAAGAAGCAAAATGAATACTAGTGCAACAAAGCCATTTTGTTGATTTTGACAGAAATCATACTAGTGGAATGCTTCACGATGACATACGGTAACAATGGAAAGAACAGAAAGAATGGGGACCTACAGTTACACAATTTGCAATTATAAGAAATGAAAATTGAATTGATAGAACATAATAGCTTTATTTCTTTCTAGCATAATACACAATTACAATCACACCCTTCTTTGATCTGATTACCATGATCATTTATTTCATTCCTCTCAGTATTTATCAACTCACCCTAAGGAATACCAAACTAACTCCAAGAGGTTGGGAGACAACCATCTAAATAGCCTCCAACTACCATACTGCCTTATTTTTGGCATTATGTGGTTACAATTTGACAAATGTGCCCTAAGTCACTTGGGACTTACAAAATGAACCTAGACACAAACTGAAATGAATATGCATTGGTCAATAGACCTTATTACAATAGAAAACATGATTTTCTAGGTGCTCCTACACCATACTCCCCAGGTGAAAGTTGTCTCAAGTCCTCTTAGAGACTAACTGCTGCAAATCACCACCCTGCTTCTTGATGTCTTCTTCCAGCATCCATGTGGCTTCTAAGTCTGGAAGTCCTTGCCATTTGACCAAGTGCTCAAAATATGTCTGATTTTTGGTCTTCTTGGTTGTCCTGCTATCCAAGATGCACTCCATCTTCGGTGGTTCCTTAGGTGGTAAATATTGCACCCACTCTACATTGTCTTAGACAGAATCTATTGTACCTTCTCCTGTATCAGGACTCTTATTGAATGTCAAATCAGCAACATTGAAGATAGGTGAAATAACAATCAGGGAGTTCAATTTTGTAAGCATTAGAACCATATTTCTCCATAATCTGACAAGGTCCAATTTTTCTCATCATCAACTTGTTGTGTTTTCTTGTGGGTAGTCTGTTCTTGTTGAGATGAACCATGACCATATCTCCTATTTGGTACTACACATCTCTTCTTCTTTGATCCACTCTAGCCTTGATCTTCTGACTAGTCTTGTGTAGATTATTTCTGACTTGTTGATGGATCTCTTTCATAGCCTCTGCAAATGTATCAGCATGTCCACTACTTTTGTCCAACCCTTGAACATCTCATAATTCAAAAATTCCTCTAAGATGACTACCATAAACAACTTCAAAAGGACTTAGAACAGTACTTCTATTTGTAGAATCATTATAGGCATACTCTACTTGTGGGAGTACCACATCCCAACTACTACCATGTTCTCTTGTTAAACATCTCAACACATTGCCTATGACCTATTGACAACCTTAGTTTGGCCATTGGTCTGAGGATGATAGGCTGAACTAAAGGACAAATTTGTACCCAATCTTGTCCACAAGGTTCTCTAGAAATGTCCCACAAATTTGTTGTCTCTGTCAGATACAATATACAAAGGTAACCCATGAATCTTGACAATTTCTTTAAAGAACAAACCTACAATGTAACTAGCATCATTGGTGGTCTTACAAGGAATAAAGTGCGCCATTTTACTGAATCTATCTACCATAAGAAACACACTGATATTAGGCAATCCCATCACAAAATCCATACTCAAACTTTCCCAAGGTCTATTTGGTATGGGCAAAGGTTGGTACAATCCTGCATTGGTTGAGACCCCTTTTGCTTTCTGGAAAATCATACAACTCTCAACAAACCTTTTGATATTAGATTGCATCCTTGGTCAAAAGTAAAACCTTCTTACAAGATCTAAGGTCTTATTGAGCCCAAAATGTCCTCCTAAACCACCACTATGTTTCTTCCTCATTATATTATCCCTCATTGAACACTTAGGGATACATAGTTGACTTCCTTTAAACAAAAGTCCATCCTGCAATGTATAATCTAAAAATTCACTATGGAAAACATTGACAAACTCACTACATACCTTGTAAATCTCCTTGAAATCTTGGTCCTCTTCATACAATCCTTTGAGTACCTCAACACCCATGCTTTGTAGCTGCACTTCTTGCACTGTCAACACCCTTCTGCTTAAAGCATCAACAACCTTATTGGTTATTCCTTTCTTATGCTTGATGATGAAGATGTATGCTTGAAGACTTTCCACCCATTTCATGTGTCTATGGCTGAGCTTTTCCTATCCATTCTAAAAACTGAGAGCATGATTGTCAGTGTATACAATAAATTCCTTAGTAAGCAAGTAGTGCCTCCATTTTTTCAGAGCTTGTACCATAGCATACAACTCTAAATCATAAGAGGAGTACTTCCTCTTGGCTTCATTTAACTTTTCATTGAAGAAGGCTACTGGTCTGCCTTCTTGGCTCAACACTGCTCCTATGGCCAGCCCACTTGCATCACATTCAATTGTGAAAACCTTATTGAAATCAGGAAGTACTAAGATAGAATACTTGGCAACTTTCTGTTTTAGACTTTCAAAACTCTGATCTACCTCTTTTATCCACACAAACTTCATCTTGCCTCCACCCTTGATGGTCTCTAACATAGGTGCACAAATATCACTGTAGTTCTTAATAAATTTTCTATAAAATGTGGCCAAACCATGGAAACTTCTGACCTCTCCTACTTTCCTAGGTGTAGTCCAATTCAAAATAGCTTCTATCTTGGAAGGATCCATTTTCAAATCACCCTTAGAGATGACAAAACCTAGGTAGACTAATTCTTGTTTCATCAAGTCACACTTTTCCAAGTTTATTAGTAACTCCTAATCTTGCAGCCTCTTCAAGACTATCTCCAAATGTTTCAAGTTTTCTTCCTTGCTCTTACTAAACACCAAGATATCCTGAAGGTAGACTACCATAAATTTCCCTATGAATTCCTGCAATACCTCATTCATCAGCCTCATAAAAGTGCTAGGGGCATTTGAAAGACCAAACGGCATCACAAGCCACTTATACAACCCTTCATTGGTTTTGAAAGCTGTCTTCCACTCATTCCCCTCTCTTATCCTTATCTGGTGATACCCACTCTTCAAGCCTATCTTAGAGAAATAAGTAGCACCTCCCAAATAGTCCATTAGGTCTTCAATTCTAGGAATAGGAAACCTATACTAGATGGTTATCCTATTTATTGCCTTAGAATCAGTACACAGTCTCCATTTCTCATCTTTCTTTGGGGCTAAAATAGTAGGTACTGCACACGGGCTAAGGCTCTTCCTTGTCAACCCTTTGTTTAGGAGTTCTTCAATCTAGTTTGCTATTTCTTCATTCTGCTAAGGATTCATCTTATATGTTGCCTTATTAGGAAGTACTGCTCTTGGTATGAGGTCTATCTGATGGCTACTGTCTCTGACAGGTGGTAGGGAATCTGGTATATCTTTTGCAATCACTCCTTTGTAACTGTCAAGCAGATCTCTGACCTCCTTAGGCCCTACTTCTCTCACATTTTCCTTCTCTCCCCCCTTAAGCTTCACAATCAAAGAAAAACCTACTCCACCACCTTCCTTTAATGTATCCATGAATTCTTTTTCTCCTATCATCATTACACTAGATCCTACATGCTGTGGATCCTCTTCTACCAATGACTATATCCTATAAGTCACACCATCCTTTTGGAATGAGTAAGCATTCTTTTCTCCATCATGATGAGCCTTTCTATCAAATTGCCATGGTCTGCCTAACAAAAGATGGCAAGCATCCATTAGAAGGATGTCACACAAAATTTTATCTCTATACCCCCAAATACTAAATTCTACCCATGCCTATTCATTGATGAGTATGTGCTACCCCTTATTCAACCAACTAACTTTACATGGACTACTATGGGGTATCTTTTCTAGATTCAACTTATTCACTGCTTCCAAAGATATAATATTATCATTAGAACTAGAGTCAATAATAACTTTACAAACCTTACCTTGGATCTTGCAGTTGATTCTAAATAAAGCCCTTCTTTGAGATGGTTCAGTCTACACTGGTTCTTGTAGCAACGTCCTCTTGATCATTAGATTTTCTCCTAGTTTTGATGCTAGATTAATTTCAGGAGATGTCACGCTCCTTGCATCTTCTTGAATCAAAGTGGTTCTATTCTCATTACCATGAGAAGTTGAGGCCTTTTCTGGGAACTTGTATGCTTGGTGCCCTATCTGATTGTAGTTATAACATCTCATATTGGAGAATTTGGATCCTCTACCTGATCCACTTGTCCTACCTCTTCCATTAGGCCTTCTTCCTCGGTAGCCTCCTCTACTATTGGAGTCTCCAACTTGCTCTTCTTGGCTAGACTCACCACTAGGCCTCTTGTTAGGACTTCTTCCTCCAAAACTGCCTCTACCTCTAAAATTCCTTCCACCTCTACCTCTATTATTCTGCTCACTCTTTCTCTTTATCTTCTCTTCAACCCTTAAGGCCATTTGGAAACACTTGTTCACTATTTCTAGTGCTAAGATGCTGATCGCATCTTGGATGTTCATCCATAGGCCATTCAAATACTTGGCCACCTTCTTTGACTCTTCTTCTTGTCTCTTTGATCTGAGATTGAGTTTATGAAACTCTTGTATGTATGCATTCACATCAAGGTCTCTCTGTCTGAGGTTTTGCAATTTCTTATACATCTGGATGTCATAATCCAGGGGTAATAATTGTGCCTTGATTTTGGTCTTCATCCTTTCCCAAAAGATTATCATATTCTTCCCCTCCTTGACTCTCTCTCCTTGTTCATAATTCCACCATGCAAGAGTAGATCCCTTCAACCTCACCTTTACCAACTTAACCCTCTTATCATCAGGGACTTCTTTGTATTCGAAATGATTGTTCAATGACTCAATCCCGTCAATCACTTCTTCAGCTTCCATACTTCCACTATACATAGGTAACCCATCTATGGTGTCCCTATTGACTGACTTCAATGCATTTACAAATGCACTCTGGTTTGCTGGTATCTCCTCTATCTTTTTATTGGTTTCATCAATTTCTATATCGCCTTCATTGCTGTCACTTTCATCTTCCCTATCTTTGCTTTTGGACTGCTTGAGCTCTCCCAACTTGGATTCAAGCATCTCCTCGATCAGCTTCTTGATGGTGTCCTGCGACATACTTTTGAGAGGCATCCTCTCCGCCTCTGTCTCACTCTCTCTATCTGACATACACTATTCACAAACAGCACCCAAACACCAACACTCCTACAAATCCTCAAATTGACTTGCCGCTCAAATCTTTTTGGGCTTTGATACCAATATGATGGGGAGTGCACAACGAGAAATGTAGAACGAACCCTATTTTACTCACAATTGGCCAGACAATCAAATGAGCCACCAATACATCACCATCGGCCAGACAACCATCGTCGGAAAGACTTTCTCAAGTTTTACCGTGACCAAACTTACACCGATAGCTGACTTCACTTTCGGCAAGATATCGCAAGACTCACACTGAGTCGTTCAATTCTCCATCATCGACGAGACCTTTTTTATCAACCAAATCTTTCATCCTTCTACCGATACCCTGATAGTTGTTAAGTTCCCTTCACCTTAACCATAATGGCTTCCACCAGTTGGATGTGACTTTATCAGTATGACTCTTCTCATCAGTGAAACTCTTAACTTGGCTTCCGATGCCACAACTCTTACCGATGGCATTTACCTTTGGCGTGACTTGTTCTGTCGATGAAACCTACTCTAGAGTTGCCGATATGCCAATCACCTTGATATCACCTTTGATCTTTACTCCTCAGTGAGACATTTATTATCGGCCATCTTAGGGTTTGCTATGTTGATACATTGATGCACAATTTGCCTTCTCCAAACCCTATCACATGGAGATGCTAGGTCAACCTACTGTGCAAAGTGCCCTATTTGGCTCCTCTGTACTGTTGACACAAAACAAAACAAGAAGCAAAACAAATACTGGTACAAGAAGCCATTATGCTGATTTTGATAGAAATTGTACCAGCAAAATGCTTCATGATGACATGCAGCAACAATGGAAAGCATAGAAAGAATGGGGACCTATAGTTACACAATTTGCAATTACAAGAAATGGAAATTGAATTGATAGAACATAATAGCTTTATTTCTTTTGAGCACAATACATAAATACATTCACACCCTTCTTTGATTTGATTACCATGATCATTTTGGTTCATTCCTCTAGGTATTTATCAACTCACCCTGAGGAATACCAAACCAACTCCAAGCGGTTGGGAGACCAATCCAAACGGCTGGGAGACAACCGTCTAAACAACCTCCAACTGCCCTACTGCCCTATTTTAGGCATTATGTGGTTACAATTTGACAAATGTGTCCTAAGTCAATTGGGACTTACAAAATGAACCTAGACACAAACTAAAATGAACATGCATTGGTCAATAGACCTTATTACAATAGAAAACATGATTTTCTAGGTGCTCCTATACCACAACAATGCAATAGCTTTGATGGTCAACAACTCTAGAGATCATTAGCTCTAGAGTTCAACAAAGCAACAGCTCTGAAGGCCAGCAGTATAGTAGCTCTAGAGGTTAGAACATCAGAATCTTTAGAGGTAACTGAAACCCTACACTCACATCATTGATACTACACAGGACTAGAAGTGTGAGAGAGATTTATGATAGCACAAGGTATGTTGATTTTGATAAAAATTTACATTTCGCTTTATTCTCTTATAGTGATCCAATGCACTTTGAGGAAGCTATGAAAGAGGGGAAATAGTGTAAGGCCATGGATGAAGAGTTGGATTCTATAGAGAGGAATAATACATGGCAGCTAACTGATTTACTCAAGGGTAACCAAATCATTTGATTTAATTGGGTCTACAAGACCAAGTGTACTAATGAGGGTAAAATTTAAAGACATAAGGCAAGGCTAGTTGTTAAGGTGATGTAGAGCCAAACACCCTGACCTGCATTTCCCTTTGTATGTCCACCTTTTACTTGCCAATTGGCAAGATTATGCACTATCGGCTGACTAAAATACTATTCTCTCGATCTGATATCTCATATCGACCCTCTATTGGCAAAACATTCCCTATCGGCTTACTCAAGAATTCTCCCACCAATCTACATCTCTCTCCGATGTACCGATCACACCGATATAACCAATGGATACATACATGATGTGACCTGCGGATACCAGTTTCCTCCACCATTGCTACCGGTCGACACTCGTAAATGTTTCAACATACAATTGTAATATGCAATTGTAACATACAATCACAAGATGCATTCAGAACATGCATTTGAAAGGTTTGACCATTGACCCTCCTTGTATACAACCCGATGTACTTTTGCCTTGTACATTCGTAACATGCATTTGCAACATGCATTCAAACTCAATATGCTTTGTGACATACACACTCAACAGACCCTTGCAATATACACATAGAATGTATATCTGACATGCATTTGCAATATACACACAAAATGCATACTCAGTGAATCAACGCAAATCTTTGTTGTTTTGAACTTCTGCAAACCCTACGATTACCCAGATCTATTCCTTCATTAATCTAACATAGATCTTCACCCTGCCAACCTAGCACATGACAATGCTAGGATCTTTCAATGCATCTCATACATGATCCTGCAAGCATGAAATGGACAAACAGAAAACACAAAACGAAAGCACAAATTGACATGTATAGCCATTCCACCGATTTCAAAGAAATCTAACCGGTGGAATGAGCTAAGAACCCATCTTGGTCTTAGAACAGAAAAGCAATTTGCATAGAGAAAGAAATGAAATTGAATGCCCAAAAGATGTACAACACAAACATGACCTTGTTTATTATGCGTTCAAAAATGTATACAGATGGACTATTTTCACAGTCGCACAACTCAATACAATTCAATCTATCTACCATATGATCTCAATCAATCTGATCCTAGGATATTTATCTACTCGTCTTGAGTAGTACTGACCCGACTCCAAGCGGCTGGGAGACAACCTCCAAGTGGCTGGGAGATCACAACCGACTAATAACCTCTAACTATCTAACAACCTTCAGGATTATAGCTCAACAAGTGTCCTTGAGACTTACAACATAAACCTAGATACAAACTAGATTAACATGCATTGGTCAAACAGACCTTATTACATTTAATGGTCAGCTTAGGACCTTATTGGAAACATCAAAATGAACTGTAAATAGTTAAATGCCTTATGAAGGCCACTGTGGATTGGGTGCTCCTACACCATACACCCCACCATGAAAAGAACTCATGCCACATGAGTTAGGTCTTTGTCTTGCTCTAGCTGTATACTCTATTGTCTCATGTCTTCCCCATGATCTCTAGACTACATTGTAGGCTCATCTCATACCTATCCTTTGCTTGCCATTCGGTCTTACTATAACATCTGTCTGAACACCTGCATTGGAAACCTTGGTAATGGCTTCTTGTACTGCTGCTATGGCAAAATTTGTTTGCCTTTCAACTCTTGTTGGTGCTAGAGGACAAACAAATGTCCCAATTATGATTGCATCACCTTCTTTCCAATCAACTTGTAGCTGCTTACAAACCTGTTCTTCAACCTTCTGCTGATCCATCAGATCTCCAGCATTCAGAACTTAAACCTTCTTCAAACTGTGATCTCCACTCCTTGAGATATCCTCTACTATCTTTGACTCTGTTTCATTGATCTACATAAATTCTTTCTTTCCCACCAAAATAACCTTGGCTACCTTTTGTACTGCAGCATCCTCCTACAATGGTGTCATCACAAAAGTCCTCCCATCCTTCTTGATGGTGTAACTATTAGCATATCCATCATACAATGCTCTCGTATCAAATTGCCATGGCCTACCCAAAAGTAGGTGACAACATTCCATGGGCAATATGTCACACAAATCCCTATCCTGATATTCTCCAATCTGAAAATCAACATATGCTTGTTCATATACCAAAAGTGATTGACTATCATTGACCCAAAATGCTTTATAGGGATTTTGATGAGGAATCCTATTCAGTTGCAACTTATCCACCATTTCCTAAGATACCATATTATCTGTAGAACCAGAATCTATTACTACATTGCATAACTTACCTTTAGTTTTGCTTTTGGTCCTAAAAAGAGCTCTCCTTTGTAACATGTCCTTAGATGTCTTCAAGATTGTTCCCCTTAGCATCAATGATTCTCCATCTTTAGCTGGGGCTGCACTTCCCTTTTGGAGAGTTAACACTTTCATCGACCTTCTCTTCTTGCACAAATTGAACTCTCTTGTCATTCTTCCTATCATCTCTTGATGATGAACCTTGCCTTTCTGGACATTTGAATGCTATATGACCAATTTCATTACAATGATAACATCTCCCAGTGAAAACATTAGAACATCTACCACCTCCAAATCTGCCTCTTGTGCCTTTCTATCCACCTCTGAAATCAAACTACTCCTATCCTTTACCAGTCTCTTTTTGGTTAGACTCACCACTAGGCCTTTGGTTAGGACTTCTTCCTCCAAAAATGCCTCTAAAATTTCTATCACCTTTTCCTCTATTGTTCTGTTCACTCTTCCTCTTTATCTTCTCTTCAGCCCTTAAGGCCATTTGGAAACACTTGTTCACTATTTCTGGTGCTAAAATACTGATCTCATCTTGGATGTTCATCCTTAGAGCATTCAAGTACTTGGCCACCTTCTCTGACTCTTCTTCTTGTCTCTTTGATCTGAGGCTAAGTTTATGAAACTCTTGTGTGTATGCATTCACATCAAGATCTCTCTGTCTGAGGTTCTGCAACTTCTTATACATCTGTACATCATAGTCCAGGGGTAAGAACTGTGCCTTGAGTTTGGTCTTCATCCTTTCCTAGGAGGTTATCATATTCTTCCCCTCCTTAACTCTCTCTCCTTGTTCATAATTCCACCATACAAGAGAAGATCCCTGCAACCTTGCCTTTGCCAACTTAACCCTCTTATCATTAGGGATTTCGTTATAGTCGAAATGATTGTTCAATGCCTCAATCCAGTCAGTCACCTCTTTAGCTTCCATACTTCCACTATACATAGGTAACCCATCTATGGTGTCCCTATTGACTGACTTTAATGCATTTAAAAATGCCCTCTGGTCTGCTGGTATCTCCTATGTCTTTTTACTGGTTTTGGTAATTTCTGTATCACCTTCATCCATGTCACTTTTAGCTTCCCTCTCTTTGCCTTTGGACTGCTTGAACTCTCCCAACTTGGATGCAAGCATCTCCTCGATCAACTTCTTAATGGTGTATTGCGACATATTTTTTGGAGGTATCCTCTCTGCCTTTGGACCTCACTTTCTTTGTCTGACATAAACATTCACAGACAACACCCAAATGCCAACACTCCTACAAATCCTCAATTCTATTTGCCACCCAAATCTTAACTCGCTCTGATACTACTATGATGGAGAGCCAAAAACCCTGACCTGTATTTCCCTTTGTATGTCCACCTTTTACTTGCCTATCGGCAAGATTATGCACTATCGGCTGACTAAAATACTATTCCCTCAATCTAATATCTCATATCGACCCTCTATCAGCAAAACATTCCCTTACGGCTTACTCAAGAATTCTCCCACCGATCTGCATCTCTCTTTGATGTACCGATCACCCCAATACAACCAACGGATACATACATGATGTGATCTACGGATACTAGTTTCCTCCACCATTGCTACCGGTCGACACTCGTATCAAGGACAATGTATGTTTCAACATATAATTGCAATATGCAATCGTAACATACAATCACAAGATGCATTCAAAACATGCATTCGAAAGGTTTAACCATTGACCCTCCTTGTATACAACCCGATGTACTTTTGCCTTGTACATTCGTAACATGCATTTGCAACATGCATTCAAACCCAATATGCTTTGTGACATACACAATCAACAGACCCTTGCGATATACACATAGAATATATATCCGACATGCATTTACGATATATACACAAAATGCATACTCAGTGAATCAATGCGAATCTTCACTGTTTTGAACTTTCGCAAACTTTGCGATTACCCAGATTTATTCCTCCACCAATCTAACACAGATCTTCACCCTGCCAACCTAGCACATGACAATGCTAGGATCTTTCAATGCATCCCGTACATGATCCTGCAAGCATGAAATGGACAAATAGAAAACACAAAATGAAAGCACAAATCGACATGTACAGCCATTCCACCGATTTCGAAGAAATCTAACTGGTGGAATTGGCTAAGAACCCATCTCGGTCTTAGAATAGAAAATTGATTTGCACAGAGAAAGAAATGAACTCGAATGCCTAAAAGATGTACAACACAAACAGGACCTTGTTTATTATGCTTTCAAAAATGTATACAGACGCTCTGTTTTCACAGTCGCACAACTCAATACAATTCAATCTGTCTACCATATGATCTCAATCGATCTGATCTTGGGGTATTTATCTACTTGCCTTGAGTAGTACTAACCCGACTCTAAGTTGCTGGGAGATCACAATCGACTAACAACGTCTAACTGTCTAACAACCTTTAAGATTACATGTCAACAAGTGTCCTTGGGACTTACAACATAAACCTAGATACAAACTAGATTAACATGCATTGGTCAAATGGACCTTATTACATTGAATGGTCAACTTAGAACCTTATTAGAAACATCAAAATGAACTGTAAACAGTTAAATGCCTTATGGAGGCCACTGTGGATTGGGTGCTCCTGCAACACAAGGGGTACAAATAACAGCTTGGGAGAGATTATGATGAGACATGTACCAGTTGCAAGACTAGAAACAATCTGGACAGTCATAGCAATAGCAACCCAATATAAATGGAAGTTGTATCAAATGGATGTGAAGTCAACCTTCTTGAATGGAGTGCTAAAAGAGGAAGTGTATATGGAACAACCAATTGGCTATGAAGTCCCAGGGAAAGAGTACAAAGTATATAGGCTCCCAAAAAACCTCTATGGGCTAAAACAAGCATCTAGGGCATGACCTACAATAGAATAGATTCATATCGAATGAATAATGGCTTTAGCAAAAGTAGCAGTGAGCCCACACTTTACATCAAAGTAACACAAGGTAATATTTTGATGGTTGTTTGGTATGTAGTCACTATCTAGAAATAGTGATCTCTTCATTGCTAATTTCAAAAAGGTAATGTAGAATGAGTTTGAGATGGTAGACTTAGGTCTTGTTGAGAATTTTCACACCATTTCAAAAAAATTAATTCCAATGCTTGAGATATTAGACACACTAGCTATATGAATGGAAAGTCTTCAATATGAGATTATGGTAGGAGTTTCTTAAAGATTCAGTGACGGGAAACCACTGAGAGTCATAGCACAACCTATCATAAAAGTCTCAGCCTATAATATCAATCGCAACTTATATTAAAAGTCAAGGCAACCATAGTCTTCAAGGCCCTGTGAAATGAAATGCATGCATTTCTAATAAAACTCCCGCAACCTTATATAATGAAGCCGATGCCTACTATAAATGGTGTAAACATCAGAGGAAAGGAGCGGTCTCTATGGCAAAGGAGCAGCCTATAAGTTAAGATGCAAATCGTTTCAAAATAGAGATGCTAGTAATGCTAAATCATTGCACAGCATCAAGCAAAAAAATAGCGCACAATATCACCAACGACACAATACAAACGGAAATGACGGTGACTTGTTTAAACAAAGATAGTCATTAAAAGTGAAGAACAATGCACGAGCATTGAATCAATGGCACAAGCCATAAACAAAGTGGCACATCCTGATCTACAAAATGAAGGTGCAACTTGTATGAAGTATGGTGGCTCTAAGGGAAGGCGCTGCCATCAAAATTAGTTGTAGGATCTCAAGATAAAGACTCAGCAATACAAGTACAAACATAAGCTTCGGTCTTAAGTATAGTGCTGCCATATGAATTAAAAGTGCACCATAACGGTGGCACCACCTCTCAGAAACAAAGTGTTACCATAGACTCAAAGCACATTCTATGTAAAGGCTTATAAAAGGCTCGGCCTATATGGAATCATAGCGTAGCATCTCCAAACACAGGATCGAGATTAAGAGTCATAATGTTGTTATATGAGGCAAGCCACAAGGTTATAGAAGATGGCGCAAGTTATAAAACATGGCACAAGCCACAAGATACGCACATCAATCTAAGGATGGCATAAGATACAGATAAAGCGACAATCACATTAGAATGAAAGAATGGTGTGACCTTATATGACACAGCCACTAGCAGTATAAATGATGCGTAGCACAAGCATGGCAGAGTCTATAGCAAATGGTGGTGCTGCCTATGTAAGATCATGGTGCATATTCCAAGTTTCAAAATGCAGGATAGATATGATTCAATACACCAACAATAGAGAGACTCAGCTACCGTAGATAAGAGATTCATCCGACAGTCTACCCACAGGATAGGAGAAGTCAAAGTTGTCAGTTGAAGGAAGAGCGCTAGGGCTCCACGTGGCTGTAGGGAGAAAAGTAAATATTTTATTTTGTTTCCATAATGTCATGAGAATGTTTCATTGAATCTTTATTAAAATCTTTCACTATTAAAATCTTTCAATATTTTATAAAGTGATTCATTATATAAAGTGGTTCATTATAAGGTGATTCATATTATTAGTTCCTGCCTTTGGAAACATAGTGAAAAATGAATTTTTTTTTATTACATTTTAAATATTGAATACATAAGTACTAAATTGGCTATTGATTATTATTACATTTTAAACATTAAATTCATAAGGACCAGCAGGCATGAAAACAGAGGCAATAAATTCATTGTATCCATTGTATCCATTTTAAACATTAAATGTATCCATTGTATTCATTGTGTCAAAACAGTATTAAATGTATCCATTGAATTCATTGTGTCAAAACAGTAGGCATTATCTCTTTTCCTGAATTGTTTGGCCCTGTTCCATGCGTAGTGAAATTTTGGTGTAAAGATGGTAAGCGCAGTTTCTAAAGTGGTCGGGCTTTTTCTAATTTGGGTAAGTAGTCCTCTGCGATGGAGCTAGCTATACATTGCACATGTGGAATAGGCGTTTGATCAACATTGTTTGATTTGCAGACTCGGAGGTATCAAGTGCAGCTCATCTTTGCGATCTATAGAGTGATCTGTTGCAGCTACGTACACTGGCTTTGTGTTTTCAAGCTCCTTTTTTTTTGTTTGATATTTTTTAAATGCGTACAATTTACTTAAAATTAAGCTGCATGGCATGTGGCGAGTCAAACTCTTCCGTTGGTGTACTAGTTAGTTCTAGTTGTGTTTGAAATGTTAAACGTTTGGATTGGCTGTTTATGTTCTGGGTGGTATTGGTCCTTTTTTTGGGGTTCTTCTCGGAGGTTTTCAGCCCTGATTTGGAATTGGGTATTGACATTTGTAGCTATTTTCGAAGTATTTTGAGAGAACTTGCTGCTTTTTACAGAAAATTTTGCAGCGGTTACAATTTTGGTTGTGATTTCATTGAGAATAATGTGGCGGGATTTGAGGTTAAGATTTTCTGTATTGCATTGTGGTTTAAATTGAGTTTTTGGGCTTGGTTTTGATGGGAAATTAATCTGTCGTTTTACCTGAGGAATTCTGCAGCGGCTCCAGTGCTGGGTGTAATTTTATTGATGCTATTGTGGTTTTGGATTGTAAAGTAAGCTTGCATTGTATATCAGGTTTTATTGGGTTCTTAGCTTTAGGTGTTCGATGCTAGAAGTTTGCATTGCTTTGCCTGTCAAAGACCTGTAGTGGTTTGAGCGCTGGGTGTAATTTAGTGAGAATATTGTGGGCTCTGAGGGTAAATTAAGCTGCTCTGTAAATTAAGCTGCACTATATAGCAGGTTAGAGCGGGTTTTCGGCTTTGATTTTTGAGTTTCAGTTAAGCTAAATTGCATTGCTCTAACTGTGAAAAAATCCTTCAGTTGTTTCAGAGCTGGGTGTAATTTTAGTTAGGATATTTTGGGGTTTGAGTAAAATTTAAGCTGCATTGCATTGGATGTTAAGGCTGGGTTTTTAAGCTTTGGTTTGTGGCTTCTAAATTAAGCGTTTATTGCATTGTGTGTTAGAGCAGTGTTCTCTGTGTTTTAACTGTTAATGTCTTCTTAATTTGGAAACGTTGGATTGCAACTGTACTCTTTATGGTTGTTCGGTTAAATGCTTGTTTTATTTGGAAGGTTAGCTTTTGTTTAAGCTATTTTCTTACCATAAGTAGTGGGGTTTTGTGTCTGTGTACTCAGAGGGCTTAAATTTTGACAGTCAACCTTGACTGTCAAGCAATTTTTTTATGACAGTTATCTATTCAATAGTGTCTTTAAAATATTATGACATACTTTAGTATAAGTAAATTATACAAAAACCAAATACATATATCATAATAATCCTATATAAATTTTGACAGTTTGTCCAAAATCTCTCCTTTAATATGATACAATCTTTTCAAAATTTCAGTTGTATTTTACAGCTAAAATACCTAAATACAGATATACAACTGTCAAATTTAAGACCTATGTAGTGTTGATTGCCTTTGCTGTGTAGTTTAATGAGGAGAGAGCTTTTCCATGAATTTTGGAGCATTATTTCTAAAGTTTAGTCACATTGCTGAGTTTGTTTTATAGAATATGTTGAGAGGCCTTCAGGAATTATTGAACATGCTTAATAGTGTTTTATTTTGTATCAAATTGCCTTGAAGATTATTTAGCAGTTTATTTGGTTTTCTGTACATGCTGCCTTATTTTGAGACTTTTAACATTATAAAGAATTTATTAAGCCCTCAGTTATTCTGAGTTTTTAAAGATTGTTTTAGTAACTTTTTCTGTCTTTTCTTTTTGGTCGGGTTTGATGTCAAGATTATATCAAGTTGTTCGTAATTTTAAAAATGTTATTCTCGCTGAGTTTTTGTTAGAGCTTGTCGAGTTTGGGGCTTAAAAAACAGCTCTTCAGCATTTACGTCTCCGATCTTGGCATGCTTGTCCTTTTGATTTATGCAGGTGTTTATATCTGGGACCTGTTAGGAGTGAAGAATTGTGAACATTCTTAATTAACAACCTCTATATATTCATGATACAGAGCTGAATTGGAAGCAATACATTCAGATTTAATTTTACAAGCTTCATTTCCAAAATGTCTGGAGAGAAAACTTTACCTCCTGCAATGGCACCAAAAGTAGCAGGAGCTGAAGGGAATACCTCCACATCCTAATCCACCAGCGGGATTTGTACCCCAACAGGTAGCTGTGCCTGGTCAACAATCTACTCCTCAGATACCCACAATGCAAAGACCAGAAGGCCCCCAGCCCCTCGCATTCTACCCATGACAAGACCTGATAGGGGCCGAGCTAGTTGATCAATAAAGCTTCTGTCTAATCACTTTGGTGTATCTTTTTCAAATCTTCAAGAATCTTTTCACTACAATGTCAGTAAAATTTACACTAGTTTCTAATTCATCTGCATTGTGTCCTGTTTTTGAATTCTTGTAAGCATTATATAAATTTTATTCTATTTGTTATGATTCCAGAACATGAGGAGTTTTAAACTTATGGCCATCATGATAAATTTATTTTTGATATGACTTGAGATTTATTTTTGACATTTTTAATTGCGGTGCAACTGTTAATTTCAGGTTACAATCAGCACTGATCGTGGATCTATTACTAACAAGACTTTATTGAGGAAAATAATAGATAAAGTGAAGGAAGTCTATGGCCAGACTGAGCTGGATGGCAAGGAATTTGCTTATGATGGAGAGAAGCCTGAAGCGCATGTTTACTATTGAAGCTCTTCCTCAA
The DNA here is from genome assembly GCA_027924645.1 of Cunninghamia lanceolata. Taxonomy (NCBI): domain Eukaryota; kingdom Viridiplantae; phylum Streptophyta; class Pinopsida; order Cupressales; family Cupressaceae; genus Cunninghamia; species Cunninghamia lanceolata. Next base: position 4,972,317 of record BSBN01000643.1, read on the forward strand.
CTCAACACTGAATGTACCGTTTTTCTTGAGGAGGCAGCCAGGTAAGCATTTTATGCAATGCATAGGTTGTATGCATTTTGGGAAACATGTAATATCTCTTCCCTTCTAACCAGCATCATTATTTTGCCCTTTGTAGTGAGCTGTCATGCAAATCATGTATGTTTTCGTCTCTTTAATCTGTGAGTGTTCTCCATTTTCAATCAGCGGTTCTGGGGCTGGTGACAATGGAAGAAAGAAAATCAGAAGAGATGACAGAGCAGAGAAATTCAAGGTAGAGATCAATTTTTCTGCAAAGATCTCAATGAAATCTCTTGAAGCAGTTTTAAGAGGGGATGTGTCTGACAAATGTCAGGGTTTTGTAATTGTTGTTCTTGAAAATTTGTTGTGGTTTTTTCCTAATTTTGTTCATCCCTTTTCTTTCCTTCCCCATGTAATCTTTTTGGGATCTCTGCTGAGAAATTTTTGTTCACAGTTCTAGTAACATTGTTCACATCTGTCTTTAAAGGAAAATTTAGATGTACCTTAGAATTTGTCTGCAATGCATACTTTTAGGGAACTTCAGCTGTGTTCTAAAACTTTTTATGTTAACACTACATACTGTTTGCATTTGGTTACACATCACCCTTTTATTTAGAATAATTTTGTAAAAAGAACATTAGTTGCCTAAAAATGAAACACATCGATTAATTGTAAGTTGCATGCTTTTTTGCAGAATGTTATTCTTGGTGCTTGGCTTAGTGATATTTCTCAAGAACGATATGAAGTCAGGGAAAAGAAATGTATAAAGAAGGTAGTTTCTCTCACAGTTTCTTGCTGATTCCATGCAAATTTCTCTTATGGCTTAATTGTTTCTTTCCCTAATAAATTCAATATGTAATTGATACAGAGACCAAGGGTTTTGAAAGCCATGGGAAGAGTAGAAAGTGACTCAGAATAATCAGGCAGTTTCATCTCAATTGTATTTGCAAACAACAGTTATTTTGGTGCATGTATCATATCACATTGATTTGTTTGGTGACATCAGTCAGAGTGCCATTTGCTGTTGAAAATGCATGGCTTGCTTATTGAAAAGATTGGTTTCGGTACATGGAAAATCTTGTGACTGCCTCTTTAGCATTATCTTTCACAATGCCAAATTCCATGTAGCAAGTCTGGTCTGCTCTATGAGAAACACTAGTGCAAATAGCCTGTTGCTCATTTTCAGATACATTTCTCTGTTTAATTTTACTGCTTGTCAGTCTGACTATTAATGCCATGTACAATTTGAGAGTTTCGATAGTGTTTCGATAGTGTATATATATATAGATAGATATAGATATATAATTATATGCTTTAGAATATAGATTTTAGGTTAGTTTGTTCACCGTTGCACATATCAGGATTAGCGCTATTTGGCAAATTTATGTATTATTAGATTAATGTAACATGTGGAGTTTCTCTACGAGACCCATTATTGGGCATTTACTCTTTTATCCCTGGTGATGGGTCTATTTGTAAGACTAGAAAGGCTGGACATTAATTTAATAATACAGGAATTTTCAAATAGCTCTTATCTTAAGATATAAATTTTTCCTTTTATCTTCTTCATACTTTTCCCCTGTTCCCAAAATCTAGTTAAGAAAGATGACTAATCTCATAAAATGTATGTCCCAAAACCTTTGTATCTATTTTGCAACATAACAAGTATTTCACATTCACTCTGCAAGAACAGTAAAATTTTCAAGCCAATGTTATAAATGAGTTTTAATGATTAGAAAATGCTACTCAATGCTAAGGTACTGCATCCAGCATCCCTAGGTATATATCCAATTTTCATTTTCTCCTCTCATTATTTGGAGAGAATGGTTATCTAAAGTTAAACTTTAAGTCCTTTTAAGTTATTGTAATTTCTTGCTTGGGATTTACATTGTTATAGAATTTGATTTTCAAGGTTATATGGCTGTTGACAGGTTACTTTTATAATTGCATTCAGTGTCCTTTTGGCTGGAGCTGCTCTAAATGACCAGCACAATGAACATGAAGCTTTTTTTTCTGCTTATTGTTATGTCTTAAAGACTGGGGTCTTAGTGCTCAAATTTATGAAAACTGCATAATCTCTAAGAATATTAAACAAATGTGATCTTGTAAAAACAAAAGTTTTGACCAAGTCAACAAAAGTGAAACTGTATATTGGTCAAATTGTATGAGTCAAAGTGCATTTGCATAATGCATACAAGCACATGTTAGTCCAGGTACATGCAAGACTTTAGATACAAAAGTGAGCACATGTATACAAGATACAAAAGTGAGCATGTGAAAAGCTTTGTATATATGCATAAGACTTTAGATAAAAAAGGGAGTGCATGTATATTAGATACAAAAGCGTATACAAGATACAAAAGTCACCGCATGAAAAACTTTGTATAAAGAAAAACTTTGTATAAATGCATAAGACTTTAGATACAAAAGTGAGCGCATGTATATTAGATAGAAAAGTGAGCGCATGTATACAAGATACAAAACTCACCGCATGAAAAACTTTGTATATAGATACAAAAGATTTTATTTGTATATATGCATAAGACTTTAGATACAAAAGTGAGTGCATGTATACAAGATACAAAAGTGAGCACATGTATACAAGATACAAAAGTCACCACATGAAAAACTTTGTAGATTCATGTATGTATACAAGATGCAAAAGCAAGAACATACAAATGCATAAAACATACAAACATAGAGTATACAAAGGCATAAAGCATGTAGATACAAATATACAAATGCATAAAGGTAAAAATGCAAAACACGAATATACAAATACACAAGCACCAAACATGCATATATAAAGAAACAGGTGGGCCCTGTTGGGACTGAAATTTGGTTCCAATTTTAGTCAAAATGTTATGCTTCCATCATAAAAAGTTTGATTGTTGCACCAGTAAAAGACCAAGATAAAGTGCTATAGAACATCATTTCAAGACTAAATAGTCCTATTTCAATGGACATAATGGTGGAGATAACACATGGGATATCAAGTTAATTGTTACCACTGAAAGAGGGCAAAGATAACATATCGGTGGGATCATTGTTATTGGCAAAGATAATTTAATTTATACCAATCTTATACCTCTCACCGACGGAGCTTCGAGAAATACACAAAAGGAAGTAAGTATCGGCGTAAGATTGATCATCGGGAAGAAAATCTCAAAGGTTACCGATGAACTAAGTGATACCGATGAATTTCGTCGGAAGGAGAGTTACCAAGTCACGCCAATTGGTATGAGATATTACTATCGGTGAATGCTTTACAAGACCCCCCGATAGTGTAGATCATACCAATGGAGTATTTTGGTGAAACTCTCGCCAAAGCATCCTATGGAATCGAAGGAGATAATAAGCATCGATAGGACATGAGCATCGGAGTAAACATTTAATAGGTCTCCGATACTCTGGTGTCTTGGCGAAACAACAAAAGGCACTTTTGATATGAGTCACACCGATATACATATCCATCGGCATAGCTAAACAGGTCGGAATGAAATATATATGTCTTACCGACTCACAGGTCGCAGCGATAAAAGTGTCAGTGACACTTCGGCAAATTCTCTCCAATGAAAGATACTAAGTGGCCATCGGGGAGATAAACATTGTTGGGTGACTTAAAAAGATTACCCCGATGGTATATCTTACTCTGATAGACATGAGGATTACACACATTGATAAGAAGTCTCACAAATAACTATATCGGTAAAACGTTAAGAAAGTCCTTCTGATAAAAGATATAAAGTGGCCATCGGGAAGACGATAAGGATCGGATAAACATAGATATGCTATCCCGATGGCATTGATCACCCTGATAACACTTATAGTCACACACATCAGTAAGACTCTCACCGATAGTCATATCGGTGACACTCAAGAGATCGGGAAAGACTGATTTTCTCACAGCAATGTAAAGTGTCTTGTCGACGCAAAATACAGGAACCCTAAAAACAACATTTAAATTTGAATGGTTAATACACTCTTCTAACATTTGAAAAATGGTTTTATACAGGATATTCATAGTGGGGATCAAACCACAAAACACCCGCGAAAGGAGTTTGAGCAACTGACAAATCATCGATAAAGGGAGAAATTACTTGAATAAATACATTTGTTCAAATAAATCTATTTGGATTGTTTGATCATACATTAATTTGTGTTTTATCTGGTCTTTGTAGTATAATAAAGGAATCCTTGAAGGAGATTAAGCAGAATTACAGTTGAAAATCTTTGTTTGATTCTAAGATGGTTATCCATCTGATGATTAAGACGACTGTTAATCTTTCTGAATTTGTTTGTTTAAACAAATATTGTTGTTCAGTTATCAACCATCACAACCATTGTAACTAGTCTGAAGCTTGTATACCTCTCTTTATAAGAGATGACCAAGACCAGAGAGAGGGGGAGAATATTATATTATGGGGAGGAAATTAGAGAGAGAATAGGAAGAAACATTATAGATTAGATTTGAACCGCACTGCTAGTTCATTTTTAATATATTTTATTTTTGGTAGATCATGTACAAGCTTTCTCTGATGGAATCAAGTCTGTAATCATGAAGAAGTGACTGCAAATTTTGGTATCAACTATCTGTTAAATTCATTCAATTATATGACTGTCTCCTTTCAAAGTCTTCTCTATTATTCAATTTGAGTTATCAAGTATATCTTCAAGTTGTCTATACACATTTGCTGTTATAGTGTGATGAGATTAATTGGTTTCTACTTCTAGAATTAAATCCTTTAAATCTATCATAGTAACTGTGAAGGCATTGTCATGGATCTATAAGAATAGTCATATAATTAGTGTTTGTATTCTATCTCTAGTTTTTGATAAATCTGTTATAATTGTAGTATTATTCTAATAGGTTCCTTCAAACAAGGATTAAATCCTTTTAGATGAATGCAGGTAATTTAATTTTGTCAATTGGATATATAAGTATGGAATATTAACTACTTCCTTGCAGGGTTGTACAAGTTACATACCTATTCTTTCATGCCAGGTAGTTCAAATTTTTACCAAACAAATAGTCATTTGTTTCATAATCATACTGACTCTATATTCAATAAGGCATTGGTCTAATATTTTCATTATTATTTATCCAAATTCATTTTAGATTTACTTAGTTAGATTGCATTATTGTTTTAGCATTACAATTTAGATTATTCTTAGAATTTAACTTGCTATCTTTTATCTATTTTATAACTTGTGCCATTATAAATAGCTAGATTGATTCTAAACTTTATCTACTTTATTAATTAGAGGTTTACCTACCTAGGTCTGGCAGAGCCTAAAGCGAAGGGGGTTTAGCCATATCTAACCCGTGTCAGTTAGCCAAAAATGTCAAGAGAGCTTGGCACCCTCTTAGGTATAACAACCTGTGTTTTTGAGACCTAACAAAATTGGTGACTCTACTGGGGATGTCAAAGTGATAGTATTACCTACAGATTCCTATGTTTTTCCCGTCCGAGTCATAACAGAATTGGTGACTCTATTGGGGACAACATATAGAGAAACCTGGTAGTAGACCATGTTATTAGAGTCAGAGAATTAAAGCGTATAACTCTACTGGTGGAAGGAAAAACCCAGAAGATTGATTAGTCCTCTAAATAGAGGTGGTGACTCTACACTAAACCTAAATTACTTTTCTGATAAAAGTGTCATAATGGATGGTAGGAGATCTAAAGCTGATGGTAAAAAACTACAATCATCCCCACCTTTAAAAGCTCCTACTAAGAAGACTGGAATATCAAGTCAGCCTTGTAATACTAATAACCAATTCTCTCCAGATGATACCTCAAAACAGACACTAATAATTCATAATAGCTTCACTTCCTTGCATGAATCAGATGAATTGCAATCCAACAATCAGTATACTCACTCTGATCATAACAGATCTGATGATGTCCTTGCACAGTACAGACCCTCCTTTCAGGAACAGCTTGAACATCAGGCTCAGATTGAGAAAGAGATAGAACAAAAACAAGCAGAACATGACTACCAAGCATCACTGCAACAGGGTGAAGAAGCTCAAGATTAATTCATAGATCAGGTAACATCCATGCAAATCCTTAATAATCAGCCAAAAGACATGAGAACTGGGGATCAGGTGCAGTAAGAGGTGCTTAAATTACAGAAAAAAATTAAGTTGGCTAGATTGAAAGAAGAGGAAGTAAAGATGAAACAAGAACTACAACAAATAGAATCTAGAACTAATGTAACCAGTTCAAAGTATGTGCCTCCCCATAGGCAAGGTGGACATGTTCAAATAAGCAATCAAATAGGGTTACATCAAAATGCAAGTAGTTCACATACTTCAGCAGCGCCACATGTTAGCCATGCTCAACAAAATATTCCACCTCAAAATCTAAGACCATCCAATGCACACAATAGCTAATCCTTATCCACCACCTGGTCATCACCATATTCCACCTCACCATCAAAATGTAAACACAGCATCTCACAATACATATAATAATCCTCCTCTACAAAATAGGCAAATGCAGAGACCTCCACCTGTAAATACTGGGAATGTTCACCAACAGCATCCACCGCCAGGGCATAGACTTAACAATCAACAACCATGACCTTCCCCACAACAAAATATGTATGATCAATATGCCCAACCCAATATGTATCCACAACCTCCATTTGGATACCAATATTATCCGCCATACCCAAATATACCACTTCCTAATCCTACAAGTATGGCCAGACAATTTGATATAATTGGGTATCAGCTATATCCTTATCCCATGGATAATAGTTAGAGGAACAATGTGCCTAAGTTTACAGGAAGTAGTGAATTGACTGTTGAAGAACATATCAAATGATTCAATGCTTTTATACAGGATATTGGCAATGAATATGAGGATATAAAAATGAAACTGTTTATAATATCTCTTACTAATGAAGCAAGAGATTGGGTAAATAGCTTACCAGACGCTACAATATATTCCTTAAGAGACTTCCACGATCAATTTTTAGAACAATTTGGAAATCAATGTGCTCCAGAATTTGCTCTTCATGAATTAATAACTATTCAAAAGTATCAAAATGAACAGGTGTATGATTTTAATTTAAGATTCACTAAACTATATAATAAGGTCTCACAAGAATCCAAATTGAACAACCAAGCACCCCTAAGAATATACTTGAAAGCATTTGACCCGAAGACAGGTTATGAACTCAGGGGAAAAAGTCCTAGAACTTTGGCAGAAGCACAAAAAATGGCTCTCACCATTGAAAACAATAAAAAAGCTGCTGGGATGATTGGAAAAAGAGATAATATAAGAGTTCCCCAGAATCCTAATCCTCCTATAAACAAACAAGAATACTCACATAAGAATGAAAGGCCAAGACTCCATGATATGCCATATCATACGAACTAGAAAGATGGAAGGCCCTTGGATACTAACAGGAGACATAACTATGGAAAAGACACTCTTGACCCTTTGAAGAAAAATGGAGTCCATATGATAGAAACTGCTCCATGGTGTATGCCCTGTAATTTACCACACTCCCCTGATTATTGTGTGGTAGCACAATCAATACAAAAAGGAGAGACATCTTATAACCCTGAGATGGATCATCACACTATAAATATGTTGGGTATCACACCTTTCACTGTTGAAGAAGATTATTCATCTGGCAAGGAAGCAAGGTATGAATATGATGTAGGAGCACAAAAATATAATGTGAAATTAGGAGGACAAGAAGTATTTTCTGACCATGAAGAAAACATAGGAAATTGTGGATATGACCCTAATATAGCACAAAGCTACAATCGGCGAAAACCTTCTGAGGTAGAAAGAAAAGCTTTAACAATGGTTGCGGTAGCACAAGCCAAGAGTAATTACAACCTGAGAAATAGGACAATCAATGTTGAAGAAGGAACTCCCAGAAGTATATTTATAAAAAATCAGACTTCTGGTAAAAATGATAAATATGAGAAAACACCTCATGATATACCTCCCGTTGACACACCAAACAAAAAGAAGGACGGCACAAAAACTAAAGAAAAGGGACAAACAAAAGTTAATGGGTCAGAATTAAACATAAATCCCTCATTTGATATTGCTCAAGTTGTTTCTCAAATGAAAGTATCTGTGCCACTTCTAGAAATGATGAAGGTAGAAAAATATAAAAATATAGTGGTGAAGATGATATCAAATGTATCAGACAAAAAACCCGAACAACGTAGTCCCAAAATAAATATGCAACAAGAATCTATCAAGAGACTTGAGGTATACTTGGGTGAAACATTAATGAAAAATCCATCTCAAGTAGATCTATTCTATATTACCTTGCTGATAAACAACAAATTAGTCAAGAATTGCATGCTTGATTCAGGAGCAGTAGTAAACATAATGCCCATGGCTATTATGAAAAAGTTAGGAATGTGGGTGGATACTACATTCGGTAAATGTTATGCAATGGATAACAGATCTGTTCTAGTTGTTGGAATCATGAAAGATGTTGAAATAAAATTAGCATCTCATCCTGAAGCCTCTTACAAAATTGACATCACTGTGGTAGATATCCCACCCAACTATGGAATGTTGTTATCTAGACAATGGACTGCCATGGTAGGAGGAAGTGTGCAACTAGATTTATCCTATGCTACTATCCCATTGGGAACACATGTAATTAAACTCTATAGGGAGCTAAGGTATGACAGCACTATAGAGAAACTTGATCCAAATCAAATGATTTGTTTCTGTGACACTGACTTTAGTACATTTAGGGTGGAAGAATAGTCTAAACTACATAATACGGACCCAATTCACCATGAAGCCCAACTTGATGAAAATGGTGTATGGACCATGTATTTTGATGGTGCATACAGCAAGGCAGGAAATGGAGCTAGGGTGTTGTTTATATCACCATCAGGGAAAACATTCAAATATTCTTTTTCTTTGAATTTTGAGTGCACAAATAACATAGCTGAATATGAAGCACTCTTAATTGGGCTAAACATTGCTAGAAAACACAAAATCAAATTGTTAGCAGTGTATGGAGATTCTGAATTGATTATTTCACAAGTCAAAGGTAAATATTCTTCAAAAAATGAAAGACTGAAACAATATTGAAATGCAGTTCTGGATGATATAGAATTGTTTGATGCTTTTTAGATAAGTTGGATAGATAGGTCAAAAAATATAATGGCTGACTTCCTCACAAACATAGTTGTGAAAAGGGATGACATTACCTTGACAGGTATTTTAGAAGTTGAGCTCAAAACAACACCAACTATCCCAGACAACATATATAACTAGCAGGTTTTTGATAGTGATGCTGACTTACTCAAATTTTTGCATTGTGTAGATCAATATGAGAATCAAGAGATTGATCTTAATGCTTTTGTTGAGAAGAATTATGGTAAAGAGACTTTATTTGGGAAAGAAATTGTCCAGCTTAAAACCAATAAAATTCCAAAAGGTTTAGTAGCATTAGAGAGAGTTTTTGATGTGAATGATCGATCCATTTCCAAATAATTAACAATAAAGGAAGATGATGTGGAAGAAATAAATTTGGGAACTGAATTGTCACCTAAAAAGGTCTACATTAGAAAGAAAATAATCCCTGAAATCAGAAGCATGTTAATTACATTATTGAGAAAATATAAACATGTGTTTGCCTAGTCTTATGATGATCTTAAAGCATATAAGGAAGATTTGTTCCAACACAAAATTCCACTTAAATCTGATGCTAAGCCCTTTAGACAAAAACAAAGATCCATCAACCCGGTGTTAGAACCAAAAATGTATGAGGAACTTACAAAACTCAGGGAAGTTGGCACAATTAAACCTATTAGGCATTCATCCTATGTCTCGAATTTAGTTCCTGTTAGGAAGAAGAATGGAGATATTAGACTTTGTGATGACTTTAGGAATTTGAATACTTCTTCCTTAAAAGATAACTATTCGTTACCCAATATGGAAACTTTACTACAAAGAGTTATTGGTTGTGAGTTATTATCCATGATGGATGGATTCTCTGGATACAACCAAGTAAAGGTTAAAGAATCTGAACAATATAAGATAGCCTTTACAACCCCATGGTGAACTTATGTATACGTGAGAATGCCATTTTGCCTTACAAATGTTGGAGCCACATTCCAGAGGGCAATGGATGTTGCTTTTGCAGGTCTAATAAATGATATCATGGCTGTATATCAGGATGACCTTACTGCATACTCGAAAAAGGCTAAGGATCATGTGAATCACCTTGAGAAGATATTTATCAGAGCATTAGAATATGGTGTTTCCCTGAACCCCAAAAAATGCAAATTTGCAATTATAGAAGGGAAATTGCTTGGGCATAGAGTATCCAAAAATGGAGTCCAGATTGATCCTGAAAGAGTAGATGCAATAGATAAAGTTTCTATCCCAAAGACAGTCAAGGCCATACAATCATTCTTTGGACAAATAAACTTTGTGAGAACTTGGTTTATACCAAACTTTGCATAAATAATTAACCCTGTATCTATAATGTTGAAGAAAAATGCAAAGGTTAGTTGGACAGATGAATGCATAGAAGCTTTCGCATACATAAAGAGAGCAATTAAAGAGGCTCCAGTGCTAAAATCTCCCAATTTCAATAAACCTTTTTCAGATCTTTTCCTTTGCATCTTTTCATACAGTAGTGGCAGTTATGTTATGAAAGAATAATAAAGGTTATGAGCAGCCTGTTTCTTTTTTCAGTAAATCACTCCAACATGCAGAACTTAACTATGATATTATAGAAAAACAAGCTTATGCATTGGTAAAATCTGTCAAGGCATTTAGACCTTACTTGGTTGGGGCTAAGGTGGTAGCTTATGTACCAAATGTAGTAGTCAAGGATGTGTTCATGCAAAACGAGGTAACTGGAAAGAGATGTAGGTGGATAAATTGACTTTAAGAGTTTGATATAGAAATTTAAATCACAAAACTAGTAAGGGGACAAGGGTTAGCAAAACTGATGACTGAAACAAATCTTGAGCCTGCCCAGGTATGTAATATTGAAAATGAAGAGGACATGATAACAAGTATCAAGAAAACTCCTTGGTACACTGACATAGTGTATTACCTCAAGCACATGAGATGCCCTGAAGGATTTGATGATAACAAGAAAAGAACTTTAAAATTGCTTGCTTCTAAATATGTGCTTATAGAAGGAGATCTTTTTTGGAAAAATAATGATGGTATCTTATTGTTTTGTTTAGATGAAGAGCAAGCTAAATCTGTTTTGAAAGAAATGCATCATGGAGTGTGTGGTGGCCATTTCTCAGCTAAAACCACAGCACAGCAGATATTAAGGGCTGGTTATTATTGGCCCAAGGTTTTCAATGATGCTTATAATTTTACTAGGAGATGTGAAGCTTGTCAAAAATTCTCTAGAAAATTAAAATATCAAGGTGCATTACCCATAAGACCTATGCAAGTTGATTACCCGTTTCACCAATGGGGAATTGACTTTATAGGAGAAATTATGGAAAAATCAAGTGGTAGCCACAGATGGATATTGGTGGCCACTGACTATTTCATGAAATGGATAGAATCAGTGCCCACTAAACAAGCAACCAACAAGGTTGTGATCAACTTCCTATTGGAAAACATTTTAGCTAGATTTGGGGTACCCTTGAGGCTTATAACTGACAATGGAATGTGTTTTAGATCGGATGAGCTTAAAATTTTTTGTAAAGCTTATGGTATCACGATTTCATATTCTTCTCCTTACCACCCACAAGGTAATGGACAAGCTGAGTCTAGTAATAAAAGTATCCTAAAAATTATAAAGAGAATGTTGGATAACAATAAGAAAATTTGGGATTCTAAGTTGAGATTAGCATTGTGGGCTGATTGGATCACATTGAAGAAAACAATTGGCAAATCACCATTTGAATTAGTATATGGAACTCATGCCAGACTCCCGATACACAACCTGCTGCCAGTGTGTAAGTTTATTCTCCAAGAGGATTGGAATGTCCCAGAACCAATGGAGGAAAGGCTAGAATAGCTAATGGAGTTGAACAAAATGAGAGAACAAGCAATACAGTAAAATAAGAAAATGCAAATGTAGATGAAGTACCTATATGATAAAAAAGCTAAGGTTAGAAAATTTGAAATAGGTGACATAGTGCTTATTTGGAATGCCAGGAATCAAGAAAAGGGGAAGCATGGAAAATTTGATGCCCTGTGGATTGGACCTTTTGTCATAAATGGTAAGGCAAACGAGGATTCATATTATGTACAAAACATGTCTGGTGAAGAGCAAGAACTGCCAGTACATGGGTAGTTTTTGAAACACTTCTCTTGAAAAGAACCTGAGAGAACAAGGAATTGCCAGTGCATGGACAATTTTGATTAAACTCTCCAAATGGTCTTTTCCATGCACAATAGTTTAGAAGAATCAAATGACTTGCTTAGAGATATCTCTTATAAAGGCTTTTTACAAAGAAATAATCCAGGATCTCCACACATCATCAAATGAGGAAGGCATTCATCTGCTCACCAGAAATCTGGAATCTTGCTATGCCCGTAGGGGGCATACATCCCCAGAAAGAGCCACTGTTGGGACTAAAATTTGGTTCCAATTTTAGTCAAAATTTTATGCTCCCATCATAAAAGGTTTGATTGCTGCACTAGTAAAAGACTAAGATAAAGTGCTATAGAACATCATTCCAAGACTGAATAGTTCTATTGCAATGGACATAATGGTGGAGATAACACATGGGATATCAAGTTAATTGTTACCACTGAAAGAGGGCAAAGATAACATATTGGCGGGATCATTGTTATCGGTGAAGATAATTTAATTTATACCGATCTTATACCTCTCACCGACAGAGCTTTGAGAAATACACAAAAGGAAGTAAGTATCGGCGTAAGATTGATCACCGGGAAGAAAATCTCAAAGGTTACCGATGAACTAAGTGATACCGATGAATTTTGTCGGAAGGAGAGTTACCAAGTCATGCCGATCAGTATGAGATATTACTATCGGTGAATGCTTTACAAGACCCCCTAATAGTGTAGATCATACTGATGGAGTATTTCGGCGAAACTCTCACTGAAGCATCCTATGGAATCAAAGGAGATAATAAGCATCAGAGTAAACATTTAATAGGTCTCCAATACTCCAGTGTCTTGGTAAAACAACAAAAGGTGCTTTCAATATGAGTCACATCGATATACATATCCATTAGCATAGCTAAACAGGTCGGAATGAAATATATATGTCTTACTGACTCACAGGTCACAGTGATAAAAGTGTCGGTGACACTTTGGCAAATTCTCTCCGATGAAAGATACTAAGTGGCCATCGGGGAGATAAACATTGTCAGGTGACTTAAAAAGATTACCCCGATGGTATATCTTACTCCAATAGACATGAGGATTACACACATTGATAAGAAGTCTCACAAATAACTATATCGGTAAAATGTTAAGAAAGTCTTTCTGATAAAAGATATAAAGTGGCCATTGGGAAGACGATAAGGATTGGATAAACATAGATATGCTATCCCGATGGCATTGATCACCCTGATAACACTTATTGTCATGCACGTCGGTAAGACTCTCACTGATAGTCATATTGGTGACAGTCAAGAGATTGGGAAAGACTAATTTTCTCACACCGATGTAAAGTGTCTTGCCGACGAAAAATACAGGAACCCTAAAAACAACATTTAAATTTGAATGGTTAATATACTCTTCTAACATTTGAAAAATGGTTTTATGCAGGATATTCATAGCGGGGATCAAACCATAAAACACCTACGAAAGGAGTTTGAGCAATTGACAAATCATCGATAAAGGGAGAAATTACTTGAATAAATACATTTGTTCAAATAAATCTGTTTGGATTGTTTGATCATACATTAATTTATTTTTTATCTAGTCTTTATAGGATAATAAAGGAATCCTCAAAGGAGATTAAGCAGAATTGCAGTTGAAGATCTTTGTTTGATTCTGAGATGGTTATCCATCTGATGATTAAGATGACTGTTAATCTTTCTGAATTTGTTTATTTAAACAAATATTGTTGTTCAGTTATCAACCATCACAACCATTGTAATTGGTCTAAAGATTGTATGCCTCTCTTTATAAGAGATGACCAAGACCAGAGAGATGGGGAGAATATTAGATTATGGGGAGGAGATTAGAGAGAGAATAGGAAGAAACATTATAGATTAGATTTGAACCGCACTGCTAGTTCATTTTTAATATATTTTATTTCTGGTAGATCATGTGCAAGATTTCTCTGATGGAATCAAGTCTGTAAGCATGAAGAAGTGACTACAAATTTTGGTATCAACTATTTGTTAAATTCATTCAATTATATGACTATCTTCTTTCAAAGTCTTCTCTATTATTCAATTTGAGTTATCAAGTATATCTTCAAGTTGTCTATATGCCTTTGCTATGATAGTATGAGGAGATTAATTGGTTTCTGCTTCCAGAATTAAATCCTTTAAATCTATCATAGTAACTGTGAAGGCATTGTCATGGATCTGTAAGAATAGTCATATAATTAGCGTTTGTATTCTATCACTAGTTTTTGATAAATCTGTTACAATTGTAGTATTATTCTAATAGGTTCCTTCAAGCAAGGATTAAATCCTTTTAGATGAATGCAGGTAATTTGATTTTGTCAATTGGATATATAAGTATGGAATATTAACTACTTCCTTGCAGGGTTGTACAAGTTACATACCTATTCTTTCATGCCAGATAGTTCAAGTTTTTACCAAACGAATAGTCATTTGTTTCATAATCATGTTGACTCTATATTCAATAAGGCACTGGTGTAATATTTTCATTATTACTTATCCAAATTCATTTTAGATTTACTTAGTTAGATTGTATTATTGTTTTAGCATTACAATTAGATTATTCTTAGAATTTAACTTGCTGTCTTTTATCTGTTTTATAACTTGTGCCATTATAAATAGCTAGATTGATTCTAACCTTTATCTACTTTATTAATTAGAGGTTTACCCACCTAGGTCTAGTAGAGCCTAAAGCAAAGGGGGTTTAGCCATATCTACCCTGTGTCAGTTAACCAAAAATGTCAAGAGAGCCTGGCACCCTCTTAGGGATAACAACTTGTGTTTTTGAGACCTAATAGGCCCCACCACAACTAGAGATGCAAATGCATTTGTATAAAATATGCAAATGAATTAAAATAGCAATGAAGGGTTATTTGTGTGAATCTTTGTATGCATAAATGTTTCTATCTAATATACGGATACAAGTCCACTATAATTTTATTACATTTTATTACATATACAAGTACCAAGTTGGTACTATTTTTTGCAGAGAAGAATGCATGCTTCTTCTAACACTGCTTATTTTATCCCTAAGCTATGTCGATGTCCTCCACATTTGAGCACAACCCCCTCCACATCCACCAGCTTAGTGCTCAAATTTACAAAATCCGCATAATCTCTAGGAATATTAACCAAATGTGATCTTGTAAAAACAAAAGTTATGACCAGGTCAACAACATTCAAACTATATAGTGATCAAATTGTATCTGAGTCAAAGTTCATTTGTATAATGCATACAAGTGCATGTTAGTCAAGGTACATGCAAGACTCTAGATACAAAAGTGAGCACATGTAACTTTAGATACAAAAGTGAGCACATGTATACAAGATACAAAAGTGACCGCATTAAAAACTTTGTATATTCTTGTATGTATACAAGATGCAAAAGTGAGAAGATACATGCATAAAACATACAAGCGATATCACCTTTTTGTATATCAGATACATACATTTCTCATATAGAAATAGGGACCCTACATAAAGTTCACAATGTTTAACTTTCTAGTCGGATCCGGACTTGTATCTATTTGTTTGCATCATCTTTTGTATATCAAATACATATTCCTTATACACAAGTGCAGGCCCCACATAAATGTTTGATTTTCCAATTGCATCCAGCTTTGTACATATATATCAGATATAAATAATTATACATACACTAATACATACAAACATAACTATTTTATTTTCACCCTTTAGGTTTAATTGAATCTTCTTTTTGGTTCTGCTCATGAGTATGCAATGTATACAAGTGGTAGGGTCATGGAATTCACTAGTTTTGAATATCTCTTGTCATTCACTAATGTATATTGCATTTGTATCTTTAGTGCATGCATTGTAAGATACAAATGTGGATTTCTACCATTATATAGCACGTAATAAGAAACCATCAACTTGCATATTATCTCCCAACGGACATCAAAGATATTGTATACAATATGCATACAAACTAAAATGTATATGAGATACATTTTTAACCAGTGTTTAGTTTGACTTTTGTTGACTTGGTCATAACTTTTGAAAAACAAGGAATTTTCAAAAATTTCAAAAAGCAACCCCAACTCATTATCAATATTGATTCCAATTTTCATCATGGGTACCTGAATTTTTCATACATGCACTAACAGTTGCTAGCTAGTGTTCCAATAAACTACAAGCACTATGTTCTTCCTTTTTTTAACCTTCACTCAATTTATATTCCCTAATGATAAATTACAACAACATTGGTAACATAGAGGTAGGAACATGATGCAATGCGTCTCTTGTTAAGTGAGTCATTAGTATGTAATGTGAGTCTTTAGAAGGAGGTGGGACCCCCATGTAAAAAATCAAGCTAAAAGATTTATTTATTAAATAATCATATGTAGCATTAAAGCTCACGGGAGGATAAAGATAAGGTAATGTTTATTAAAAAGAAACTTTATTATTAGAAACATGCAACCTATGGATAAAATAAAGCATGACTTTTATTTTTCACACCTCACAAAAAGAAAAAGCTATAACAACTCAAAGTGGAAGAGGCATGCAGCAATACGAGATTTTTTTTGCATGTGGGAAAGATAGAATCAAAGGCAATGAACATGGAGTTATCTAAGAAAATTAAGCATGCAATAGTAGAAAGGTAGATTTGAAGGGTTTCCTTTTCTTTATAATGAATTTTTATCACAACATAAAAAAGATAGAAAATTACCATAGTAGAGGAGATAACATAGTTGTGTAGATATAGAGAAGATGTTTCATCAATAACAAAGGATTTTTGTGGGCCTTTCATGTCAAGTTTTTTCTAAATCTAATTAATCTAATGCATTGTTATTTGGACCCTTTCATGTATTCATTTTGATTCACCCATGAAGGGAAAATAGGCATTCTATGCCATTGTATTCTATTGGAGAGTTTCTTCTTTTCTTTTCTCAGATTTGTGGCCTTCATTTGTAAATCTAAGATTGGAAAACTTTATGCAGCTGAATAATTATGTGATTGGCACTTTTCATAAATTGTATTTGTGTTTCTTTATCTCTTGTTTTCGAGTCCTGCACGCATTAATCCTCTACAAGTTGGAAGTTGTGCATATACAGAGAAGAGGTTTCATCAACAACAGAGGATTTTTGTAGGCCTTTCATGTCAAGTTTTCTCTGAATCTAATCAATTTGATACATTGTGCTTTAAAGCCATTTGTGTCTTCATTTTGATTCACTCATGAAGGGAAAATAGGTATTTTGTGCCATTGTATTCTGTTGGAGAGTTTCTTCTTTTATTTTCTCAGATTTGTGGCCTTCATTTGTAAATCTGAGACTAGCAAACTTTATGTGGCTAGATAATTATGTGATTGGCAATTTTCATAAGTAGTATTTGTGTTTATTTGTCTCTTGTTTTCTAATCCTGTGCTCATTAATTCTTGTAAGTTGGAAGTTATGATTGGTGAATCCCATGTCATTTAGTTTCCATTTTTCATGTTTTCCTTCTCTTTTCTCCAAAAATCTGAAAGTAATTTAATTGAAGATCTTATGAAGAGTGAGCTTCAAAAATCTGTAGATCATTTCGTAACCCACGGTTTGTTAGGTTTCCTATTGTAGTTAGTTTAATGAAAATATTACTATCAACAGTTTTCAGCACGCTCAGTGGGACTTGAATAAGATATTTGGGTCTATGTTTTATTAATCCTTGTCCTACATTTTGTGATTTTGTTGCAAAATCACAAAAATATTGGCTCATAGGAGCATGAATATTCCATCTGGTGACTCCATTGTTTATCTTATCTCAGATCCTCACTACTACAAATAATGGCAGCCCAAAATATTTATGCACATCTCAATATTTCAACAAGAAACTTACCATTTGTGACTTGGGATTCAAGTGGTCCTCTTCATCAGTGACTAGGTCAAGTTCTTGAACTAGAATTGAAGGCATTACCTCATTTTTATGGATATTGTTTTATTTGTCCTATAGATCATATTCAATATATTGCAAATTTGTGCACTATTCACCATATCATAGTTGAAAATGTAACTCTTTTGTTTCTTGCATTTTTTCTCAAAGGAAAAGCATGGGAATGGTATAGAAATTTGCAACCTAGTTCAATCATAGGATGAGATCAGCTTGGGGATCTCATTTATAATCAATTTTGAGAGAAGGCAGATGTTAGTTCCCTCATTCAAAATCTTGTCACAACCAAGAGGTATCCTATGAAGTGCATGTATGATTTCAATGCAAGATTTGATAAGGTGTGGAAAAAAAGTTTAGTAGATGTGAGGCCTCATCTAGGTTTTGTATTTCTATATTATTTGAAGGTTTTACATCTTGAGATTTCAGTTTTGATACAAGTTTTAGGAGGTGAAACTTTTTCTCAATCATAAGATCTTGTCATTAGAGCTGAAATGGACTTATAGAAGCTGGTAAATTGCTTACTTTGCCTTTAAAACCATTGATTCCTCATACAAGTGTCTCATCCCAAGCTATCACATATAGCCAAATGTAGTTTTGTTCTAATCCACCCACCCTCCTTGTTGATTTGATAAATCATAAGGAGATGTTTGAAGTAAAAATACTTGTATAATCC
Source organism: Cunninghamia lanceolata (assembly GCA_027924645.1). Lineage (NCBI taxonomy): Eukaryota > Viridiplantae > Streptophyta > Pinopsida > Cupressales > Cupressaceae > Cunninghamia > Cunninghamia lanceolata. Next base: position 4,991,213 of record BSBN01000643.1, read on the forward strand.
TTCACCCATGAGATCAATGAGCTAAGTGATCAAGACATGTATCAGGCTGATCCAAGTTTCATGCCTCAAGACTCTCATGAACAGCTATATGAATGCAATCAATTTGTAGAAGTGTTTCTTCCTCATGCACAAAAGGTACCCAATTATTTTGAAAGTTATGCTTTTCAATCTTCTATGGTTTCAAAGCCAAAGTTTTAGCCTCTGGAAGCAATAGATCAAGTATTTTGTCACTTAAGAATGATATAAAATCTCTACCTCAACCTGAAGAAGAAAAAATGACAGTCCTGGATTAGAGGTTAGTGAGATTATTTTGTATTGGTGCTTGCTTGAGACCATACAAATCCTTCTTGAGTCTACATACCATATCTGAATCTTCTAATATCTAGAAACCATCTAGTTACTCAATATAAACCTCTTCCTCTAGATCACCATTAAAAAATTATGAATTAACATCCATCTAATATACCTTGAAGTTCTTATGATCAACAAGAGCAAGGAACATTCCGATTGCCTCCATCCTAACTACCAAAGAAAAAGTCTCCTCAAAATCAACGTCTTCAACCTGTGTGTATCCTTTGCATACCAACCTTGCTTTGTTCCAAGTACAAATTCAACTTCTTCATTTAGATTTTTCTAGAACACCCACTTTGTTCCTATAACATTCTTATTGGCTAGTTTGGGAACCAATTCCCTGTTAGATCTAGGGCACACAACTGAGAGGGGGGGTGAATCAGTTGTACAAAAACTTGCTCTACTTCAAACACTTGATTCTTCTTTGTTGTTTATTAACATATCAATCAACCATTCATGAAAGCATAAAGCATAAACAATGGAGTAGATAAACATCAACACATTAGACACCAAGATTTTGACGTGGAAAACCCAGTCAAGGGAAAAACCACAGGGTGATTAACCCAAGGATTATTCTCTGTTAGAAGAATAAGAAAAATGGATGGCACATGCCAATTAGGGCTCATTGCCCGAGCACACTACTCACAAGGAGGCACACTGCCTACAAGAGACACACTGTCTACAAGATAACAAGTATTACAAATTTAAACTAGAGATTAACATCTTTACCATGTCTGGATCAGTTCCATTTAATCCCAAGACACACCTGCTCTGCCTTTTGCTCTTTCGCTATACCACATTCATCCACTCCATGACACACTTCAAAATGAACTCACAAACGTTTATTTACACAAGGCATCAACTTAGGAACAATCAACTATGTCGGTAATCATCCGCAAGAACATTCGCAAGATGAATAACTCATCTAGTCTGCCAGCTTGAACAAGAACATCTTCATCCAGAAGAATATCTTCAATTCTTGGCTCTAACACTAATGCAGACTGACAACACAACCTCAACATGATCCAAGAAACTTCACAGGCCTGCCTGAATGACCAGGTACATCCACACTTCCTCTACTTACTAGAATCTCTTCTCTTCTTCATCCAGAACTTCAAGAACATAGTCTATCACCATTGTCATACTGAAAAAGGTGCTTCCAGACCTCCAAACCATGAACAAATTGAGATGACACATCACAAGGACATCCCAAACACTCCTTCCAATATGCAGAATAGGAAAATGCACTTTTGGATCTCACTGGACCTTTTTGTAACACTCTGTCAATCTAGAGCATCTCCTGAAACTAGTTCTACTTGATTGATCACAACTTCTTCATATCTTCATGTGGACCTCTGAAATCTTAACTGAAATATCTCAAGACTCATATCTACAAACCCTTTAATCCACATCCTCTAATCCTCAACCTATTGAGTACTTTTGCCTTCTTCTCATCATTGTTCTTCACTGTTCCTGATTGAGGCTAATTTTCTCAATATCCTCAGCACACAACTCATCCAATCCTTCTCATCAATGCATATGAGTATGTTGACATCAATGACAACACTGGTTATCCTCATACTTGCAACAATCTCCCCCTTTGTCATTGATGGCAACATATGATGTGAAAAACCATCAAGACAAGAACTTCTCCTTTTTGTCACAGCTCCCCCTATCAGTAACAACTCTTCACATGTCTTCTCTTTCTTTATTGCTCCCCCTTTGATCATGAACCACTTGTTTTTCACATGTCTTCTCTCCCCCTTTGACATCAATGGTAAAGGGCTCATACTTACAATTTTAACACATCAGAATCATACCAGCTGCTCCCCTTAGTAGCAGCTCCCCATCATCAATCTGGATCACAAGATATGACTATGATATCCATCAGGCTGATGCACATTAGTGCATCCTAGTTCATCACCGGAGGGCCATGACCCCTGAATTCTCCCTAAGATACTCAAAAGAGTCCTTGGGAAGAGGTTTAGTAAAAATATCTGCAATCTGATCCTTGGAGGGTACATACTCCAATCTGACTTCATCCTTGTTCACTTGTTCTCTCAGAAAGTGAAACTTGATAGATATGTGCTTGGTCTTAGAATGCAACACCAGATTTTTAGAAATATTTATTGCACTTGAATTATCACAGAAAATTGTGATAGGCTCCTCATACTCTACTTTGATATCTCTTAGCTTCTGCTTCATCCATAACACTTGAGTGCAACTACCTGCTACTACAATGTATTTTGCTTCAGTCTTAGATAGAGATATTGCATCTTGTTTCTTGCTTAGCCAAGAAACCAATCTCTTTCCCAAAAAGAATGCTCCACCACTGGTACTCTTCTGGTCATTCACATCTCCTGCCCAATCTACATCTGTGTATGCATGAAGAGAGAAATCATGATCTCTAGGATACCACAAACCATACTCCACTATCCCTTTTAGATATCTAAAAATTCTCTTGATTGCCATGAGATGAGATTCTCTGGGATCAGCCTGGAATTTGGCAACAAGACCAACAGCTTGCATAATATCCGATCTAGTTTGAGTGAGATACAACAGTCCACCAATCATTGATCTGTACTTTGTCTAGTCTGCCTTAGGAGACTCATCATCTTTGCTCAACTTGCATCTGGTTGCCATGGGAGTATTCATAGGCTTTGAATCTTCCATTCCAAATTTCTTCAAAAGTTCTTTCACATATTTAATCTGAGAGATAAAGATTCCTTTCTCTGTCTGAGTAATTTGCAGACCCAAGAAGAAATTCATTTCACCAAGCATAGACATCTCAAACTCACTTTTCATCTGATTTGTAAAAGTTTTACACATACTATCTCTTCCTCCAAAAATGATGTCATCCACAAACACTTCAACAATCAAAATGTTTTCATGATCAATTTTGAAATATAAGTTACTGTCAGAAGTACCTTTGTTGAAACCAATCTGCTCAAGATGCTTATCCAACCTTTCATACCAAGCTCTTGAGGCTTGCTTCAATCCATACAATGCCTTCTTTAATTTGCAGACCATATCACCATGCTCAGATAACTAAAATCCATCCGGTTGTTCAATGTACACCTCTTCTTCTAAGTCACCATTCAAGAAAGTAGATTTGACATCCATCTAATACACTTTGAAATCTTTAAAGGTAGCAAATGCAAGAAATAGTCTGACTACTTCAATTCTTGCCACCGGAGCAAAGGTTTCCTCAAAATCAATCCCTTCTATTTGAGAATAGCCTTTGCAGACTAATCTGGCTTTATTTCTGATTACTTCACCAACTTCATTTAGTTTGTTCCGGAAGACCCATTTGGTTCCAATCACATTCTTGTTTCTACATCTAGGACAAGATCCCAAGTGTGATTTTTCTCAATTTGTATCAACTCTTCTTCCATTGCTTTGGTCCAATTTTCATCATGGCAGGCTTCATTTATTGTCTTAGGTTCAATCTTTGAAATCAGACAACATTCATTTGAATTTTGAGCAATTTTCCTTCTAGTTTGCACCCCTTTGCTTTTGTCACCTATGATATGATCTTCATAGTGGTTTAGAGTTACATACTTTGGAACTTTGGGAGTTTCTTGCACTATTGTTTCTTGATCAGGCTCATTCAGACAAACCTTTTCTTCTTGATTTACCAGATTAGTCTGAATCTGACTTTCAGAGGGGGTTTGAGCTCCTTGGACTAGAGAATCATTTAGATCATCTTCATCATATTCATAAAACCTTGAGGGCTTCTCAATTCCTTCATCAACCTTCACATTTGTACTTTCTACCATCTTTCTCAGTCTCTTATTGTAACACTAGTATGCTTTACTTTGAGTGGAGTAACCCGAGAAAATTCCTTCATCACTTCTAGCATCAAACTTTCCTAGATCTTCATCTCTTTTGATGTAACATTTGCTACCAAATACTCTGAAATATCTCATAGTAGGATTTATACCAAACCAAAGTTCATAAGGAGTCTTACCGGTATTACTTCTGATTTGAACTCGATTGAGAGTATAGACTGCAGTGCTGACAACTTCTCTCCAAAACATCTGGGGAACATTTGCTTCCATCATCATTGTCCTGGATGCTTCCTGGATGGTCCAGTTATTTCTCTCAACTACTCCATTCTGCAGTGGAGTCCTAAGAGTAGACAATTGTCTCTTTATACCATGCTTCTCACAAAAGTCTATGAACTCACCGGATGTGAATTCACCACCTCTATCAGACCTGAGACATTTAAATTTCAATCTGGTTTGATTCTTTACCATAGCTTTGAAGATTTTGAACTTTTCAAAGGCTTCTAATTTCTCTTTTAGAAAGGTAACCCACATCATCTGGGAATGGTCATCAATTAGTAACATGAAATATCTATCACCTTGCATACTCTTGATTCTTGTCAGACCACATAGATCAGTATGAACTGATTCCAATAATCCGGTAGAGGACTGATCCTTGCTTTTGAAAGAGACTCTGCTCTATTTACCTAGCTGACATTCTTTGCACAAACTATTTGTAGGTTTCACCAATTTTTGAAGATCTCTTACAACCTGAGTATTGCTTATCTTGATGATGTTATCAAAATTTACATGACACATCCTTCTATGCCATAACTAACTCTAATCAACTTGAACAAACAAACAACTTTTATTAGAACCAACTAGATGGAAGATATTACCTTTTGTTTGAGTACTGGATGCAATCTCAGTTCTGGAGCTTTCAAAGATCCTGCATCTTCCATTTTTGAATAGGAGATCATAACCTTTGTCTACCAACTGTCCAACACTGAGAAGATTGTGCTTCAATCCTTCTACATATAGTACATTACCAATTTTGCTCTTTCCATCAAAAGAAATGGTTCCCCTACCTATGATTCTATTAGTAGAATTATCACCAAACTTTAGCATTCCTCCTTCATACCTTTCCAAATATAGAAACTTGTTTTGGTCACCTATCATATGGTGAGAGCATCCACTGTCAATAACCCAATCATCCTTTTCTTCAACTTGGGCAGCCAAAGCTCTTTCTACAACCTTATGATTGACAGATTCAGAGGATATTGGATCTTCTTCCTTGATGGCAATAAACACCCATTCATTTCTAGATTTGTTTCCTATTTCTGATTCATCATCTGTTACTCCTTCATTATCATCTTCTTCATGAACATAATAACAGTTCTTTTGGAACCTTTGTCTGTTAGAATTTGACCTTACAGATCTTTCCGGACATCTTGAAGCAAAATGACCAATCTTAATGCAATTGAAGCACCTAAAGGGTAATTTTCCTTCATACTTACTGGATCCTCTTGGCAGTCTCTTTGCAATGAGGGCTTCAAGTTGAGCTGTTTCTGCTTCTTCCTCTTCCATGTCTTTCCTTACTTGATCATACCATGACAGCTTCCTTGAAGAGTTTTCTCCCAGATCAAATCTTTGTTTGCCTTTCACATAGGCACTGGCTTTGAATGCAGATTCAGTCTTGGGGGGATCATCTCCAAACTCAGTCGTTTCAAATGTAGCCAGTTTGCCAGCAAATTGCTCTCTTGTGATAGTTGTATGGGCTCTAAATTCATCAATGGTAGCAACCTTGATTTTGTAGGCAGCAGGAAGGGATCTAAGAATTTTGCAAACAATCTCATTCTTATCCAGAACTTGACCAGCATCCCTAATTCCACACACCAGCTCATTTACTCTTGGCATAAAGGTAGTGATATTTTCATCATCTCTCATCTTCAATCTTTCAAATTTCCCTTTGAGACTTTGCAACCTTGTACTCTTAACAAACTCATCTCCTTCATGCAAAAGTCCCAGTTTAGTCCAGATCTCATAGGTAGTTGGTAGGTCAATAACATTTGAGAGCTCTGAGTCAATCAATGCACTTAGAAGAGCTTCTTTTGTCTGCAGATTATTTTTAGCATCTGTGATTTCATTCAGAGTTGTCAGACCACCCTGTGGAGGTACATATGCTTTTGAGACCATGGTCAAGTATGCTTTTCCCATACACTCCAAGTGACATTTCGTGCGACCTTTCCAGAGAGAGAAGTTGGTTCCATCAAACTTCAGACTATCCTTCTTGTATGATGACATCCTGGATCTCCTCAAGCGGTTAAGCTCCTTTTAGAGGAACTTGTCTCTGATACCAATTGTTAGATCTAGGGCACACAACTGAGAGGGGGGGTGAATTAGTTGTACAAAAACTTGCTCTACTTCAAACACTTGATTCTTCTTTGTTGTTTCTTAACATATCAATCAACCATTCATCAAAGCATAAAGCATAAACATCAGAGCAGATAAACATCAACACATTAGACACCAAGATTTTGACGTGGAAAACCTGGTCAAGGGAAAAACCATGGGGTGATTAACCCAAGGATTATTCTCTATTAGAAGAATAAGAAAAATGGATGGCACATGCCAATTAGGGCTCACTGCCTAAGCACATTGCTCACGAGGAGGCACACTACCTACAAGAGACACACTGTCTACAAGATGACAAGTATTACAAACTTGAACTAGAGATTGACATCTTTACCATGTCTGGATCAGTTCCATTTAAGCCTAAGACACACCTGCTTTGCCTTTTGCTCTTTATCTATACCACACTCATCCACTCCATGACACACTTTGAAATGAACTCACAAACCTTTATTTATACAAGGCATCGACTTAGGAACAATCATCTAAGTCAGAAATCATCTGCAAGAGCATACGCAAGATGAATAACTCATCCGATCGGCTAGCGTGAACAAGAACATCTTCATCTAGAAGAATATCTTCAATTCTGATCTCTAACACTAATGCGGACTGACAACACAACCTCAACATGATCCAAAAACCTTCACAAGCTTGCCTGAATGACCAGGTACATCCGCACTTCCTCTACTTACTAGAATCTCTTCTCTTCTTCATTCAAAACTTCAAGAACACAGTCTATCGCCATTGTCATACTAAAAAAGGTACTTCTGGACCTCCAAACTATGAACAAATTGAGATGACACATCACAAGGACATCCCAAACACTCCTTCCAATCTGCAGAATAGGAAAACACACTTCCAGATCTCATCGGACCTTTTTGTAACACTCTGTCACTCCGGAGCATCTCCTGGAACCGGTTCTACTTGATCGATCACAACATCTTCATATCTTCATGCGGACCTCTAAAATCTTAACTAGAATATCTCAAGACTCATATCTACAAACCCTTTAATCCGCATCCTCTGATCCTCAACCTATTGAGTACTTTTGCCTTCTTCTCATCACTATTCTTCACTATTCCTGATTGAGGCTAATTTTCTCAATATCCTCAGCACACAGCTCATCCAATCCTTCTCATCAATGCAATATGAGTATGTTGACATCAATGAAAACACTGGTTATCCTCATACTTGCAAAATTCCCATGTCTAATTCTTCTCAATCTGACCCAATTCTTCTTCCATTGCCTATATCCATCCATCATCTTTGCTAGTATTAGCAAAGGTTTTGGGTTCTAATTTTGATAACAAACACAAGTTTACTTGCTCACATGTCTTAGCAATCCTTCTCCTTGTCTGCAAACCTGCATCCTTATTTCCAATGATTTGATCTGCTGAATAATTATTTTGAACATATTTTGCTAGAGTCCTAGACACTTGCTTTAGTTCTTGTTCCTTTTCTTCTTTCACTTCTTCTTCTTCATCTTCAATGCATGGAAATATATCAGATCTGGAATCTTGTGAATCTTGACATTTGTGCTTTCAATCATCTTTCCTAACCTTTTGTTGTAACATATATAGGCCTTGCTTCTGGGTGAGTAACCAAGAAAGATTCCTTCATCACTTCTTGAATCAAACTTTCGTAGGTCTTCTTCATCTCTTCTAATATAACATTTGCTACTAAAGATCCTGAAGTATCTGACTTTGAGAGGTCTTCCATAACATAGCTCATAAGGGGCCTTAGTGCTATTGACCCTCAGTTGCACTCTGTTAATTATATAAACAACCGTGTGAACTTCTTCCTTCCAATACATATCAGATAGGTCTGCATCTTTCAACATTTCCCTAGGTATCTTTTGCACAATCCTATTCTTCCTTTCAACTACCCCATTTTGTTAAGGAGCCCTAGGAGCTAACAGATGTCTCCTAATACCATGATCCTCAAAAAACTTTTCAAAATCATTTGAAGTAAACTCACCTCCTCTATCAGACCTTAAAAATTAAATTTAAGCATCTACTTCATTCTCAACCGTAGATTTGAACACCTTACATTTATCAAGGGCATCTGATTTTTCTCTTAAGAAAGTAACCCAAGTCATTCTAGAATAATCATCAATGAACAACATAAAATACCTCTCATCTTGTTGATTCTTTACTCTTTTAGGGCCACATAGATTAGTGTGAATCAGCTCCAATTGCTTTGAAGAAGAATACTCTTTTCTTTTGAAGCTTGTCTTTGTCTACTTTCCCATTTGACATTCCCTATATAATGTGTTTCCAGACTTTATTATCTTGGGTAGGTCTCTCACTACATGAGTAGAACTGATCCTTACCATATTATCAAAGTTGTTGTGTCCCATTCTTTTGTGCCACAACCAACATTCACTGAATTGAACCAACAAACATGTTCTTCCATTTACCTCCTTCAAATGATAGATATCACCATATGACTTGATATCTTCTGCAACTAGTTTTCCAAACCCTTCCTTCCTAATTTCACACCCTTTGGCATGAAAGGTGAGATTATAACCTTTTCTATACATCTGATTGACACTGAGAAGATTGTGCTTTAGCCCTTTAGCATAGATGACATCCTTAGTCATATTCTTCCCATCAATAGTTATAGCACCTTTTGCATAGATTTTTGCTAACTCATCACCAAAAAACTTGACAGCACCACCATCCCACTTCTTAAGGATGATAAACTTCTCCTTGTCATCAGTCATATGATTTGAGAAACCACTATCAATTACCCAAGCCTTGGCTTCTTCTCTTGAATGAAAGGCAGTCCATAGCACCATTGATGTATCATTGTTTTGATTTGTTTGCAAGGCATCAAACTTCTCACATTTTCCAACATCATCCTTTCTATCACCAACACTCAAGACCATGAAAAGTGTTTCATCATTTGAATCATCATGATCCTCATCTTCGGAAGAACAACTACTCTCTATGGAATACATACTTCCTTTTAAATTGTCTCTCTTGTTACTACCCATTGATTCTTTAAAAAGACATTTAGAAGCAAAGTGTCCAACCTTTCCACAATTGAAACATTTGAACAGTAACTTACCTTTGTATTTTTTGGTGCCTTTCTTTAGTCTTCTCACAAAATTTGCTTCAACTTCATCACAACTCTCATATGCATCAGCAACTTCATCCTTTGTCTTCATACTACCTTTTAAAGTAGCTTTTTTCTTTGGAACATCACTGCCAAACTCTCTCATTTCAAAGGTAGTAAGGGAACCAAACAATTTATCTATAGTGTATGTATCCAAGTTTGCATTCTCCTTAATAGAAGATACCTTATGACTGTAAGATTTGGAAAGAGATCATAGAACCTTCTTCACAATCTCATCTTCTTTCACTTCTCTAACAAGACCTCTGGTGCCATTTACCACTTCATTCACTCGGAGCATGTATCCAACAATGTCTTCATCTTCTGACATTTTTAGAGTCTCAAATTTTATTTTGAAGATGTGCATCTTTGCTTGCTTTACTTTCTTATCTCCTTCATAAATGGTTTCAAGTTTAACCCAAACTTCTTTAGCAGTACTGTAACTCATTACCTTTGAAAGTTTTGAATAATCTAACCCACTCATGATAGCAAACTTTGCCTTGGCATTGTTATCATATAACTTAACTTCATCTACATCTATAGGATTAGTAGTAGGAACTTTGTAACTAGACTTGATAGAGTCCCAAACACTGCACCCTAGAGAATTGATATAGGATTCCATCCTTAGCTTCCAAAAAGTATAATTTGTTCCATCAAACCTGGTATCTTGCTAGATCCATTAAGAGTCATCTTGGACCTTCCTCAAGTAGCTAATCTTCCTTTAGAGGAACTTGGCTTTGATACCAATTGTTGAACACACCAAGATACTAAGAGGAGGGTGAATCAGTATCTAATTAAACTTCAAGCCCTCCGAAATAGATTAAAGCTTAAGCATTACAACATCAACAAAAACATAATATATTAATACAATGCACATCAACACATTACACCAAATATACATGAAAGTTCTGAAAGAAGGAAAAAACCATGGTGAGAATTAACTCAAAATATATGAAGCTCAAAATAACAACTTTGTTTTAGGGCTACAACCCAAGGAAGATACAACTTCCTACAGAGTTTGTTTTAGGGCTACAACCCAAGGAAGCTATAACTCCATATAGATTTTGTTTTAGGGCTACAACCCAATAAAGCAACTACTCCCTAAACTGAGAATGAACTCAAAATTGATTACAGTATGATAGTCCTTCTACTGTGTGAAAACTGACATTGAAACTCACACCTTTGATGATTTCAATTCTACCTCTTCACATTAACTTCTGATGATTAGATCAATAAGGTACACTCTACACTTTATCACTGTCACATATATGTCTTCAATATGAATCACGATAGCATCTACAACTTCTTCTCTTTCTCCTTTAGTTGCACATCATAATCCATTCATCCTACTCCTTATCTTGCTTATGAACCTTATCAATCACTTTGTAATCACACCTTACCTAACTCAATTTGATTTATAATTTATACATAATATTACATTGATTACATTGCATGTCAGCTAGAGACAACATAAAAAATACATTTACAAGTCAACCAGACTACATACAATATGAAAAATGTAGAGGACAAGTCCTAAACAAGACTACACACTACACCAGTAGAAGACCCATGCCTTGCGTACATCAACTCTTGCTTAACTAGGTCCAAAAGATCCTTCACAACTTTAGACACGAAAGAATTACATCTAGACACTTCACTCATCTAAAAATAGGACAGCCTTAAGCAAAAACATATGAAACTTGAAGCATAATAGCCACAACAACTTGAAAACCTTTTGCAGTAATAAAAACAAGAAAGATCTTCATGAAAATCTTCCAAATGAGACTATAGGAATGATGCAAAATCTCCAAACAATCCTTTACCTATGCACATCAAATATTTTATGCCGCACATCTTCAACCATGAACTCTAAGAATAAGTAGTCACCCAAAACACATTGCAACATACTGTCATTGAAAACTAATCTTGCAGACCACCAAGAAACTTGAAATTGTAAGAGAGAATGTACAAGACATCCATAAACATATCCATAAAACCACAAATGCAACTTGTAGAATAAAAATCTATATTTTTATATATATACATATATGGAGTATCGATTAAGTGTCTAATCTGTGAGGTATGACAAGTGGCGCAGTGGTTTTCATTTAAAGAAATGTAGTAGGGAAGAATCTCTGATGGAGCATGAAGGCTCCAAATGGAAAAGCATCAGCATCCCCTTTTGAGATCCTTTTTGTAAAGATTGAATCTACGTAGATAGCGCCAAGTGTCGACACCCCAATTCAGTTTCAAGTTCCTGCATAAGCATTTAAATTCCCATAGGAGATGCCACGTGTCACAACAACAGGTGTTTCAAGGAAAACTTTTGGGGAGTTTGGCTAAATAAGCATGACATTGCCGCATGTCTCACTGTGGAATTAGCGGAGCTTGTTGCATGTTCCTCTTTTGAGCTTCCTTTTAATTAAATTCTTAAGTATTGCAGAGTCCACCATATATACAGGTGGGTCCATGTATCTAATAGATAATGGAGAGTGCAAGAGGTTCCTTGTGTCATAGCCATGGGGATTTGAGACTTTGGAAGAGTTTTGAAGAAGTAGTGTGGGTTTTTCGCGTGTCCCTTTTTGGAGGCCACAGAGCTCACCATGTATCAATAGGTGAGAACCTCTTTTGAAGAGTGGAAAATGGCATGGAGAATAACATGTGTCCAAGTGGGACCCAAGACCCTTAATATTTTAAAGCAGGGCAGAAGCCATCACGTGTCATGACTGCACTCATTTGAAGAGCCATTTTGAGAAGTTTTTGTTAGAGGAGCGTGAAGCCACCACATATGCTTTGTTTGTGTTTTTTTGTAGTAGTGGGTGGTAACATCTGTCCCAATGGCATAGGCATTAGACTCTGTGTTTAAAAGTCCCATAACTGCGATGTTATTGGTTGAAGCAACTCAGTAAAAGGTGAGAGGATCTATAATATTGGAAACTTGCAGAGTTGGTTGCAATAGAAGGAGGAAAATAGTGACCTAGGATCTAGAGGAGATTTGCAACATAGGGGCTGATAACTGAACCATCAGTTAGCTGAAGATGCGGGTATCCAAGCGGTTGATATCTCATTGGTTACACCAAAATCTTGGAGCCTTATTTTGTGCTATAAATAGCAGGGTCTATGGTGGAGATAAAGGACATCTAGAGAAGTAACAGACAAAAAGAGAGATACTTTCAAGATGCTTAGCTGTTAGACTTGAAATATATTATTTTTCCTTGATAGATACCTCCCAAGAGGGATTGGATATTGTAATCTATGCACCTTGCCTTATGTACTTTGTTCTCCTAGACATCAATAAAGAGAGTGGTGTTCTATGCATGTTATGGTGTCTTTCTAAATCTTTCTAGCATTTTCTATATTAAACCTTTGATAAATCTGTAGTATATTCTCTGTTATTGATAATCATGCATCATGCTCTTTAGCTTGGCAGTAAAATCTTTAAGGGTTTAATCACTTTTTTCTTGATTTGAATATCAATATACATTTCTCGGTGCATCACCTTAGAAGATTAGTTTTAAGGGTTTTATCTATAATCTTATTTTTCTTATCATTACATCAATCCCCTTAGAGAAGAACCAACTTCTTTAAAATCTAGAGGTTATCTTAAGGGTCAAGTTCCAAATTCTTAAGATTTCCCATGTTGGTGATTGACCTACAAATTTAAACATCAACAATTTATTGCATGCCCAGTGGGACTATCTTTACAAATTTTTATAAGAATTGAATGAGTGGGCCCCCTGTAAGTAATTAGAGTTGTGGACCAACTACATGAGCCAGAGATGCTGCTAATCTAGTACTCTTATTACCATCACTAACAACTACTCTGAGAAGAAGGGCTAATTAGAAAAATATCCCAGGGATACAAATGGGTGCCCCAGCTCCACCTCAAAATTTTTCTAACTGGAATAATAGTATCCCACTTATACTTCTAGAAAACCCAGATACATGGGACTTGATTCCTGCTAATGCCCTAAAAGCATTAACCAAGTTCTCAGAAGAGCATTTAAAGGCCCTAATTAAACACCTATAGGATGTGGCTAATGTATGCTTAGTGCACTATATTACAAAGCATAATATTGCTATGAGGCTATTAGCTGCATCTTTCAAAGGAAGAGCCCTTGATTGTTACCGATCTTTGCTAGCAAATTATATTGGGGCATGGGATCAACTAGGAGATGCACTTTTTGAAAGGTTTAGTGAAAAGGGGGATAGATCCTCCCTCTTACAACAACTGATCACCATAAAGAGGGATCCCCAAGAAGCCATAACTGATTTCAATACTAGATTCCAGAAGACTTGGGGATTCTAGTTGCTACAATACCCCCAGTAGGTATGACAATTGTTTCTTACCTTAAAGCTTTTAATTTTGATATTTCAGATATGATTAAGTCCTTGGGTGGATAGACCCTCCCTACAACATATGAGTTAGCTTTTAGGGCTGAAAACAATCTAATAGATCCTTGGAAATTATCCCCAAGACCACCCATTGATGCAGAGGTATTGGTAGTGTTTGATGGTACTCACATAATGAACCTAGACTTCTAGGTTACCTCCACAAGACTTCAAAGGCTATGTGACACAATCCTATATAAGGATGTTCAAGTGACTGACCTAGCCTAGGATCACACCTTGGTGTCCATCCACATAGACTACTCAACTCTCTTTTGGGGAGTCCCTACTCAACCCAACTAACAAACACATACACCTTCTTAATCAACAACAACTACTAACACCTCTACCAGCAGGATCTCAAACTCCAACCAACACATAGTTGACAAAGATATGACCAACACATGGTCTCTGACCCAACAACTATGTTCTATACCTACAAGGACAGTTAACAGCAAACTATAGCATGACTGCACTGTGACAGTGCCAAAGGAGACCTATTCCTAGTAGCCCTTGAGACCGGGTAATCCAAGGATAACTTGTCAAACTTCCAAATGACCATCTAGACTTATTACACATTCAAATACCCACTATGGACATACAATCATCCACCAAGTAGTAGGGTTGTACTCTATTCTAGATGTGCAAGGACAGTGAGTTCTTCTTTCTAGGGAATAGGCCTAATTTGAAGGCTTTATGAAGGAAGTGTATTAGGAATCTTTCTCTAGATTAGTTAAACACTTGCATAGGTCTATCTTCACCCCCAAACATGAAAACCACCATCCATTTGGTCATCTAATTGACTATTCTTTGAATTCACACTATTTTCCACCATTGCATACTAACTAGTCACTGTGTAGACTAGTTAGAATCATGCCAAATGCTTTGAAGTGAGGAGTGCAAACATTGAAGACACCAAAAACATGAAATATACACTATCTCCCTCCATCCTACTAAAAATAGTTGATGCCTTTCAGAGGACAAAGGAGAAATCATCCATTTTACCACAAAACCCTAGTTTAGAGGGTTTTCAGACCTATTTACACAAAACGAATTGGTACTAACAACATAAATGGTTTCAAATGACCTAACTACATTCAAATGAAAGGTGTTTCAGAGGATCAAAACATTTCTAAGGTTGTAGACTCCTGACTGTCCGAACAGAGCTGTACAGAATGACTATTTTTCAGGAAACATAGAAAAAAGACAATTTTGCACTCCAAAAACTTCAATCTTTCATTCTCCTTGGCATGTGATTACATTGTTTTGTCTATGGAAGGTTTGAAGGTTGTTTCTCCACCTCCACCAACCATACAACTACTTATCCAAGGCAGGTAACCATTCGACATTACCTCCTTCACAAGAAACCACATGTTTCTTAGTGTAATTACATTCAAAATAGACCTTATCAAGGCTATATTGGACTAGTCGACCAAATGGACCAAGTCCTTATTACAATCCATGAAAATGGCTTCCAAAGCCTTAGAGATAACGATAGGACATGACAACAAAATATGACATAGCAAAAATGACTAGAATTGGGAGCTCCTGCACCACCCATGTCCATGTTCCCTAAATTGTCAATACCCATTCAAGAAGAAACCCCTAATGTTCCATGAGTTCCTATATATACTTTCCCCATGCTACAAAGATCCACAATTCTAGGACCCTCTCCTTCATCTGAAATGGATGATGTCAAAAGCATTCTTAGGACCTTCTCTAACAAAATCATCAACCTTAAGAGGTAGCTGATCTCATATCAAAAGCCTCCTTACTAGGGATTTCAAGGAAATAGACCCCCATATCTACCAAATCAGTATCAAGGACCATAGAGAACAAACTTTGCAAGTCCATCTAATTAACTTGTCCATGTACATACACCATTACCAACTACTCCATCTAATCTAGGGAGGGAATTGGTTCCAAGACAAAATAACATGGTAGAGGAGGTAAATGCATGGTGCTTTCCCTATAATAATGCACATATGCCCAAATATTATCCCAAGAGTAATCTACAACAGAAAATAGTAGAGCAAAGAAGGATGGGAAGCCAGGCAACCTCATCATCTAAATCATATCCATACCAATCACTTGGTGTCTAGGATGCAACAATAGTGGCTCAATTGCAGGGTATGTCTATAGAATAGGAAGGAGAAATTGCCCTAGAGCATGCACTATTCTCAAAGATAGAGGATGAAGAATCAGTGTTTATAAATGAAGCATCAACTTCCAAGAAACCTTTAGTACAATCTAATTATTACACTAGGTCTAAGAGAAGGATGGTAGATTCGCTAGGAGCCATCCCCAATGAAGCAACTGAATAGGGAAAAGGACCTTTCATTCAAACTTCTTATATTCCTGCACCAAGACAAGGTATCTCAATGATGAAATAGGGTTAAGGGACTTCTAATCCTATGATACAAAGGACAAAATATCCTTATTACCCCAAAGTGTAGTCATTAGGACCCATGAACATGGTCGAATAGTTGAAGAAGGCTCCTGCTAATATATCCTTATGGGATATGCTAGCCATTCCCTAGTAGAAATTGTTTTTACAAGAAGCTCTACAATCTCAAGAAGATCCTAAAGTTGCCAGCACCAAAGAAGGAGAAGCTGATAAAAGAAAAGTTCAATTCAAAGAAGCCCAATAACTAGGAACACCTGCTTTGATAAATACCAAGGAAGAGATGAGTAGCTCTAACCCAAGTCCCTTTTATTTGACCCTAATAGTAGGGAATAAGTTGCTACATAATTCCATGATAGATTCAAGTGCCAGCACCACAGTCATGTCCAAACAAATAGCAGATGCCTTGAAGATAAAATATGTGCCACTAACAAAAGGAGTCATGCAATTAGATGGAAAGTCAGTCTAGACCATAGGCATTATCAAACAACTCCCATTATAGTTGTATACTTTCCCAAACATAACTATCCTGCAAGATGTAGTAATCATTGATATTCCACCTGTGTTTGGTTTATGTCTATCTAGAGATTTCACTACCAAAATTGGAGGGTACATGTCACTAGATTGGTCACATTTAATCTTAAGGACTAAATATGGTACAGAGATGAAGGTGTTGTTTGAACCTTTGTCTTGAGAGCATATTACTGAGGAACCAACATCAAAGTTTGAAGCATCCCATGCCATGATCAATAGAGAGGAAAGAGTCTTCATGGAAGAAATGGGAGAATGGACTGCACATGATGAAAGGGAAGAGGAGGACAATCAGCTATTATCTATGATGTAGAGTGACCCTTATGGAAATTATGACTCTGCTAGCTTGGGAACATATGTTATCTTTGATGAGGATCAAGAGATACCTGAGATAATGGAGCAAGAAAATATGAAAGAGGAGAATTCTGATGAAGACTCA
Source organism: Cunninghamia lanceolata (assembly GCA_027924645.1). NCBI lineage: Eukaryota > Viridiplantae > Streptophyta > Pinopsida > Cupressales > Cupressaceae > Cunninghamia > Cunninghamia lanceolata. The sequence goes on from BSBN01000643.1 coordinate 5,008,623, forward strand.
GATTTGGAGTCTAAACTTGGATGGAGCTAGAAGAAAGAATGGCACCGAAGTAGGCATTTACCTTATCTCACTAAAAGGGGAGAAGATCCTCAGAGCTCTATGCTTCCAATTTGCTTGCACCAATAATGAAGTTGAGTACAAAATCTCTAGTGCATGGACTGATTCTTACTAAGAGGAAAGGTATAAGAAATTTGAAAGTTTTAGGGGACTCAGAATTGGTAGTAAAATAGATCAGAGAAAAAGTTGTGGAAAGGAATGTGAGAATGAGATCATATTTCCATTGAATATGAGATCTGATTGAAGATTTTGATGCCTTGAACATAGAAGTCATACCAAGATCTCATAATTCAGAAGTAGACATAATGGCCATGATTGGATCTTAGTTTGACCCAACTAAAGATTTGTTGGTCAATAAAGAGATAGTTAAGGTTATCATCCACCTTGCTATTCCTAATAATGGAGATAATTGGCAAGTTTTTGAAGATGAGCGTTAGATACTCTTATTATTACAGCAATCCAGAGAATTTGTAGATCAGTTGCATCCTAAGATTGAAGAAGCATATGGTGACTAGATAATGTAGTTAAAATCAAATAAGCTTCCAGGAGGATTAATAACCCTGGAAAATCCTTTTGATCCTGAGGATGTGAGTCTAGACAAGAGGAAGTTTGTAGCAAGTAAAGATGACTATTCAGATATTGAGGTCAGTGAGGGAAGGAAACTAAAATTAAGTAATGTCACTACTCAGGAAGAAAAGGATAGGCTAATATCTCTATGTAACAAATATGCCAGAGTAATCACATGGATGTCTGAGGATCTCCATGGTTATAATAGAGATATAGTCCAGCATGCTATTGAACTCATAGATGGATCAAAGCCTTTGCACCAGAAGCAGAGGCCAATAAATCTTAGGATTGAATTGCTTATGGTAGAAGAACTCTAGAAGCTATTAGAATCCAAGATAATTTTTCCCATCAAGCACTCAACATGGGTATCCAATTTAGTACCAATAAGGAAGAAAAATAGAGATATTAGACTATATGTTGACTTCAAAGACCTAAATAAAGCTACAACCCAAGGAAGATACAACTACCTGCAAACTTGGTTTTAGGGCTACAACCCAAGGAAGCTACAACTCCCTATAGATTTTGTTTTAGGGCTACAACCCAAGAAAGCAACTACTCCCTGAACTTAGAATGAACTCAAAATTGATTACAATATGACAATCCTTCTATTGTGTGAAAATTGACATTGAAACTCACACCTTTGATGATTGCAATTCTACCTCTTCACATTAACTTCTGATGATTAGATCATTAAGGTACACTCTACACTTGATCAATGTTACATATATGTCTTCAATATGAATCATGATAGCATCTACAACTTCTTCTCTTTCTCCTTCAGTCGCAGATCATAATGCATTCATTCTACTCCTTATCTTGCTCGCGAACCTTATCAATCACTTTGCAATCACACCTTAGCTAACTCAATTTGATTTATAATTTATACATGATATTACATTGATTACATTGCTTGTCGGCTAGAGACAACATAAAAAATACATTTACAAGTTAGCCAAACTACATACAACATTAAACATGTAGAGGACAAGTCCTAAACAAGACTACACACTACACCAGTAGAAGACCTATGCCTTGCATACATCAACACTTGCTTAACCAGGTCCAAAAGATCTTTCACAACTTTAGACACAAAGGAATTACATCTAGACACTTCACTCATCTAAAAATAGGACATCCTTAAGCAAAAATAAATGAAACTTGAAGCATAATGGCCACAACAACTTGAAAACCTTGTGTAGTACTAAAAACAAGAAAGATCTTCATGAAAATATTCCTAATGAGACAATAGGACTTATGCAAATTCTCCAAAGAATCCTTTACCTCTGCACATCAAAGATTTTATGCCACACATCTTCAACCATAAATTTTGAGAACAACCAGTCACCCAAAACACATTGCAACATACTGTGATTGAAAAACTAAGCATGCGGACCACCTAGAAACTTGAAATTGCAAGAGAGAATGTACAACACATCCATAAACATATCCAAAAAACCAAAAATGCAACTTGTAGAATAAAAACTCTACATTTTGATATGTATACATATATGGAGTATCGACTAAGTCTCGGGGCCACGGGGCATGACAAGTGGTGCAATGGCGCTCATCTGAAGAAACGCGGGAGTGAAGAATATTTGATGGAGTGTGAAGGATCCAAATGGCAAAGTATTGGCATCCCCTTTTGAGATTATTTTTGCAAAGATTGGGTCTATACAAATAGCACCAAGTGTTGGCACCCCCGTTCAGTTTCGAGTTCCTGCATAAGCTCTTGAGCTCCCATAGAAGATGCCACATGTCACAAAGATGGGCATTTGAAGGAAAACTTTTGGGGAGTTTGGTTAAATTAGCATGGCATTGCCATGTGTCTCACTGTGGAATTAGTGAAGCTTGCCACATGTCCTGATGTTGAGCTTCCTTTTAATTAAATTCTTAAGTATTGTGGATTGTACCATATATATAGGTGGGACCAAGTGTCTAATAGATAATGGACTGCTGCATGAGGTTCCATGTGTCACAGCCATGAGGATTTGAGAGAAGACTTTGGAAGTGTTTTGGAGAAGTAGCATGGGTTTTCCGTGTGTCCCTTTTTGAAGGCCATAGAGTTTGCCACGTATCAACAGGGGAGAACCTCTTTTGAAGAGTGGAAAATGCCATGGAGAATTCCACGTGTCTAGGTGGAATCCAAGACCCTTAATGTTATAAAGCAGAGCAGAAGCTAGCACATTTCATCACCACACTCATTTGATGAGCCATTTTGAGAACTTTTTGTTAGAGGAGTGCGAAGCCACCACGTATGCTTTGTTTGTGTTTTTTGGGAGCAATAAGTGGTGACATCTATCCCAATGGCATAGGCATTAGACTCTGTGTTTAAAAGGCCCATATCTACATTGTTATTGGTCGAGGCAACTCAACAAAAGGCGAGAGGATCTATAATATTAGAAACTTATAGAGTCAGTTTCAATAGAAGAAGGAAAATAGAGACCTATGATTCAGAGGAGATTTACAACACAAGAGCCGATAACTGAACCATCGGTTAGCTAAAGATGAGGGTATCCAGGCAGTTGAGCTCTCATTGGTTACAACAAAATCTTAGAGACTTATTTTGTGCTATAAATAATAGGGTCTATGGTGGAGATAAAGGACATCTATAAAAGTAACAAACAAAAAGAGAGACACTTTCAAGTTGTTTAGTTGTTATACTAGAAATATATTATTTTGCCTTGATAGATACCTCTCAGGAGGGATTGAATATTGTAATCTATGCACCTTTCCTTATGTACTTTGTTCTCCTGACCATCAATGAAGAGAGAGTGGTGTTATGTTCATGTTATGGTGTCTTTTTGAATCTTTCTAGCATTTTCTATATCGAACCTTTGATAAATCTGTAGTATATTTTTTGTTATTGTTAACCATGAATCATGCTCTTTAGCTTGGCAGTAAAATCTTTAAGGGTTTAATCACTGCGTTCTTGATTTGAATATCAATATATATTTCTCGGTGCATTACCTTAGAAGATTAGTTTTAAGGGTTTTATTTGTAATCTTGTTTTTTCTTCCCTTTACATCAACCCCCTTAGAGAAGAACCAACTTCTTTAAAATCTGGAGGTTATCTTAAGAGTCAAGTCCTGCATTCTTAAGATTTCCCATGTTGGTGATTGACCTGCAAATTTAAACATCAATAGTTTTTGGCACACCTGGTGGGACTATCTTTACAAACTTTTGATAAGAATTGCATGAGTGGGTCCCCTTATAAGGAGTCAGAGTTGTTGACCAACTACGTGAGCCAGAGCTATTGCTAATCTAGTACTCTTATTAGCACCATTGACAACTACTCCAAGAAGAAGGGTTAATCAGCAAACTATCCGAGGGATATAAATGGGTGCCCTAGCTCCACCTCAAAATTCTGCTAACTGGAATAATAGTAGCCCACTTATACTTCCAACAGCCCTAAAAGCATTACCCAAGTTCTCAAGAGAGGAGTTCAAGACCCTGACTGAACACCTACATGATGTGGCTAATGTATGCTCAGTGCACTATATTACATAGCAGAATATTGCTATGAGGCTATTAGCCACATCTTTCAAAGGAAGAGCCCCTGATTGGTACCAATCTTTGATAGAAAATTCTATTGGGACATGGGATTAACTAGGAGATGCACTTTTTATAAGGTTTAGTGAAAAAGAGGATAGATCCTCCCTCTTACAACAACTGATCACCATGAAAAGGGCTCCTCAAGAAGCTATAACCGATTTCAATACTAGATTCTAGAAAACATGGCAAAGGATTCTAGTTGCTGCAAGACCCCCAGCAAGTATGGCAATTATTTTTTGCCTTAAGGCTTTTAATTCTAATATTTCATCTATGATTTAGTCCTTGGGTGGATAGACCCTCTTTGCAGCATATGAGTTAGTTGTTAGGACTAAAAATAGTCTAATAGATGCTAGGAAAATACCCCAAGACCACCCATGTCCATGTTCCCTGAATTGTCAATACCTATTCAAGAAGAAACCCCTAATGTTCCATCAGTTCCTATATATACTTTCTACACGCCACAAATATCCATAATTATGGCACCCTCTCCTTTCCATTTGAAATGGATGATGTCAAAATCATTCTTAGGATCTTTTCTAATGAAATAATCAACATTAAGAGGTAGCATACCTCATATCAGAAGCCTCCTTACCAAGGATTTCAAGGAAATAGACCCCCATATCAGCCAAATTAGTATCAAGGAAAACAAAGGCCAAACTTTGCATAGCCATCTAATTAACTTGTCCCTGTACCTACACCATTACAAACTGCTCCAGGTAATCTAGGGAGGGAATTGGTTCTAGGATAAAATAACATGGTAGAGGAGGTAAATGTATGGTGCTTTCCCTATAATAATGCACATATGCTGAAAGATTGCTCCAGTGGTAATCTACAATAGAAAATAACAGAGCAAAGGATGGGAAGCTAGGCAGCCTCATCATCTAAATCATATCCATACCAATCACTTGGTGTCTAGAATGCAACAATAGTGGCTTAATTGCAAGGTATTTCTATAGAACGGGAAGGATAAATTGCCCTAGAACATGCACTATTCTCATGGATAGAGGATGAAGAATCAGTGTTCATAAATGAAGCATCAACTTCCAAGAAACCTGTAGTACAATCTAATTATTACACTAGGTCCAAGAGAAGGATGGTAGATTCACTAGGGGCCATCGCCAATGAATTCACTGAACAGAGAAAAGGACCTTTGGTTCAAACTTCTTATACTCCCACGCCAAGACAAGCTATCTCAATGATAGCATAGGGTCAAGGGACTTCTAATCCTATGATCGAAAGGACAAAGTATCCTTATTAGCCCAAAGTGCAGCCGTTCAGACCCATGAACATGGTCGAACAATTAAAGAAGGCTCTTGCAAATGTATCCTTATGGGATATGCTAGCCATTCCCAAACAAAAATTATTGGTATAAGAAACTCTACAATCTCAAGAAGATCCTAAAGCTGCCAGCACCAAAGAAGGAGAAGCTAATAAAAGAAAAGTTCAATTTAAAGAAGCCCAATCACCAAGAACATCCACTCTGATAAATACCAAGGAAGAAGTGAATAGCTCTAAGCCAAATCACTTTTATTTGACCCTAATTGTAGGGAAGAAGTTGCTCCATAATTCCATGATAGATTTAGGTGTCAGCACCAAAGTCATGCCCAAACAAATAGCAGATGCCTTGAAGATAAAGTATGAGCCAGTAACCAAAGAAGTCATGCAATTAGATGGAAAGTAAGTCAAGACCATAGGCATTATCAAATAGCTCCCATTACAGTTGTATACTTGCCCAAACATAACTATCCTCCAAGATGTAGTAATCATTGATATTCCACTTGTCTTTGGTTTATGTCTATCTAGAGATTTCACCACCAAAGTTGGAGGGTACATGTCACTATATATTGGTCACATTTAATATTAAGGAATAAATATGGTATGAAGATGAAGGTGTTGTCTAAACCTTTGTCTAAAAAGCATATTACTGAGGAACCAACATTAAAGTTTGAAGCATCCCATGCCATGATCAATGGAGAGGAAAGAGTCTTCATGGAAGAAATGGGAGAATGGACTGCACATGATGAAAGGGAAGATGAGGATAATCAGCAATTATCTATGATGGAGAGTGACCCTTATGGAAATTATGACTCTACTGGCTTGGGAACATATTTTATCTTTGATGAGGATCAAGAGATACCTGAGATAATAGAGGAAGAAAATATGAAAGAGGAGGATTCTGATGAAGACTCTCAGATTTGGACCCTAAACTTTGATGGAGCTAGAAGCAAGAATGGCGTTAGAGTAGGCATCTTCCTTATCTCATCAAAAGGGGAGAAGATCCTCAGATCTCTATGCTTCTAGTTTGCTTGCACCAACATTGAAGTTGAGTACGAATCTCTAGTGCATGGCCCGATTCTTGCTAAGAGGAAAGGTATAAGAAATTTTAAAGTTTTAGGGGACTCATAACTGGTAGTACAATAGATCAGAGAAATAGATGTGGCAAGGAATGTGAGAATGAGATCATATCACCACCGAATATGGGATATGATTGAAGATTTTGATGCCTTTAGCATAGAAGTCATACCAAGATCTCTGAATTCAGAAGTAGACAGAATGGCCATGTGATTGGATCTTAATTTGACCAAACTAAAGATCTATTGGTCAATAAAGAGATAGTCAAGGTTATCATACATGCTACCATTCTTGATAATGGAGATAATTGGTAGGTTTTTGAAGATGACCATTACATACTCCTATTTTAACAGCAGTCCAGAGAATTTGCAGATCAGTTATAGCTTAAGATTGAAGAAGTATATGGTGACCAGATAATCTAGTTAAAATCAAATAAGCTTCCAAGAGGATTAATAACCCTGGAAAATCTCTTTAATCTTGAGAATGCAAGTCTAGACAAGATGAAGTTTGTAGAAAGTAAAGATGACTATTCAAAGATTGAGGTCAGTGAGGGAAGGAAACTAAAATTAAGCAATATCACTACTCAGGAAGAAAAGGATAGGCTGATATCTCTGTGTAACAAATATGACAAAGTAATCACATGGATGTATGAGGATCTCCATGGTTATAATAAAGATATAGTCTAGCATACTATTGAACTCATTGAAGGATCAAAGCCCATGCATCAGAAGTAGAAGCCAGTAAATCGTAGGATTGAATCACTTATGGTCGAAGAACTCCAAAAGCTGTTAGAATCCAAGATAATTTTTCCCACCAAACACTCAACATGGGTATCTAATTTAGTACTAGTAAGGAAGAAAAATGGAGATATCAGACTCTGTGTTGACTTTAGAGACCTAAATATAGCCTCATTGAAGGATCACTACCCACTTCCTTTAATGGAACAGATCTTACAAACTATGGCTGGTGGTGAAAGGTTTTCTCTACTAGATGGTTTTTTGGGTTATAATAAAATCTGGTTGGCCAATCAAGATCAATACAAGACTCCTTTCACCACTAAGTGGGGAACCTTTGCATATGCTAAAATGCCTTTTGGACTTTCAAATGTTGGTGGAACTTTCCAACGTGCTATGTATATAACATTCAAGGGGTGGATAAAAAAGATCATCCTAATCTATTTAAACAATCTAACTATGTTCTCAAAAAATGCTAATGATCACTTTGATCATTTAGAGGCCCTATTTTTTAGAGGTGCCAAGAATTTGGGATCTCTCTAAACCCTAAGAAGTGTGTGTTTGGAGTGCCTCAAGGAAAGTTACTAGGACACATAGTTTTAAAAGATGGAATTTCTATTGACCTACAAAGAGTTAAGGCAATAATGGATTTATCTTTACCTGTGAATAAGAAGGCAATGCAATCCCTTTTGTGGAAGATTAAATTTGTTAGTAGATTTATATCTAATTTTGCAAGATTAATTAGACCTATCACTTTGATGTTAAAGAAGGATCTAATTTTTAAGTGGATAGCTGAAGGCAGACAAGTTTTTCAAAATATAAAGATGGTGATTTGTACTACCCTAGTACTACATAACCCATACTTTTCTAAAGACTTCATAATGTATGTATATGGGGGAGAATTCAATATAGCAGTTGTCTTAACCCAGAAAGATCAAGAAGAAGAAGGAGAACATATTATTGCTTTATTTTCTAGAATATTGAGGGAATATAAATCCGAGTACAATTTTGTTGAAAAGCAAGCATATGCCATAGTTAAAAGACTGAAAAAATTTAGAACTTAGTGACAGGAAATAAGATTTTGATACTGGTAGCCAATTCAAGTGTCAGAGAATACATCATGGAAGGATAGATCACTGAGAAAAGAGCTAATTGCATAACTAAGATTCTAGAGTATGTTGTGGAAGCAAGATCCACTAAATTGGTAAGAGGAAGAGGACTCTACCAGTATATTACTCAAGACATAGAAATGTCAACAACAAAAGAAGATGAAGAAGAGACTGTACTAAAAGTACAAGAAGAAGATCTAGATTCTTGGGTTAGCAATAGGCTACAATTCATGGGGACTGGTCGACTCCCTAGGACACTCTCCCTTGAAAAGAGAAGATACTATAGACAGCAAGGATCTAATTTCATCTTGATAGATCATGTCCTTTTTAGAAAAAAATTTGATGGAATCTTACTTAGATGTGTGGAAAAAGATGAGACTGAAAAGATATTACACGAATTGCACCATGGGACATCAAGAGAACATTTCTCTATGAAGACTACTGCCATTAAGATTAAGTTCAAGCAGGATAGTATTGGCCTTCAATATTTTTTGATTGCTATAAAATGGTCAAAGAATGTCGAGCGTGTTAGTTCTATGTTGGTAAAAGGATAATTGTAGCTCTACCTTTGAGTCCAATAGTTGTAGATGAACCTTTTGCTCAGTGGGGGTTAGATTTCATAGGAATGATTAATCCAGTTTCAAGCTAATGACACAAGTGGATCCTCACAACAACTGATTATTTTACTAAGTGGAGCGAAGCTATCCCATTGAAAGAAGACACTGCGAAGGATATTTTAGATCTTATTGAAGGAATAACTACTCATTTTGGGCCCCCTTGCACTATTATATTTGATAATGCTAAGGCATTCTTAGGGTCGAGATTATTTGAGTTCACCATGAAAAATGGTATCTATTTGAAGACTTCATCAAATTATTATCCACAAGGGAATGGTTTATTAGAGTTGACAAATAAGAATCTGATTAGACTCATAAGATGTTATGGGACTTTTTCCCCAAAATGGAAAAGTAGGCTATTTTATGAATAAGACTTTGAGATTATAAGAGGATAAATTTTATTTACCCTTTATAATTAAAAGGGAGATGGAAAAATAAAGGATATTATGATCCTTTGGTTAAAAAAGAGATAAATAAATAATAATTATAAAAACCCCTTTTAAAAGGGAGGAATTATTAAGTTTATTAACTAATTGTTAATAAAAACCTTAGTGAAAGGGTGTGATGGTTTAGAAACCACCCTTAAAAGGTTATATAAGGTATTTGCATGAGACTTGGAATGGCCATGGAGATATCACTCAAAAGAAAGAAAAGATGGAGAACACTCAAGGAAGATAAGGAAAGAAAGGCAAGAAATCACAAAGGAGAAGGATTATGGATTTGATAGGCAGTGAGCATTGGAGAAGGGGCAGACAGTGTGTGTCCAATTCGGGGTATAGTGTACACCTGGGATTGTCCTCGCTAGGGCTTGTGTGTGCACTTATGTTGAGCATGTTTTGTTGAACATGACTCTGGAGCACTTGTGTGTGTGTGTGCTGCAAAGCACATTGAGTTCTGCATAAGAACTTGCGGGTTCTGAACAAGAACCGGATTCCTCCTGGAAGTGCTCACTTACTGAAAGGGGATTGAGTCCATAATCAATTCTCTGGAGTGACATTTGGAAGAACTTCTAAGATCCAAAAGATACGTATCTACTCCTTTCTATGATGGAAATTAATGAAGTATTGAATTTATATAAAAGATATTGTTGGTCTTTGATGTTAATATGATTATGTGTTTATGTTATCTAATCTGTTTTGTTAATGATTACTTAAGAGTTCTTATTAAATTATCATGTATTGAAATTTACATTTGTTATTACATCTCTTTTAACATCATTGAATATATTATTCTATCTTAACTCTAAATATTAACTATAATAAAATCCGCTACAAGTAGTTAATTAATTATGGGAAAAAGTAGTGTTAGATTTGGTATCAGAGCCTAATAATTGGGCCTTCTTATCTAAAATCTTTTATATGCCTTCAAAACTCATATTGACCAATCTTTAATATACTCCTTGTGTATATCCAATATTCTAAATTCATGCTAGCCTTTAAGTCATCAAACTTGATTCTACAAGCTCAAACCTATAGCCTTGATCCATATGCTAACTTTGGTCTCTTCATTTGCTTGTTAGCATTATTGAAAATTTTTGTTCATAGGTAATGTGCTTTAAAAACTCCCTATTTGTACCCAAACTCATCCTAAGGCATTATGTGCATAGCTGGTCAATATGCTTCTCTATGTGAATTCAAGTGAGATATTGATCTACATTCAAGGGTCACATCCATGTTCAAAACTCTTAGAAGGTTTCATTCCATGGCATGGGTCCTTTTAGTTCTTTAGTAACTAGTTCTTAACGGTAGTAAGGTAGTATGTAAGTTGATTTATGTTTCAAAATGATGGAAGAATTCGTCTTTGTAGAGTAGGTATACCGATGGAATATCTTTTCATACTAGCTCTTACCTATTCTAATGGAATGTATTTAACAACACCATCTATTGACTTTGATATTACATAAAAACATCCCACTTCATGAAATTAGCAATACAAGACTTTACATTTGGTATTCATTCTTTATAACTTTTATGTTCCATAAAAGAAACCTTGTTTGAACCATTCTTAGATAGACATGGTTGAAAAATCATTTCAACATAAGTATATCTTCTGTAATAGGTTGTAACAAGTTTTGTGCTTTATTTTCTTAAAACTTGATAACCACCAGATTATATATTTCAATTTAATAATATGATAGTTTAGAATTAGATAACATGTCTCTAAACAAGTAGACTCACCATTATCACTTTCATTCTCAACAAAATCCATATATGAAAATGAACCAAACTCACTCGTAACTAAATAATTATATTATGTCATTCAATAAAAAAAAAAAGACCAAAACTAAAAAGTAATCAACATGTGTATAGAAATTTTGCAATTACAACCATATTGTTTTACTGCAACTTACAGATGACTTTTGTTTTAAGAATAACCAAGAGCTTTCGGGCTATAATAAGTAAATCTATTTCTAAGATTTTGGATTAGAGAAGTCTAAATCATAGCTGCAATAGCAAATTGTTATCAAATGATGCAGATGAAAGTATTGATTTAATCAATTTAGATTTGTCGAAGGATTTAGAGGCACTTTAGAGAGGAAATCTTTCAGCAAGCTTTGTTCCACAAACACCATTTATCTATGTCCATCAATGCAGAAGTTTGTCACAGTACCCAAATTTGCTCGGAGTAGATAAAAAAAAAAAAACTTGAAGTATACAAATCATTGTTTGTCTATGCATCATAGGTAATCCATATAGCTTTTGCCTTATCATTTGACCTCTTTCCTTTTGAAGAGTCACGTTCCTCTCTTGGAAAAGACACATGATATGATCATTCCCTTTAAACAGTATTAAATTCTTAGTGCTCGAGAGACAACATACAACTAAAAAAACATTTCCCTGGATTTAACCAAAAAGGTACATATTGACATATTCCAGTCGATGAAGATAGCCAAATTAACAATAGGGAGAGGGTCTTCTGCGAATGCTGTCCACTGTAACACCGAACCCAACTATTATTGAAAAGATTCGTAGCCTTATGAAAAAGGATATGCCGTGGTTGTGTATGGAATTAATAGATTGGACAAGACAATGTTAGCAAATGTAGTGTGTGATTCTTCAAGAGACAAACCCAAAAGTTGGAATGTAGCGGTTGTCCTCACTTCTTGGAAGTTTGAATTCAATTGAAAAAATTGTTTACCCAAGTGATAACACATTGGTCGAGGATTGCTAGTTCTTGCTATATCAACAAACTTATCAAATGGAACTATATGTAGACCAGTTCCTGTTAGCCGATAGGCTTTTATATGTGAGCATTATAGTGCATGGAAAATTGTCTCATGCCGTAAAAACGATTCACACCAGGAAATTTTCTGAACTCGTCGGTTGTTCCTATCGGCGTATTCCTTGAACCTCTAATGGGTGCAAGTGCTAGTTTTGCTGAACTAAAGGTCATGAGTTCGATTCTAATGAAGTCCACTCCCTATCTCAACGGCAAGGTTAGAGTAAAGTAGAAGAGTAAGCAAACACTCTACAATACATTCAATAAAAGAGTACAACAAAAAAAACAAAATATAGTCAACATACCCGTATTGTCAAACGAGCACTTATCGGACAACCTTTTGAAATTTGGTTGAAACAGATGTTAGAGATGGGTAAATCCAAACAAGTTAATGCAGTTTGCCTTCTGTTGACTCCGAAATTCCCTTTTCTATACAAGGAATTTGAATTAAATGCTATACTAGTGTAATGGTTGTAGATTGAAGATAAATAATCTGATCCCACAAATTGTTGCCTCAACCCATCATAACATTCAACTTTAAAATATTTTGTTGAAGCTCCCCAATGGTATGGTTTTTTTTTTCACTTATAAGATCTATTTCAATCATATATCTGACGGAAGCAATTCATTAATTTATGTTTCAATATTATTCACCTTTACAGCAATTTATAAACTAGTAGTGTAAGGACCCAACTCATCCTAAATCAAATAACACTAAACACTAAATTTGAAAATATCAATGAATAATTTTTTTTTGATTTGGCAGATGTAGGGAATGTGAAATTCCTCTAAGAAGTGCTTAATGCATGATATAGAAATGCGATGAAACTTGAATTTAGTTTCCTAGAATCATCAGGTTCTTAAAAGATCACCAATTTTAAATCTAGTGAAGAGAGAGTACATTACGAGAGAAGGTACATTATGTAAGATAACTTAGAAGAACAACGGATCAGTTCATACCTTAAGTCATGCATTACACCCTGCATTCATTTCCGATAGCTTGCTTCTCCTCTAGTAACTATATCTTTATCATCTGCACAAAATTAACTGAACAATCTCATGTTAACACAACTCAGTAATCACTACTCAGAAAATTAAGATCACGATGCTAATTGTAGGACACCCTACATCTAGGGGACCTGAGTACTGGGGGCATCCTTCACCATCCAGACTGCCTACATACCCTGTATCCACGGGATCAAGGCCCCCTCCTTCAGATGTGACTGATGCGGGGAATGCGAACATGTAGTTCTATTTTGCACTATGTTTGATGTAACTGTGAGCAGGTACCGAGCCCTTTCTAGGGTTATTCCCTACCCTAGACAGTTCTTCGTTGGTTGCCACCCACTCAGTGAAACAGGGACGGAAGTTAATCCACTACCACAAAGACCTAAAGGGGTGTTTGTCTCAGTTAGTCCTAGTGTGGAGGAATCCCTATAAAGTGTCACACCCATGAAATCTAGCTTACTTCCCCAAGCCAAATCAGGTAATTTTCATGACTAAGTTCATTCCCGATCCCCTAGTACTTTCACCATGATCTGCGAGGGCGAGGTGAGAGCATATGGTAGATAGCATTTCTAGATCATCCTAGTTGCCCTATCTAACATTTCACATGTCCTCCTCGATCTATATTCACATGTCAGTAAGCCTCATTTTCTGTTAGAATGCTTGAAGTATTTTCCAAATGAGCATCATGGTAATCATTATTTAAATCATCATCTATATTTACCAACTTAATACACTAAAAGATGTGTAATCTTAATTTTACTCATAACATGCATTATTACCTAATAAGTAACCCAATTCTATTATATTGTTACAAGCCCTCATAGTGATCAAAGAAGCATACTTCGTTCACCTATTTAGCTACTCACATATACAAGGTAGTTTCTGCTATTTTCTAAAGATGATACTGAGCTCACATAGGTTATTTGTAAAACTATTTAGTTAGTGAATATAAAGTTATTCGCTTAATGAGTTACTAGCATCGTACACTTACCGCAGTTGAGTATGTAGTTGTTTCTGTCTAGGTCTCTAATACTCCACAACCGACACTCATTGGATTAGTCATATGTATTTATGTACATAACTAGAACTATCATAATGCACAAGAAATCACATCGAGTTCTACAGTACACTATCTTAAGAGCATAACCCATAGCTGATATTATCTAAGATACTATGGAGGACACAAATAGATTCCGTGGTCGTAAGTATGATTTATAACTTAATTTAAAGGGTCATTGAAGTAGCACACTAACTGAAATATTTATGCAAAATGGACTAATTAGAGAAGATCATTTGGATTTATCTATATTAAATAGACATAGAGATCAATAACTTTCTCCCTACCAAACAATTCGCTAATCCTTAATATGCCAAGTTTAATCCCATAAAATTGGTCAGGGTTGAACCCCTTGGAAAGGAAATCATAAGGTATGACTATCACTATGACTAATAATTATTTTCACAATGCTTCCAACATTGATCTATTAGATTAAAGAGATTAGAAATCCTACTATGTAAGAAATTGTTGTGTAGCCTTGCATAAAAACTCCATGAGTGCATAAAAAATGCATGAAGCTCAAAGTTGTCAAGTATAAAACATAGTCATCGGTGTTGATATTGGCACATCAGTGATATCATATAATACCATAATACAGAGCCATGTGCTCTAATACCATTGGAAATATTAGTGTTATACTTAGTAAGTATATAAACATGTGTAAAGGGATCAAATAGGCACACAAGGTACAAAAAAAAAATTAGGGAGGTACTATTGTACTCTAATATGCAGAAGAGCTCAAGAGATAAGACTCCCTATGGATGTTGGTATTGAAGGGTTTGTAGCCACTTAACTCTAATTTAAAAGAACAGTAAACATCACATTCACACAAGAACAACTAAGCTATTCTATAAAAGATACAAACAGTTATAAACACGAAAGAAAAGAGAACAATATCAATTAAACATTGATGTCTTGACAAATCATATTTGAAATGTACATATTCTCCACAATACTCAGTCCTGATTAGATAACTATCTATATGTGGAAAAGATAACTGTGGAGGGAACTCAGAATGCTAGTAGGTACATTTGTTGATCACAAAGTCCATCTATAGTGCAACCATAACCATTACACATACAAATAAACAAGTGTTCCAAGTAATTTTCATCTTGTATCATCATCCCTTAATTTAATGCAATGTTGTTCACAATTACAGTTAAGTCATGGTAACACCCTAGTTTGATCCCCATATCTAATTGTGCCTTGAACACCTACTACTAAGGTTTGCCTACTCCACTCCAATATATATACTGACCACTGGGCCTAAACCTATTCACAGCTTACAATGCTCATTTTAATTGCATGACATATTAGTTTAGTTGCCGGGCCATTTTTTTTGCACACTGGTGGTTAGTAACTCAGTATAATGCAGCCACTAACCGCAACGTACAGAGGTAAAACTAAAAGTGTGACTTATGAGTTTGGCTATGGGGTATCAGTCACTATAGTAGTTGTAAGTATGTGTTTTCTTGGTGCCTTTAGATAGCATATGAATATAGGCTTATGAATATTTATAGTGAAGCCACTCTTTATTTGGAAACTACAAAAGCTACCCAACTTAGGTCCTTCTCCCAAACATCTATGCAGAAGTGGGCAGGTGTTGTGAGATTCAATGTAAGAAGATTAGAGAAAGATGGAGGAATTGAAAGATCCCTAGCTGCAGTTAGATCTAAGGCATAAAATGGCACGTGCTTTTGTGTAGAAGCAGATCACATCTGTAGACAAAGAGATTTATGCAAAGTTGGAGAAATTGGCTTGGAAGATGAAGGTAGCAAGGTATTTTCTAGATTCAAGATATTTACTTATTGCTGTGGAAGAATAGGAAGAATAATTAATTTGCTTCCACCATGGTGGCAATTGCATTGGGTTTGTTAAACATGCCCCATGGAGCAACTATTAGAATTGTTAAGGACCTTCGAGTATGTGGTGATTTCCCCACTGCAACAAGATTTATATCCAAGATTGTTGCAAGTGATATTGTTGTGAGAGTGAGTTCTGTTTCCATCGTTTTAAAATAGGGGACAATCTTCTTGTGGAAATTATAGTGAAGCTAAATGAATCAATCTATACAATAGGCTTGCAATATAATGATGTGCACCATGTCAGATTTCTAGCCATAAAACAGAATAGAAAGGGGATTTTTGTAAGATATTGTAGTTGTAAGTGCCCTGGTAGACATATACGCCTAATGTGGAAGCCTAGAATAGGCACATGAACTATTTGACAAAATGACTCGATGAAATGTGATCTCATAGAATGTCGTGATGACAAGATATGTTCAGAATGGGTTTGTTGAAAAGGCTTTAGAAACTGACAAGCAAATGTAGTGGCAGGTGTAAAGCTAAATTCCACAACCTTTAACAGCATCCTCCTGACTATGCCAAAAAAGGCAATCATGAATGGGGTATGGACTTACATCAAGCATAATGGTAAGGGGGTTTTCATCAATTATTATATTTGGAAATGCATTGGTAGATATATATATGAGAAATGAGGAAGCCCAGACCAAGCACGTCGACTATTTAACAGAATGCCTCAAATGATTGCAGGAGGTGCATAAAATGGATTAGTTGATAAGGCTCTAGAAACTTTATGGGAAAATGCAATTGATAGAGGTAAAGTCAAATTCGACAACCTTGGTTAGTACCCTCGCAGCCTGTGCCAATGTATTTCCCACCTGGCTAGCGTGGGGTGTTTGGAGCAGGGCATGGGCTTCTACCCAAGCAAATGGAAGGCAAATTATGTCAGATGCTGCAACTGCAAGTGACCTAGTAGACATATATGTAAGATGATGAAGCATAGACAAAGCTCATGACTGTTTGACATAATGCCCAATGAAATGTGATTTCAAGAACTACAATGATCACAGGTTATTCACAAAGTGGATTTATTCTAGCCAATGTGACTGGTAGGTGTGAAGACAAATTTGAAACCTTTGCCAATGTCCTCCTTGCCTGTGCCCAATGGGCACTTAAGAACAGAGTATGGGTTTAGAGGATAATAGAAAGGGGCGATTTGGCCGGCATGTCAAAATCCTTCAAAGAACTGTCACCTCATGGAATGCAAATGATTGTAGGATTTCACAAAATGGGTTTAAAAAGGCTTTTATACTTTCAAGCAAAATGCAATTGGTAGGGATGGACACTCAGGAACAGGGTATGGACAGCCGTCCAAGCATAAAGCAAGGAGGATTTTTTTTGGTTAGATTATATAACCAGAATGCTCTAGCAGACAGAAATGCAAAACGTGGATGCTCAAATAGGGCATGTTAAGTACTCAAATGCCTAAAAATATTGATTTACAGGGTTGCACAAATCGGGACAGAGCATAAACATCAATCAAAACATAATTGAAAGTGTTGCATGCAAATTTGACTATGAATATTTAAACAAACTCCATGCACAAATTCATTCTTGAATGATTTCAAATTCATAACTAGCCTAAGATAATTCATCATACCAAATTAAATAAATTTATTAACAAAACTTCAAGAACTAGACTGTCAAGAGAGACAAGGCAGAATGATGAAGATGAGACTTACAGGTTTCTCCAACTCTCCCAAACTAGAGATCAGTGTGTCTTCCTCCAAAAATCCATCTAATTTATAGAAAACTTGAGCCCTTTGGAGGAACTCCAAGTCTTGAGTCAAGTCTTCCAATTAATTTCCCTCTCCCTCTTTTTCAATTTGCCATTTAGTTCTTATGGAAAATGACTCTCCAATTTTCCACTAGTCATAAATTTTTAGGAGAAAAATCCCATTTCATAAATTTGAGCCTTGACTTGAGAATAAGGGAGAAAGTTCCTCATTTACTGTCCATTCTAGAAGTGTCCTCATTTTTAGAATTTTAAATTGGGACTATATTTTGTTTTTATTATTTAATTTTACTGGCTTTTATAGTATTACAATAGTATTCCAATTTGAATTCAAAATTCAAATGTGGGTTGTGACAAGTAGTTATGAGATGAAGAGACATCGTCGTCTTTCCTTTTTCTCTTAGAAACCTAGATAGAGAGAGAAATGATCAAAGGGGACAATAATGACTCGTCATTCACCTCATTATTTTAATGTATACTTGGAAGTGGTATTAATAATGTCACTAGATTCAACCTATGTGAAGATATTGTCACTATATTCAACATATGTGAAGATATTTATCCTGTATTTAGTATTGATAAGTGATTAAGGATCATTACCTAACTTGCAATTCTTTTATTTCATCACCATGTTATCTTTACTTTAATAGATATTCTATATGCTTAGGCAAGGTCAATATTAGATTAACATCTATTCAGGATAGAATCTAGATGCATATATCCATTCTTCTTATATTGATCTAGTTTTGAATTATTTTTGAGATTATTACATCATAAATAACTATCATGCGGTGTGTAATTATAAATGCCTCATGTTGATCATGGAAGTAATGTGCTTGTCAAGAGAAGAACAAGAAGACACAAAGCCAAATTATATTTGGATGTTCTATGAACATGCAATCTTTATGTTATCTATTTATTATTCTTCAGCATAGTATCTTGTACACTAGTTGATTGTAATGCTAAGGACTTCATTTCAAGAAAGGTCAAAATTATAATTTACCATATAATAAGCACTTCTTACATAAATTATCTCTTATAATAAATAAAGAACAATGTTAAATCTTAGGATTAAGATTTGGGATTAGGACAATAAATGCATAATAAATTACAAAACTTAACAAATAAAAAGTAGTATTTAGTTGGACTTTAGATAGAGGAATATCTCACTAAATATGTTAATTCCTTAGAATTTGCAAATTGATTATACTTTCGTAGGTTTAGATTTGTATTTGTGAAACTGATCTAACAAATGGAATTGGACTTGGACTCACAAAAACCAAATCCATAACAGAACTAAAGACAATATAATAGATGTGTTTGAGCTCATTGTACCTATGTTCGAAATGAAATGGTGTTTAGAGGTGCCAATTGGGAACTTGCTAGTTAAGAATTTATTCTCCTTTGGAGGATGCCTAAGATAATACATGTTGATGTATTCCTTGATTACATGATGACATGTCCTTAAATACACAAATTTGAACAAGTCTACAACACATAAAGTGTATGTCTTTATATTTGCTTCTTTGGCCCTCTATTTAATTATACAATCCTAGTATATGAGCTTAACTTCAAGATATACTTCATGGTAGAATATTATTTCATGTCTAAACTTTTGTATAAACTATGGACTTTATGATCTAATTGGTCATTGACTTGATGTAGTTGGTCATGAGTAACTTGTATTTTCCCATTGATGATATGATTGACCACCCACAAGTTGTATGGAATGACCAGGTTGGGTGATCATTGAATTTGACTTTTGATTCACAAGAGTCCACTTACATAGGAATCTTCAAGGTCATTGTCACATCTTAAATTGGTAAAATATTATTTAGGTTAAAATAGCACAATATTTTTTAGGATGTAAAACCAAATAGGTTCTCTTAGGTTGAGACATGGGGACAAGCCAATTTTTATAGGGGGAGAGACCACCTCAAGAAAAAAAATCAAAATCATTTTTTTAGATTGCAAATTAGTACCAATTATTTATCCTTACATACAAATCACACATAAATAGATGTCTAAACATCATACTTTGTGGGAATGACTCATAATATCCTTGTATAACTCTAGCTATTCCATTTATTAAGGAAATTCTCAACAACACTTATTATGGTCAACTTTATTTTAGCAAAATCATCATCCTAAAATTAATCCCTACACTAAAATAAAATTCAATTAACTTAGTTCTTTGTAAGGATTAAAGACAATCTTTTATTTTGTGGGTGGAAATTGTTTGCTACTATTCTTTTGCTACTTTAGGTGAATTATAGTATTTCTTGTATCTTATTTTGTTTTATTGTACTTTGTTATTGGACCTAATCAACCCAATATCCTTGTACATATGCTTTTGTCCATTATTTGTGAACTTATGACAAGGAGAAGTATGTTAGTTCTATGTGAAATGATATAAACTTTGTTAAAATGTTATTGTGTACTTGCTTCCATTCAATTGTATTTGGTATATGAAAAGAGGATTTTCATGTAGTCCGGAATGCATGACTATCATCTTTGAATATATTTTGAGTATATGGTACTCAATGATAAGTTACTACATTTATGGGATATGCATGTCATTCACATGATAATACTTTTATATATTTTATGTTCAAGTGACACCTAAAAGATTAAAATATTTGTATTAAAGATAAGGTTACACATTAATTACCAAATTTAAAAGATTATTTGATAGGAGATTTATTGTATGCACTTATAGTAGCTTCTCAAGTATAAATTCATGATGTATTTCATGTGAAAATGTACTTATAGTTCTAATCATGTTATTGATTAACAAAGTATTTCTATGGGATTTAATTGTGGTTTCAATTAAATTAGAAGAGTTATTGAAAAGATCTAAAAAAAAATTATTATAGATGAAATGAAATAGATTCATTGGGATACTGATAATGTTACATCCATACTAGACTAATTATTTTTGGTAAATTATGTTGTAGATTCAACTTGAGCTACGAGGACAATAGCTAATTCACATGGGGAGAATTGTTATGGGACTTTTTCCCCAAAATGGAAAAGTAGGCTATTTTATGAGTAAGACTTTGAAATTATAAAAGGATAAATTTTATTTACCCTTTATAATTAAAAGAGAGATGGAAAAATAAAGGATATTATGATCCTTTGCTTAAAAAAGAGATAAATAAATAATAATTATAAAAACGCCTTTTAAAAGGGAGGAATTATTAAGTTTATTAACTAATTGTTAATAAAAACCTTAGTGAAAGGGTGTGATGGTTTAGAAACCACCCTTAAAAGGTTATATAAGGTATTTGCGTGAGATTTGGAATGGGCATGGAGAGATCACTCAAAAGAAATAAAATATGGAGAACACTCAAGGAAGATAAGGAAAGAAAGACAAGAAATCACAAAGGAGAAGGATTATGGATTTGACAGGCAGTGAGCATTGGAGAAGGGGCACATAGCATGTGTCCAACTCGGGGTACAGTGTACACCTGGGATTGTCCTGGCCAAGGCTTGTGTGTGCACTTGTGTTGAGCATGTTTTGTTGAACATGACTTTGGAGCACTTGTGTGTGTGTGTGCTACAAAGCACGATGAGTTCTACATAAGAACTTGTGGTTTTTGAACAAGAACCGGATTCCTCCTAGAAGTGCTCACTTGCTGAAAGGCGGTTGAGTCCATAATCTATTCTCTGCAGTGACATTTGGAAGAACTTATAAGATCCAAAAGATATGTATCTACTCCTTTCTATGATGGAAATTAATGAATTATTGAATTTATATAAAAGATATTGTTGGTCTTTGATGTTAATATGATTATGTGTTTATGTTATCTAATTTGTTTTGTTAATGATTACTTAAGAGTTCTTATTAAATTATTATGTATTAAAGTTTACATTTGTTATTACATCTCTTTTAACATCATTGAATATATTATTCTATCTTAACTCTAAATATTAACTATAATAAAATCCACTGCAAGTAGTTAATTAGTTATGGGAAAAAGTAGTGTTACATAAGAAGAGTCGGAATGTATCGTCAAAAGGAATGGTAGACGCACCTCAATGTAGCATTATGGGCTGACAAAATCACACCAAAACAAGTGATTAAAGTTTCTCCTTATGAACTAGTGTATGGGAAAAGTGTAGTATCAAGCCTCTATCAATAGAGATTCTTGCTTTATAATTGATTAAACAGATGGAATTTGAAGAAAATAGTCCAATGCATGTGAGGCTTAAAGAATTATTAGAATTGTAAGAAAAGAGAGAATTAGCCATGAATCTCTAATTAATGGTCATCAAACTATGAAAAGCTAGTTTGCTCAAAGAGATTTTGAACTAGATTTTGAAGTTGGTGCTTGGGTTTTGAAATGGGATGAGAGGGCTTCAATTTCAGGTCATCATGGCAAGTTCGATTCATTATGGATGGGCCCCTTTAAGATTTGTGCTTGCAAGAAGCACAATGCTTATGAACTAGAGACTATGGAAGGAGAATCTTTGGAGATTCTTGTCAATGAGATCTTTCTTGAAAACTTCACACAGAAGCTAATGTTTCCCTTGTATCATAGTTAGCATAGTTTCCTTATGTTTGGTTTCCCTTTCAGGTTTGTTTTTCTCACTTCTTTAAATAAGTGTTCTTCGAACACATGTCCGCAGCTCATAAACCTATTAAGTGTCTTTTTGATGGAGTTGTTAGCAAAGACTCATAAGTCTAGGATGATGGCCAATCATTTTGAAGGATCACCGCATTAATGATGAGATAGTGTAAGATTTGCTTTAAGATCTAAATGATCTAATAACCATCATTCTAGCACATTTTTTTAACTCATTTAATGAGAAGTGATGGTCTCATTAATGCATGACATTAATTCAAATTGGAACCAAAGATTTAAAATAATGTGTCCACTCTTCATTATCATATTGTTATCACATAATTCCTTCCAAGAGCCTGAATCTTTAAAATTCTTGTGTAAAGAGTCAAGCTCAAGTGGAAATTGTAGAAATGGTGGACAAAGGCCAATCTTCAAAAGGCAGTGAGAAAGATGGTCTTTTTGATTTACTCGTAATGTGGAAGAAGAGTAAACCATAAGCCTAAGCCAAAACACAGCCTAGGGTTAGCCTGCCAAGAACCAGAGTTTTTGAAAAAAATAAAGCCACAGACTCTTCCCAGGTGGTAGACTATGCAAATGGAGTATTTGATTCTATAATTTCAAAGAATCCTAAGAGACTGAGGGAGGGAGCACATGCAAGATTCTTCATGTAGGAGAGACAGGGTAAGGCCGAAACTTTTGGTATGAGGATTTGGATTTTTCGCCTAGCCCAATATATGGATCCGTCTGTCCACTAGTATCCAGAGTTGGTTCACTTGTGTGCAGGTCATTTTGATGCCCAAACTACAACTTTTTAGATTAATAACTTTATGCTTCACATTACCCCAATGATAATTTGTGATATGTCAGGTTTTGTATATGATCAGGATGCCAGTTTTTATAACGTGGCTAAGATGCAGAATGTTTGGCAGAATGTATAGCACAAGTAAAGTTTATTAAACCTAGACCTAGGTCTTGATGAAGACAATACTCAGATGCCATCACTACCCCTAGCTCAACATTTGCTGATTGTAGATATATAGGATGTCTGCTCCATGTTGGCTTTTATCATTGGCTAGGACGAAGATGCAAATGTACACGATTGGAAATTTGGGGCTATTTTTTTCCTCAAGAAGGTCACAAGGGATCAAGAATATAAGTTTGACTTTGAAGAGCACATTGCCAATGCTTTATGTAATCAATTGGAAAATTTCAGACATATGCAGACTTTTAGGTATTTCTCATTCCTCTTCCATTTAATTCTGTATCAAAACTACCATTTATTCCAACAATACATGTAATTGAAGATGTATGACTTAGAGGTGGATGATAGAAATAACATTCCTATGTCTGCATCGACTCATGTATTATCTGAAACCTTCGACCCATAGGAATTTGCAGAGTGTTTTGTAGCCCCCATATATGAACAATTGGATTCAGAGGAGATTTCAAATAGAATGACCAATAGAGTGAGAGGCCTTATCACAAACCCCCCAATTTCTTGTGATTATTTTTCTGGAGCCCATTATGCAATGATCAAAATCCATGGTTTTGCGGTTGAACCCTTTATGCTCCCCAAAATCATAACTTCTAGGGTCTTGGCCCTAGAATTGCCCTGCCAATTGTCAATAATTGATAATCATTTTGGAAACAAAAAGAAGAAAAAGGCTTTCTATGAAGCCCCTTGGAATAAGAATGGAATAACAATAATGAGGACAGAATCGTAGTATCTTTTGCCAAAAAAGCTAGCAAATTATGGGATGGCCATGATGCAAGATTAGTGGAAATATGATCCTGACAACTTTTTGGCTTCCTGGCTCATAAATAATAATGTTCATACTACATTCATCCATGAAACTTGATTGTTCTAGGAATGGAGGAGATCACCGCAAGTTGATACCCAAAATGTCTATATAGAATTGAGTGATATTTCTAGAGAAGCCCCTAAACCATTGGAGACTTGATATACTCCTATCAAAGATTATGATTCAAAGAGGAAGATAACTCATGGTTTAAAGAAGACTCTAATTAAGAAGGAATGGAAGGAGGACAAAATATCAACATACTGGAAATACAAGAAAGAGGTCTCCTAGTCTGAGAGAACTTTTGGTCAGGTTGATACCAATGAACAATGGGCAAACTTGTGAGATGTCGATCATATGACCCTAGTTTCAAGCCCATATACAAGTAATCTCCCAGAGCCTAAGAAGTTGGAAGAGGAAACAGCTAAGTGAGACCCTAAATCAACCACATGGTCACAATCTCTTAGTGTTATTAAGCAACAGAGGGCTCCACAATAGCTGACCCATGAGGTCCAAATAGCTTAGGCATCTAGGGAGCTCGAAGTGGTGATTTCACATCAGTCATTTATTTCAATACAACAAGCAATCATAGGAGAGGCACCTGAGGACTTGGTGGGTAGACTCTTGAAGAGGAAGCGCAAGCTGAAATTACAAAAAGAAGAGGAAGAATTGGAGGAGGTTCCACAAAAACATATTCCTGCAACCACGATGGCCCCCCTAGGTAAGTATATCTTTACCCTCTTCTTCTCCTCATTCTTCTTCTTCTTTGGAGGTGTCTACCCAAATGACCCATATTTCCATGTCTATTGCCACCTCAGTTGTGCCTTGGCAAACCTTTTTGCCCTTTTCCAGCTCAACATCTTTATCTATTTCTTAAGCTTTCAGTTTACATGTCTTTTCTACATCAATGCCTAGGAGAGCTATTTCCCAACAAGATCCCATCCAACAAATTACTACCATACCCTATGGCTTACCACAAGGCTTCCCCTTTGCTAGTGGTTTAATTGCCTCTCCCCCTACCCTCCAAAGTCAAGTAGAGGTTGCCAAGAAGGCAAGAGAATCAAGAAGAGAGAAGAAAAAAATAAAAGAGGGAAAAACCCATGTTGCTCCCCAAATGAGAACCCTCTTTGATCCTACCTAGCAGTCCCTAACCATAGCCCACATGAGCCCCAACATAGACAAGCCTCTTGAGAAAATGAGGCCAAAGGACTACACAATGAGTGTTGTGGCTATGGATTTGACCTAGTTCAGACTACAAGATAATGTGGAATTGATGAATGAAACCTTAGTAGTAGTAACTATAGATTATCTTAAGGTCACTAGGAAACTACATAAGGTGGAGGTAGATTTGGATAAGACTAAATCCACAATAGATCACCTCTCTACATAGATCAATGCCAAGGATCTTGAGATCAACAAACTGAATAAGAACATCAAGGCTACTGTGTCTCAAGAGGTTTATGAAGCATCACAAATTTAGGTGACTAGACTGTAGTCTGAGTTAACACATGCTAAAGCTACTATGAATGCATTGGAACAAGAGAAGGCTCTATTAGAGAAAAAGTGTGATAACAAGGCTTAGAAAGTATCTCAACTTCAACAGAGTCTTAAAGGTGAAAGGGATCAAGGCAGTGTTTTGCAGGCCCAAGTTTTAGCTGAACACAAAATACTAAAGCGGTTAAATCTGGAGCTAACCCAACAACTATAAAATGTTGGGGTATTGGCAATGGTAAAGGAGCTTTACATTTCCTCTTGGTAGAAAATCTCTAATGATGTATCTCAGTTGAAGCCCGCCCTTAAATTTCTTCTAAATGCCTAGCAATTGTGTGAGATGGTAGTCTTCTGTTGAATCAATTTTATCTTCAGTATCTATTAAAGTTTTAGATTCCCAGCTTTTGCTTCAAATGTTTTATGATGCCTTTGATGAGATTTTACACATGGTAGGGATAAATGACATAATGACAGTAGTAGAAAAGGTAAATGAAATCTTAAGTTGTAACAAATTTCCTACTAAATGTAAATTCTTGTTGAATCTGCTAATAGAAGGGGTCAAAGGAATGAAGGGACACATTGAAAATTTGGTCCAAATAGGACTCCACTCACCATTCCTAGATAGTAGAATAGTGTTGATGGAAAATCGAATAAAGGCTCTCCTTCAGGTGAAGAAAAATGACCAAATAGTTTTTCAGACCTTGAGTGATTCATCCAACATGACAGAGGTAGAGTTAGTTTTATTTGGAATGGTTTTGTTGGAGTTTCAATTGCATGCTATGGTACAGAGCTTCCAGGCCTTCTCATAAGGAGATCATTGAATTAGATCTAGCTTTTCAGGACATTCAAAAGAGAAAATGCCTAATAGAAACAAAATGGTCTACCAGGCTGCTTTACAAAACCTTTGAAGCTTCTAGCTAGAGATAAAATTTTGGTTTTGTTTCTTTTTTTGTGAAAGATTTTGGATTCTCTCTATGCAGGCATAGAGTCTTTTATGAGTCACCAAGAACTGTAGAATAAAAACTCTACATTTTGATATGTATACATATATGGAGTATCGACTAAGTCACGAGGCCATAGGGCATGACAACTGGCACAATGGTGCTCATTTAAAGAAACATAGGAGGGAAGAATCTCTGATGAAGCATGAAGGCTCCATGTGGCAAAGTATTAGCATCCCTTTTTGAGATCCTTTTTGCAAAGATTGGCTCTACGCAGATAGCACCAAGTGTCAGCACCCATGTCTAGTTTCGAGTTCCTGCATAAGCTTTTGAGTTCTCATGGGAGATGCCACATGTTATGACAGTGGGTGTTTGAAGGAAAACTTTTGGGGAGTTTGGTTAAATGAGCATGGCCTTTCCATGTGTCTCATTGTGGAATCAACAGATATTGTTGCATGTCCCCTGTTGAGCTTCCTCTTAATTAAATTCTTAAGTATTGCAGATTTTGCCATATATATAGGTGGGCCCATGTTTCTAATAGATAATAGAGACTGTAGGATGCTCCACGTGTCACAGTCACAGGGATTTGATAGAAGACTTTGGAAGAGTTTTGAAGAAGTAGTGCAGTTTTTCTGCGTGTCCCTTTTTGAAGGCCACAGAGCTTGCCACATATCAATAGGTGAGAGCTTCTTTTGAAGACTCAAAAATGCCATGGAGAATGCCATGTGTCCATGTGGGACCCAAGACCCTTAATGTTTTAAAGCAGAGTGGAAGCCATCACGTGTCATCACCGTGCTCATTTGAAGAGACATTTTGAGAAGTTTTTGTTAGAGGAGCGTGAAGCTGCCACGTATCCTTTGTTTGTGTTTTTTTGGAGCAACATGTGGTGATATTTGTTCTAATGGCATAGGTGTTATACTCTATTTAAAAGGCTCGTATCTGTGATGTTATTGGTCAAGGCAACTTAGTGAAAGGTGGGAGGATCTATAATATTGGAAACTTGTAGAGTCGGTTACAATAGAAGGAGGAAAATAGTGACCTAAGATTTGAAGGAGATTTGCAACACAGGGGCCGATAATTAAACCATCAGTTAGCTAAAGATGCAGGTATCCATGAGGTTGAGATCTCATCAGTTACAATAGAATCTTGGAGCCTTATTTTGTGCTATAAATAGCAGGGTGTATGGTGGAGATAAAGGAAATCTAGAAAAGTAACAAACAAAAAGAGAGATGCTTTCAAGTTGTTTAGTTATTAGACTAGAAATATATTATTTTGCCTTAATAGATACCTCTCATGAGGGATTGAATATTGTAATTTGTGCACCTTGCCTAATGTACTTTGTTCTCCTGACCATCAATGAATAGAGAGTGGTGTTATGTGAATGTTATGGTGTCTTTCTGAATCTTTCTAGCATTTTCTGTATCTAACCTTTGATAAATCTGTGGTATATTCTTTGATATTGTTAATCATGCATTATGCTCTTTAGCTTAGCAGTAAAATCTTTAAAGGTTTAATCACTGTGTTCTTGATTTGAATATCAATATACATTTCTTGGTGCATCTCCTTAGAAGATAAGTTTTAAGGGTTTTATCTGTAAGCTTGTTTTTTCTTCCCTTTACATCAACCCCCTTAGAAAAGAATGAGCTTCTTTAAAATTTGGATGTTATCTTAAGGGTCAAATCTCGCATTCTTAAGATTTCCCATGTTGATGATTGACCTACAAATTTAAACATCAATAGTTTTGGCACACCTGGTGGGACTATCTTTACAAATTTTTGATAAGAATTGCATGAGTGGCCCCCTGTAAGGAGTCAATGTTTTGGACTAGCTACATGAGTTAGAGTTGTTTCTATTCTAGTATTCTTATTACCACCACTGACAACTACTCCGAGAAGGGCTAATGAGCAAAATATCCCAAGGATACAAATGGACTATATCTTCAACATGACATCCAACCATGAACTATGTCTTCTCTACTGAATAGGACGCGACATCCAACCATGAACACCATCACACATCCAAGATAGTGCTGACACCAATGACAACCTTGTGATAGTGTTGACATCAATGACAACCATAGGAACCATATGTGTAACACATTTGTCATATTAAATTTTCATAGACATACTTCCAGTATATTTATGCATAATTGTAGGTCAACAACAATTGATCTACCATTTTTTCCACCACTTTACGGAGTACACATCTAGAAGGCCCACTAAATCCTAACTTCTTTATTCTTCTTGTAGTCAAGTTATGTTTTGGAGGGTATCCCAAGCAAAGGCACTAACTTTGGGGAGGAAGTTCTTGTTCCAACACAAATGACTAGGCCAATAAGGGATATCATTTTATCTTTCACACCACCTCATATGGTAGGGCTGATATTGCCTTTAGTATCCCATTCCAAGTTGACATTCATCCTTCTGTACAAAGGGAGGACCTCAAAATATTAAGCCCAGGAGAACATATTCCATTGGGGGTTCTAGAAACATCAACATCTAAATTTCGTGCTTTGGTGATCTTAAGTAGACAAGTAAAAAATAGAGGTTTTAGCAAGGGAGGACAACTTGGAACTAGCCCACACAAGGAAATTATCTTTAATGGAAATGCAACATTTGAAGAACAACCTATCTGGGGATGACTTTTATTCCTTAAAGATGAAAATATTATGTGCTTTGCAAATACACAAGTCACATGGGGGATTACTAGGTCACGTAAGGCTAACAAAGTAGGGTTCCTAAATAAAGGAGACCATTGTCTAAAAAAGTTAAGGATGTCACAAGGGACAACCCACTTTAAGGAGAATAGGGAAAATATATCGCAGCTAACTTTCCAAAGAAAGAGAAACCAATTAGCAAATGGGCAGCCAAGTACTCCTTGCATTCACATTAGCTGTTCCTATTAGGAAGGGCAAGACCTCTCCTAACCAAGTTGTCAATAGTAAGGGTTTTGGTTTGAGCCAACAACCAAAAGAAAATATTAACTTTAGGGACTAGGTGGGGCTCACATAAAGAGGCCCAAAAAAGGGACATGCCATAGGCCAAAAGAAGGTTAAAGCTTGATGAGATGGTAAAGAAAGTTGTAGGAGATGAAGTCCAAATCAACTCATCTTTATAGAGAACTTGAGGAATGTAAGTGCACATTAGCATGTGCTCCAATATGTACAAAGGATCCAAAAGGTGACCAACCACAATAGCCAAGCTTCTCCAAGTCCCTTTGCCAACATCCCTTTGAATATAATCAATCACCTTGTAGCCAAAGGTGCTTTTGCACAATGTTTCTTGTCCAATCAAGGTCTTTTAGGGTCATATCTCCAAGCTAAATATCTTCCCAATATCTGATACAAGGCCTGTCCACTAGTTTCCACTTAATACCCTTGTTAATGATAAATCTACTTTGTTAAATACTTTTCCATATAGTCAATCCCTCGGGCAGCTCAATGTTATCCAATAAATTTTATTTTGGCTTCCTCAAAATTATTTTTTGGCCAAGATATATATATTTTTTAAAAAAGGTGGTAACCACCCATACTACTAAAAGATAGAGTTTTTACAGAGAATCATAACATATGAACAACAAAATATTAATAGTTGAAGGCCCTGGAACCGGCTAGATATGAACAAGTATAGAACAA
This sequence comes from Cunninghamia lanceolata, assembly GCA_027924645.1. Classification (NCBI taxonomy): domain Eukaryota; kingdom Viridiplantae; phylum Streptophyta; class Pinopsida; order Cupressales; family Cupressaceae; genus Cunninghamia; species Cunninghamia lanceolata. The sequence goes on from BSBN01000643.1 coordinate 5,038,925, forward strand.
AGCAGAAAAGATTAACTCCCCCATACCACCAACCCCTACAAACGACATAGCAGCCTGAAGGATAAATACAACCAAAAAGCCAAAACAATAACCTAGCACCACCACTGCAAAACACCAAAAGGTAGAGAGATCACCCAATAGCAATTGAAACAACCCAGCTAGCCAGACAAGGAAAAAACCAATTCAGACCATACCCACAATGCAAAAGAAAAAAAAACACCACCTCACCCCGACACTGGTCCACAAAGCCATCTTATGTTGTTGTGCTAACAGCAAGGACTGCATCTAGGTCCATAAGTTCTTCAATGAAACCCACTTCACTTTGATCACCTTCGTCTCCCTCCTCAGGATTATCGAAGGCATCCCTATGGATGCGGGGGACTAAATCCAGAGCATTAATCCTCAGAAAACAGATGCCTATAAAGGTGTCTTTGATGCATTTGAGTCTTTCTTGGAGAAGTCAAAGGAGAAGGCAACCAGTTCTCTATCTATAGCCTCACTAGAGAGGGATTTGAGTGAAGATTGGAGCGCACAGTAAATGGCTTGATGAGGGGCCGGGCATCTGAGAGTTTGGAGCTCAAACAATCCTCCAATACGTGCATCACCCTGCTCCATTTCATATCCCTTCACTGCCTCTACCCAATGATCCACAGTATACAAGTTATGACTGAATAGACCAGAAGCCAGCTTATGCACATACTCAGAATCCTGAACAAGATCCATGATATTATAAAGAATTTGAGAGACAATGTCAGAATAGTTGAGGAGCCTTTTCGGATAGCCCTTAATCCATGTGTGCCCAGCAACGTAGAGGACCGTAAATTAGACTAGCATACCATCGCATTCAATAAGAGACAGGAGATCCACCACCCTTACCTTGCCATGCACCTTAGGCTGCCGTTCAAGCGGTGTAAAGAAAAGTCTCAAGTTGAGTCTGGTTTCTGCCATTGAAAACACCATAGAGCAGGAATGAAAAGGGAACACCAGACAAAAAGAAAATGCAGCAAAGGATAAAGGGAAATGATATCATGGAGAGTAAAGTCTCTTCCAAAACATCCTTGCCCAATCCCGAGGCCGGATTTGGTTGAGGCGAGCCATTAAGTCATTCTAACAGAACAATCACTTCGTAGGCTTCAAAAGAACAGAGCATTGTAACCAGGCTGGAGAAATGACGTCAGGACGGCTGCCAAAATTGGTAGAAAAGACCTCCAATATAAATAGAAAGGACCTGTCATAAATTGAAGGGAAAAGAAGCCTGCGGAGAGAGGGAAGGAGCACAAGGCCAATGGTAATTTTGGTGCTTAAACCTAGATTAAGGAATTTCCCTTTGTTGTAATGAATATTGGAGTGTGTTTTAGTTGACTTAACTAAATTAATTGATTGCTTTTTGTCTCAAATATATATGTTCCAAATTAATTGGAACAAATGGCTTTGATTTGTTAAAATATACATTGTAGACTCAAGTATTCCACTTAAATATTTTTATTCTAATAATATTTTTACTTTTAAATTAAAGTTAACAATGAAATCATTTAAAATTAAAAAATAGCATATCCAAACATACAATACATACTTTGTGTTTTCATAAAATATTTGATAAATATAAAAAAAAAACAAGAGTATAGACTACATAAAAATTAATATCATCAAACATTCCATCACTATAGACTGTATCTTTTGGTATAACTATACATATCAGTAACTTGCAAAGAGTCTATGTTGGAAAAAAACATTTATTCTTGATAGGTTTAAAAATATTTCCTCAAAACACTTTAAACCAAAGGATTTCTAGAAGGTACACATATTTCTTAGAGAAATATTTTAATACTAGTTGAAATTTCATAATAGAATTCAATATTGTTAATTAAATATATCATATTGTGTTTTCTCAGAATGCTGGAACACATAACTAATCTTCCATTTTGTGATATAGAGAAAGGGTATTCTATTATTGAATTTCAATTAGTGAACCTTGTCATTCTAAAGTTCATTTATACCAATAATTTTTTATAGTATAAATGTTGAATTATATTATTTTAAAAGGATTTACAATAAATTAAATAGAATTTATGTTATTCAGACGGTAAATTAAAAAGCAAATCCTCTTTTCTAACCTTTATTGTGTTTGATGGTTCTGAATTGTTTTGTAAATAATGTATTAAGACTTTAGAAAGCATTTGATCTAGATTGAATAATGTTGTAAAATTAATGACTTATCCAATAGAAGAAAATTAATAATTTGAACTTTGCAACAATTTCTATTCTATATTTTGCTTGAACAGATATTACTGTGAGAAATAAAACTGGCCTAATAAAGAAGACTTAAATCTCTTATAGTTGTAATTTTATTCTATTGAAAAACTTAAACTTAGTTCAGGTTATAGATTCTCAAGTTTTATACAATATTTTATATTCTAATCAATTATTTATTTAATTAAATTGCATAAGAAAATTCAATCTATGATGCGCTTGAAAAAAATTGTGTACAGTAAATTTTATATAAAACTTTAAGATATTAAAAAAAAATCAAATAAAAGTGTTTGTTAGATGCGAATTCCTAGATATAAGAAACCATATCTCAAATATAATCTTAAAAAATAGATAACTAGTGTAGAGTCAATACACTGTCAAACAAACAATGGAACAAGAAGCATTAAAAATGAAATAGTTGTATGAATAACAACATGAACTGATAGCAATATTTCCCAACTATTAAGCAGAGCCGTAGCTGCTAAATACTGCATCATAGGGCTTTCAAAAGAGGCAAAAAATCATAAGTAACTGTGTAAACAGCTCTAGTGCAGACGCTGGAAATAGATACAACAAGAAGTGCAAAGAGCCAATCCTCTGATCACCTATCTTCCCAACTTATAGCACATCATGCTGGGAAGAGATGTGTGCGGAGATGGGCGTGGGGAAAATACACAGCAGAAATTTGAGATTTGATGAGACATGGCACCTGGCTTTGGCTTGGCACGTTTCGCACAGTGGAGGAGGCGGCCATGGCTTATGACAAGGCCGCTTTTAAAATGAGAGGCACTCGAACTCAGTTGAACTTTCCTGCGGAAGTGGTCAGCTGGGCCCTCGCTCAAGAATATGTCCACCCCAAGCCTCTAATTCCTCCGATGTGAAAATAATTCTTTATACTTGGCACGAGCACTTTTTTTTATGGCTACACATGTCTTTCTTAATCCAATCTTCTTGTTTCTTCCCCTATGATTAGGGAGGAAAAATTAGTATATCATAGACCACACCATTTAACCATTGATTGTGGAGAGAGGAAAAATTAGTATATGATATACCACACCATATTTTTTTGGGTATCTAATTAGTCTTTTGGGCATGAAACTCTTGTTTATGCATCAGTTTGGTTTCTAATTTTGCTTTTTTGCTTCTTTTTTCTGTTCATGGTTGATTTTTTTTGGTAGGAATCTGTTATTCCAAGGAGTATACCTGAATAGGTATTGAGTTCAAACCATATTAACAACTAAAAATATTGGACAACCAAACCCAACTCATCATCTTGACTCTAAAGACTGTCACTAAGTCATAAATAACTAGCTGTCACATGACCCCTATATAGCTGATTCAACTGTGCAAATGTAATGCACAAGAAAAATATTTTTTACCCTAAACCATAGATGAATGATTTATTTTGATTTATAAAAAGTGTTTGATCCCTCTCCAATATGGACTGGTGCCTATTCCATTGGGAAACAGAGTCACAAAATGTAAGGAGGAAAAGAAATACACAGCAAAGGATCAACAAAACTAGACATACATTTAGATATATGATTTTCTAATAGATTTTCATACAATGAACATACTTAATAATCCAAAAGAGGGCTGCAGTGATTCCTATACAACAAAATGATGGCAAATACAAAGCCTTGTATTTATTTAGATGTTGGCACACATCTCCAAACACCTATTACACTCATACCATCAAATGTGGCAAAGAAAAATACATAACTGTGATTAAATATTTACCAAAATTATTACAAACTCCCATGGAGACATTCACTACATTCAAATCTGCATTTATATAATCTTCCTACTCTATGCTAAATAAATCCTTTCTCTAACAAACTAAACCAAATCATGTGTTGATGCCAGAGAAACTCCTTAAGCTCTTCTAGACCAAACAATTGGCTCAGAGACTAACCCTAAAAACATCTTCATTTCATGTATATATAACATTTCATCTTCATTGTAGCAGCCATAGCATGGAAGGGAAGAAGTCAACAAGAAGGGACATCGACCATGCTACATTAACTTGAACTGATGTCCTTAGCGTGCGCCCACATGGCCCTGCTCAATAAATCTATTGAAACAGGAGGTTTGCCCATGCCATGGGTATATGAAATTCATTGCAGATGAGGAACAATGGCATGGGGAGGTGGGAAATCCATCACTCACATGAAATTAGGCTTTGAAGATGCATTAATGGTGAACAGGACGATCACTGAGCAGTTGAACTATGTTTCATATGATGAAAAAATGGCCCATCAGTGTTTCAGAGTTCAAGCCTCGGGCCTTCCTCCCTATCACTTGCAGAAGAAAGGAGGAGGAAGGCAAAAAAATCAAGCTTTGACATTTATACTTAGAAGGTTTTGCCTCACGAAGGCCATCACATCACCCAAAACTTCCACATTGGATCTCGTGGGCTTGATGAAGGTGCTTGGGAGCTTTGGCGAAGCACTGAGTCTCGACAAAATGCCACTAAGCTACCAGGTGTCAACCTGGCGCTACCTATAGAGTCTCTTTTGTTTTAGGTTTAAGACACTGTGAAAACTCACCACGTGTCCCACCATGAGGCATAGAATTTTTAAGGAAGAACCTGGCGGAAGGCGCCACTTGTCAGCAAGGCACACATTTGAGGAGCCTTTCTTCAAAAATTTTAGAGGAGCACCAACCCTCCATGCATCCATATGAGTTTCTGTGGAGATTGAGCCTCGGGCCTTCATAGTTCAACCTTCCAAGAGGGAAGAAAGAAGAAAAAAAGTCCACCTCCCCGAGCCCTACCTTGTACTTAGAAGATTTTACCTTATCAGTGGACTTCAGGCCTTGCGCCTTCCATCTTCTACCTTCTAGGAGAGAGACAGAAGAGAGGAACTCCGAAGTCTAATGACCTCTTCACACTTATTTGGATTACAAAAGAAGAGTCAAAGCTTGGATCCTAACCTCTCTGCTTTTTGAAGAAGGGAGAAGAGGAGAACTCCAAACTCTGGTGCCGAAATACTTAGAACATTTTTGCAAGGAGAAAAGAGGGCAGATTTTGGGACTTCAGATTTTGGCATGGTGAAGAGGTGAAGCCTGAACTCCGACATCCTGATAAAGTAGAAAAATACAAGGAAAACTTTAAATTTTATAGGACTTTAAAACTATTTTTTGATGTTTTTCCTTGCATCCTTAGAAGCTAAAACACCAAGATCTCATGGATCTTACACTATTTAACCAAAGGGGGCAAAATAGGATAACAGTCATTTTTGGGATTTTTTCCTTGTATTCAAAAGGCACAAACAAATGGAAACCCATGGAAGATGTCTTTGATCGGTTATAACTGATGGGTTCAACAAAGAGGGTACAAAGTGGGATTTCAAGATGGATTTTTGGGGGCAAAATGGGGCACTTTAGGAACTAGTAATTTTGGGCTCCAACAAAATCTTTCTTATTTGTTTCTTGTTTTAGCTTCTTATGTTCTTGTTGTCACTAGTTACACACCTTTTATATGCATCATGAAGATCTATCTCATCCTCATATAGAGGTTCCTTTAGAGATTTTATGTAAGTATGCATAGGAAAATAGCTCCACTTTGTAGTGGGGTCATGAAATTCATGTAATTCATGTAGAATCTCAACAAATTTTCTTTCATGAATTAATTTTATCTATTGATGTACAATGGAAGTGATTTCTTCCAAATGTTTTATCAATGATTATTGAAGTATTATTGCAAGGGTTTGAAAGTTGTGTCATAGTTTAGGCAAATTGAATGCTTTCAAGAAAAATAGTTTCATTGAAAATAGTTCAAGCAAATTGGTTTCACCCAAAACTAGTGCCACCCATGTGACACCTACATGGCAGCCATCATTTTCGGAGAAACATATTCATTAAAAATTATTTCATGCAAGACTTTTTAGCTTCTAACCATACATAGATGCATGTTTTAAAAAGTTAGTATACAACATTTTTTCCTTCAATTATTTTGCTCAAAGCTACATGGCACAAATTTTCTTATGGTTTTTCAATTGTTTCGAAAAACCTTGTTTCCCTCCCCATTTTCTTGCATTACATACATTTTCTAGAAAACCTAAAAATACCCTTTTGTAGATCCAAGAGCATAAATTGTAAAAATATATTTTTTATATTTAATTATTGAGAGTAATTTATTTTTTAATTATACTACAAGTACATTAGTAAAGTCAAACATAGGGTTGATTGAAAAATTTAAAAAATATACTAAATTTTATTTTAAAAATTAAGAATAAAAAGATGCATTAGAGGAGAAAACCCTTGTCAAAAGGCTATAATTTGTTTTTCTTTATGATAAATAGTTAATACATAAAGTGGAGGCCCATCAAAACTATTATATTTTTCAATATTACACTTGACTTTAAATATTTATTTAAAGTCCTTAGGGGTAGACCAAATGGTCAAGCCATTAGAAAACACAAGTGATGGTCATAGGTTAGATTCCCTTGGATTTACCCCCACATGGGTGGAGGGCAGCTCATGCCGATTGAGGTTATAGTGGTGTGTGTTAGGACTTCGCTTCATGGACCCCACTAGGTATTGATTCCTCTGTTTATGTATATACGTATATACATTTATACATACATATATACATATATATCAAAATCAATTTAATTTAACTAAATGAAAAAAATAGTATATTAAAAGTGGAGGCCCATCAGCCTCATTCCTTGAAAAAAATTTTCATCAATTAAATTCTAGTGTCACTCTTAAAAAAAAACGATCTCCAAATTAGACACGCACATACACAATAGTAAAAATTCTACATTTCATTAGTTTCTAACATTTGAAGACTCAAAACATATATGTCACTTTCAAGTTCTTCAAATTAAAAAGCTAGCTCTGTGTTGGCCCAAAAGTCACTTATATAAGAAAAAACTATATCCAAATTACACACACAATAGTAAAAATTCTACATTTCATTAGTTTCTAACATTTAAAATTCAAAACATATATGTCACTTTCAAGTGCTTAAAATTAAAAATTTAGATTTGTGTTGGTCATTTCCTTTGTCAAAAAAGAAACATGATTCTAAACTTTCACTCGCAAATCTATTTGAAGTAGGAATGACATGACATAAGATTTATGCTTCTTTGGGACTAGCCTCAAATGGTAAGATGACATGCAACCCAAACTATTTATCAATAATCCATTTGTCATCTTAAGGTAGACTCTAGAATGAGCATAAGGATTTGACTTTAGATGGTAATAAATAGGAAACTCCACAGTGCATATATTATATTAGTTTGTTGCATCAACAAGAATATCTCCAATAGCATGACCATGTATTTCTCCTACAACATGTACAATTTCCTAAAATGGTTATTTTGTTGTATCTCCTTACCAAAAAAGTGATCAAGGGAATGTGAGGAGAGGAAGAAGATGTAGCATTTGTTTCAATAGATCTTAGGAAACCATGTGTATGTAAAGTTTCATTAGAATCAATATGCATATTAGCCATGTTATCATCATTTTGTGTATCATCCATAACAATATTATTATGTGCTTTAATGTTATTTGTGTTATCATAAAAAGGAGAGGTATAATGCCCAATCATATATTAGCAAGTGCAATTGAAGTATTTCCATTACCATTGACACCTTCCACATGAATCATGTTATTTTCTATAAGATCTTGTACCTTATGTTTGTGTCATGCATGATTGTGTGTTATGGAATTTTAAATAGCCTTAAACACACCCTAAGACACCTTAACAAGCTTTAATATGGATAAATAACATAAAGGAAAGGGTGAATTCATGGAAGGGCATTAATTAAGAGTATTTAGGAAAGGACATAAAGGAAATACACTATGAAAAGGCATTAAAAGCCTCTATAAGGTAGAGGAATGTGAGAGAGAAGAGCATGATGAAGCATGATTGCTTCAAGGTGTGGCCCTTGGTCTCCTTGTTTAGTGCAGCGCTACGGTGGTTTGCGACAAGGGCTTAACCGCCTCCCGTGCTTGTTAAGTCAAGTGGTTGTATTGGCCATTAAAAGGTTGATCTTTTGGTGCAACAACAGCTAACAATTGGTATCAGAGCCGAGGTCACGGGTTCAAACCCCATGCTTGCACTGGGAGGAGGATTGTTGCAAGGTGTGGCCCTTGGTCTCCTTGTTCAGTGCAGCGCTGCGGTGGTTTGCAACAAGGGCTTAACCGCCTCCCATGCTTGTTAAGTCAAGTGGTTGTATTAGGCATTAAAAGGTCAATCTTTTGGTGCAACGGCAGCTAACAATGATGATGTGATGAAGCATAATAAAGGAGGAAGATGGAAGATATGAAAGTGATATAGATATGATGAGAAGAGGGAATATATATTATATGAGGACTATTGTGTAATATTTGAACATTTATGATATTTATTATATATTGAATAATATGATGTAATCTTACTACATTATTTTATTTTCTACCACAAATATATGTTATTCTATCACTGTCACAACTGGGGTATAAAGATTACATAAGAGTAAGCTAGGCTCAGATCTCTAGACTGTGTCCTATTATTTCTCTTGCCAATAGTTGTATTGACTAGCAAGTTCTTGTAAGGATTTGTAAAACTATCTCATAGTGTAGTTGCAAAATATTTAAATACATCATATGGATTCAACTTGTTCATTTTTAGATCTTTGAAGTATATTTTGTTATGAATTATTTTGGTATTAAATAGGAATGCATTTGTATTATCATAGAGTTTGGCTTATGGTTTTCAAGTGCATGCTTATTTCTCATGTTTGAGTTTACCAAAATATTTGTGTTTGACTCAAGTTCCCATATGATCAACACATCAGTCCTTAGTGTTAAAGCATCTCAAAGAAAAAAAATCCTTTAGACTATCACAAAAACTATTTGAATAATTTCATAATTGGAAATAGAATGATTTTTCAATGCAAACGTAAATAGGAGAATTAAATAGGCTATAAATTGGAATAGCCATGCAATTAGAGTAAGAGAAGGCATCAGCTAGATATCTCAATAGTGTGTAATTTTAATTCTAGTTAAAATTGCATAATAAATTGTATTGGACATCAATTGTTTTTTCCATCACAACAATGCAATCATGTAAGTTTTTATTGTTAGCTTTTACTATTTTAGTACAATTAGATCAAGTGAGGTTCATTACAATAAATTTTGTCAATACAATAGTTTCATGCATTAGTTTCAATTTTTAATGTATCTTACACTTGTAATAGCATTGTTTTCTTATAGGTAAAAGGTGCAAAACCACCTAAACAATTTATTAATGAAAAAGAAAGATGCTACAAAAAAGAAAAATCCATGCATATAGGTAACTGGAAACAAACAAGAAGAACATGCCAAAGAGGCTACATTAAAACTTCTTTCTCCCCCTTAATGGTGTTTGGGAATAGAGAGCATTTGGTGGGATGGGGATCTCTTACGCTTTTGAACAAGGGTCCATGATTCATCCTCTATTCCTTCCTCATTAGATGAATCCTAAGAAGAAATGTTGATCTTATGACCCATTTTATCTTGATCCTGAATCCTCATAAGAGATAACTTATCGTGGAGGATGATCCTTCCTCCTCTTGATGAGATACAAAATTTTTCTCTTTTATGTCCTAGAGAGCAATTCTTGGATCCTATTTCTTCTTCAAAGAGTTGGCCATGGAGGATGAATGATGTGTTGTAGAATTTTTCACATTCTGGCCATGTGTGTGTTTTTTTTTTTTTGTAACTTGTACTATGAGAAGATCCAGGTGTACTTCTTTCCACCAACTAGCTTGAATTATTAATTTATGCTTCATATTTGGGCAAGCAGCCACAATGTGACCTATATTGAAGCATTTTCTGCAATGAAACGGTAACCCTTCATAATCCAAAGGTTGTACCCAAGTGCAATCATCAACCTTTAGAGAGATTTCTTCTGGAAGATCCTTGGAGATGTCTAAGTCAACTAAAATCCTTTCAAATGTTGTATGAGAAAAATCTGATATAACATTATCCACAGATAGAAAATCACCTAAGGAGTTACCAATAGAAACTAAATAGGATTTGATCCAAAATTGAAGCAGTAGATTTGGAAGACGAACCCAAATCAATATGATATTGAAAGATTTTGTTGAAGGATTAAAAGAAGGATGTCAAGGTTTTAACATAAGAGAGTTTTGACCCCATATCTGAAACAATCAAGAATGGATTCTTGATCATTGATAGAATAAAAAATTGCAATGAAGAAACCATGTGCACATGGATAGATTTTCATATTACATGTTTCAAAAGAGGTTTGTAGGTTTTTGAAATCTATTTATTTAGTTTTCTGAGGCCCGGCTAGAGTCGATTAAAGTGACAGATCAGGCCATGAGCAATAATGTACTTTTCTCCTTCTAACACTTCATCACCAAATTCTAAAACAGGGGATTTTGTGGCACAACTAAGGGGTTTAATTACTTTTGTGGGAAACATCCCCTTACCAACCCATTCATATTTGGATTATGGCTATGATCCGTCTAACAAAAAACCTTAACAAAATTGTTTGAGAGATTTTTTGTGCATACCTTTGTATAGTTGGATTTGGGGGTTGAGGGATGCTTGAACTCTATGGTAATGCCTTCACTCGCTAGTAGATTTCCATTATCCAGTTTAGATCTGCTTCCTTTAGCTTTAAATATTTTTGATAAAATATTTGACATCATTAAAACATAATTGGAAGAGGCCCTAGCTAAGTCTGCTGGAACTTGTAATAGCATTGTTGCATACCATATATTTATAATTTAGAAAGGTGTATTTATATTGAATAAACTTTAAACCACTTAAAAAATATTTAGTTTGCACTCATTTTTCTGGTTTGGAGTGCTAGAGTAAATCAATATATCTAGTTGATCACAACCATTGAAATTTCAAACTAGCACTATCTATACTTCAGGCTATGATATTTTGAAAATTCTTAGCTGGTGAAACATTAGATGGCTTACAGAATGGCTCTTCTGCATCAGAAGGCTCCTGCTTGGAGAACAGGGGGCTTGCAGGGGCAAGAGAGACAAATTCAATCTATTTTGAGGAAACCAGGATCTTGGGAGCACAAACAATTATCATTTGGGAAAAAAGTTTGGTTCCAAGATGGCTCTCAAAACTATGGGACTAGAAGAAATTTAACATATAAGGAAAATAATACAGCCTTCAAAGAACCCTTCAAACCATAGCATGTTGCCTTCAGTGATTTCCAAGCAAAGAGAGAATATGACACATTTAGAAACAGGAGGGATATGGGAAGGTCAAGTGCTTCCTCAGGAACCTTGCGCCAAAGAGACTTGCCAAGAGGTAAATGGACCAAACATCAGAGATTCCATGAGCAAAGATTAGAGGAAGGGCATGCACCAATACAAAAAGGGGACTGGATCCCCATTATCAAAAAAGTTACAAGATGCAATGAGTTTGAGGAGGTCTCTCTAGATCAGGTGGAGAAAAAACTTAGAGATAAAGTAGCCTCACTAGCTAAAACTGCTCTAATTGGTAAAGTTTTGTCTCCCCATTTCTCAGTACAAGATTTAAGAGAATGGTATCAACAAGCATGGGAAGAAGTAGAAGACTTTTGTGAGCTGGGCAATGGATTCTTCAGTTTTGTCTTTTCAAGCAAGGAAGAAAGAAATAAAATCCTTTCAAAGAAAATTTGGAAGTTTAATCAAACAGCGATTTGCTGCCAAGAATGGAGACCTAGTTTTCGTGTGGGGAAAGAACAAATACCCTTGTTCCCTCTCTAGGTGTAGCTTCCATATCTTCCACTAGAATATAGAGATGTGGAAATTTTGAAATGTCTAGGCAAATCCATTGGGGTGTGCCAAGAAGTTGACATCCCCAAAGAGAATCTCGCCCTCTCGACAGTAAGGTTGCAAATTCTTACAGATGCTAAAGAGATACTTCCTAAAAGACTTAAAATGAAATCAATCCAAGGGGTATGGCTTCAAGAAATCATTCTACAAGATGGAGAAGATTTAGATGATTTTGACAGGGTGAATGAGTTTCTTTCGATAGGGTCCACAAAGGATAAACAATGAACCTTGGGCTCTCAGAGGGATATGACTAGCCCAGCTTCGACGGCATTGTGGAGACTAGACAAATATTTAGCGATGATGAAGGCTTTGGTTTTCTGAATGACAGAGATGGAACCTGAGCTACTCAGCTACTCTAATGGGGCAATACAGGTTGTATTGGTAGGGCCAATGGGTGAAGAACAGGTTACAGCAGGGGAGACTTTTGACGGGGATTACGAAAAGAACTAGGATTTGTCACCAGAAGATGTTGGGCCTATAGAGAAACAAAGTTAGCAAGAAGAACCCCTTTAGGCGAGCGAAATAGAGGTAGAGGGAGATGTTTCTCACTATCCCTCACCTTTAAGGGAGGAGGAAGATTGGCTGAATTGGGATGAGGACACCCCCCTGTGGGACATGATCCAAATACCTAAAGAAGGCCTAGAGAACAATGTGGAGAAAGATGTTGGTTTTAAGGATTTTTCCAATGACTTTTTATAGTATAACAAGACCTTGAGATCCCTTCTTGATTAGATAGTAATGAAGGTGGCAAATAATGTCATTGAGGAGATATCTGATGAAGTCCTTCGAGAAGATTCAGGTACTAAGGAAAATATGCCTTTAGGTCTTAACTGGACAAGTATGAAAAGCCTTCTAATCAAGGGTACCCCTCCTCTACCAAGAAAAGTTCCAGATAGAAAAAGTTGAAAAAGAATAGAGACTCTTCATGTGATCAGATTCTTCAGGCCAACCTCAGTTCAAGCAAGAGGAGAGTGCAGTACTCTCCTAGGAAGACATGAAGATACTAACATGGAACATTAGGGGTCTTAACACCCCTAACAAAAAAAAACTCATCAGTTTACAAATTGATGAGGAGAAAACAGATATTATAATGCTACAAGAAACTAAACTATCTACAAATTTGTGTGAACATATTCTTAAAAGATGGAAAGGCTGGTCCTTTGAGATGGTGGCTTCTCGAGGAGCCTCTGGTGGACTTGCTATAGGCTAGAGAAAACATATTCAACCTCTGGAGGTGATGTAAAAGAACGATAACTTCCTAATAGGTAAGTTCCCCTCGTTCATATATGGGATAGATCTTTGGATTCTTAATGTCTATGCTCCAATTGATTTATCAAAGAAAAGACATGTATGGGATAGCTTGTCAGTGTGGCTAGGGCTATTGAAATGGGATTTTTGTATCTTAGGGGACGATTTCCATTCCATTGTAGATGAGTCTGAAAAATCAGGGGGCATTTCTCACTCGAATAGATCCCAGAAGGAGTTTAAGGAGTTTATTAATAAAAATCTTCTGATAGACTGCATTCCCAAAAATGGCAAATATACCTGGATGAATAGAAGGAAAGGCTTTTTAACCATAGCAAAATGACTGGACAAATTCTTCATCTCCCAAATGCTTCAATCTACCAGTTAGATTTGAGATAGAGATTCAGCCTTTCTTGGGATCAGATCATTTCCCAGTCAGTCTTAACTTTGGAGGTAATCATTTCCCAAACAAAAAGAAATTCAGATTCCAATCAATGTGGTTTAGAGACACGACTTTCATTGAAAAAATTAAAATTTGGTGGACACATATTCCCTTGTGGAAGGCTCCCGTATGTTCTAGTTAGTTAGTAAATTGAAATTGCTTAGGCACAAGGTCATGGAATGGAACAAGGACCAATTTCGTAATATTTTTATAGAAAAATCAAGAGTGCAGAAAGATATGAGAGCTCTAGCAGATCTCATTATCAAGGACAGCATGGACCTCTCCTCTTTTCAATGAGAGAAACAACTCAAAATAGAGCTTGAAGAGATCTTGAAAGGAGAAGAAATATACTCGAGGCAAAGATCGAAAGAGTTATGGCTGAAAGAAGGAGATAGAAATACCTCCTTCTTTCATCTAGCAGCCAAGGTACAGGAGGGCACAAATTATATCAAATCAATTCAATTGGGGAATGGCCAGATTTGTAGCCAGCCAACATAAATTCTTTCTGCAGCTCAAGTCTTTTTTGGAAATCTTCTAGCCAGTTCGAATCTAGAGGTGGATACGGCTTAGAATATCTACAATTTTTTTCCCAAAGTAGTCAAAGAAGAACACAATAGGGAGATATTGAGAGAATTCTCCTTAGAGGAAGTTAAGGCAGCTGTTTTCTCACTAGCGGGGGAGAAAGCTTCGGGGCCGGATGGATGGACGGGAGTTTTCTTCCAGAAATGTTGGGACACAGTAAGTAGAGATGTCTTTCTGGTGGTGGAAGAATGTAGGAAAAAAAAGAATGTGCTTAAGGAAATGAAGTCTACTTGCATCATGCTCATCCCAAAATCTTCATCTCCTCAAACTTTTGAAGATTTTAGGCCGATTTCGCTTTGCAATTTTATCTACAAAGTTATCTCGAAGGCTTTGGCACAATGATTATCATTTTTCTTACCGAAGTTGATCTCAGATGAATAGGGGGGGTTCGTTCTAGGCAAAGAGACTCAGGAGGTCACCATCTTAACTCATGAAATCCTACATTCTGTCACATAGGATAAAAGACAGCTATGGTGGTCAAGTTAGACATATCCAAGGCCTACGACAGAGTAGCATGGAGTTTTCTATTTAATATTTTACTGCAATTAGGGTTCTCCAAAGAAGTGGTGAAGTGGATTCATTCTTGTATTTCAGGTTTTCAAGTCTCAGTTATCATAAACAGAAGGGAGTCAGGATCTTTTGAAACCTCCAGAGGGTTGAGACAAGGGGATCCTCTATCCCCGTACCTCTTCATCCTCATGACAGAGGCCTTCACCTAGTCAATAAAGGCAGCTAAGAGTCAATCAGCTTGGAAAGGAATTAAGATTAAAGGGATATAAGAATCCTTCACTATGCACTTTTTGCTGATGACACAATTCTTTTTGGTAATGCCTCCATCCAAGAAGCCAGAACCATGTTGAGTAAAATTAATTCTTACTGCCGTGCCTCGGGACAAATGGTCAATTTCAAGAAGTCCATGGTCTTCTTTCAAAATGTACTATTACTTCTTCAGGAAGAGATCTATAATATCCTTAACCTAAACATTTAGATTTTACCAGGAAGCTATCTTGGTCTCCCTTTGTTCAATGGAAGATATAGAAATGATTTATGGAACGAAGTGATTAGAAATATGAATGCAAAGTTGTCCAACTGGAAAGGTTGTAGATTGTCTTTGGCGGGCCGAATTTTGATGATAAAGGTTGTGCTTGCAACTGTTCCAGTTTATATGATGTCAATATTTCATATCCCAAAAGGCATCATCGCTAAAATTGATGGAGCATGCAGGACATTTATGTGGCAAGGCACTCCACAAGAAAAGAAAATTCATTTGTTGGCCTAGGACAAAGTTTACAAGCCAAAAGAGGCAGGAGGGACTAGAATTCTCAACATTGAAAATCAAAACCAAGCGTTGGGTGCTAAGCTGGCATGGAACATGTATGCAAAGCCCAATTCTTTATGGGTAAAACTTATGAAGGCAAAGTATCTTGATTCTTTGGACAATGAAAGAATTTTTATTGCAGAACCCTCCCAAAGGGTCAACAATCTAGAATTTCCTAACAAAAAGTAGAGACATCCTCCAGCCCAATTTGACATGGATAATTCATAATGGTGAAAAGGTAGATTTCTGGCATGATTCTTGGTGAGGGGGTTGGCTTTGGTAGAGAGGATTGAGGTAACAGAAGCTAGAATCTTCCTTCAATCTAGATGGAGAGTAAATGTTAAAGATTACTGGACAGTGTCAAGTGAAGGTGCTTCAGGCTTAGTAGCCTAGAAGAGTTTGCGAGGCTGCAATTTTCGAAGGACTCAAAAAGTGCTTCTCAGCCAATTACTAAGGGAGAAGGTAGTCATTGTCTCAAACAAGGAAGATGAAGTGGCCTGGGTGGCATCAAAATCAAGCATATATTCAGTCAAAGATGGTTATAATTTTTGTATGCAAAAAGTATCATCGGAGTGGCCTTCAAAGTTGTGTTGGGGAAATGCCTTACTCCCTAAAGTAGGAGCTTTTGCTTGGTGTGCACTCCACAAAAAAATTCTAACAGGTGACCGAATTAAAAGGTTGGGGTTGGGCTCTAATTTTCCTTGTGTATTATGTGGCAGAGAGGATGAATCAACGGATCATCTTCTTCTTTTATGCCCATTTAGCAGAGAATGTTGGCTCTAGTTTTTTAGGAAGTTAAATTAGGTTAGCCTGATGTCCAAATCTTTGGTGCTAATGTTTAGGAATTGGCCTCATTCCTTCACTAATTCATACTTAGCCTGTCTATGGGATATAGGTCCCTCGATGATCATATGGCATATATGGTGGGAAAGAAACCTTCAAATTTTTAGGAAGGAAGCAAGCTCAATGTTTAAGATATGTGACAAACTAGAGGTGGCGATATCAGATCTAGTGATGACATACCTTAGATGCTCTAACATGGGCAATTCAGTATGGACTAAGTGGGATGCGATAGTTATACACTCCTAGCCGTTAGTCAGTAGTTTATATCCAGGCAGTCTCACAGGGACTCCTAAGGTCATTTAAAAAAGAGAGCATGTAAAATGGATTCCACCCTCCCCTTCTTTTGTCAAACTAAATTTTGACGGTGCATGCAAAGGAAACCTGGGCCCATCTGGCATAGGGTGTGTCATTAGAAATGAATATGGTTCTTTGATAGTAGCCAAATTGACTAGGATACCCCTAGGCACCAACAATGAGGCAGAAGCATGGGTGCTAGTACATGGGTTACAACTGGTGGTTGAAAAAGAAATTAAAAATGTCTGGATTGAGGGCAATTCATTGATAGTGATTAATGCAATCAAAGCAAGAGGCCTACTTAACTGGAAACTCAAGTACATTCTCCAGCAGATCGACAATCTTCTTAACAGGTTAGACAATTTCCTCATCTCCCACACTTTTAGAGAAGGTAATAAGGTAGCGGATATGCTAGCAAACATAGCCGTTGATCTTGATAGCGCATATGTCTTGTTTTCACCTAGAGATCAAATAATTTCAAATTCCTTGGCTAACCTCTCTCAAATGAGATGGAATAGGTGTTGGGTAGTAGATTGGGATGATAGTTAGTCGGACGGTCTCTGTAAGGCTAAAATTATTTGGAAAAGCTTTCCCGTTAAGATGTTCTTTTTATACGGCACATTCATGGTCATTTCTCCTGGCACGAGTGATGGATTGAATGGCAGGTAGCTATTTAGGCTGATTTTGCTTGATCTAGCATCACCCCCTGACATGAAGTGTGTCATATTAAATAAGGCTTATTTCTTCTTGTCTAAACTTTTGACAATCACCGTAGAAGTGGACTGCAAGTGCTCAAGAGGGAGGGTGAATCGAGTCATTTCTAGCCCTTTCAGTGTTAATGAGGATAGATGGGGATTATGAATCAGTGTTAGATCACGTCTCATTAAAAGGAGGTGACTAGCTTTAATTGCCCAGAGTAAGTGGAGGTTTTTTTGGAGGCACAATGGCTAGCTTTTCATTGATGGGGTGTCCATAATAAGGACATGCTGCAAAATCTTTATGGCAGGCATAACATGGCATTGTACTTCATATCCTGTCAACTGTGCCATTCAATTTTGTGACATTGCCCTTTGCAGTTTGGGGCAGGTGGGTGGTTGGCTGGTCTTGCTTTCTTCACGTTTGGCTCGGTGGTGTCTTCAGGTGACATGTTTTGTTGGTCTTAGGGCTTATCTTTTTGCCAATCTACGTGGAGGCAGCCTTAGTGGTGTCCATTGGAGTGACACTCTCAGTTGTCTATTTTCTTTCTGTTAGTTTTTACATTGTCTTAGGATGGATTTAGTTCCACAGTCACGTTTTATTTCTCTATACTGGGCTTCAGCGATTACTTTTGTAAATCTTTTAATCTATTTTAATCTATGGATGCTCACTCCCCTTTTCTGTTTAATATATATATATATATATATATATATATATATATATATATATATATATATATATATATATATATATATATATATATATATATATTGCATCTCTCAATTGTAATTAATTTAATGTTTAAATGCTTCAAGATTTCATTTATAAATATAGTTAAACATTTTGTTTGACTATAATTTTTTATAATAGATTGCAAATATTTGTATCTTCAACCATTCAGTTCAAAAAATTTAAATATTATTACAAATTGTATTTAATATGATCCTTAAAAAATATGTATACTAATACTCAAAATTTGTATTTTTTTATAGTCATAATTAACAAAATTATAGCGCATGAGTGCATTTTATTTAACTATGCTATATTCAAGAAAAAGCGATAATCCTTATAAACATATTAAACCTTGGAAACATATGAAATGTGTACATTTTACTAAAACATGCTATTTTTTTGAACAACCTAGTGTTTTATATATAACTAGAGATTTTGGTTGGTTACAATTACTTAAATGAAACATATTAGCATCATACTGTAAAAAGTAGATGTCAATTATCATTGCCGAAAGTGTGATAAAGATTTACTAACATGCTAGTTGGGATTCCCTCAATAGATAATAAGTTGAATGATATATAGCCACATATTTTTGAAATTTGTGTTTGGATGTTTGGCCTTCTAAAGATTCAAGAGTCTTTCTTTAGATAGATAATCATTTGGAACAAATTACCTTTTCATTCTGTCGTAAGAAAATTTAGTTTTACACGCATTCCTATTTGTAAAATATCTAAATGTTTGTACTATATGTTTTAAATGCAAGAACAATCAAATTATTTAGAAAACAAATATGCCTTGATTCTAAGTATTTTTTTCATAAATCAAATAGTTTTGAGGGAATATAATGATTGGATTTATCTTTAATGGGAATATCATTAATCTATGGGTGTTTCTACACCTTTTCCTGGATAAAAATAAAATAAAATAAAATAATTTTTTTTTAAAAATATATAAATAATGGCTAGATTTATGAAAGGGATTTTTCTTTCTAACTCTATCATCCATGAACTTTATACCTTACTATATCATCAATTTTTGTCCGCACAAAGAGTAGAATTCAATACAAAGTGGAAGTCAAGGGAATCAAACTTATAAAGAAAAAAAGATTCTATAAAATACTATATGCTAGAAACCCAACACTTGGAATTACAGGCTTCCCCACGGAGATCCACTCCTTAATTTCTAAAATCCTTATTGCACTATCTCACACCAAGGATCTTCCATAAAACTCATTGGAATGAAAAAGTCAATCCCATATCTAACATAATGTAGTTTTAAAGATCTTTTAGCATTGAGCTTCTCACCATAAGATTGCATTTTCAAGAACATTGAAAATTTATGATGAATACATGCACATAAATCAAATCTTAAAGATTATTCTTTAATTACTTTTTATGTTCAAGAATGCATTTATGGGGATTTGAGTTGTCTTTCTTGTGATTATTGTATATTCTCTATTTACCAGTGAACAACATGTTTACATAGGTTTAGAGGAAAATTTATTTTCATGGTAGTACTTAGGCTTGCCTTCCAATAGTGTAAAACCATTGTATAAACTCAAACTTGTTTATGGTTGGTATTATGTGTGTCACTGAATAAATTATTAGAATAGATTAAGAATCAACTTCAACTTTCACTATAAGTAAGTAATTTTCTTAGGCATTGAAAAGTGTGTATAGGAATGGAGGTACAAATATTCAATAATGTATTGGAAAATAAGAACCTTCCTTCATGTTTATCAATTCATTTCTATATTCATCAAATAGTGCTATTAAAAACACAATTTAATTTAATCCCAGTTGAATTGAAGCTTTCTGAACATTAGATCAAATGATAAATTGTTTTGCACATAATATGCTAAACCATAAAAGCTAATAAAAAGGGAATATAAAGATTATAAAGATTGGACAATGACTTATAAGCAATAAGAAGTGCAATAAGATGATTAGAAAATCATATGATATGAATTGCACATGCCCAATACACAACAATAGCCCATAAAGGGCAAACAAAACAACTTGGAAAAATGTAGTTAAAATAGCTTGAACCACTGCTAAATGGTCCTACTTTGCAAAGTTGGAATACAATATACAAGTAGTATCAAAAGTCGGTCCTACTTTGCCTATTAAATATTGAAGTAGTTAGTGTCATCCTTTCAAAAGCATCTAAGGAGTCTTCCCTATTATAGTGAATGTAATAATGGCACATCCAAAATAACACCTAATAGACCACCCAAGACACAACTTGGTAATGCTGACCAATTGAACTGCATTTGTCAACCTTGAAAGTTAGGTTACAAACTTCTCTCTTGAAAGGAGGTTGAAAGCCTCCCCAAGGTCTTAGGGTCACTAGGTCTTGGTATTACAAGAGAGTTTAGTGGTTATGTGTTTGTTGTTTCAACAAGGGGATTGGTAAAGATTCAAATAAAAATTAGTTTTTAATTTCCAAAGAAGAAATATGAATGACATTTTAATCTGTTGTATACATGCCTTCATTATAATCATAAAATGATGAACATATTAACCAAATGAAATTTATGTTCCATTTTCATGAAGACAATACAACATAAATGAACTTGCCAGTACAAATTTTCCTTTACATTCATAGGCAAGTTGTTGATTTCATTTGAAAAAATGAAACTAAATTATAAAATATTAAAATCTACTCTAATTGATTCTAAAGAAAAAGATTGAAAGGGAAAGAGAAAAGAAAGGCTTGTGTTATCCTAGAAAATAAACTAATGTTGTAGAATGAAACAAACAAGTTGGAACTAATCTCTGCTTAATTTGTTGTTGCACAATTGACACATGAGAATGTGTTATCCCCAAAGGATTGACAAATCACCAGCATCTTAGACCATCATCCACCATTTTCATACACAAAATGAAGCTCCAAGCAATTGATATGGAATTCATAAGATTTAAACTATATTCTATGAATTTGAAACATCCCACAACTACAAGAAACTTGCTAAGCACACAAGTTAAAATGCAAGTTTTATTTACAAAAATGGTAAATTACAACAAAAATATAAGAATTATAGTAACTATCCACAAACTCTTCTCTATGAGTCTCTCCTTTATATAGACCTCCATTTCCATCAATTAAAATTTCAATTCAAGTCTCCCCACACCTTTTATACCATTTTGAAAGATAAATATTTCAAATCTTTGAAATATCCATCCAAATGCCTCCATAAATGTAGGTTTTTTTTTTAATAAAAAAAAACTTTAAATATAATATGCATGTATCCAAAAATATCACTTGATTTGATATGATATGATATGCACATCTACATATCAAATTAAAAATTCCTTTTATATGATATGCACAACCATTTCACATTCACTTAGTGATTTTTTAAATATCTCGCTTCCCCAAAATTTGTCGACAATCATATCCTTTGATTAAGATTTTTGATTTGTTGGTACCTTTTGATTTTCAAACATTCACACCTGCCAATGTGGGTCTTGTCCTTTTGAAGCTGAGCACTCATATCCTATATCCATGTGTACCTTTCATTTAAGGGCTTAAGATACTCTTCTATCTCCCAAGCATTTTCTATGTTTATGGTCCTCTTAAAGGTAAGCACCTACCTTACATTTAAACCCACACCCCTTTTTTTTTTTGGTTTTTGAATGACATGTTAATAAGCCTATCCACATAGGCGCTCACTTTGATCATACACCTTTTTGGGGGGGGGGCCTTCTCAAAAACATATGCATTAGGTGCCAAGGCTTCATATTAATCCTTTTTGATATATATGGCCCTTTTAACATTACATGGCCATATATGTACATTTTCCCTTTTTTTGAGTTATCAAATGTACAAGATTTAAGCAATTATAACCTTGCTTTTAGTATTAAGGATGTCAAGTACATAGTATTGAATTGTTAGGACATCTTAAAATCTTGCAATCTGCATCTCAGATATGAGATTTGTATAGGTTATGGACTAGATGTTGTAATATCTTTTGTAAATATAGAGTTTGGGGATATGATTGATCATGGCTTCATTACATTTCTCAACTGCTCTAATTCAACTTTCTCGTTGCTTTAGCAATATGCATATTATCCACGGTCATCATCCTCCATGTTCAACCAAATCATCGAGCACAAAGGACCTACAAGTATATAGTAAATGAGAAGAGTATTACATAAGGCAACTTAATTTAGCTTAAAAATTATAGAATAAAAATATTTTCTTTCCTATTCATGGTATATTCTTTGTAATCACAAAGGTGTTTGTGTGTAAAAAATGGTTATCTTAGACTGATTATCAACTAGACTCGTATTTAAATTGGGATAAGACAAGCGGACATGTACAAGGGTTATACAAAATGTTGCAAGAACATGGATCAAAAGAGGTGCCCAATTTTCTAGTAGAAAATCAAGTGTGTTGCACAAGTGACAACAAATGGTGACTGTCAGGGGAGAACATTACAAAATGTATAGAATCCAAAATCTTTAGTCAAAAGAGAAAATCTAAATCGAATAAAATCATGACATAAACAACACTAATTATATCCAAATTAAACCAAACCTTGAACAAGTAGGCACCAAGTTCTATCAATTAGAGTGTGTGTACATGATTCAATTATCCCTTTCTAAGTCAACTAGGACTAACATAATGGAAAAGGAAATCAGGAAAGTAAAGCAATTGATCCTAACACATGTCAAGGCATTGCTTTGCTACCAACCAAGTGTCCATAGCCTCAATGGAGTTATTTTTGGTCCAACTCAAGGAATAGATAAACCGGATTAATCATATATGAATTTGACAAGAATAACTAAAATCCCTCAAATACATATTGTGAAGATGGATACTAAACATCATGAAGTTCTACACTTAACATGCAAAGGGGCCACAACCAAAAGGATAGAATCAAAGTGTGACATTTGGGTCAAGAAATATTTAGTCCAACACTTACATTTTACTAATGATTTAACTAAATAACCTCATCATTTATAGACTATGACATAATTCTAATGCTTGTATTGCCACCACTTCACTTTTTTAAGGATTAGATAGCATCAATGGCTAAGATTTGTTTGATTCTAAATCAATGGTGTTGAGATATCATACAAGGGAGAAAGTGAGGTGAGGTTCAATAACTTGTTGGGCTAACGTGAATAAAGTGATAACACATAACCCATCAATGCAATATTGTGAATATAACAGCCATCAAACTAATAGGAAAGGCATGGGAAGATTAGTGAAGGTGGTTCTTGTAGATCCACTATCAAGTTATCAATCAAAATTACATTATAAGGATATAAATTAAGAGTTTTGGGATTGGAAATAATAGGTCAACTCATAGACATTATGAAATGTGTATATGGTTGTTAATCTAGAGTGTTTGGCATTAAGACCAAATACCTAGGGATTAGGGGTTTTAAACTAAAGTATGTGACCAAAAACAAAGAACAAGCCCATAAAATTATACTAAAAAAAAGGAAATGTAAACCCTTAAGTCATAAATACTTCTATTGCAAAACCTATTAACATAAATAAAAGGTACTAAGACATAGAGCACAAGGTTGGTTCAAATACTTCCATCAAACTTATAGGGACTCTACCATGAATGAAAATAAAGAAACCAAAGGGCAGATTATAAGCAAAAATGTTGAAACTAAGCCATGATGTACATAACTGATGCAGGAGAATCCTTGGGCGTTGTGGCAATCTTGTATTATTCAAGAAAAGTGGATTTCGTGGTTTATTTCAGTTGTTTGTTAGTTTGTGGTTATCAATCTATGATAGTGAAAGTTAGTGCATTTCATCACAATCTGAAATTAGCTTTTATAGTTTTGGGGTTAGTTCTATTTATGGTTGAGGTCTCTCATGTTAATGTTTGAGGAGAAATAGATGAGTAAAAGATTGTTAATCAGTTCAAGAGTGTCTTCCAAGTTGACAATTATACATAGTTGTGGTTGTTTCCATTTGCAGTAGGCTATTGGTAGTTTGCACCAATAGAGAAATATTTGTAAGGATTTATTATACCATTAAGGATGAATGTGGGGTACCACATGGAGGTATTCCACTATTCTACCATTTAAATTTTAGAGTTATTTTATTGTTGGCCAATGACACATTTCATGTGGTATTCGGATTTGCACTATAACATCCACCTTCTAAAAACATAGTAAAAACCAAAAATTTACCATAAAGTAAATTAACAAGGTAAAAATGAGAGAGAAAAATTTTCTTTTATTCAACAAATAATCAAGTAACTTCAATTTACAAGATTTCTCACCACAAAATACAATACCATATTGTATTTCCCAAGTATTATGTTTACAAAATAGATATCTTGTCATTTAATTTACAATACATAAGTGCACTCAGCATATAGAATAGGTTTACCTCATAAACGTGACTATCAAAGCCATAACATGGAGTACACTGCATCTGGAATAGTGATAACTGTCTTTACAAGACTTGGAGAATCATCTACTAGAGAGAGAGAGAGAGCATCTTCCAAGTGATTAACCTCCAATGACAAACTGATGGTCTCCCACACATCTTCCACATAGATAGTGGCCCTACCCTTCATGAAGGGTATAGATACATGGAACCAACAAGTTTTTCCATATGAGTTCTAGTGGTGTGTCTTACAAAACTCAATCGACCATACAACTCTAGACTCCTAGCTAAGTATGATCATTCTGATTGGTCATGCCATCTAGAAACACACTACTGAATCGTCTCATACACTATCTCATCCTATAGTTTGAATTCCATCATTTAGTAACTTTAGACACAAACCTGTCTACAATGCAAAATTATTTCTAGTCAGTCTGACTTAGAAACAATCCCTCAATCTAGGGTAAACATGCAAAATATAAATAGGTAATTATAATCCTTTTAGAGATACCCTCTTTGCAAAACTTGCAATTGCTAGGGTTTATGGTTTCCTGTAGTGTTACTCTTTGTCTCAAGTATCAAGCATTTTTTATGCATCAATACAAGCTTGACATTATCATAGAATCACTTAAATTTGATAAGGTACCACTAAGACTCTTTCTGGTCTTGTTTTATGGTTCTCTTAACCTTTCACTGACAACCCTATCATTTTCTCAACTTTTAAACTGTCGCTCAAAATCATTATCTTGATCTTTCACTATTGACCAAAATATATATACATTTATGCAATGTTATACCTGCCGCAAGAGTTATAGGATTCTTGTATCATCCTAATCTTAATACTAGGGTTTGACTTTTCTAACCCAATATGTGGAATTATCAACACCCTTGTTTTCCAAAAACAACATAAATATTTGTTATAACATTGAAACAAATACTTATAGTCTTCCTTGACCACTTGGCATTGCTTTGAATTCTCATTTCACGTATCATGAGTAAGCGTAGTATTCTGGGTATATCCTCACCATATAATACTATCATTTCACATATATTCTGTTGATCTATGTCAATCTTTCAATCCTAATAGGTTTGAATCATAAGAGATAATAATCTACTTTTGAGCCCTTGGTCTACTTGAGTCTACTAATTTTCAACATAAGTTAGGTTCATTTATAACCTCCTTGTGAATAAATTTCATATAAACCTTTACCAATCTTGAAATTTTACCAAAATCATGTAGGGAATGAGTTACAAAACTCTCAACGTACCCAACCCTGGAATACATCACTCCAGTGATGCCCAACTTAGAGTTAACATTGTCTTTTGTGCACTTAGAACTAAAATAAGTTCTATAGAACAAAAGCTACGAGATTTATATCTTTGCTTTGTCTACATTACTCTTCCTCTCGAGATAACATAATATAAACAACAAATGTTAACAAAGGCTCTCTACAGTTCCACATTCTTGGATCACCTATTCCCTTAGATTTGTACTATAATATAACAAGAGAAAAAAGTGTTTCTCATAATGAAATCTATACCTTTGTCATCATATAGCCATTTCAATATCACAATGACCTTATCTCACTTTACATATATACTATATGAGATATTATCCTCTATTAGAATCATGATAATAGTACCATTGCAAGTACTCTTGAACAAATTCAAGTTTTCAAAATTAAATGGGTTTTGCAATATAAATAATTTATCATTTCTGATGTAACGGTCTCTTTTCATAAACTAACTCTCGGTATAGAAAGGTTAAATACTTAACCATATAGACCTTATAGGCATCTAGAGACACACAGTTCCTCGTAGAATAAATATGATATTCTTATCACTAAGAGTTTGTTCAATCTATTACAATAAGGTTGTTCTCTCATTCCAAAGAAATCTTAGTTATATCAAACCCTATGTTTTCATATGAGTCAAGAATATTTACTTAGGATTGTTTTGATAACAGATATATAAAGACTAGTTTAACTTGTTGTCAACCTAAGTTTAATGTTTAAATTGTTTTTCCATAAAACAAAAACATATACAATGTAGCATAAACACACTATTATAACCGGGTGTCTTTCGTACAATTCAAAACTATAATTTCATTAGCCACTCTAAAGTATTCTCAACTTGGTTTCTCCAAAAACACGAGGTTACTTAATCATGGAACGAGTATAAGAGTTTTATGATAACTACAAGATAAGAGTTCATTATATAATGATCCTCATTCAAGCATAAGTCTGCAAAGACTATGCTGTTACAAAAGGTAGTCATTAATATCATAATAACCATGAAGATGTATTAAACATATATTTGCACAGAGACATCTGAAATATAAGATTAGATAGCATAAGTATGAGTTAAAAGTGGCCTATAAAGGTTCCCTTGATAATAAAAGGTTGACCATGTTTATACTACATTTTGATACATTACCCGACTGACCATACGTCAACAAGCATAACCATTTTTTTTAAACATGACATGATTCAATGTTTCCCTAATGGTCATATAAGACTCTAAAACACATTTAATTCATTATGCTGAGAAACAATTCATACTGTCTTAAGGCATCAGCAATTTCATTACTCAGTGACGTCAGTCTTACAAGATAAGAGCTTCGATTCTTAGTTTGACGGTATTCTAGAATGAAAAATAAGTATCAAAATCTATTCATAAACTCTGAATAAGAAGAGAACCTGTTCAAGACACTTCATAGCAATCCAATCAATGGATAAGCTCTCTACTGTGAGCACTATTTGTTGTCAACAGCCTTGCTAATTATAATGCTCTATTATCCGCCCTTCACCTTGCCTGATAGCTAAATAGCTCTCCTACCCTTTTCTTTACTGTCGTCTATGTTCTCTCCTCTGCTCCCCTCTAAAATTTTCCTTACTTATTTTATATTTTTCTCCCATCCTATATTCTCTTGAGACTCCACTCACAAGCCATTCAAGGACTCCCTCCCATTTCGAGAATACTTCCTCTATATAAGCCTCCATGTGCTCTCAACTTGAGCATGACGAGTTTAGAGGGAAGTGTGGTATTAAGTACCACTCTTCTCACAAATGACCACTCCCTCAAACAAACTGAACTTAACGACCATGTCTCTTCTTCATCAAGACCCATCAATAAATCGTTATTCAGCTCCTATAAAGCTATGGGTTTCTTTACTCAAAGTCATTAAGCTAACTGCCCACGACATCCCATGGCTAACCTCCCATAATAAGCTTGTTAAAACCCTCCACAAAGACATACAAAGGAGATTTATGGTCATTAATTACCACTAAGAAAAATAGTTAAAAACACGCCACTTCTCTCTCTCAACCCTTGGTGAATAAGGCAGAGAAGGTGCCTAAAGGAATCCCACAAAGGTTGTTAAGAGAACTACCCAAATGCGATGGATCTCTCTATTTTTTTTTAAGCTGTGAGTATCTCCACAGTACATGCTTCTCAATGCTCTTATCTTGAGCATGCAACGAGGAAAGAAACATGGATATTAAAACACCACTTCTCATGTATACAACAACTCTCTTCAAGCATTTTAAGTTGTTGAGTCGGTTAAGAAGGTAGTTATCATTTAAGACTATACGCCAACTTATCATCAAAACTCTTGACAACCAACATGATACAACCTACAAGTCGCATTAGATGCATCGGTTTATGTTTTCTACGTAAAACAATGAATGTGACCAAGACGTTGTTTAAGAAGCAATTTGTCAATCATTACGTCATGATGACATCAAATTTGATTAATCAACTTGACTGACATCACAATACGCCAAAAGGTTCTAGTTCGACATCGACAACTCGTCGTGTCAAAACTTGACTTGACCACAATGTGAAAACACAAACATGACTTACCCCAGTCCGCTAGTGTTCACTAGACATTACTACACTATACTCAGACATCAATTTAACTATTCAATCCATGTGTCTATACTCTTCTCCCTAGAAGATACTCTCTCTCCTTTCTAGAGAGTGAACAAACTTGTGTTCCTATATTCAATTTGCAACCATGTAAATGGGATTAGTGTATCGTTAATCCATTCATAACCTTATGAATAACAAATTCAAAAGTACCTTCTAGATTAATTACATCACATGACTAGAATCTAGGAAGCTAATTATTTATCCTAATATTATACCTTAATGCCAAATCATTTATCCAAAGAATTCTCTTCTATTTATGTAAAAGTAAAAAGTAATTTCAAGTCAAAATTAGGGATGTGACATGCACCATCTTGGAGATGACATAGATCATTTGGAAAACTTGGGAATGCTATATATACCTAGTTGAGTAGGAGAGTAGTGAGTGAGTTTTGATAGCAAGGGAAGGAGAGTAGTGAGGTCTAAGAGATAAAGTGAGGGAAAAAAACTATGGTGTGGAGTGTAATTTAGAGGAAAATTGATAGTGTGACATACAGGAAGATAACATAGGTCATTTCTAGAGAACAGTGTCATAGTAGGGTTTGTGCACAAAGATTGGGGACCAAAAAGTGGCCAAAAACTTTTTTGGTCCAAATAGGCTACAATGCAAACACATTATAATGTTGTAGACATGATATTTACATAGTCCATGATTGAGTTTTTGAGCTTCTGGAATTACTGTGTGATTGCTTTTTTTGTGTCAAAAAAGCAATCACACAGTAATTCCAGAAGCTCAAAAACATTATAATGTGCTTGCATTATAACATGCTAGTGTTATAGATTGGTAGAGAAAACCTAAGGCTTAGTCACTATCAAGCCAAAAAATACTCGCATTATTTGAAAATAAAAGAAAAAATAGCACACATGACTTTATTTGCTCCCAAAGCCTCAATAACATGACAGGGTTTTTCTGTGAGAATGCTTTGAGGCTGCTCAAGAAAATTTCATACAAACATAATGTCACCATGATGTTCTCACACTCCACAAGGTCAGTTGCAAACTCCACCAAATCAACAAGCTCAACAAGGTAATATTTTTGTTTTTTTGTGACTTTGAAAATGAAACATTTGTTTTGTAATGATTTGATTCTTTTTTTTTAATTTTCACTAAATGAACCCCCTTAAATGCCCCTAAACCCTAATTCACTAAATAGAGGGCATGATGACATTCTAATTGAAGAGGGGCCACAAAATAACCCTCCTAAAACTCATCCATTGATTTCTTGACATCCTCACGAGACACAAATGAACATATTAGGGCAAATTGAGAAAAATGAAAAAAAAACTTGAAACATTGATAATATAGTAATAACAGATGAGTTGCTAGATAGGACCTTTGGGATTAACGCACAAGTAATATTCAAGGTTCTGCAATTTATTATATTTCCTTTTAAAATATATAATTAATTATATTAATCTATTATAAGTCGAAATCAATGTAAAGAAAATTATATGTATTGTGAAATTTCAAGGTCAAGGTACTCATCCTACATTTCTCAGCCATCCAATGCAAGGTTATGAGGCATTTTTGAGTCCACAAATATGTAATATGTAACAAAATTGTAAATATATTACATGTAATTTTTTTGGTCATATATCAACGGTAATCTTTAAATCATAATTTGATGATGAATAGGTGGGTGTTGGACCTCATATATCAACAATAATCTTTAAATCATAATATTATGTAGTTTTTGGTCAAATAACGTTGTTCTATAAATTCATTTGATGGTATCAATTCATACTCCTCCTGATATTCATGACACAACAGAGGTGGGCATTGCTACAAATAAATTGTCTTCAATGCCTTTGACTAAGGTATGAACTAGTAATGTATTTTTTGTTTTATCTTATATCATTTAATGTGAATAATAATATTCATCTTTACTCTAATTTGTTTCTTCACACTTCTCATAGGAGGTCACCACTCTAGTTCATGCACCTATAAATGAATCTAGAGGTAGTGGATGATTGAGAGGGATCATCAGTTTGTGGTAAGTGATTGATTACTTATGCCATTGCATATTTCATGTTTATGTATTAATGTGTATATATTATTTAATTATATTAATAGGTATAGGGCCAAAAAAACTTATGAGAGGAGGTCTAGTCAACAGATTAGAGAGTAGGAGACATCAATTACTTCTATACCTTTATTCATAGAGGAAGGGTCATCGACTATTCGATAATGCTCTATAAGAATCTCTATGTTATGATATTTTGTTGTATGCCTATATAGATTTGTACACATATACTTCTATTTTACTAATGTCTATCATTGTATGCTTATATAACTTTATTTAAATACATTCAAATTGTATTCATGACATTTTGTATATGACATTTTGTATATGATGATCAATTATGGTTATAGATGTTCTCATATATATTATTTCTATATGATGCTATCAGATTTTAGACATAGATATACAATGATATACCCTGAATCATGACTTGTGTTATGTCATATTATCATTTTATTTTATTATTAACTTATTTGGGTGAGTGTGAACTATCTTAACATGAGTATGTTTGTCCTTTTTGTCTAAAACTTAAGAGTGTATTTAATCATACTCATGAAGGGTATGAACTTGCCTAAGAAGGGTTTAAATCTACATAAGATAGATAATATGTCATGTTTAAAAGTTTTGATATTGCCCACATGTTATTCAATGTTTCCATGAACCTCTCTTGAAAATGTACAAATTTGTGGATCTATGTTTAATCTCTCTTAGCAAAGAGAGTTGATACTCAAGAACATATGAATAGGCCCCTAATGTTTTGGAATAAAGAGTTATTGAATAAACATTTATTAAGTTACTACGGAAACCTAAGTAGTGGTTTATGAAGGAAAAATATAGGTTTAAATACATAGTGTGTATTTGAGCCACAAAGTGGACTCATTTCTTACAAGTGTTAGTGACACTTTAAATTGCAAATTAATTGCATTCCCTACTATAAACAACTTATTTTTTAAATAATTCAAAAAATCAATATGCAAATTAATTTCCAAATTAAACTATCACCAACACTTGTAATTTAAATATATCTAATATGTCTTTTAAATTTCAAGATCATGGGTGCCCACTTTGAATTATTTCGACATGTAAACCAATGGGTGATGGTTGTTTTATTGGCTTGTCAACGTTGTGTGCAACAAAACTAAAACTTGAAAAGTCAAGGCAAGATCACATGCAAATATATCTAGGGGACATATCTACATATGTGGTTTAGTCCAAGAGGGGTAAACCCTGTATTATTTAGACCAGTCTAGTCCTATGGCTAGGATAAAGATATGCATAATGACAAATGCAAGGTTATGGTTAGCTTATGTGAAAAATAAACAAATTCAACATCAACGCAATGTATTTATGACAAGGACAAAAGTGTGTAAAACAAGAAGGTAAAGGGGGTGAAGTATGCACTTTTATCTTTTATAAAATAGACAAAATTTTAAAAGATAATTGTTGATAAAAAATATTTTAAATTATATTAATAAAAATATTAATTGTTTTATAGTGGTTAATTAAAAAATTTAAAAAATTAATATATTGCAGTATGTACCTTCTACACATAATAATAATAAATAAAACACTTATTTTCTTGATTGGACATGAAACACATGTTTAATTGACTTAAATGATTGGTATAAATATAATTGAATATATTAAATCTCCTTTGTTTAAGTTTATATAAATTTATGTCATAAAACTTTACACAAACATTTTTTTGTATTGAACAATGTTGAAATTGTGACATTTTATCAAGATTCAAATGTGTAGCTTCTAGGTCATAAAAATCCATCTCATGAGCATGAATGTTTGTGTAACTTGTTAATGTTGAAATTACAATTTAAAAAAAAGTAGTCCCCAAGACAACAAAAAATTAAAGTACTAACTTAGGACAAAATAAATGTACATAAAATCCTTACAAAGATGACAAATACTAACATACACAACAAGCTATTAGAAATTATATAACTTTATGCATGAAAAAACACTGCATAATTCATTGTATTATAGTTAAATTCATAAAACATTAATAGAGACAATCAAAGAGAAACTAGAACAATTGTCCACAACATAAAAGCATGTTGAGAGGTTTGATAGATCTTGTTAACTTAAAGGACCTTTCACATCACATGTGATAACTAAAGAAATAACTCTCCCATTACAAAATGTGGTTAATCATATTCATTTCATGGTCCTATTCTCATAGAGCATTGTAAGCCCTCTTATCATTTCATTCCATGAGAATTCACATTTACATGGCCATTAATTAGCAATACTTTTGAGGTGGGTATCATGGTCCATTAAGAAATAGTTTACTTAGACAAGGATGATTGTTCCTCTCAAGAGTTGAGAATACCCTATCTTCAAAGCCACATAAAAAATATATTGGTTTTTTTTTTTTTCACATAAATAACCTTTATCACAATATATTGGCATGGTTTATAATAACAATATCATTGCCTAACTGTCATTCTTTCTTGCTTGCTAACTACCTATATGAATGGAGTATTATTCTATAATAGATCCACTATTTGCACAAACCACCATCTAGTAATCAGTGTTCCTTGATCTGAAAAGGCAAGGGCATAGGATGGTAGCGTTACGAGTATAGATATTGTAATACAAGAGGCATACCTCTCTACACACATGCAACATCTCCAAATTACCCCTTCTATTGTATTTCCACTGTGGGGGATTTTATTTCCTTTCACCTATATGTTCATTATAGACGGAGCTATAGTAGGAGACAGAGATACAAAACCAATGTAAAGTATTTTTACAAGTCATTTGAGTGGATATTTAATGATTGAGCGAGAGACCAATTCAAATATAATTAAAACATTAACTATGACATTGACTATTGAGAATAATAGTCCAACACAATGAAAACATAAACAGAGAGGAATAATTTTCTACCAAAAAATAATAAAAAGTGATCTACTTACAAAAATATAGAAGGTCAAAGGGGTTATGCTTAAATGGCAAGGCCATAAGGTTCTCAAAATGGAGATCCAAGTTCGAATCCCCCAAGTGACATCTATAGTTGGAATTCCAAGTTGTGGCTCTTGGACTTCCATTGTGGCTTGAATATGTGGATGGGGAGGAGGTCTCCCTTGTGACCTCCACTAGTGTGGGGCCAGCCTAAATAATCCCTCCTTACCGATAAAAAAAATACAACAAATTTTCATGCTAGTTAAACCCAACCAATTACATAGTAGGGCACTAAGAAAATTAAAGCAGAATTTTTTAGGCAAATAAATTTTTCACTAAATGTTAGTTTCTATTTCCCCTATTATAGTGGATCAAGATGAGTACCTTACACTAACAATTTCCCATAGAATAATGCTTTTCACTAAATGTTAGTTTCTATTTCCCCTATTATAGTGGATCAAGATGAGTACCTTACACTAACAATTTCCCATAGAATAATGCTATGAAATGGGATGATAACTAAGAAATGCACAGAAAATAAATTGTTCACTAAATATTAGTTTCTATTTCCCCTATTATAGTGGATCAAGATGAGCACCTTACACAAACAATTTCCCATAGAATAATGGCATGAAATGGGACGATAACTAAGACATGCCCAATAAAGAATCTAACCAAAGTGTTACAAAATTTGGCACTATATGCCTATATGTTAATACCTCCGAAAGTATTGCTAATTAATGAATAGTTTACTCAGACAAGCATTATTGTTCCTCTTAAGAGATGAGAATACCCTATCTTTAAAGTCACATAACAAAATAGAACATATTGGTTGTTTTTCACTCAAATAACCTATATCACAATATACTAGCATGGTTTATAATAACAAAACATAACTAGATTTTAGACATGACCATAACTTATGGATTGTTTATAATAAAAAAATAAAACTTGATTTTAGACATGGCAGCCTGAAGGATAGAAATTGTCAACCAAATTAAAAAGAGCCCTGATGTAAAGATAGTAACATATATTTCACATCTCATCCTCTCCATTGAATTAACTTAGAGGAACCCTTACACTAGCTCAGAATATAAATGTAGAAGGTGTCATATCCGCCATGGTCGTGCCCTTCCTGTATTCTTGGAGAGAAAATAATGAAAGCCAATTTGGCTATTAACTCTCCGTTCCTTTTTTTAAAATTAATAGACTTTATCTTTAAACAACATTTTGGACATGTTTTGAGAGGAACCTATGGTCTTTGATCTATTGCAACCGAGCATTGTTCTTTACATTCACTCGCTACAATGGCACATTGTTCTCTACAATCAAGTGCAATGAACTCTCCCATGACTTAGCGCACCTTAAACTAGGATTAATCAGAAGCATAGGCAGGGGCAAGAAGTATGTATTTTCACCTGTGATCTCATTGTCCATGGCGAGACTCGATCCAGAGACATGTAGAATGCATTAGTGGTGGGGATATTGCAGAAAAGAGTCGTGTATTGTTATGGGCAGGTCAAAAGGGCGTCGTTTAATTCATAGGTGGCAAAAAAATGCTTCATTTTTTTTTTAATTTGACAGCAGCAATTTTGTATGGAGTATGAGATGGTATGATGTCTTAGACATGCCACAGGCATGCCGTTTTGTATGGAGAATGGTTACTGTCATAAGAGTAGCCACCAACTGCCAATAGAATGAAAATGGAAAGGGAAACATAAGAAAATTTCATAACTCACCTACGCTCAGGCCTTATTGTGTTAACTTGACTATTGTGTGTTCGTCCTCTTGGAAGCCACAATAGCCTAGTGCCATATGTACTTACAACGGAATCAATCTTATACCTCAAAATATTTCCACAACACATGCTATCAATCCTACATTGCATAGATTCAATCTGCACAAAATTTTAAATCTATCACAATTCCTAAACAACAAATATAGTAACAAGTATATATGTTTTGAATCCCTAGAACAACTAAATTCTACACAACATCAAATATTATTCTTTTTCATAATTGTCACCCCCAAATGCTAAAATCCTCCTCATTTAATTTCCAAAGATAATATTTGTTGCGCATTCCGAACTGATATTAATTATTCTAAGTTAATTGCCCAATAATGGGCTAGTAAATTAGGCAATTTCTTTTATTGATGATTCTCAAGATCGAGAAGTGTGAGAAAGCTGGCAGAGGGGATGTTTGACAGGTTAGTCATCATTGCTAGAGGTGGCATGTGGTAGGTTGGTAGAGTTATTACATTAGATGGAATGTGTTCCTTTGGCTTTGGTGTCTTTTCTCCTTCCTCTTTCTCCTATTTTTTTTACAGTCTCTTGGATTTCGCTAGAGTTCGAGGTGCTCTGGAAGGTGACCATGAGGGTAATGTTGAGAGGAATGCTGACAAAGCCAAGAAGGTGGTGATTGAGATGTCGTGGAGGTAAACCAAGAGGAGGGTGAGCAGCACGACGATGGGTGGTAAGATGAAGAGAAAGTATATCGCTAGGAAGAGACTAAAGAAGCTCTATAGAGAGGAGGCTATGGCAGGCTTTATCAATAGTCTTGAAGGAGAGATAAAGAATCCAATTATGAGAGAATGGTTGAGCAGGCTCCTTAAAATTGCTAAGGAAGTAGATGGGAAGGAGGATGTCAATGGGTAAAGCTTAAACAGCCGATATGTTGTAAACATATAGGCTGTCAAGATTTTGACAAACTGGTCTAGAAAGATTGACCATACCCAAAAACATTATGATTCAAGCAGTCGATCATAATAGGTCAAAAATGTCAAACAAATAAGTCAGAATCTTGTTGAGTCAAAAAAATTGTAAGCAGCTGACACGACAATGTGTTGGCTATTTACGTGAGGCGGCATCAATGTGAGTGAGGCAATGGCCAATCTTCTGCTAGATCCTGATAGCACAAGGGGGAAATGGAAGTGCAGTCACTTACTATTGCAACGATGTTGTCCATTGTAGCATCCTCTGTGTTAACTCATGAAGATATGATCGAATCTATAAAGCAGAATGAGGAGAACCAAGAGGTGGTGTTAGGCCATATACAAGATATTCTATTTGGGGTAGTTGAGACCAAAAAAATGGTGGATGGAATTATAGAAAAACTCAGTGTCCCAGTCTTGGAACGTACTCGCCTTGCTTATTCCTATGCATGTGATAATGTCTGTGATGGTGTAGAGCTGTTTGGTGAAGGAGATAAGTAGTTTTGTTAGGGTTTATGTTTGTTTTCAATTTGATATGTATTGATATTGACTATTGAGAGTGGGCTGATGAAATTTGCCCCTCTCTTTCTATGATTATGTTAGGGGAGGGTGTTTTTTGTGGCTTGACTAGTATGTCTGTAGATGTATAGTTAGTGGGTGTTAATGACTTCTGGTTTTATGAAAGACTATTGGGTTGTACCTTTTTTTTAATTGATCCCTGCTCCCTTAACCAAGGTTTTATAATAAAAAATATATTCTAAGTTAATTAGCTGATAGACATTTATATATGAGCATTACAATGTTGGGAATTGTCTCACGCCATAAAAAAATTCACACTGGAAAATTTTCTAAACTCGTTGGTTGTTCCTATCAGTGTATTCCTTGAACCTCCTATGGTTCCAAGTGCTAGTTTATGCTTATTTGTGTGCACGCATTTAACTAGACAAAAGTATTTTTTCTTTACAATATTATGGACCCAAAGTGTTTGTGGCTGCGTGCAGCAATCAAAATCGTGTTGATCATTTTAAGATACCTACTAAAATTCCACGAACATGGTTTACAATTTTTACAAGCTATTGTTTGGTTTCTGTTATCTTCATCTAAGATGAGTTTAATGAAGCCAAGTCGGTGAGGAGTTTGGTTGCAAGTGGATGCATGTAATCATTATCATTGCTTTGCTTAATCAACACCATACTAACATGGCTAAACACAAATGATGCCTCCATTACTAATTTTTCCCAAAAGAGAAAAGCATGGTAATCCCTGAAGGCAAATTGACAAATAGAGTGATCTGCTGATCACAAAACAAACAAACATACAAAAGCCCAAATTGCCTTGGAGAAGAATAGGTAGGGCATCAATTTATAGATATTGAGAACTATAAATGAGCTATGGCACACAACCACAATGCCAACCACTCAACCATAAAACTAAATGCAAGACCACAAAGTGAAGAAATGCAACTACAAATTTAAAGAGCCCAATGGGCATTACAAATATGTCAAAGATGGCTGCAACACATGTTGTTGACTATTGTATATGATAATTGATGTCATTCTTCCCCATAATGACCATTGGGAAGAACTTGGAGTAGATCTCTAAGTGTCTTGAACCTTTCACGAGCTAGAACCTTCATGAAGATATCCGCAATCTGATCATCTGTACTACAGTACACAATCTCGATCAATCCATGTTTAACTAACTCTCTGATCAAGTGATGTTGAATCTCAATATGTTTGGTCCTACTATGAAACACTGGATTCTTAGTCATTTGTATAGTACTCTTGTTGTCATAATACAACAAAGTAGGTCCATTCTGTATTTAGTGTAAATCCTCCAATAGTCATCTCAACCAAATTGTTTGGCATGCTACAAATGTTGCAGCTTTATACTCTGCCTCTGCTATAGAAAGTGATACAGTTGGTTGTTTCTTGGACTTCCAAGAAAATACTGCAAAACCAAGACTAAAAGTATAACTAGAAGTAGACTTTCGATCATCTATGGAACCTGCCCAATCTGAATCTGTATAGCCAATCAACTTACTATCCTCTAAATGCTAAAATCTAAGACCATAACTCAATGTCCCTCTGACATATCTAAGAATCCTCTTAGCTGCACTCCAATGTGTTTGCTTAGGTTCTAACATGAACCTAGATACCAAGCTCACTGCATATGTGATATCTAGCTGAGTAGTAGTTAAGTAGATCAAACTACCAATCAATTGTCTGTATATAGTGGGGTCCACTGGATCTGACACATCCAAGTTAGACAACTTAAGTCCAACTTCAATGGATGTTGCAACTGGTTTGCAACTATTCATCTAAAATTTTTGTAGGATGTCTGAAGCATATTTTTTCTGAGACATGAATATTTCACCTTTGTTTTGCCATACTTCTATACCAAGAAAATAGTGCATCTACCCCAAATCTATCATCTCAAATTCAGCAACCATAGCTGCTCTAAACTCTGCAAATAAATCTAAATTGTTCCCAATGTAGATAAGATCATCAACATAGAGAACTAAGAAAAAAATATCCTTGGCCGAGATCCTAATATAAATATTCGCATCGGATTGACTTCTTAAGAAACCTTTCTGCTGTAGGTATGAGTCTATCCTTGAATACCATGCTCTTGGTGCCTGCTTAAGACCATACAAGGCCTTCTTTAATCTATAAACATAATGTTCTTTAGAAGGTATTTCAAAACCTCTAGGTTGAGAAACATACACTTCCTCATCAATATATCCATTCAAAAAGGCACTCTTTACATCCATTTGATAAACTACCCAACTCTGCTGAGCTGCCAAAGCCAAAACCAATCTGATAGTATCTATTCATGCTATAGGTGCAAATGTTTCAGTGAAATCAATATCTTCCTATTGAGTGTATCCTTTGGCTACCAATCTAGCCTTATGCTTATCAATGCTTCCATCAGATTTATACTTAGTTTTATACACCCACCTTGTACCAACAATTTCCTTGCCAGGTGGTAGCTGAACCAAATCCCATGTGTCGTTCCTTTCAATTGTTTCTATCTCACTATTCATTGCTTCAACCCACTCTTCTTTGTCTTGAGCTTGTTCAAATATTTATGGCTCAGTACTTTCCATGATTTGAGTCATCAAAGCATAATTCACTTTTGCTTGTGATCTTGTTGTCATTTTCTCAAAGTTTGAATCCAATGTAAGAGTTGATGGATGATTCTTTTCTATCCTCCTTTGATATTTTTGATACTTTCTTGTTCCTGTACTAGAAGACTCAAGATCATTTTCTTCTTCTTATTCAACTTCATCAATCATTATCTCTTTTCCCTTTGTTTCATTTTCCTGGGTATAGTCTGCCACTTCATTGAACACCACATCTCTACTTATAACAAGTTTCTTTTCTATTGGGTCATATAATCTATATGCTTTATTTTCTGATCCATACCCAATAAAAATACATTTTAGGCCTTTATCATCTAGCTTAGACCTTTTTTCCTTTGGTATGTGTGCATATGCAACACACCCAAATACTCTCAAATGTTCAACACTTGACTTTACCCCAGACCATGCTTGTTCAGGAGTTATTCCCTTAACTGCTTTTGTAGGACTTCTATTGAGAAGATATACAGTTGTGCAAACTGCTTCTACCCAAAACATCTTATCTAAATTCTTCTCTTTCATCATACTCCTTGCCATTTCAACAATGGTTCTATTCTTTCTTTCAACAACTCCATTTTGTTGTGGAGTGTAAGAAGTAGTGAACTCTCTCTTGATTCCATGATTTCTATAGAAATCTAGAAACTAATTTGATTTGTACTAACCCCCATTATCTGACCTTATCACTTTGATGTACTTACCACTTTGTTTTTCAACCAACCTTTTGAATTCTACAAACTTATCAAACACTTCTGATTTTGAAACCAAACAATATACCCACATTTTTCTTGAGTAATCATCAATGAAGGTTAGAAAATGCTTTGATTTATTTAAAGGTGTTTCCATAGGACCACACAAATCCGTATGGATTATCTCAAGATGCTGCTTAGCTCTACTGGATTTACCAACTGGAAAGCTAGCTCTATGTTGTTTGCAAACAACACATTCTTCACACACTTCTTTTGTATTTTCAATGAATGGTAGACCCTCAACCATTTTAAATCTCTTTAGTAAAATTAACCCACTAAAGCTGAGGTGGCCATATCTTTGATGCCAAATTCTACTTTCATTCATTTCACTAGACCTTAATACTTGGTTTACATGGGTGAAATGGAGAGGAAACATTCTATCAGCTGTCATTTTTGCTCTTGCAACAATTGCATTTCTTTTTAACTTGTCTCTTATTATGCACTCTTTTTCATCAAAGGTCACTTGATAATTTTGTTCTAACATTTGTCCAATGGACAACAAATTCTTCTTGAGGGCTAGAACCAATAATGTTTCATTGATATGCTTTACCTCACCATATTTTGTTGCAACTGCAATAGTACCCTTACCTTTGGTTCCATGAGATTGATTATCTCCTAGTACCACTGTACTATGATAGTTTTCATCTAATTTGTTAAACAAATTTTCATTAGATGTCATATGTGATGAACATCCAGAATCAATGTACCATACATCATTCTCACTAACATTTGTATTGAAAGAAGAAATAAACAAATTTTGTCTATCTTCAATAGTATTGTGAGCATTTCTCTTTTTTGCTTCTCCTTGTTTACTCTAACATTCTGATGCATAATGTCCAAACTTGTTGCAATGAAAGCATTGGACATTCTTTTTATCTCCCCCATTATTTCTACCTCTTCCTCTTCCTGTTCCTCTGAAGTTGCTACTTCTTCCTCTGAAACTATTACTTCTTCCTCTAGAGTTGCTAGATTCACCTTTGTAGTCATTTTTATTTTGATTCTTGAAAAATGTGTTTCTTTTACCTCTTATGCTAGCTTTAGAAGAAAATGCTTGTTCTAGATCTTCTTCATTACTTTTCATTCTTTCTTTAGCAGTTAATAATATTCCACTCAGTTCATCTATTTGCATAGTTGTGAGATCTTTGGAGATCTCAATTGTAGAAACCACACCATCAAATTTAGGAACTAAACTCCTTAAAATTTTCTCAATGACATGCTTGTCATCCACAGTTTCACGTAGAACTTTCATTTGACTAACTAGGCCTTCTACCTTTGTTAGAAATTCATTTACACTTTCACTATTGACCATTTTTACATTTTCAATTTTTTTTTCTCATAGTTTGCAATTTTGCAATTTGTGCTCCCTGATATGCATTATTGAGAATTTGCCATGCTTGCTTATAATTACTAGCCCCACATATTCTAGGAAAAATTGCTTGATTAATTGCACCTTGAACCAGAAATAAAGTTTCATTATCCTTCTTTACATTTGCTTTGCATATTCCTCTTATGGCAAAGTAACCCAAAGGCTCAACACAAAAAATCTTCGAGAGATCTCTGCAAATGGATACTTTCTCTGTCCTTTCAAATAGGACCCACACCAAAAAATGATCTTTATATTATCTTGTCTTGGAATAAGTGTCAGCTTCAACCGATAATGCACTCAATTACAAATAATTTCCTTATCACTTTGCAAAAAAAAATTACACATTGAAAGGTTTGAACACATAACCCCTTTAAAATAAATTCCAATACATGAGTATATCACCACCAACCAATCTTTTCTAATCACTTCTTTCCTTATAAAAAGGACACCATAAATATGTAAAACCTATTGAAACTATGTCCTTTTATTATTTTAATAAAAGACTTTTAGTCTCCTTTTAGAAAAAAAACTCTCTTATTTTAAAGACTTGCACGTAGCCTTTTAAAGCATAAAGCTTTACCTAAGCTCTTTAAGACATATATAAAATAAGTAAAAGCCTTTTTTTTGGTTTTACATGGCTCTTCAAAGATACATGGACTTTCACGTGGCTTTTAAAAGATAAAAATATGGTTCTAATAGTCTTGAAAAAACTTTAAACTTTCACGTGTAAAAAGAGGGGGCACTTAAACTAAAGAAAAAAAACAAATTTTTTAAGATTCATTCAGAGTCATCTTTCAACGACTTGCACGTTGGTCTGCTCTTTCCACGCCCTACTGGCTTCCTTCACACGCACAGAGAAAGAAATTCACTCCTCCTCGCTTCACGGCTTGCATGCCTTAGACACAAATATTTTGAAAACTTTTATAGGCAGCTTCTTCACACAACATGCCTCCTCCCATGTTGGCACATGGACAAGGGTAAAGGGCAACGCAGCCAAAAAAAAAATTTAATGACAGTCCAGCTCTGACTTCACCCTAAGCAGTCTCTGGCTTCACCCTGCTACAATAGCTCTTCTGGTGGCTTGCTCTGCTGAACTTCAATCCTACACAAATTAATAAATAGAGCTTTCTCTCCCGCCAAAGAGAAAGAAAGTTCTATTTATGTATAAACTCTTCTTTATTAATATATGGGTGCTCCGTCTCCTTTTTCTATTTTTTTTTTTTTAAAATAGAGATATCTGGCTCTGATACCAAATGAAAGCAAATTGACAAATATAGTGATCTACTGATCACAAAACAAACAAACATACAAAAGCCCAGATTGCCTTGGAGAAGAATAGGCAGGGCATCAATTTATAGATATTGAGAACTACAAATGAGTTATGGCACACAACCACAATGCTAACCACTCAACCATAAAACTAAATGCAAGACCACAAAGTCAAGAAATGCAACTACAAATTTAAAGAGCCCAATGGGCATTACAAATATGTCAAAGATGGTTGTAACACATGCGGTTGACTATTGTATATGATAATTACTGTCAATCCCTCGGAGTTTGTACGGTTAAATTATCGTTTAAATCATTGAAAGGATTTTCATAAACATTCTCTTCATCGAACAAGTAGTCAAATAAATCTTATATGAACGAGTGACAAATGATAACTAATTTATATTTGAAAATTTGGATTTGCCTCTTCAGAGATTAATTTAACATATATAGCTTTTCCACCTCATTGATGATGTCGTGGAGATTTGTTTAATAGCATTTTGTTGTTTCATACATCAAGTATGGTTGAATCTTTCCAGTTGCTTGGCCTGCAAGAATTCTTCGTCCAAGAAAGATCAAATCCGATGGATCCACTCAGAGCTCATCTTTTAATACCATCATCACCCTCTCCATCACTCTCAAACAGAAACTCTCAAGAGTCAACAATATTCGCAGGAAATGGAAAGCATGGGATCCTCCTCCACAATTATAGAGAACGTATGGGCCACTTTTGTTGCACAGGAAAGCCCTTTCCCAGATTCACAAATACAAGGCAGCGCTTGTATCACTGCCTCAACAACAAATTCCCTGGCGCTTAGTGACTGCGAGATGACTGTGGGGAACTCCAATCTGAGCGGGTGTGAAGATGATGTTTTGTGTAAGACACTCAATGAGTCAGATTTCACCCATGTTTTAGAAAGACTTGTAAGCCTCAGGTGATGGCTATCTGGGAACTGTGAAGCTCTTGACCTTGTCAAAGTGAATAAGCAGTCAGAGAAGGGGCATATTGCACAACAACAGACCACAAAAAGAAGATGCCTTGGTGGATGTGTGGCGGCGGTGGCGGCTGAGAAGTGGTATAGAGCTGAATGGCGACGGCCGTGGGGAAAATATGCAGCAAAAATTTGAGACTCGACGAGACCGAGCGCCCAGCTTTGGCTTGGCACATTTTACGCAGCGGAGGAGGCAGCCATGGCTTACGACAAAGCAGCTATTAAAGTGAGAGGTGCTCAAACTCACTTCAACTTTCGTGTGGAAGTGGTCGACCAGGCCCTGGCTTAAGAATATGTCCACTCCAAACCTGTAATTCCTCTGATGTGAAAATAATCCTTTATACTTGGCACAAACATCTTGTTTCTTCACCTCTGATTCTGGAGGAAAAAATAGTATATGATACACTACAACATTTTTTGGTATCTAAT
Source organism: Cunninghamia lanceolata (assembly GCA_027924645.1). Taxonomy (NCBI): domain Eukaryota; kingdom Viridiplantae; phylum Streptophyta; class Pinopsida; order Cupressales; family Cupressaceae; genus Cunninghamia; species Cunninghamia lanceolata. The sequence continues at coordinate 5,083,009 of BSBN01000643.1, forward strand.
TAGTCTTCTAGGCATGAAACTCTTGTTTATGCATCAGTTTGGTTTCTACTTTCGCTTCTTTCTTATGTTCATAGTTGATTTTTGTGGGGCTATTTGTTATTTGTTTCTTGTTTTATCTCCTTATGTTGTTCTTGTCACCAATTAAATACCTTTTATATATATTTGTCTCATCTTTATATGGAGGCTCCTTTAGATTTTTTATGTAAGTATCTATAGGGAAATCACTTCACTCTACTGTGGGGTCATGTTGGTGAAAATCTTGTCTTCTTAAAAGGAAACTCACATGTTCAAATCCTGTAAGGGGTAGGGTATGTATGCTTCATATTGAAGCATAGTTAGGTGCCTCCTTCAACACTAGTGGGAGTATGAAGTAGTACAATATGTTACAAGCCACTTATAAGCTAGGTCATGAGGCATCATGGTAAGAACTTTTCTTTCATCAATTAATTTTACACATTGATGTATAATGGAAGTGATTGTTTTCAAAATGTTTTGTCAATAATCAACCAAGTATTATTGCATGTGTGAATGTTAAGAGTTGTGTCCTAGTTTAGGTCAATTGAATCACTTCAAACAAATTGGTTTCACCCAAAACTACTGCCACCTATATGGCTCGTAGATGGCAGCCACCATTTTGGGTGAAACATATTCACTAAAAATTATTTTGTGCAAAACTCTTTAGCTTCTAACCATATATGGATGCACGTTTTAAGAAGTTAGTATAGAACAGTTTGGCCTTGAATTGTTTTTTTTTAAAACTATGTGACATGACTTTTCTTATGGTTTTTCAATTTGTTTGAAAACCCCTATTTTTCTACCACATTTTCTCACATTACATACATCTTCTAGAAAATCTAAAAATACCTTTTTGTAGATCCAAGAGCATGAATTTTTAAAATATATTTTTTATATTCAATTATTGGTAGTAATTTATTTTTTAATTATACTACAAGTACATTAGTAAAGTCAAACATAGGGTTGATTGAAAATTTTAAAAAAAATACTAAATTTTATTTTTAAAAATAAGAATAAAATGATGCACTAGAAGAGAAAACCCTTGCCAAAAGGATATAATTTGTTTTTATTTATGATAAATAGTTAATACATAAAATGGAGGCCCATCAAAACTATTATGTTTTCAATACACTTGACTTGAAATATTTATTAAAAGTCCTTAGGGGTAGACCAAATGGTCAAGCCATTGAAAAACACAAGTGATGGTCATAGGTTCAATTCCATTGGATTTGCCCCTGCATAGGTGGAGGGCAGCTCATGCCGATGAAGATTATAGTGGTGTATGTTAGGACTTTGCTTCATAGGTCCCACTAGGTATTGATTCATGTGCTTAATTTTCTTGCATAGTTTCTTCACCCATGGTATTGTAAAACTACATTTTTATGTGCGTATTGATATGTGCACATGCATGAGGGGCTTGTAGTAGTGAGTTTTATAGAGAATTCATAGGTACGCAAGGGCTACTAGAATGATATCAAATTGAATAGAGAAAGTGCGTTGTGTATGTACTCTTGTGTTAAATATTAATACATACTTGTGCCTCTCTTTGATGGTAGATTTTTTCTTGCTAGTGTTTTTCCACCAACATCAAGTGTCATTGCTAATTTTAATTTCAACATAATGTCTCAATCTAATGTTGCATTAATAAAAATTAAATTTGGATACTCTATGACAGGCTAACATTTGTAGTAGTTTACCTTGTTTCAACAATAAAGTAATCCCTTAATGAAGATGTTTTACAATTCAAAATCATTTTAATGCATAAGGATTGGAATCTTATAACACAATCATTAACGTTCTTATTTGGTCATTAGATACAATAAAAGAGATTAGATCTTATAACTCTAAGGCCTGTGTTAACTTTGAATTGCTTTATACATATTTGTCAAATAATCAAATGTGTGGATAAACCCTTGACAAAGTGAAAAGATCTAATCAATAGCATAATCTTTTAACGTCCATGGAAATAACTTAGTTCATAAGGTTTTTCCATCCCCCAAACATCTTCTATTTGGAAAAATTAAATTAAAACTTTAAATAGGCTAAATATATGTTTATTTCATTAACCATCTTTAAAAAAGTGCACACGTTCTCTCCAAAAGAGTTTTAAAAAGGGAAATTATTAAAAATAATCAAAAGCTAACCCAAGTTAGTTTATTTTTTCAAGATTGAGTTATAGTCCAAATGCATGCCATTTTTCCAAAATATTCTCTTTTTTATTTTGGATTGGATTTTTCCAAATATTTTTTATTTCTACACAAAATTATAGGAAAATGTTCAAGCTACAAGTCATCTATGTAGAAACTCTAAATTCTTCCCTAGCTAGAGGATTTCTAGTTAAAAGATTACAACATAAGTTTATTTCTATGTTATGGTTTTTTTTTTCTTTATTTTCTGAAATTTTGAAGCTAATCAAGAATTATTTACAACCAGTGCATAAAATACACATTAGCTGGAGGTAAAAAACAAGACATTCCCTTATGGATACAATTATAATATAATATATAGAATTCCATTCTTGATCTTCACCATGATCTAGTTTAAATAAATCCAATCTTGTGGGCCCACTTTAGAAAATTGTTACTATGAAAAAGGTTGGCAAATGAGTTGTAATCTACAACTATAAGGCAATGAATTGTGATTCATAATCTACAACTTAGTATACAGATGATTATGTTTCCCATCTTTACCAGCTATGTCAAACTACTATTTCCTCATTATCAAATGATCCAAGCATGAGTTTTATCTAGTATCCTTTAGAATGCAACACTTATTTCCTTTCTCCATACCATTCTCACCCTTGAATGTCTTGTAGCTAAAGAACACTTAATTTCTAGAAGGGATTTTGTAATTTTATGGGAAAATGTGAATCTTTTTTGGAAATATAGAATAATTTGTTCTATGATGTTACATATTTTCTTAGAAAGATTAGAATTTTAATAAGTAGACAAGAATGAAATTAGGAGATACCATGATTATAAGGCCATGAATCTAAGAATTTGAGTAAGGATTTCTTGGATTGTTAGAAGAAATCAGGGATCTAAAAAAATTCCTAATTAAGAGAGTTAATAAACTTGTTCTTTTGGTGGATAGAAATTCCTCTCTTGCCAATAAAGATGTGATATTTCTAACTATTAGATATTTTGGCATCCCTTTTGGGATTAATGCTTCTTTCAAGGAGATATGACCATGGGTTATAAAGAAAAGCAATAAGAAGATTAGAAAGTGGTATAATAATTTTTTATTGCTTGAAGGTTTCACATTTGTCAAAAAGTGTTTTTTTTTTCAATATATCACTCATCTTAAATTTGATCAACTAAATTAATGGATTATTTAAAATATATATTCAAACATGTGATTACTCAAAGAAGAAGAAATGCAATCAAGAAACCATAATGTAATGTGTGTTGTAGAGACAAGGGGGATAGAGGATGTAAAATCCAAGGTTGCATCTTGTGCCACTTACAATTGAGTGGTAGATTAAAGTAGTAGAGTGACTTAAATTTATTTTTTGAAACATGGTCAAAACATTTTGCCACATGTTGACTTGTGTGACCATTTCCCAATAAATATAACTCTTTCCATCTAGTAAGGTATGTAAAGTTTGAAGCAATTTAATTTTTAACTCCATATTTTCAATGGCTTTGCCTATTAAATCTTGAAGTAGTAAGTACCATCCTTTCAAAAGCATGTAAGGAGTCTTCCATATTATAATCAATGTAATAATGACACACCCAAAATAACACCCAATAGACCACACAATACACAACTTGGTAGTGTTGAGTAGTTGAACTATACTTGTGAATCTCAAAAGTTAGGAATCCAACTTGTCTCTTGAAAGGTGGTTGAAAGCCTCGCCAAGGTCTTAGGTTCACTGGGTCTTGGTATTTCAAGATAGTTTAGTGGTTATGTGTTTGTTTTTTCAACAAAGGGATTGGTAAAGATTCAAATAGAAATTAGTTCCAAGGTGTGATCAAGTTCAAATTTATGGGCTTTTTAATTTCCAAAGAAGAAATATGAGTGAGATTTTAATTTGTTGTATGTGCCTTGATTATAACCAAAAAATGATGAACATATTAACTAAATGAAATTTATGTTTCATTTTCATGAAGACAATACATAGAAATGAACTTGCCAAGACAAATGTTTCCTTACAATCACAAGCAAGTTGTTGATTTCATTCAAAAAATTCAAACTAAATTACAAACTATTAAAATCTACTCTAATTGATTGTAAAAAAAGATTGAAAGGGGAAGAGAAAAGAAAGGCTTGTGTTATCTTGGAAAAAAAACTCATGTTGTAGGATGAAACAAACAAGTTGGAACTAATCTCTGCTTAATTTGTTGCTGCACAATTGACACATGAGAATGTCTTATCCCCAAAGGATTGGCAAATCACCAGTATCTTAGACCATCATCAAACATTCTCATGCATAGAATGAAGTCCCAAGCAATTGATATGGAATTCATAATATTTAACCTATATTCTATGAAAACTTGATTTGATACATCCCACTATTACAAGCAACTTTCTAAGAACACAAGTTAAAATGCAAGTTTTATTTAGAAAGATGATAATTACAACAAAAAATGTAAGAATTGAACAGGCATCCATGACCTCTTCTCTATGAGTCTCTCCCTTATATAGACCTCCTTTTCCATCAATTAAAAATTCAATTCAAATCTCCTCACACCTTCCTTGGTACCATTTTGAAAGATAAATCTTTCACATCTTTGAAATATCCATCCAAATCCCTCCATAAATGTACATATCTTTTTTTTAAAATAAAAAACCTTTGAATATAATATGCATGTATCCAAAATGTCCCTTGATTTGATATGGTATGCACATATACATATGAAACAATTCCTTTTATAATATATGCACAACCATTTCACATGTGCTTAGTGATTTTTTAAATATCTCTCTTTACCAAAATTTCTTGACAATCTTATCTTTTGATCAAGATTTTTGATTTGTTGATACCTTTTGATTTTCAAACATTCACACTCGCCAATGTGGGTCTTGTCCTTTTGAAGCTCAATCCTTTCAAATTTGTTTATTTGTTCTCACTTTTAAAAAAAATTGATTCTCACTTTTACCAAAGGACTTCCTTGGCTAAGCACCCATATCATATATCCATGCGTACCTTCCATTAAGGGCTTAAGATACTCTTTTATCTCCCATGCCTATTTTTAAACTTCATCATATAACATTGAATTACTTTTCAGCATAGACGCCTAGCTTTCTTTTAATGTCTTTTGTCCCTTTCTATGTTTATGGTCCTCATAAAGGTAAGCAAGCTACCTTACATTTAAACCCATGTCCGTTTTCACTTTTTTTTGGTTTTCTAATATGACATGTTAATAAGCGTATGCACATAGGTGCTCACTTTGAGCATATACCTTTTTCTTGGTCCTTGTAGGGGTATTTTCATTAGGCACCAAGGCCTCATATTAATCCTTTTGATATATATGTGGCCCTTTTAACATTACACGCCCATATATGTATATTTTTCTTTTTCTTTAGAGTCGGCAAATATATTGGATTTATGCAATTATGACCTTGCTTCTTGTTAGAAAGGAAAATGAAGGTGCATACCAGAGTTCTGATTCCTAGTTTCCTAGGCAACGTCTATCCAATCCTTGGATGTACATTTGACCATATTTATTAATTAATTGAAATTCAGAATACAATAATATTGTGAATTTCAATTAATTAATAAAAAGGGTCAAATGTGCATTGAGAGGGTTGGATAGACAATTCGAGTTTCCTATAGATTGTATTTATACTTTAGTACTTACAATATAAGAATAGTCAAATTGGATGCAGTATAGTTTTACTATAGTGCAGTATACAAAAGGCATCAGTAAATAATTAACACATCAGTTCAAGTCACTTAACATCATATATCAGTAAACTAATCACTTGCAATATGCTCCATTCATCAGTAAACCAATTTATAACATTATATCTCTCATGGTCTTTTATAGAAATGTACATATATCATTCCTACATAATTCATCCTCTCTCCTATTGCTTGTGCATCTTATCTTTCTATAGTATATGTCCTATATAAATATGCTATCACAATAGGGACATGTCCCTTGTACTCATTATGCCTCTTTAGCCTATGTAGAGGTCAGCTTAGAGCTCCACATTTCTTTTGCTGTTAAGTTCGATGGCTTGTAGGTGCAATTTACCATTGGCCCTTTGCCCTACTAACATCATCCTCCCTTTTGAACTGGTGTCTTGTCCTCAAGACACTAGAACTCCTCCCTGTTAAAATTCCAAACATTGTTGTAGTAGTTTAGTGGTCCGATGACAAAATATTTTTGTATATCTCCTTTAGCTATTTGAAAGTTGTGTCCCACTGAACCTTGGCATGTTGTAGTATTTGGATTTGGCTATTAATTTGGATTAGAGACCCTTCTACATTTGCTATGGTGGTTGGTGCTTGCATATGTGATGAGAGTTTCTTTGCCACTTTTAGTAGTCCAGTAATATGGGCAACTCTTAAGCTCACCACCTCTCAAATATCACATCCCTAATTTTGACTTGAAATTACTTTTTACTCTTACGTAAATAGAAGTGAATTCCATGGATAAATGATTTGGTATTAAGGTATAATGCCAGGATAAATCATTAGTTTTCTATATTCTAGTCATGTGAATAAATGCATGTGATGTAATGATCCCTGAATGTACTTTTGAATTTGTTATTCACAAGGTTATGAATGGACTAACGGTACACTAATCCCATTTACATGATTGCAAGTTGCATTCAGGAAAATAGGTCTTTGCCTCTCTGAGAAAAGGAGGGAGAGCATCATCGGAGAGAAGGGTATAGATATAAGGAAAAGTATAATTTGTCACCATCTTAAGTATTGTTGGTGCTTTTGGCGAACCTAATTAAGTCAGGTAAGTGATACTCAACCCTTTTGGTCTAAGTTTATTTCTCAACTTGACGAATTGTCGATGTCATTTAGAGTCATTTTAATGTCATTTAATGTCAACCTAGTTGTTTGGGGAAACCAACATCGTCAAGGTTGAACGTTAGATGTTTCGGGATTAAGACAACTTTCTGTCAAACACGTCATCCCTTACATCGTAAATGAGACTGTGTTTATATCTTCAATGGTATAATTAGTATAATTAATTTAATATGTCTCTTTATAGTAGCTTTGACATCGAATTTCATAATTTGAAAATGACATAATTTGCTTATATATGTGAAGGGGAGAATATCTCAACCCAGTCACATTTTGTAAATAAAGTTCGCATTACATTATTATAAGCCCTATTGTTATTAATATCTAAGCTTGTTTTAGACTACTATCATATGTGAATATTCTCAATTTGAGAGTAGTGGATGATGTGAGGTTGCTAGTGGTATTAAATGATCACCACCTCCATTATTAGAAGAAAAATACCTTCTTAATTAGCTCAATATCATTGAATTCTATTAGAGAGTCACTGATTGTTGTTTTTTTTAGGATTGGTCTTTAAGACTGCTATCTCCACCAAGTCTTGCATGAGGAAGTGGTACTTTAATGAAAAAGTTTCCCACAATTCCTTCAAACCCGTGCTAGCCCATTTAAGAGATTTCATAGGCTAATCTTATGGAGACATCCACGGATTAGTGGGTAGTTTTCTTAGCCACTTTTGAGTGGAGTCATAACTTTTTGAAGGCATATAGCTTAATTTCAAGAGACTCACCGAGGGGCTTTTAGTTTTGGAGTAATACCTTGATTCGATATTCTTGACATGGTGATCATTAAGACTGACTACCCCATTAACATTGGAGGGAGGTGAGGCAAGTTTGTAGGCATGGATTCTAGTGCAACCTATTGGGAACCATGCTTTTTTTAATCCAGAGGAGCGGGGGTTGAAAGGAGGAGATTAGACGGAGGAGGTACAGGGAGGAAATTGGAAAAAGATAGCAGGTTTTAAGAGTTTTAGGTTATGAGGAATGCACAACATATTGTGAGGGAGTAGAGGTGATCAGTTGGTGGAAGGAAAGAGACATCAACAATGAAGGAAAGATGGAGCTCATCATTCAGAAAAGGAACATGACCTAGTATACCCCTGATCATAACAAGTTCATTATCTTTGCATTGGAAAACTCTTTAGTTGGAGTTATATTACGAACATATTTAAATTTGTTATTGTTGAGCATAACAATAAGGAAAGTTTAGATATTCTTGCATCTGTATTCAAGGCGAATAAACATAGATCCTGCCATATGTTTATCAGGATGATAAGATTGATTATGCCATTTGTTTACAGACTGATAAGCATAGACTTGCTTTATATATATATATTAGGCTGAGAAGAATAGTAAATAATGTGATTAGATGGATGACAAGTATGTTCCTCTCTGTGCTTATGAGGTTGATAGACTACGTTTTTACTGTTCACATAAAAGGTGTAATAAGCTTTTCAATCTATATGCTTTGGTATATGACGAGTTAGACTTGATTGGTTTTAGTTTTAATGAGCCACTGAAGTCAGCTTTAGAACTGTGTCTCTTTCTATCTTCAATGTTCTAAATGGCTAGGAGATAATAGAAACTAGGGCACTCCATCAGTCTCTCTCCCCACCCTTGATATTCCTGAGTTCTCGTCCTCCCAAAATTGATAAAGTGGTAGAGTGAATATAGTTGAGGTTGGGTTGGGGTCGAGATGGAAGACATCGGTGTGTTTATAACTAGATGCATAGTGAGTCCCCCTCAATCTATCACCTTTCTAGTTTATCATAGGTAGGTGGCTATTCTATATAAATGTATATCTTGTCAATAGGCACCCTCTAGTTGTAGTTATATATTTAGAGGGGAGGGCCAGTGGGAGACTATGCTATAGATTAATTATAGAAGTTAGGATGAGGAGGGAGCATAGCTTTTCTTATCTTAGTGTTATAGAAAAGATAATGATACCATGAAGAATTATCTAAGTATAGAGCCATGATATCACCTTTTGAAACGATATCATGCATAAATTCATAATCAAATTCTTAACTTTAAGCATTGAACTCAGAGAGACTAATTAGATTGAAGTGTTGTTTTTGGGTTCAAAATCGTTTGGACTATTAGTTTGACTTTAGTCAAGTACTAAGGATTGGTATAGTGCCTAAGTGGTTAAGAGGAATAGAGGGGGGTTCTACTTATTTGGATTATTATACCTTTTTGTTCTAGGATTCAAAGTAAATAGTGGAAACTAAGAATATGGCAGTCAAACCATTAGTCTATGCAAAACACTATGGTAGATAAATAGTTTTGATCTTTCTTTTGGAAGCATTTAACCACTAGTTCTCTGAATAAAGACCTTGATGAGATGATGTTGATACAATATTAAAGTGACTATGTTTCAATTTTAATATAGATTTCCTTAGGGAAATAGAGATTCTCCTATCATTTTGGGATAACAAATCCAAAGAATTGGGTGAGCCAAGAAAGTCAAAACCTAGATATCCTTTTATCTAATAATTTTGTTAAGATAAAGGGTCAGTGCAAGAAGTTGGGTCCACTTTTTGGCCAAAAAGTGGAAGTGTTTTCCCTGATTTTCAGAATTTGTCACATTTGACCTTAAAATTTGAAGGACTTAGAGATGGAATATTTAAAAAAGTCACTAAATATAAAATGTAGTGCTCGGAGTCTAGTTTCCAAATATATAATTTTTTTCAATACCCAGATGATACAAATTGATTTTCAATGGGCATTTCTAAAAACCACTATTTAAAAGTCACTTTTTTTTAACCATACCATGCACGTGTATGGCCAACATAATTTGACCTAAATAAAATTATTTTTCAAAATCCTTTTGGGAAAAGATGTGTAGTATAGTGAAGTTTGATGAGGATATTTTTTTATTAATTTTTTATTAAGCCTAATTGCTACTTTTGAAAACCCCTCATGTATGGCCAACATAATTTGAGAAAAAAAATCATAAAATTATTATTTTTTCATTGTGTAGAGAATGATGTGTAGATTGATGACATAATTTTTTTTAAAAAAAAATTAAAATTTAAAAGTTATCAAAAAAATACAAACACCTGTCATTTCAAGTTTTTGGACTAGTTTGCTCATAAATTAAATAATAAATAGAAGAACATGTCTAATAACAAAAAAAATTACATATTTGAAAACTAGACAATGTCATTTGTAATGGGTTTTCATTTCGTAAAAAAATTCAGACGAAAAGGTCCTCAGCCATATAGGTAAACTTAGTGTTTTTTCTTGTTTTGTACTTAGAAAAAAACTTGCAGGTCCAAGGCTCAAGGTCGGCCAACCATGCCTATCCCGAGCCTAAAACCCAAGCAAAGGGAAGGGAAAACATAGGTGGAGATTTCTAATTTTAAATAATAGGTACCCATTATGAAACGGGTACAAAACAGGCACACGTTATATAATGGGTACATGTTATATAACGGGTATGCATTATATAATGGGTACCCATTATGTTTTTAAGAACACGTACGCATTATATAATGGGTACCTGTTTCTATTATACCCATTATTTTCTATATTAGGGAAAAACGTACTATTACTGTATCCCTGCAACTTGCAACTCTGATCAGTACGACGTGACGGCGATAATTTTTGCATTTTTTTACTTACAAGTGTTTTGTGGAATCTCTTGATAGGTCATATTCTATTCAAATTTTGAAAGGAGTCAATCATAAGAACAGTTCTGAAGTGAAATCAAGTACATGAGCTATTTTCAAGAGGAATAAAGAAAGAAGGTTTTTCTTTTTACATCTATAGGTTTTACTTCAAAATATATGGAACAAAGGATCTACATCTAATTCTACTTCAAAATTTCAAATAAAAAAACAAAGGAGGGTAATCATGGGATCAAATCAACGTCAAAGAAAAAAACAAAGGAGGGTAATGACACCTCAAGAAATTGAAGCAAATAAAGAGAAGGAAGCAAAAAGACAAAGAGATAGAAGAGCAAGGATTCAAGAGATGAAGAATATTGAAGCATCTAGTTCCATGAGTATTGAAGAGAAATACATCCAAGAGACTATAAATGATGGGATGAATGTAGATGATGCAAATGTGGAAATGATGAATGTGGAAGAAAATGTGTCTATAAAAATAAATACATGTATATCTTCAAACCCAACTTTCGAAGATATGGAAAATGTGACTATACAAACAAATCCAGGTATGTCTTCAGAGCCATCTTTCAATGATATGGAAAATATGACTATAGAAACAAATCTAGGTGTGTCTTTGGAGCTAACTTTCAATGATATAGAAAACACGATTATAGAAACAAATCTAGGTGTGTCTTCGGAGCCAACTTTCAATGATATGGAAAATATGACTATAGAAACAAATCCAGGTATGTCTTCAAACCCACCTATTGATGATATGAATGAGAATGATATCCCTTTTAGGAGTGAAAATGAAAATATTTTATTTGAGATTGAAAGAAATGTCTTAGATAATCTTCCTGGTAAGATTTCTTGGAGGCAAATGAGAACTCATGCAAATAGATTATATAAAGATTTTTTTATAGAAAAAGTCTTGGATTTCAATGTCAACTTATGATACAATTAATGAAGATGTGAAAATTGCGAAAAGTAATGAAAAAGTTAGGCATCTTTGTAAAACCTAAAAAAAAGGATGAATCAATCAAACAAGTTTTATTTAGTGTTGCTAATGCTATTGATTCTATTGGTAAAAAGAGTCGATCTAAAGATAGCAATGCAGCACAAAGAGCTATAACAACTGCTTTAGTCAATAAATCATCTTCTAATAAAAGAATGATAAGTAAGACAAGTGAAATTCTAAAGATAAATCCTAAAACTTTGAGAAGAGTAGCAAAGAGAAGGGAATCTATTGAAAATGATCCAATTAACCAATGTTAGAGTTTTAGTGGTAGACTCCCAAGGTATGACATGAAATTAAATAGTGAAATCAAATCTTTAATTGAAAAATATTGGCATGATAATACAAGGGTATCATCCAATGTTAGAGATGTTTTAAAATTACAAGTGGGGTCTAAAATTCGTGATCCTCATCCAAAACATCTATTAGACATGACTCAAACTGAATTTTATAAAAAAATGTTAGATCAATTAGTGTTAGAACCATTTAATATTACCATAAGCCAAAGATCTTTTGAGAAATGTAAACCTTGGTATGTGAAAATTAATAAACAGCGAATCTCTTGTTGTTGTAAAACTCATGTGCAATTTCATTATTATTATGATGTTTTTCGATATATACATTCTACTTTGCATATTGACAAAATTATGTAGGAATATGGTATTAATATACCACCTCAAACAATTAAGGAGTTTGTAGCAGGTTTGTTTTGTGAAACATCTACTGGATACTTATTTTATTCAAAAGCATGTATTTCTAGACAATGCAATAGATGTGGCAACTTTTCATTGTTAGGAGAATGTATGCATGAAAATATTTCACATGAATTTGGACAACAATTAGTGGATGTGAAAAGATTCAAAAAAGTTGAATATTCTTTAAAAGATGGAAAAATTGGAAAGCGTTGTGAGTTAGTCACTGAAAAAATTTGTGTGCATGCATTCATCAAAGATTTTAAGGATAATATTGTATCCAAATATGTCAAACACTCCCAATATGCTCGGTGGCTTGATGGACAATTCTATTCGTATAAAAAAACCTTTCCAATTGGAACTATCCTATTAGTGGTTGACTTTGCAGAAAACTATACTCTTGCTCCACAAGAGGAAATTCAATCTCAGTATTATAATTCAGTGCAAGTGGCCATATTTGTTCATATCGTATAGACATGTAGATGACAGTATAGAAGAGAATAAATTTTTTTTGAGGGAGTATCATTTCTATTTGAGTGATAACCGGTTACACTCTTCAGAGTTTCTGCAATATTGTTTCACAAAATTTTATGAAAGTTTAAAAGAAAGAGGAATCTAGATGGAACAACATTTCATATGGTTAGATAATTGTACAGGGCAATTCAAAAATGCAAGAATGTTTTATTGGCTATGTAGGGCTCACAAAGAAATCAATATCCAACATATGTGGAGTTTTTTTGAAGCTGGACATGGTAAAGGAGAACATGATGGTGCTAGAGCATGTGTGAAAAGAGCTCTTGCTAGAGAGCAACTAAAATTTGAGGATGCAGCCAAATTTAGAGATGCACGTGCAATTGTGGATTGGTGTAATGAAAAATTATCTATGGGATCAAGTCAGAACTCTACAATTCGATGATTCTTTTGGTTAGTAAAGAAGAGAATATTCCTACTCGACTTGATTGTGAGACAATAACTGGATCAACAAAATGGCATTCATTTAAGAGTTCAAATGCAAGCACATGGACTATATGGACTAGGGAGCTTGCATGTTTTTGTCAATTTTGTATTACAGGGGATTGGGGAGCATGTGAAAATATAGAATGGGTTGAAGAATGGAAACAAAGATCCTTGACACCTACAGAAACACAAGATCAACTTGAAACAACAATTGAAGATGATAATCAAATGTTTGCATCAGATGACTATGATCGTGTTTCAGACCTTGTACAAGAAGGTACTTTTATTTTCATTATTTTTTTATTGTCATTTTTTTGTACATCTATATATAATTAATTATATATGTATGCATGCATAAATTTATGTGATTTAGATACATGCCACACTTTATTGAATTACATAATTTTTTTGTAGGACATGTGTATGCTGTTGTTGCACCTGAAGGCAATGAAGAGGAAACCGAGTATTAGTTGGCTCGATGTGTTGAGACAAAACAAAAGTTGTTACATCCTAGAGTAGATGATGATAACATGGAGTATCCAATAGGTTGTGTAGTTGTTGTTGGCACTTGACTATGAAAATATCTAATAAGAAGGAATGGTTTGCTTGCATTTGAAGATTATGAAACACATAAGAAGATCATACACTACTCACATTTGATTGTGGCAACAAATATAAAACTAGTCAGATATCAAGGCAACCTTATAATAAATAGTTATGGACACTTTCGATGGAAGAACATGAGTCAATTATAGATGCATTACAAAAAATGAGTATGTAGATGGTACAATGGAAAAAATTTCCAGGTATGTAAACCATACTCTTACATCCCCTAAATCCATCTTCTTAAATGTATCCTATAATGTTATCTAGTTACATGTAATGCATCAATGTTTTGTCTTTTTGGTATATAAAGTCTTTCATTCTCATTTCAGCTTCTATATTATTCCCCTTGTGCATGCACAAATTTATGTGATGATCATACTTTTTGCAGGTGTACCCTAGACAAGTAGTCAAATTTGCATGATTGTCAATAGAAGTTTTCACCATACAAGTATGTGAGGTTATTTTTATAGTCTTCAACTAAAAGTGAACGCAAATTAGGTAATTGTGTATACTTACATTATGGCTTTCACATTCAAGTATGTTATTCCCCTTGTCTTAAATTTTGTATCGACCCATGCAAATATATAGTTAATTTACTTGTACATTTGAATATTACTTTTTGAAGGTGTACCCTAGACAAGTGGTCAAATTTACATGATTGTCAATAGAAGTTTTCACCATTCAAGTATGTGAGGTCATTTTTGTAGTCTTCAACTAAAAGTGAATGCAAATTAGGTAATTGTATATACTTACATTATGGCTTTCACATTCAAGTATGTTATTCCCCTTGTCTTAAATTTTGTATCGACCCATGTAAATATATAGTTAATTTACTTGTACATTTGAACATTGCTTTTTGCAGGTGTACCCTAGACAAGTGGTCAAATTTGCATGATTGTCAATAGAAGTTTTCACCATACAAGTATGTGAGGTCATTTTTGTAGTCTTCAACTAAAAGTGAATGCAAATTAGGTAATTGTATATACTTACATTATGGCTTTCACATTCAAGTATGTTATTCCCCTTGTCTTAAATTTTGTATCGACCCATGTAAATATATAGTTAATTTACTTGTACATTTGAACATTGCTTTTTCCAAGTGTACCCTAGACAAGTGGTCAAATTTGCATGATTGTCAATAGAAGTTTTCACCATTCAAGTATGTGAGGTCATTTTTGTAGTCTCCAACTAAAAGTGAATGCAAATTAGGTAATTGTATATACTTACATTATGGCTTTCACATTCAAGTATGTTATTCCCCTTGTCTTAAATTTTGTATCGACCCATGTAAATATATAGTTAATTTACTTGTACATTTGAACATTGCTTTTTGCAGGTGTACCCTAGACAAGTGGTCAAATTTGCATGATTGTCAATAGAAGTTTTCACCATACAAGTATGTGAGGCCATTTTTGTAGTCTTCAACTAATAGTGTATGCAAATTAGGTAATTACACACACACACACACACACACATATATATATATATATACTCATATATTTCTCATTCATCCTCCTAACTCCCCTTAAGCCATCCTCTTACATCCCCTTAAGCCATCAAGTTTTATTTTATACTTTGTAAATTGACTCGTGTACATCTCTCCAAGTAAGCTATCCTCTTTTGTATCCCCTTAAGACATCCTCTTAGCTCCCCTTAAGCCACCATCTTACATCCTCTTTTCTGTTATTTAGTTACATATATCATTAATATTTTGTGTTTTAGTCACTGATTAATTCATTCTCATTTACATTCATTATTTCTTGCAGGTGTATCCTACAAGTAGATTTTTCCATGATTGCCACTACAAGATTTCATCATAATGTATATGGTAGATCAATTTTGTAGTCATGTCAAACTAATAACATGGACCTATAAGCTAATTACATATAGATATACTCATATGTTTAATAATGGACCTATTTTTTGTTTTGAGACTCTTTTTATGATCTATGTATTTAATTTTCACGGATTGCATATTTGAAACATGGTTTAATATCACCTATCTATATTATTCTAAAGAGTTAGTTTGTCTAGACAGAAATTGAATGCTAATTCTTAAATAATTTCAAATTGTGATAAAAATTTTTGTAGCTTATATTGCGTGGATAAGATTTGAAAAACCTATCTAGTTGATTCTAAAGAGTTAGTTTGTCTACAAGAATTGAATGTTAATTCTTGAATAATTTCAAATTGTGATAAATTTTTTTGTAGCTTATATTGTGTGGATAAGATTTGAAAAACCTATCTAGTTGATTCTAAAGAGTTAGTTTGTCTACAAGAATTGAATGTTAATTCTTGAATAATTTCAAATTGTGATAAATTTTTTTGTAGCTTATATTGTGTGGATAAGATTTGAAAAACCTATCTAGTTGATTCTAAAGAGTTAGTTTGTCTACAAGAATTGAATGTTAATTCTTGAATAATTTCAAATTGTGATAAAAATTTTTGTAGCTTATATTGTGTGGATAAGATTTGAATTTCCTTCTAGAGTTTATTCTAAAGAATTGAATTGTAACACCAAACCTATCTATTCCACTATGTAAATTTTAACTTAATTTAGGTTTGTGAGGTGATGTATTAGAATTTTGAATATAAATATAAATGAAAACATTTAATAAATTTTTTGGCAGTTAATAGATTGTTCACTATTTCAAGAAGAACTATTGAACCATAATGCTTCATTTGAATCATGTTTTGAATGTTTTTTTAAGGAAGATTTTGTTTGGACACTATCAAAGTGAGTCTAACATCCTTATCATTTTATCATGATTTTGTAGGTTTATCCTAGGTAAATTACCTTGTTATAAAGTGCCCTAAATTTATCTAATAGATAATTGTAACACCAAACTTATCTAAATAAGATAATTGTAACACCATTTACCTATCTATTCCACTATGTAAATTGACTTAATTTAGGTTTGTGAGGCAGTTAATAGATTGTTCACTATTTCAAGAAGAACTATTGAACCATAATGCCTCATTTGAATCATGTTTTGAATGTTTTTTAAGGAAGATTTTGTTTGGACACCATCAAAGTGAGTCTAACATCCTTATCATTTTATCATGATTTTGTAGGTTTATCCTAGGTAAATTACCTTGTTATAAAGTGCCCTAAATTTATCTAATAGATAATTGTAACACCAAACTTATCTAAATTAGATAATTGTAACACCATTTACCTATCTATTGCACTATGTAAATTGACTTAATTTAGGTTTGTGAGGTAGTTAATAGATTGTTCACTATTTCAAGAAGAACTATTGAACCATAATGCATAATACATTCAAGCATATACTCAATAATATATACATGTAGATCTCTATCTAGATAAGTCCATAAAATACTATAAAATATAGGGAGGACCAATGAAATGTGTACTAAAACATCTACTCATCATCATCATATAAATAATATAAATCATAGTTCATGAAATACTGAAATATATCTAAAAGTACATGTAATAGCAAGTTAGACATATATAGTCAAAGTCCTGGCATGGCATATATCAAAAATAATGTGCACATCATATAGAACTCAGTCTATGAAATAAACATCTATATCAGGTATGATCATCACTCAAGTTCAAATCTAAAAGAGGCCTCTTTCTTCCTCGTGAAATAGATGGATCTACCTCATGCTGTACACAAGAGAAAAAAACTTGCAATCAGATTTTAAAATTTTAAAAATGACATATGAAATTAAATATTTAAATGTAGACTTTAAAGTGTGCAATTAAATTACCGTGCAATCATGCTCATCTACTCCCACATTTTGTTATGCAGGTGGTATAGTTGTTTCATCTTCTTCACCAAAAGTTTGAATTGCTAATTGCTAGAATTTCAAATAAAGCAAGTTTGAAATAAGTTAGAATTTATTTAGCATATAAAGACCTAGAAATTGCACATAGAAAATTTAGTAAAGTTTAGGACCTTAAAATGTGTAGATGGCTCATGAAATTCTCCCTGACTAGCAACCTGACCAATAGTCTCACTTCTATCATCTTGCACTTACATATATATGGGTGCATATATAAATAAATATACAAACTCAAAAAAGAAACTTAGTACAAATTTAGTACAATTTTTTAAAACACACACTAGGGAATGACTAGGCATAATAGCTGACGATGGAGGATTAGTGGAAGAAACACCTAAGTCGCATGGTCGGTCAGGCATGGCAACTACCGCATGACCTAAGCCTCGCTGCAATAGTAGTGTTTCACATACATGTATGTATATAGTTATTTATTTATTTATACACTTGTTAATTTAAAATATAATATTGATAAGTTTCTAGAAGAAAATTTAAACTAGAATTAGATACATATGGTTTTAGGGTTAAGATATATTAGTTTACCCCGTAAGGTGTGCCAATCTATACAGCTGTCGATGCAAAACTCAATGTATCAAATCGTGATGTGGCCCTAGAGCGACTTGAGATCTGTACAACAAATAGTTCAGAAAATTATATATTAATTCATTAAATTATTTATATAAATTTTGATATGTTCAAATTATGCACTTGAAATATTTAATAAAATGTGGTCAATGTACCTATGTAGGATTATCATCCGAATATATTTGATCCAAGTATGACTCTACTTCTGTTGTAGCTGCATCTAATGTGGATGTAGGAGTAGGACCATAACACGGTTGATTACAATTTGTACACAAATGTGCCCCTGACATGTTTGAGGCTCTATGATGAGATGCATCGACTCCTCCATGATGCTCTCCACCACTAAATTCATCTGCCATGTGAGCAGCTTGTTCAATGAGACTACCCGAGAGTCTACTCAATGCTCCTAATGTCGACAACACTGCCTGGTGCTAAATAGGTGCAGGAATAGTGGGCAAAATAGGAGCAACCATAGGAGTAGGAGGAATGGGTTGATTGGGGTCAACTCATGCCCCTAGTCTATGTTGTGGCATGCCATGACCAATACCCTAAAATTCTCTCATCAAAATAATTGGGTTTTTGACCCAATTGAAACTCCACCCATAATTTTCTTAAAAAATATAGCGATACCTCACAATTAGCATGAGGTGGGTGATCAAACACCATCCACCACTGATCCCAAAAATGTCTCGAGATTGCCTCATGCATACACCACTTAATTGATATTCTTTTTTTTGTTGCAGCTATAGGTTGATTAGTTTTTGGGTGACGAAAAAATGGGGCTAATGTTTATTTTGTTATGTGGAGGTCATGGATGTCTTTATATGAAAGACCATCTGCATAGAATTGCCTCCTCTCCTCCTCTCCTCCCATCAAAGCTAAAATCTATTTAGGTCTGCATCAATAGACCTAACATAATCAATAATGGTTTGCATCGAAGATGCAAACCGAACCACATGAGGAGGCATCAAGTGACGTTGATTATTAATCAAATTAATGTTCTCCTCAATTGCATTAATATTTTCATTAATTTATTTCCGCAATTGGGCCTCATTAAGTGGAGGGGGTGGGGGGTTTTGAGGTGGATCACGGGATGGGGAGTTTTCATAAAGAATGTCATCTATTAAAAATTCATCTAGACTCTAGTCATCCATTAGATGTCTCCTACACATTTCCAAATATGTATCAATATAAAAAACTTACAAATGTATAATTTCAAAAATATATACATATTTCAAAAACTTACAAACAAATATGATCTATAAATTTAAACTTAATCTAACAGATCTATAAATGAAAGTTTAAAATATCCATGAATTTAGAGAGCAAGTAATACTTTAACTTAGAGATTTCCCACCTCAACCCCTATTTTGAAATTATTCTACAAAACTTTAACTAAGTGCATTAACAAACCAACACTCCATGAACAATTGCATTTACATGAAAATTACTATTCCCATGCCTTGAAATGGAAAATAGGATCCTTTAGGATTAGTTTAGGCTAATCCAATAAAGTGCATACATATAAGCATAAAATTACCTATACTAATAGTTGGAGCTAGATATGTCATTGATAGATACATGTTTACTATTTTTAGAAAGGAAATAAGAGATACAAGGAATTTAGCTCAATGAGTAAAGAATGAATGCTATGTATAGATGAAGACTTTGGAATCAATGTGTTGATGCACAAATCTGTGGGTGTAATCCAGCAGCAACATGGGAGACTCTGAGACGTGGGAATGCTCCTCAGAGTGACCTCTAGATTTTAAGGAAGCTGGCTCTTCCATTCTTTCAGTAGGGTTTAAGAAAAAGGTCAAAAAGAAAACCAAACTTTGCAGAAAATAAATGCCTAATCTATGGCGATCCATCAGATTTGAAACAATTATTTGCACAATGTTAATTCTGAAAGATTTGACTGGATTTAAAGAGCGAAATATGCATGATTAAAACTCATATCTAAAACATATTAAACAGAGGCAAAGAAACAGAGAAATCAAAAGCAAGAAACAGAGACATCTAATATGCACAAAACACATCTCTTTATTTCAATGATCAGTTACAAAGGCAAAGGTTGCTGCACAAAAATAACTATTACATTTTCATAAAGAAAGAATTTGCAAAGGCAAAAAGAAAGAAATCTGAGTCTGCTGCTCCAACTCTTTGATTTGATAAAACTTGTAGTACTCTGAATGTATGTGTCTCCAGAAGAACTAGAACTCCTTTAACTGTGTCTCCAATCTCCCATTTATAACCTAAAAGACCCAACAAATTCTCAACGGCCTCTCTGAAAATCTGCAACTGACTCCGCAAAATCCGGCATAAAATCCAACTGCAACTGAAGTTTCTATTTTTCCTCCATAGCTGGAAAAAATATCTTTGTGTGAGAAAGAAAACTCCCGCCACTATTTTCCTATAGCTTGCCTCATGAGAATGGAAAAATGGCTGCTCACATTTAGGGTTTCACCTTTTAACTCCCGTGAGTTAAAAGTTTACTTCATAAAGCATATTTACAAGCAGGGACCTAGCATTAAAATGAGGCAATATAAAATATTCTCTATTAAAACCTACCTCTCGTGTAATATGAAACACTTATATTTAATAAGTTTTACTTATTAAAAGGAGGGCCCACCATTTATTTCATTCATAACAGACTCTCTCTTAAAAATCCTAAAACATTGCATTTAATGAAATAAAATGAAACATGTAATTCTTCCTGTGTGCAGACTCCACCATGTGGTGGCCTCCACTAAATTTTGAAACTCTTTCAATTTTCCTTCCGCAGCTTACATGTGGCCTTCTCTGCTGCTTCTTAACTTGCTTTCTGAAACTCTCGGGTGTTGACATGTGTCGGATTCCGCAAGTTTCTTTGTTTCTTTTAAAGTTGCTCGAATGGTTCCCTAAATACTCCCGTGAATCATAATGCAACTTAAATAAAATATTCAGCTTCATAAGAAAAAGGGCCCCACCATTTAATATAATAAGAACTTTATATTAAAGCCTCAGCCTCTTAATTTCCCGTGACACATTTGATGCATTTAATTAAATGAAACAAGAATTTAAGTTCCCTATGCGCGGGTTGCACCACGTGGCTGCTTCTGCTTCATTTCCAGCTGCTCTCAAATTGATGCAGACACTTACATCTGGCAGCCTCTGCAAGATTTTGAGCTACTTCTAAAGTTCCTCAGATGCCGACAAATGGAACACTCTGTGATCATCTTTATTTCTACTTGCACCATTGATTTGGTTTTATCCACAGTGTTTATGCTTCAACACGGGACCCTAAAAACCTTCTTATGTTGCCAATTTATTTGCCTCTGCTATGTCTTTGATGTTGGGCCAGCCGCGGCTTCCTTGTCTGATGCGTGCGTTGTTTAGAACATGGCTGCCATCCTCCTTTTATCAATGAACTACCTCTTATCATGTGATGGATTTTTGGTCCATGCCCACAGAAATGTGACTTTCAACAGTGTCAACATGTTTCATAGCATTGTGTCTCTGAAAAACCATCACTAGAAACTGCCACATTATGGATTGTGCCACCTTCTTCTAGATTCGCTGAAGCCTTGAATCTACACCTTTAAACATGAATGGCTCAGTGCTGTGTCTTCTTTTTTAAACATTGAGTATCTTTCTGAATGGCTTCATAGATCAAATGCTAGTTGCAACGCCATTATTAATGGCTAATCCCTTATTATGCCATGCCTTCATCATTTCTATTTAATCTGCCTATATCTAATAACTATCATCCCCTGAAAAATAGGCTGATCCTTATAACAAAAATTTTACTGTGGTTGTGAAAAATTCTCACCACAATGCATGTCTTAAGATTTGAGAAGCTCTCTATAATGGTTGTATGTGCATATCAACATAAATTATTCTTCTTGTCTTTGCTCAAGTGGTCAAGTTTGTTGATCAAGGTATAGTTTACGATCATGAACTTAATCTATAGTAGCAAACATAGTTCCTTGGATGCTTTTATATTATTGTTCTCTATTAGGCTTGATAGAAAGTTGCCTCATGCATGAAAAGTGTTGGTTTTTCCTGTTGGTTTGCTCAAGAGGTTTCCAATATTCCTATGTCAAACCATGTAAGGATGGTGATTAAAAGAATTTGAAAAATGATTTTAAAAAATTCTCAAACATACATATGATCACTAAAATGATTGTACAAACCTAGATTAATTTTAGAGCTCTAGAATTGAAGTGTGAACGTTTGATTAATATGCGAATGAATTCAAATATTTGTTATTCAATGGGTGATGGTGAAAATGAATTCTATAAATGTTTTTAAATACTAACACATGACATCAATTCACAAAAATGTGTGTTTAGTCTATGTTGGGTGGGATACATAAAGGGGGTAGTTGGTCAAAATTTGAATTTTTAATTTTAAACTAGAATAGGTCAAGCTTGTCATGTCATGTGGATGACCTTGCAACCACATACTTGACCTAGGATCAAAAATACATATTGGATCATGAAGGATACTAGGGATAAGTGCATTGATTAGTAGGATGATCAAGTGGATAAGTTTAATGTATAGAAATGTAACACATATGAATAGTATTGGGTAATAAGCATAAGGTCTAATTTGTGTCACTCTACCTAACAACCTTATCCTATCATCATTTTTCTCAAAATTATAATGGAAATATTTTGACACCCTATATAGTCCAAATTTAAAAGTGCATTCAATAGCCCATGCCAAGTGTATTCTTCCCATTTCTCTATTATCCTACTTCTATCTTAGTTAAGCTCAATTGTGACATATTTTACTATTTTGCACCATCTTCTATTTTTTGTCTTGATTGGTTTCTAGATAGAGAAATTATTAGTAAACTATTCTAAACACACCCAAAAATTTATTAGTTAAAATTTTTATTTTGAGTCCATTCAAGTAGTGGTAACCATCTCCTACAAGTGCATCTAAACCCTTGTATTTATAGTTTACTATTTCCTAATCTGGTGTGAATTTCTATTTCCATTGTCTCAAGTTTGTTTAACTATCATTGATTATTTCCTTTGATCATTTATCACATTATTTATCACATTATTTATCTAACCCTTTGAACATTAATCACATTAAATCAAATTAAACATAATGAGATTGATATTTCATGAGATGTAAGAGTTCTAATGCATGGTTTAACCCTCTATCTCTTCCATTCAATCACACCACCATTTTCCTAAGTGATTGCTTTACCTTCACAATTTGAACAACCATGATAATCTTGTGAAGGAAAGATTTAGAAAGGACAAAAGTGGCTTTTTCACATAAGATGGGGTGTGGACAAATCATTGAATTCTACATAGCATAAGGTAATAAATACATCAGGTTTGCATTTTTAGGACCTGATGGAATAGTGGCTTGTTTGGAATTTCAAGTCAATTCAATATAAAATTTTGTTTGACCACAACAATTCAATTCATAAAGCTTCTTTTGAATGCTCTTACGTTCCCGTTAGAAGTCATTGAAAAGTCGAATGCATTCGAATCATACTCACACAAAATTAAATCTTTATAATTTAGTTTTTTAGGGTTTGCAGTACAACATGGTTTTAGGGTTTATAATTTGGTTTTTTAGGGTTCATAGTTTAGGTTTTTAGAGTTTACAGTACAACATGGTTTTAGGGTTATAATTTGGTTTTTTAGGGTTTATAGTTTAGGTTTTTAGGGTTTGCAGTACAACATGGTTTTAGGGTTTATATTTTGTTTTTTTAGGGTTTATAGTTTAGGTTTTTTAGGGTTTGCAGTAACATGGTTTTAGAGTTTGCAGTAACATAGTTTTAGGGTTTGCAATAACATACAATCACAAAAAAATCATAAAACTCTAATAACAAGTAAAACCCTAGTTTTCATTTTAATCCTACAATCACAAAAAAATCTAAAACAAGCTAAAAACTACCAAAGAACCAACCTGGAGGCGCTCAGTAGTGATGAGGTGGCGGGAGGAGGTGAGAGGGAAAAAAAATATGTGGTGTTGTGCTCCTGTAGTCTTCAACAATGCATACCCATTTTGAGGCATCCGCTGTCTCTGTCACTGTCGGCTGGAGTGGAAGAAAATGAGCCCGCAAGGCTCTTTTTAAAAAATATATAGTTTTTTGAAAACGGGTACCAGAACCTAAACGGGTACCCGTTTAGGAATAGGCGCCCAAACCTAAACAGGTACCCATTTATAATGGGTACTCGTTTAGCTTCGGGCACCCGTTCCTAAATGGGTACCCATTTCTTTGAAAATGGGTACCCATTGCTATCGGCATTTTTTTTCCTTACACGACTTCCCCTACATGTGGACCCAGTTTCTTGCACTTACCCTAAACTATCTCATGAAACATGCGATAGTAGACATGTTGCTTCTTATATGATCCCAATAGGAAACTAGTAAACCAACTCAAGGGTATATTCATACTAGAAGGAGAGAAGCTATTATTCTTATTGTATGTTTAATAGAACTTATTCTAGTATCAGTTGCACAATAGCTAAGTTAACCCAGTATTGGGTATTCCTATTATGAATGGTATCCAGTTAGTTTTATTGAGAGATTCAAAACTTAATTCCACATGATTACTAATTAAGGTGTATATGACATATACTTACATGAAGGTTATATGAGTTCATAACCTATCTTATCCAGAAAGTCGGTAGACTTAAGTAGACCAAGAGGTTGAAAGTAGATTATTATCTTTTATAATCAAACCTTTTAGGGTTGAAGAATTGATTTAGATCAAAAGAATTGATGTGGAATGATAGTATTCATTTAGATATTATATGGGTGAAAAATACCCCGAATGATATACTTATTCATGTTACATGAAATATGAACTTGAGCAATGCCAAGTGGTCTAGGAAAGATTAGAGGTATTTGTTCTCATGTTTTGTTATACTTATGTTATTACCTTTGAAATCAAGGATGTTTGATATTGCCAGGTATTGGGTTAGGGAAGTTTAACCCTAGTATTAATACAAGGAGGTTTTAGGAAACCTATAATTCTTATGTTGGATATGAATTTGTATATATTTGATTGATAGTGAAACATCGAGAAAACCACAGGATAAAATAGGAAGAGTCTTTGTAATACTTTAAGACATTCTATGATAATGTTGGAACTCATTTTAATGCAGCAAAGATGTTTGATATTTAAATTAGAGAGTAAAAATGATAGAAAGTCATAAACCCTAGAAATTGCAAGTATGCAATGAGGGACTCTTTAAAAGGTTAAAAGCCTAAGTCTTTATATTACATGTATATCCTGGATTAAGGATTATTTCTAAGTCTGATTGGCTAGAATGGATTTTTAGTTCAGACAAGTTTGTGTCTACAGTAGCAAATAAAGTAAGTAAAACTATAGGATGAGATAGTTTCTAAAATGAGTTAGTGGTGTGTGTCTAGATGGCATGACCAATCAGAATGATCATACTTGGCTCGAAGGGGTCTAGAGTTGTATGGTCGATTGAGTTTTGTAGGACACATTACTAGGACATAGATGGAATAACTTGATAGTTCCTTATATCTATACCCTTCATGAATGGTAGGACCACTTCCTATGTGGAAGTTGTGTGGGAGACTGCCACTCTGTGGATGGAGGTAAAGCACTCGGATGATGCTCTCTCTCTCTCTGTGAAGTAGAAGACTCGTCAAGGCTTATGAAGACAGATATCATTTTTCCAAAAATAGTGTACTCCATGTTATGACTTGTGATAGTCAAATTTATGAGGTAAAACTCTTCTTTATGCCAAGTGTATTTTATGTTTTGTAAATGTTAATTGAAAGAATTTCACTATGATTCTAGCTTTGATTCTGTTATGATTTCAATGTTAAAATTATATAGAAAGTTGTACTTTATTTCTTGTGATTATCAAAATGATATAAAAAGGAATTAAAAGAAAAGAAAAGAAATATTTATCTCTTGTGTTTACCAAGTTTATTTACTTTCTTGTAATTTCTTGAATTTACTCAAGTTTTAGGAGGGATGTTACATATGGTATCAGAGCTAACCGGGTTCAACACATGGACCTATGAGTTCATTACAAGAAAGCGTGTTAACATCTAGCAAATTAGCTAATGTTTAAAAAAAATTGGTTTAATGCCAGATTGACATAGGGAAACACCAAAGAAACTATCAGAAAGACTATTTTTCCTACACTTAACCAAGTTAGTTTTTGAGAAAGAACCAGTTGAGGAATTAAAAACTCCAAGATCAAAATAATTCTTCTAAGGTTGTCTAGTGGAAAGATTTTGAGACTTTGATTAGAAAGGTAAAACCTTGGTTAGTTACTAGTTAGACTAAGAGCTCGGATAGAGCAGTGTCTATACGAATTCAACATCACTTTTATTTTCTCAAGAGCTTAAGGATGGAAAGATCCAGAAATAATCAACAAGGTGAAGGAGCAACTGAGTGTTGAAGATCCTAGAATTATATCAAATATGTGTAGATTAGATGGGCTCTAGTTTAACTCCTAGATGGCTTGGAATGAGCCAAGTGGAATAAAAGGGTCATTAAAGGACAAGTAGTGATATATCGACATAGAATATTGAGAAAAATGGTACATGATTTGGAAATGTATCTATTTTGTAAAATAACTCATAATAGCTATAAAGAGAAGAAGCTTGTGATCCAACTATAATCTCTGTGTGTTGCTATAGCACAATCTTATAATCTAAGTGATGAATGATAGATACTCTAGGAAATAGGAGTGGGTGTGATATAACATTTTGAGTTGTAAAATCTTTTGAGCATGATGAAAGTCTTAAGAAGTTTGTTTATTTGTTGTGCTTGTAGCACAAACTCTAGTATGTTGTAAGTTTTGGAAAACCTGAGTACAGTGCAACAATCTACTCCCTTGTTAGTGACTTAGTCAAGTCACGAAGTGCATAATAAGTGTCCCTCTAGATTTTGACACTTCTTTGGATTTTGGTAAAAGCTCTTTTAAAAACTTACGAGGATTGTCATTATTTCCTTTATTTTGGAATGGTCTAGCCATTGAATTTTGAAGATTGATCATTTTATGACCAATTGGCCAACGTTTGATTTATTGTTGAAAATGAAATTGCTTATACTTTGATTTTGGATTTAAACTATTGTGGTGGCTATACCAGAACATTTTGATTGTTCACTAGGTTTTATGTAATGTTCATCACTATCATGTCCTGGATGGGTCTCTGATAGTTTGTGTAAGGGAGTAAATTGTAGAAAGTACACCTGGTATGTCCTTAAAGTTATAGAAGAAAGAAACCTTGTGTCGAAAGAAATATGTTTCAAACCCTTTATGGGTTATTGATATATATATATTTACTATGTAAGCTACCAGAAGAAGGTCTTACATTAATATCATCTTTTGAATCTTGTGTTATTGTATGTGGGCGGACGGGCAGTCCAGAAAGCCCAGAATATTAGTCTCTCCAAGTCAAGCAGGGTGGTGAACCATGACTACATTAATTCTGAAATGTATATTTACATAAAAACTATGGCCATAGTGAGTGACGTTGCCACCATGTGTACTTGTCAGTTCACAGTACTCCAGACATTTAGCTAACCAAAGTTGTCATACTTGGTTGGAGGGTATCCATGGTAGTGTGACAAAGTTAGTTAAATGGGAGTACACACCACAGCTCAGATGGCAACTAAGAGGGTTTCCAACACAACCTTTCATTTAAGGGTAGGACTACTTCTGGATAGGAAGATGCAGGGAAACCGCTTAAGTCTGTGGTTGAAGGTAAAAACAGCCGAGTGATGCTTCCCCCTCTCATCAGTGGCATGCTGAGTCTTGGAGGACAATTAAATTAGATAAGGAATTATGATCCTTTCTCTTGTATTTACTTATCAGTTTAGCTAAGTGATACTTGAAATAAATGAAATTTGTACTTTATGAATAACTTTTTCAGCTAGAAAAGCGAATGTTGATGTTACTCTTTGTATCTTAAATAATAAATGATGGTACCATACTTGCATAATGCTATTAAATTTTGGATCTTGATAAATTTGTGATTGAAGGGGATGGTTGCTTCACATGAATAGAGTATCCACCTTTTATGGAGTTTTTTATAACAACTCCTATAAATCTTCTATCAAGATAACTCCATTTGAAGCAATGGATAGAAAAGATGTTGAATTCCTATAAGATGGGTAAGCTAGAAGATAGGATTACCAGTAGTCCAGAAATGTTGTCAAAATGGATGAACAGATCAAACTGATCAGAAAATATTAAGGGAAGCTAATCATAAGTAGAAAAGTTTCATAAATTGTGGAATGGACTCCAAATTAGTTCCTAGATATGAGGGACTCCTCGAAGCTCTCAAAGTGATTAATTTAGTTGATTTCAGATTCAATTTATCTTGCCAAGAGGCATATGCTCTTTATGATTATATTATAAAAGTATATAACAAATAACCATTATATTCTTAGAATGTCTTACAGGAATAGGGCCCAAGAGTGGTCATGATTAGGCTTTTTAAAAGTTTGAGGATTCCAAGCGTTGCTTGCAAAACAAGAGGTTACTCATGGCAAGGTTAAACCAAAATTTTTATCTTATTTATGATACATTGAATCATTGAGGACGATGAATCTTAAGGGGGAAGGTATGTCACATCCCTAATTTTGACCTGAAATTACTTTTTACTCTTATGTAAATAGAAGTGAATTTCATGGATAAATGATTTGGTATTAAGGTATAATGTCAGGATAAATCATGAGTTTCCTATATTGTAGTCATGTGAATAAATGCATGTGATGTAATGATTCCTGAATGCACTTTTGAATTTGTTATTCATGAGGTTATGAATGGACTAATGATATGCTAATCCCATTTACATGATTGCAAGTTGCATTCAGGAAAATAGGTCTCCACCTCTTTGAGAAAAGGAGGGAGCGCATCATCGGAGAGAAGGGTATAGATATAAGGAAAAGTATAATTTGTCACCATCTTAAGTATTGTTGGTGTTTTTTGGCGAACCTAATTAAGTTGGGTAAGTGATACTCAAACCTTTTGGTCTAAATTTATTTCTCAACTCGACGAATTGTCGATGTCATTTAGAGTCATTTTAATGTCATTTAATGTCAACCTAGCTGTTTGGGGAAAGCGACGTCGTCAAGGTTGAACGTTAGATGTTTTGGGATTAAGACAACTTTCTATAGAACACGTCATCCCTTACATCGTAAATGAGACTGTGTTTACATCTTCAATGGCATAATTAGTATAATTAATTTAATATGTCTCTTTATAGTAGCTTTGACATCGAATTTCATAATTTGAAAATGACGTGATTTGCTTATATATGTGAAGGGGAGAATATCTTGACCCAGTCACATTTTGTACGTAAAATTTGCTTTACATTATTATAAGCCCTATTGTTATTAATATCTAAGCTTGTTTTAGACTACTATCATATGTGAATATTCTCAATTTGAGAGTAGTGGATGATGCAAGGTTGCTAGTGGTCTTAAATGATCACCACCTCCTTTATTAGAAGAAAAATACCTTCTTAATCAGCTCAATATCATTGAATTCTATTAGAGAGTCATTGATTGTTGTTTGTTTGAGGATTGGTCTTTAAGACTGCTATCTCCACCAAGTCTTGCATGAGGAAGTGGTACTTTAATGACCATGTTTCCCACATTTCCTTCAAACCCATGCTAGCCCAACTAAGATCTTTTGTAGGCTAATCTTATGGAGACATCCATAGCTTAGTGGGTAGTTTTCCTAACCACTTTTGACTGGACTCATAATGCTTTGAAGGCATATAGCTTAATTTCAAGAGACTCACTGAGGGGCTTTTAGTTTTGGAGTAATACATTGATTCGATATTCTCGACATGGTGGTCATTAAGACCAACTACCCCATTAACACTGAAGGGAGGTGAGGCAAGTTTGTAGGCATGGATTCTAGTGCAACCTATTGGGAACCATGGTTTTTTTGGATCCAGAGGAGCGGGGGCTAAAAGGAGGAGATTAGACAGAGGAGGTGCAGGGAGGAAATTGGAAAAAGATAGCAGGTTTCTAAGAGTTTTAGGTTATGAGGAATGCACAACATATTGTGAGGGAGTAGAGGTGATCGGTTGGTGGAAGGAAAGAGACATCAACAATGAAGGAAAGTTGGAGCTCATCGTTGGGAAAAGGAACATGACCTAGTTTACCCCTGATCATAACAGGTTCATTGTCTTTCCATTGGAAAACTCTTTAGTTGGAGTTATATTACGAACATATTTAGATTTGTTATTGCTAAGCATAACAATAAGGAAAGTTTAGATATTCTTGCATCTATATTCAAGGCGGATAAACATAGATCCTGCCATTTGTTTATCAGGACGATAAGATTGATTATGCCATTTGTTTATAGACTGATAAGCATAGACTTGCTTTATATATGGGTAAATGCAAGAAGTTGTGTCCACTTAAGGTGGAAGTTTCAGAGTTAGAAAAAAATCTGAAATCGGGTTAACCAAAACGGGATCCCGCTTTTTATAAAACAGGATCCCGTTTTGCTTCGGGATCCCGAGCCAAAAGCGGGATCCCATTTTCAAGAAACAGGATCCTGTTTTAAGTTTCATAAAAGGTTAATATTTTAACCTTTATAAAACGGGATCCCGTTTCATAAAGGTTAAAATATTAACCTTTTATGAAATGGGATCCCGTTTTAAAACGGGATCCTATTATTTAAAATTTGAATTTTAAGCTCAGGTTTTGCTTTGTAACCTGGTTTGGGAAATGCTTTGGGGACCCGAACCTGACCTCTGGACCAGGTTTGACCTGCAACTTGAAGGTCCTGTCAATGTCACAACAAAATAGTGACTTTGGGCATATATCTGAAGGTCTATTTTGCAGAATATTTTGACGAAATTAAAACCCATTATAGATGAGACAGTATAGATTCTAAATATGTAATTTATTTTACAATTGGATTAATTTTTCTATTTTTTAATCAATTTCTGATGAAATAGGTCCATAAACTTGAATTATTATGGTTTTTTAGTATTTTAATAACTTTTTATTAACATATTTTTTTGTAAAAAAAATTGTAGGAAAATGTACTTTAGACAATTCTTTTCAATTTAAAAAAAAATTTCAAAAAATGTTAAGTTTAGGTCATCTTATGTGTGATGTACACGATGATTTTTTAAAAGACTAAAACTGGCCAATAAAAAATTAATAAAAAAAATATATTCAATAAAAAATTACAAAAAAATATTGAAAACGTGCTTCAGTGAGTTACAAATCTTTTCCCAAAAGGATTTTGAAAAATATGATTATTTAGGTCAAAATATGGATGACGTACACGTACATGGTATAGTAAAAAAAAAGTGACTTTTAAACAGTGGTTTTTAGAAACACCTATTCAAAATCACTTTCTATCATCTGGGTATTGAAAAAAACTACATATTTGGAAACTAGACTCCAAGTACTACATTTCATATTTAGTGACTTTTTCCAAAATTCCACTGTTAAGTGCTTCAAATTTTTAGGTCAAATGTGACAAATTCTGAAAATCAGGGAAAACACTTCCACATTTTGGCCAATAAGTGGACACAACTTCTTGCACACACCCATATATATATAGCAGGCTGAGAAGAATAGTAAATAATGTGATTAGATGGCCAACAAGTATGTTCCTCTCTATGCTTATGAGGTTGATAGACTGCATTTTTATTGTTAGCATAAAAGGTGTAATAAACTTTTCAATCTATATGCTTTGGTATATGACTAGTTAGACTCGATTGGTTATAGTTATAATGAGCCATTGAAGTCAGCTTTAGAACTGTGTCTCTTTCTACCTTCAATGTTCTAAATGGTTGGGAGATAATAGAAACTAGTGAGCATAGGTTTGGTAGGGCAATCCATCAGTCTCTCCCCCCACCCTCGATATTCCTGAGTTCTCGTCCTCCCAAAATTGATAGTGGTAGAGTGTGTATAGTTGAGGTTGGGTTGGGGTTGAGATGGAAGACATTGGTGTGTTTATAACTAGGTGCATAGTGAGTCTCCCTCAGTCTATCACCTTTTGGGTTTATCATAGGCAGGTGGCTATTCTATATAAAAGTACATATTGTCAACAGGCACCCTCTAAGTTGTAGTTATATATTTAGAGGGGAGGGCGAATGGGAGACTATGCTATAGATTAAATATAGAAGTTAGGATGATGAGGGAGCATAGATTTTCTTATCTTAGTGTTATAGAAAAGATAATGATACCATGAAGAATTATCTAAGTATAGAGCCATGATATCACCTTTTGAAAGGATATCATGCTTAAATTCATAATCAAATTCTTAACTTGAAGCATTGAACTCAGAGAGACTAATTAGATTAAAGTGTTCTTTTTGGGTTCAAAATCGTTTGGACTATTAGTTTGACTTTAGTCCAGTACTAAGGATTGGTATAGTGCCTAAGTGGTTAAGAGGAATAGAGGGGGGTTCTACTTATTTGGATTATTATACCTTTTTATTCTAGGATTCAAAGTAAATAGTGGAAACTAGGAAGATGGAAGTCAAACCATTAGTCTATGCAAAAGACTATGGTAGATAAATAGTTTTGATTTTTCATTTGGAAGCATTTAACCACTAGTCCTCTGAATAAAGACCTTGATGAGATGATGTTGATACAATATTGAAGTGACTATGTTTCAATTTTAATATAGATTTCCTTAGGGAAATAGAGATTCTCCTATCAGTTTGGAATAACAAATTGAATGAATTGGGTGAGCCAAGAAAGTAGAAACCTAGATATCTTTTTATCTAGTAATTTTTTCTTAAGATAAACTAACTCATGAAACGTGTGATAGCAGTCATGTTGCTTCTTATATGATCCCAATAGGAAACTAGTAAACCAGCTCAAGGGTATATTCATACTAGAAGGTGATAAGTTATTATTCTTATTGTATGTTTAATAGATCTTATTCTAGTACCAGTTGCACAATAGCTAAGTTAACCCAGTGTTGGGTATTCCTGTTATGAATGGTATCCAGTAGGTTTTATTGAGAGATTCAAAACTTAATTCCACATGATTATTAATTAAGGTGTATGCGACATATACTTACATGAAGGTTATATGAATTCATAACCTATCTTATCTGGAAAGTTGGTAGACTTAAGTAGACCAAAAGGTTGAAAGTAGATTATTATCTTTTATAATCAAACCTTTTAGGGTTGAAGAATTGAGTTAGATCAAAAGAATTGATGTGGAATGATAGTATTCATTTAGATATTATATGGGTGAAAAATATCCCGAATGCTATACTTATTCATGTTACATGAAATATGAACTTGAGCAATGCCAAGTTGTATGGGAAAGATTAGAGGTATTTGTTCTCATGTTTTGTTATACTTATTTTATTACCTTTGAAATCAAGGATGTTTGATATTGCCAGGTATTGGGTTAGGGAAGTTTAAACCTAGTATTAATACAAGGAGGTTTTAGGAAACCTATAATTCTTATGTTGGATATGAATTTGTATATATTTGATCTACATTGAAAGGTCGAGAAAACCACAGGATAAGATAGGAAGAGTCTTTGTAATACTTTAAGAGATTCTATGATAATGTCGAAACTCATTTTAATGCATCAAAGATGTTTGATATTTAAATTAGAGAGTAAAAATGACAGAAAGCCAAAAACCCTAGAAATTGCAAGTATGCAATGAGGGACTCTTTAAAAGGTTAAAAGCCTAAGTCTTTATATTACATGTATATCCTAGATTAAGGATTATTTCTAAGTCTAATTGGCTAGAATGGATTTTCAATTTAGACAAGTTTGTGTCTACAGTAGCAAATAAAGTAAGTAAAACTATAGGATGAGATAGTTTCTAAAATGAGTCAGTGATGTGTGTCTAGATGGCATGACCAATTAGAATGATCATACTTGGCTCGAAGGGGTCTAGAGTTGTATGGTTGATTGAGTTTTATAGGACACATCACTAGGACTTAGATGGACTAACTTGATAGTTCCTTATATCTATACCCTTCGTGAAGGGTAGGGTCACTTCCTATGTGGAAGTTGTGTGGGAGACCGCCGGTTTGTGGATGGAGGTAAAGCACTTGGATGATGCTCTCTCTCTCTCTGAAGTAGAAGACTTGTCGAGGCTTATGAAGACATATATCATTTTTCCAAAAAAAGTGTACTCCATGTTATGACTTGTGACAGTCAAATTTATGAGGTAAAACTCTACTTTATGCCAAGTTTAGTTTATGTTTTGTAAATGTTAAGTGAAAGGATTTCACTATGATTCTAGCTTCGATTATGTTATGATTTCAAAGTTAAAATTATATAGAAAGTTGTACTTTATTTCTTGTGATTATGTAAATGATATAAAAATGAATTAAAAAAAAAGAAAAAAATATTTATCTCTTGTGTTTACCAAGTTTATTTACTTTCTTGTAATTTCTTGAATTTACTCGAGTTTTAAGAGGAGGGATGTTACATCAAAGCCATTTAATTTATGCTTTGGCTGCCTCCCTCTAATCTTGAATTTGTTATAGTTGTGTGTGCATAATTTCTATTTGCACTTTGGTCTTGCCTTCAATGTCTTTCATGACATGATATGTAGTGAATGCTTACAAATTATGAGAACTTCGATTTGGTCTATCTAATTCTTCAAATTTTTCGTCAATGTTGGCCATTGTAAACAAAACTAGTAGAGGGTATTAATATCATTGGTGGTGTTTTGAAGAGTATTGATCTGAGTCTTGAGGTGATTGTGGGTTGCGGTACATTTTTGTCTTATTTCCTCCATATGTTTTATTTTTGTTTCTTTCAAGAGACGATCTCTAATTATCACCTCCAAATTTTTTACTTCTACTACCCAAGTATCTATGAGTTGTTTCAGTGTTATCCTAATGGAGCCTTTGTATCTATCTGTATGTGGGGTAGTTTGCTCTATATTGTAGTGATTGTGGCTTCCATCTGCTCTTCATTCTCTATATGCTTCTTTTAAGAATGTCTTCTCTTGTTGTGCTATGAAATATGTCTCCAAGTTGAAACTTCTAGATGGGGGATATGCTTGATAAGTCCACTTGTGGTCCAAACAGAGGCAACTCAAATAGTTGTAGTGTTGTCATTGATTTGGTTTTCTTTTTCTGTGCTGGCAAATCTTTTATATGTTGCATCCGTGATGTATAGGTAGCATCCATTTCCATTTCTAGAGATGAAGTTAGTTCTTCCGATTGTTGTTCCTCTTGTATAGGTGTAGATTCTTTTATCTTTTCCATTCTATGATTTGTGAAGATATAATAGAGTAGATTTTTTGGGGAGGCATAACTTTCACCTACGGAGTTAGATTTTTGCATTTTTATAATACTCAATGAAAATCTCTTTCCAAGCATTGTGTAGTGATATCAGTAATTTTTCTATATTTTTTTGTTTTGAATAGAAAATTCCAGTTGAAAGCTAGTTTTTCTAATTCAACTAGTTACTTTATGCATTGTGCATTAATACATCACACAAGGATCCATGATAAAATATCAACACTATTATCAACCCCATATTATTAGTGTTTAAATTAATGAATGTGCTACATTTCTCTATGAGTTTTACAAGGCTCATAATACAATAGACAAACTAATTTTCAAATGTACTACAATGACATTTTTACAAATGCTCTTGGATCCTAATGATTGATTGCTTGATTGAATTAGCTACTTTATGTGCATCACATGTATTTTTACATTATCTACAAGGCTCCAAGATAAAAATATTGAACATTATGATGGCCCCATATTATTTATGTTTAAATTAATGAATGTATTACATTGTTTGTGAGTTTTGCAAGGCTCATAATATGATACACAAACATTTACACATTGTGCATTAATACATCACACAAGGATCCACGATAAAATGTCAATGCTATTATGAAGCCCATATTACTAGTGTTTAAATTAATGGATGTGCTACATTTCTCTATGAGCTTTACAAGGCTCATAATGCAATAGACAAACTAATTTTCAAATATAAGTTACAATGACATTTTTACAAATGCTTTTGGATCCTAATGATTGATTTCTTGATTGAATTAGCTACTTTATGTGCATCACATGTATTTTTACGTTATCTACAAGGCTCCAAGATAAAAATATTGAACATTATGAGACCCATATTATTTATGTTTAAATTAATGAATGTATTGCATTGTTTGTGAGTTTT
The DNA here is from genome assembly GCA_027924645.1 of Cunninghamia lanceolata. NCBI lineage: Eukaryota > Viridiplantae > Streptophyta > Pinopsida > Cupressales > Cupressaceae > Cunninghamia > Cunninghamia lanceolata. The sequence goes on from BSBN01000643.1 coordinate 5,119,419, forward strand.
ACAAGGCTCATAATATGATACACAAACATTTATGCATTGTGCATTAATACATCAGACAAGGATCCATGATAAAATGTCAATGGTATTATGAACCCCATATTATTAGTGTTTAAATTAATGGATGTGCTACATTTCTCTATGAGTTTTAAAAGGCTCATAATACCATAGACAAACTAATTTTCAAATGTACTACAATGACATTTTTACAAATGCTCTTGGATTCTAGTGATTGTTTTCTTGATTGAATTAGCTACTTTATGTACATCACATGTATTTTTTACATTATCTACAAGGCTCCAAGATAAAAATATTGAACATTATGAGCCCCATATTATTTATGTTTAAATTAATAAATGTATTGCATTGTTCTATGAGTTTTACAAGGCTCATAATACGATACACAAAAATTTATGCATTGTGAATTAATACATAACACAAGGATCCACGATAAAATGTCAATGCTGTTATGAACCCCATATTATTAGTGTTTAAATTAATGGATGTACTACATTTCTCTACGAGTTTTGTAATGCTCATAATACAGTAGACAAACTAATTTTCAAATGTACTCCAATGACTTTTTTACAAATGCTCTTGGATCCTAATGATTGATTTCTTGATTGAATTAGCTACTTTATGTGCATCACATGTATTGTTACATTAGCTACAAGGCTCCAAGATAAAAATACTGAACATTATGAGCCCCATATTATTTATGTTTCAATTAATGAATGTATTGCATTGTTCTGTGAGTTTTACAAGGCTCATAATATGATACGCAAACATTTATGTATTGCGCATTAATACATCACACAAGGATCCATGATAAAATGTCAACACTATTATGAACCCCATATTATTAGTGTTTAAATTAATGGATGTGCTACATTTCTCTGCGATTTATACAAGGCTCATAATACAATAGACAAACTAATTTTCAAATGTACTACAATGACACTTTTACAAATGTTCTTGGATCCTAATGACTGATTCCTTGATTGAATTAGCTACTTTATGGATCACATATTTTTACATTATCTACAAGGCTCCAAGATAAAAATATTGAACATTATGAGCCCCATATTATTTATGTTTAAGTTAATGAATGTATTGCATTGTTATGTGAGTTTTACAAGGCTCATAATACATTACACAAACAAATTTTTAAAAGTATTGTGATGGTATTCTCACAAATGCTCTTGTATCCCAATAATTGTGTTTCTAAATGAATGAATTGATGACTTTATGTTTCACATATTGTTACATTAGACAAGGCTTCAAGATACAATGTTAAGACTTTTCAAACCCCAATTTATTAGTGTTTAAATTAATGAATCTTTTGCATCATTATGTGAGTTTTAGCTGGCACATAATACAATATACAATCTACTTTTCAAATGCATTATAATGATGTTGACTAACTATTATCAATACTTATTATTATTTCTACACTCCAGCATTTTACAATGTCTAAAACTAATCGCTACACAATTCTTATTGGAAAACAATTAATTATCATAATAATTGAATATAATAACTTTCATCAAATAAAAATATTAGATGTCAAATTTTTAAAAACCAATATAAACTAGAAGTAACAAAGCACAAACCCTAAGTTTTATGCTTCTTATTAAATGTCAAATTTGTAAAAACCAAAATAAACTGGAAGTTACAAAGCACAAAACCTATCTTATAACTAGAAGCATACCTACTAGCAGTTGCATGAAATTTACATGCAACGAATTCACCGATAGAATGAAATATTAAATAACAATATGATCATAATTAAAATATTAAAAAAAAAAACAGCAATGGGGTTTCCATATTTCTTGCTTAATCAAATTGCAGCAAACATATTTAAATCAAAGAATTTATGCAAATACCTTAATTGAGGTGAGCTGAAGGGGGGCGCAAACAGAAAACAAAAGATAATAGACATCAAATTTCCATAGTCCATAATATTGTAACTGGGTGCTTTTGGATTAAATTGTGTGATAGTATTCTCTCAAGTTTCAGGAAAAAACAAAAGAATTGCCTTGTTATTCTTTATTAGGGGAAAGGGGTCAGTTGCCACCCATGCCCCAATAACCACTATGTTTTTAATCACTTGACCCCCCAATTAAATTTTTAAAAAGAACCAATACGTGTAAAATACCAACCTAATAAATTAACACAAATGCACCAATACATGTTCACAACTCCAATAAATTAACCAATGAAATTAAGACAAATGCACAAATGTGATGGCAAGCCATTACTAGCACATCGTTGCGCATGTATAGGGCGACATGTTGAAATGACACTTTTTCGACCCATGTGCACATAATGCGTCCTATAGGAAAATGTGTAAGTGCCCAGAAGCTGAAAGAATAGCTTTAAACTCTTCGGTCGCATACGGAGAAACCCAAAAAAATCGTCAAAATCAAATATGTCTATCTATGAGATTGACATGCGCCAAGTTAGTGTGGGCGGCTACTGGTCCCTCTCCCCTATTAAAATTCAAGCGCCCACTTCCAATATTAAATTTCAAATGGCATGTTATTTACACCTATATCTTTATTACACCGAAGGCATTCCCTTTGTGAGGAGAATGGACTGACTTGTTAAATCAATGACTGAGAGTCTTTGAGAAGGGATGGAAGGTGATCAAAACGATCTTGGCCATTCGTCATCATTTTAAAATTCTATATTTTGAAAATTCTATATTTTGAGAAATCGCTCACTTCACTCGCACACAAATGGAGAAGTTTTAATATCTTGGGTTATATAGTACAGCGTACCTCAGGAATTTGTTGCGATCACACGGTAGTTGTTTACTGGATTCTGGTCGTACCAGAAATTCTTGAGGTTGCCGAATCTGCAGATCAATCCATTTTTCGAACTCCAGGCTTAGCGCGCGGTTTATGACAAATCAATTGACTGTATTTGCGGGCACTTCTTAATAAAATTTTGAAGTTTTTGGGGCAGACGAAGGGAAGTTACGGATTATTTCGCTGTCCTCTTTTTAACGTATTTTTTGACCGATGTTTTTCACGTTCCTTTTATGCCCACATAATCTTTCTATGCCTTTTTTTGTGTGTGTTTTCTTTGTATTACGAAGTTTCGCAGAAAATAGAATTCAGGTTCCAGTTAAGGTTTTGAAAGGCAACCGTGGCGGCATCGAAGTGCGGCTCACTTTTTTTAAGTAGAGAATTTTTTCATGCGTATTTTTTGTTATGGGTTTTAAAAACATTGGTGTTATAATCACTTCATTGGGAGGTGGTTTCCTTCGTTTGGCACATATTGGAAGGGTTGGGGGTTAAATCTTGGCTAAATCTTATTACAATTTTTCTTGGTAATTGTAGGTTGAAATTGTTAAAATTTTGGGAACATGAATTTGGAAGACATAAATGAACAAGATTATGTTCAAAGAAAATAATATTATATTCAAATCTAAGTCTTGTTGTCTTGTTAGTATACAATGAAGGAGATTATTTCTTTAAATTGATGTGGCTAGCTATTTCAAAATGTATTTGGACTCTATAATCTACATGCTATAACTATTTCAATAAAGGCTTTCTACTATAGCTATGACAAATCTACCGTTGAAATATTGAATGCTTTCAACCACAAACATTAAATATCCAACACCCCCTTAATGTTAGGGGTTACATAAAATGACTTATAGCATAAAAACTAATAATATCCCTACCACTTTAGTTTTACAACAATCCATTCAAGATAACCATCTACAAGTGTACCTATGGTAGCCACTCCTTCTCACCGAGTTGCAAGGATAACCAGCCTTTGTAATCGCCAAGTGGACTAGCGAATGGTACTTGTTACTGAGTTCACTCTATTTTTTTACAAGAAAACTATGGGTCCCAGCATAAAGCCTGGTTAGGCACCCATTTACAATCATTTACAATTGCCACCATCTTTATAAGTCTTTTAGCATCTTAATCTCCTCCATCCTTAGTGATCACGGGGTATTCTTCTCTACTTTCCTTTTGCTTTATACAGCTAAAGTTGAGGCTCATAGTCTTCTAAACTGTATGACACCTTTCTTTGAACCTAGTAGAACTTTGCTACACTATTCTAATTTATTGCTCTTATTTGAACACCACAAATCAACACATTCTTTTCATCAACATCATGATCATTGACTTTGAATAGTAATCATGAGGACATCAGGGGGTAAATTCTTATTTATCACATTCACCAAACACCACATTTGACTCATGAAAAGAAACCTTAAACCAATGTTTACTTCTGGATCATGCCTTTCGCTATTAACATATAACAAGACAACCTGATGATGAATCACAGAGTGTGATTCGAAATGTTGATGAAAAAAATTTCTACATAGTTTAAGCCAGAAACCTGATTGCACAATATTATGGACTGTGGAAATTTGATGTGTTTAAGACAACCACTTATAATTTTTTTAATCATTGATCCTCTAAAAAATTTTATGCCTTCTATAAGACTATGTTAATAGACAACTTAAACTTAAATGTTCATTTTCTAAGATCATTGAAAAATAGGAATGATATGACTATTTTCAATCCAATCATCATCTATGAAATAACATACCTTTCATGAGGTCTAAATGAACATTAGATGTTTTACCTTTAAGAAAGAAATCATACATGTGGCTTTACCACATCACTTCCAACTCTTTACATCTTCTAGAAGAAATGCATTGCATGCCTTCCATGCTTCAATACCTTTATTTATTTATTTATTTTTGCCATACATGACTTTGGCTTTAAACAAGAGGCTTACCTTTCACACATCATAATTTCCATTGATGTTATTTTTTTATTAACTTAAAAAATATGGGTTAGTTCTGCTCACATATAGTTGGAAACAAAGCAAAAAGGCAGTTGAGTTGAATTGTTCACATACTTCCCACCTTTTGCAGGTTTGAGACATTGAAACTAATCTTCTCAGATTTTAATGCCTCCTCTAGGAAGATAAACTTCTTCTAGAAGATTTCAAGTGAATATCATGCCTTTCCTCACTACAAAAGTACTTCCAATATATTTTTCACCTTGGGATTTGATCTTTTATCTCACAAATTTGTTCTTTATGGCTTACAGTTGACACTACACAGCCTGCATCCTATGAACTTCTGATTTTTTTAAAGTAAGTTGTCTTTGGAAAAGTGCACCCTTCTATATAGGCATGCACCTCTAAATGGTATTCACTTGAGTCTCCTTTTTAATGCCTTGAAATGATTTTAGTCCTTTGTTAATTGCATGCTACAACTCTAGATACACACTTGACAATGGATACTTAAACTTTGGGCTTTCCCCTTTTTTTTTGTGCGTTTATATTCTAAGTGTGCATTTGATCACCATACTTAGCTATTTTTAACTTGGATGCTTCCTTCCCAAAGGTGTTCCCCTTGATGAAATTTTGACCTTGATCTTGATTCTATCAAGTGCATATGATCTCAAGACTTCTATTCCTTTGCCATGATGGATAACTTCAAGTCCATTATTTCATGAACTTGTGAACTTTTAAGACAAAACAAATTTGACAAAACCTGATCATGACTTATACTTGTGAAAACAATAGATGTTAGGTTTAAACTTGACACAATACATAAATTTTCTATGGGTACAAAATAATTAACAAATAAATACATCTTGCAAGTATGTATCCTTTCTTGGTATTTCAATGTCTAGCTTATAGTATTTAGGGACATTTCAATTTGTAGAAATACAACTAGTGTTTGTTTTCAGTGTTTATAAGGTATGTAATTGTTGCAATGTTTATAAGGTGTGTAATCTCTTGCAATGTTCAAATACACTTATGCTCTTTGTTTCAATATTTGAACTTATGGCAATGTCTAAGGAAATTTTACAAGGTACATGTGAATGCTTAATTTTAATTGCCAGATCCAATAAGACTTTAAATTGTTTTCACTTTAAAATGCACATTATAAGTTCATTATAATATTTGATTTTTTTTGCTCTAGTTTAGATGTTCTTGAAGGTGTGAATAGTTAAGTACCTAGTAATGTCATTTGCGTTTTACGTTTTCTTATTTGTCCAACTTTTGAGATTGATTCTTAACCAATTCGAGATCTACTAATTGAGGATTTTGTTCAAATATAATTTTGTTATTGCCTATCATTTGTTTTAGCCAATATTGTCTTTGAATGTATTTATTTGTATGCTAGAAATAACTTAATAGTCGTCATTAGGAGGCCATCCATGGAGAGCTTATGACTTATTCAAATGTTCCCGTCTTTGTTTTTCCACAATAAAGTTAAGACATATTGCTTGTTTAAGGCTATATTTTTATTAATAGGTTGCGTTCTTTATATGTATTGGGATATTATAATTGGTAGGCTTCTTGACATAGTTGGCAAACAAACTATTGTTGCTTTTACAATAGGTAATCCTCTTGGCAACTATTTATGACTATGTTAATGAAAAGTGTGTAAAAGCATGATCTAAGCAAAATGAAGGCCACTGTGAAACTTACTTCTCTATATATGAATATTTGAGGTGTTTTGACATGTCAGGAGGGTAGTTATTAATATGGATATTGTGTCTGAAATTGCTAGGTGGTCTTGATTTTAACAAACAATGCATTCCAAGCATCTGAACTTGATTTAAAGAAAATTGCTTAAGGGTGGCTAAGCTAAGGAAACATGTATTGCTATGAGGAAACACTTTCTTAGAGACACATAGGATACAAAAATATATAGATTTATCCATACCAAATAAATCAAAGATATTTAAAATATGATAAAAAAATATGTAGTACTTATGTTTTGTGCACTAAAAAAGCATAGGATTGAGATTTATAGTTTTGAAATACATCATAGATAAGACCTAGAACAAATAAATAGGTGTATGTGATAGACATCAAATTTCCACAGTCCATAATGATTGAGAGCAATGTTTTAGGATTTAACTATGTTAGTGTTTTTTGTCTCAACATTTTGGATCATACTCCATGATCCATCATCAGGAGAAATTAGAGCAAGAGAGGAGAAAGTAAGGTAATTTGCAGACACAACATTCTAAATAGAGGAGGGAGTAGCGTGAGAATTGAAAGACTAAAGGGGGGAAAAAATAAAATAAGGGAAAGCTCTCAACCCTACAAAGAAATAAAATAGCAACTACAAACCCAAACGTAAAACCAAGAAAAAAAGGAATGAACACAATAAATAAAACTAGCAATGAATTAAAAGAGACAAAAGGCAATAGAGTAGGATGAAAAGAAAGGAAATAGAAGCTATAATCAAGGAAATAAAAATGAAAAATAATGAAAAATAAATAAACAAAAGGGGTAATTTTACAAAGAGAACATAAACAAGGAACTCAAACAAGCGAACAAACAAGGAAAAAATGTGAAAGAACCTAATATATTTGTATGTATATATAATATTTAAATATATTTAATATGTATATCTATTTAATACCCATATACCCATCAATCCATAAACAAGGAACTCAAACAAGCGAACAAACAAGGAAAAAATGTGAAAGAACCTAATATATTTGTATGTATATATAATATTTAAATATATTTAATATGTATATCTATTTAATACCCATATACCCATCAATCCACAAACAAGGAATAAAAACCATATGGGTACATAAAAGTAAATAAATAAAAATTTTAAAAGATAAGTAACCAATCGAGAACATAAAAAACCAAAAATATATATAAGGTGTATGTGTCTCTTATGAGAGTCTCTACATCATCCATCAAATTCCCAGAATGAAATTAAGTGTGACAGTGCCACTCCCTTGCCCTACACTCTCTAGTCCATGTGTAGTAGATCCTTGCTTTTGTCATCAAGTAATGAAAGATTGCCAAATATAGCTTGCAAAGCATCCAAGTGAGATTGCTCTGGTAGAGTATCCCAAGGTGTGATTTACCCTTTCTTAAATAGTTGTCTTTTTTGAGACATAAGTATGAACATTTTCCAATTATGTTGTAGTTTATACTTAATAGAGATAGAGAGATAAAGAGAAATAGAGAGATAAAAAGCGAGACAAAGATTTATATAGAGAGGTGGAGACCTATAGGTATATTTAGAGGGAGAGAGAGAGAGATAAAGAAAAATAGAGAGGTAGAGAGACAAAGAGAAAGAGAAGAGAGAGAAACATAGGGGGAGAGAGAGATCTCAAAGAGAGAAACTGTGTGAGTTCAATAGGTAAAATTTTGAGTTGTGGAAATTCAAGGTTGAAGATCTTTTAGTGGAGAAAGATCCATAGATTATACTAATTTTTGCACTCAATTTTCTATCATCAGTAATGGATCAAGATGAATGGGACAAGTTGGATAGAAGAGATAGATCCACTATTAGGTTATATGGAGAACATTTGTTTGCACAATCAACATGGGACTAATTGTAGGCTTGATGTTGCCAATTACAATCCTATGGTTATTAGTTTGATTAGTCATGCTAACCATGGTTTCCTTTGGCAAAGATTGAATGAAAAAGCCTAGAAGATGTGCAGAAAATCAAATTTCATAAAAGAAAGCACTTAATTTAGAAATGGTTTATTATGAAACCCATCATAAGAAACTATTTCAAAAGATAACGATCAAAGAAAATATGTCTTCCAAAGGTTTGTCTGTAGAAAATATTTAGAAATTTTTGTTTATCGTACCATGTTATTTAGGATTGGTTGGATTTGGAGTTCCAGATCACCTTATGCTCGTCAATAGTGGAAGCTTAAAGTGTTTGACCAAGGTCTACCATACTTTAACTTTGAATATGTGTATAGTATGCCAAAGCGTACATGGAAAAACCATATCCTTATTTATGTATGATGTTGAACTCAAATTTATGGATTCAAAGTACTTTTCAATTTCAAGTAGAAAACATGGCTACATGCATAACCTTCCTCTGAATAATTATTTTTAGATTTAACCTTTACCACCCACGACAATTGAAGAGGCATTTCCTAAAACAAAAAATCATTGCCCATCATGGGATTACAAAACTAAGCTCAACTGCATAAAGATAGTGGCAAAAAGCGTTCCATTGTGTGATATGCTTAGGGCTATAATCAAGCATTCTAATGGAAAACCTTACATAAAATATTAGGCTATGGTACTTTTACAAAGTACAAAGTGGAGCTTGGTATGGGTTGGTCCAAATCATATAGCTCCACTATAGCCTCATGAAATGGTATATTTACAAAAATAGAGAGGGAGAGAAAGGAATAGAGAAAGACATATAGAACAACACATATCCTTACGTGGTTTCAATGTTATTCACAACAAATTTTATTTACCACCATGTATACATGTTTATTCTACTCCATGAGAGAGAAATATAAGAGACATAGATATAGAGAAAGGGAGATTGATAGAGAGGAATAAAGATAGAGAGATAGAGAAAGAGAGAGATCAGATATAAATAGAAAGAGAGACTAACTTTTGATCACCCATTTTATGCCAACAATCCAAAGAATGCAAGACAATACAAATGATGGGTGCCATTAGATCTATTCCTTTCTTGTGTTTATTGATTGAAACCCTAAAAATAGAAATAGTGAAAGAGAGAGAGAAAGAGAAAAATAGAGATATTGAGATGTGTGTGTGTGTGTGTGTGTGTGTGTGTGTGTGTGTGTGTGTGTGTGTGTGTGTGTGTGTGTTTCTCATTTATAAGCAGTGTATCGTTCATGGTAGCCCACTCCTTAAACCGCCTATTCACTTAGTTTAAAATATGAAAAAATAAATTCGATTGTCTTGTGAATGCATCTATGTATGAAAGGAGAAACAATATTCAATAAAAAGACTTTTTAGGAGAAATGCATCAATTTGCATGAAATTCGAAGTAACATACTTCATGATGTGCAATCTATGTTGTGTTCCTTTTACAAAAGTTTTGCTAGAGTGAGATTGAACACAATGGGCTCTCATGACATAGAATATAAGCCATTTTTTAGATCTTGAGATCATTCCCATATCATTTGCAAATCCAAATAAATAAATAAAAAATTCCCTTCAAATTTAATATTTTTAAACAATTAAAATTGTCAATCTAAAATTCTAGTATGTCTAAATTTAATTTTAATCCATTTGAGCTCCAAATTATGCAAAGGTGTGAAATTATAAAACTAATTAAGGGTTGCTAAGTTTGTTCAATCATTGTATCATGTGACGTTCCATGAGAGTATGGACGATGGTAGGCTAAGTGACAAATAAACATGATGTAGGTAGTGGCCATGTTTATATTTGCAAGACAACGCCTATTAAACGTAGGTATGAAAATGTGAAATATGAGGCTTGTGATAAACAAATATACATGCTTCAAATAATATGCATAGGTCACAACTAATGGAATGTAAGTTAACCAAGGTTTAGTGCATGAAGAAGAATCTAGAAAGGGGATGCATAAAATTAGAGACTACACACCAAACATGAACAAGAATCTAGAAAGGGGATGAATGAAAAAGCTATTGATGAGAGAGTGATAGAGGAAGAGAGAATAATAGATAGGGGGATTGATATAGAGAGGGGAAGAGAGGACATACAAAATCTGACAAAAGAAAGACTTGATGAAATGATTAATTCAATAGGAGGTTTTGATCTGATAATAGGTGGAAGACCCTATAACAATCTAACAAGCAACAAAAGGAACACAGGGGATGGGCTAGACTTCAATAAATTATAAATTTCTTATTTTGCATAGCCAAATTCCCATCCAAATTGAAGAGGCTACCAAAAACAAGTATTGGAAATTATGGACATTATTATTATTTTGATTTTATGTAGAAAATTTGTTTACACAATCAGTAGGCCAATTGTAGACCCTATGGTATTCTGGTAATGAATTCTTTATTTTGTACTTTTTTGCACTTATATAGATTACTAATTCATACATGGCACAATCATTACAATTGGAAACAATGTTTCTTATTGAAGTGGCTCAAAATGGACATTTGTAGCATCTCAGAAGTGCAACAAATGGAAAAAAATGCTTCACATTGGCTATTGATCAAGTCTACCCTTGTTTCACTACCATCCCAGCAATAGATGATCAATGTTTTCACGCATTCTATTAGAGTAAACTGCTGCTATACCAACCATACCCAATGAGAAAGAGTTTCAAATAGATACCATCAATAGAATTTGCACTGTACATCTCCAGATCCATTGACAAACACTAATGATGAAACTCCTTCTGACTGGGGACATGCAATGCTACAAGAAGATAGTCCTGATGAATGACAAGTCTTGTCAATTCTATACCTAGGCCTGCCATTTCAACTAGATGGGCTTGACGTGCTTGGGAAATAAGAAGATGACCGGTAAAGGGCAATAATTGATCAAAGATGAAAAAAACACTTAAAAAATATTTACTTGCATACCTACTTATAACCATTACTATTGATAAACAACTTACTTGCATGCATGTTAACATATTTAATTTACTCCATTTCTTTTCAAATGTAGGAGGGCAACACATTTCACAACATTCTTTCAATGTTCAAATGATGGATGGCAACAACCATTCACCAACAACAAAGTTATATGCTCTCTTCTCAAGAAACCACTACTTATTTTTACCTATATACTATCTTGGTGTACCCATTGCACACTGAAGTGCGATTGCTAGTTATTATTATTAATAATATGGTGAAACGGAAAAATATTGGAACGGACAAAACCGATTAATCGAACTGCTGGGAAATGTTTTCGTGCAGCTTGTTTCTCGTTTATATAGCCTATCGGCTAATAAGAGATAAAGAACCCATAAAACAAACGTTTCTTAAAAAAATAAAAAATAAAAATTACAAATTTTTTGACGAGTTCTAATCCAAATGGAACACATGCTTTAACCATTTGTAATTTTACAAATATACAGAGAAATGACCAGCTTTATAGAGTAACATGGAGCATAATTAAATTCCTGCAGTCTGTTAGACACTGCTTGAGAATCAATTTGCATACTGCAAATTTCCAATTCATGACCAAAATAATATAAATAAAAAATTCGAGACCTAAAAATCTTCACACCGTCGTCAAAACCGTGTCCCCGTTTGTTGATTTTGACATCGGAGGAATTCTTAACATCCAGAAAGGTAGCCAAATTCTTAACATCATTCTTAGCCTGCAGCAGAAAATCTTTAAAAGATGTAGTAAGTACAAGTACAGGTGAAAAAACAAAACATAGCTCTTGAAGAGTCCGTGGAATCCTTTCTTTCCTCTGAGGAAAGCTTTTTTTATTACCTCTAGGTGAAGAGGCTGGTGCACTTGATTAGATATTTGCCCTCTCATCCTTTTTTTTCCCCTTCGATTGGATATTCCTGCAACCGGAATCTGATATATCGGATTTCCCACAGCGAAGGAGCAAAGCGAAATATATTGGATTAGAGAGAGACGAATCACAAAAAGGGGTTCGTCTGCGGGACAACCGGATCAAGTGTTCGATAATTTTTTTTTTTATTTTTCTAAATCAGAAACTAGAAAATCCTCAGTATTATGAAGGTACAACATCTGATGAGGCTATTCTGAATGTGAGTTTAATATCTTTTATTTTCTTTGAAAATTCGAGCTTCTTACTCGCAGCACTTTTCAATCAAGGCCAGAAATACAGAGGTACTTGCAAACAGGATCAAAGAAAAGCTCAATGGGTAATCTTTGTTAAATTTGGCAAACCAATTATGTAGTTTTACTTGCATGCATTTTTTTCTGATATAGTATTTATTTTATTACTGGAATATCCAGTCAAAGTGCAAATGGAGGCATAAGAAGTTCTCAAATTTTACAAAGATTACCAGTGGAAAGGTCAACGTAATACTGAGAATTTTCACAAACAAAACAATTAAATTTACATTCATAACAGCCTCGTCAGATGTTGTACCATCACAATACTGAAAAAAAAAACTTTCTAATTTAGAAAATCGGGGGAAAAGACACTTGTCAATCACTTGGGGGAAAATCTGGTGGTCCCCCTAATGAACACCTTTTTAGATTCGTCTATTGTAATCCAAACCCTAGACTCGGTATAATCTCGCCCATAGCTCTGTTCCTTCGCCGTGGGAAATCCGGTATATAAGATTTCGGTGCACATGTTTGTAATCATTACATGGCTGCTCCTCGTGGCTTACTGTAATTTCCTCAGATGCCATCAGAATCTATCATCTCTAGGAAAAACAAATCACAGCTCCAAACAACATGAAAACAGAAATTGCACAGGTAAATAAAACAGTTTCCCAAATAACTAAACAATGAAATGTTTAGCTTTATAAAGGCACCAGTGGCCAGGTGAGTAAAAATATTTTAATAAACACAGGAGGCTGAAGATTTATAATTATTAAGTTTTTTCAACTCCTAATTTTTTTATCAAGATATATATTACGACTTAAAGTTAGAGTAAGTGATTTCTTTTCACAATTTCATTAGATTTAGTGACTTATGTAGAGGGTGGAGAGAGATAAATGATATTTTTTTTTAATTATTAAATAAAAAAATACTTACAAAAAATAATATTATTGTTAGAAAATTTTAATTTATTTTTATCAATAACTCTTGAGGTATGAAGTTGAATTATATGAAAACATCTACAATAAATTAAAAAAGCAAATCCCATTTTCTAAGCTTTGTTTATTTTGATGGTTCTCAATTGTTTTGTAAATAATGCATTAGAAATTTTAGAAAGCACTCAAATTAGTGGTTTATAGTTCACACAAGAAAATATATAATAATTATAAGTTTGCAACAATTTCAATTTTACATTTTACTTGAACACAGTGAGAAAAAAAAGAATAGGAAAGTTAATCTCTTATGATTGTAATTTTATTCTGTGGAAAAAATTTAGCCTTGTTGGAATTATAAATTCCCAAACTTTATGAAGCCTTTTAAATTCCCATCAACTATGTATTTACTTAAACTCCATAAAATAAATGTCTGAATCTACCATGCACTTAAAAGAAATTGCATACAATGAAGTTTATATAATAAATTAAAATATTAAACAAAATCAAATAATAAAGTTAGTTAGATGTGAACTCCCAGATATAAGAAACTATATCTCACATTTAATATTAAAAAGATGTAATAAGTACAAGTACAGATGAAAAAAACAAAACATAGCTCCTTAAAAATTAGGAGGAACACAAGGTACCCAGAGAGTTTTTTATTCCCCTTAATCTTGACTAGTCATGGTGAGGTTGCTGGTGACCTGGATTGGACAGTTTGCCTCTCATGAGGTTGTTGATGCATTGGATTGGACAGTTGCCCTCTCATTCGACGTTTTACCTTTTGATTAGTTATTCCTGCAATAAAACAAAAACTATACCATCAAAAAATGTATGAAAGTAAAACTATACAAAATGGTTTCTTAAATTTTACAGAGATTACCATTTGGCCTTTTCATGTGAGAACGCTGCTGGGCTTGATCCAAAGGTGCCAAAGCAGTAGTTGCCCTCTCATGCCAGGCTTTGCCCTTGGATTGGATATTCCTGCAATGAAACAAAAGCTATACTATCAGAAAATACATGTAAGTAAAACTACACAAAATGGTTTCTCAAAATGGTTTCTGTGCCACGGTGGCTATAAGTCTTGGTTCTCTAGGGGTGTTTCTTTGTATCTGTTTTTGTTTTGTTTGGTTTTTATCAGGCCATCAAGGGCCCTTCCTCTCGTTCAGTTATTAAGACTTGGCGTTGGCCGTTCTTATCTGTCATATTTTTTTATAAACTTTTAATCTATGGGTGTTCCCACACCTTTTTCTGGTAAAAAAAAAAAAAATTACTTTACAGAGATTACCCTTTGGTCGTTTCTTCTTCGATCCGGTCTGTTGGTACCTCTCTAATTCTGGCCTGGATCGACATTTCGCGCCAGTAGCCCTCTCAATGTAATACTGAAATTTTTCACAGAAGAAAAACAATTAAATTCACATTCAGAACTGTCTCATCAGATGTTGTACCATCATAATACTGAGGATTTTCTAATTTCTGATTCAGAAAATCGAAAAAGAAAAAATATATCGAACAACTTATCCGCTTGTCCAGCAGACGAACCCCCTTTTCGGATTCGTCTCACTGTATACCAATCGCTATTCAGCCAGTCGGGATTCGGTATACTCTCCGATATATCAGATTGTAGTAAATCCGATATATCAGATTCCGGTTGATTGTATGGCTGCTGGTCGGTCATATTAATTTCCTTAGATGCCATCAGACTCGATCGGCTTTAGTACAAACAAATCACAGCTACAGACAACGTCAAAACACTTTTCAAAATAACTAAACAATGAAATGTCTAACTTTATAAAGACTCCAGTTGAACAGGTGAGAATAAATATTTTAATAAACATAGACCTACAAACGCGGACGATTTATAATGATTAGGTTTTTTCAACATAGGGGTTAAGATAACCATGGGCTTGACACGTTTGTGTGTTACACTTCCAATGGAAGAAAACACGGGGAAAATAACAACACTTTACCCTGCCATCCACGCGTCCAGCCGCACAGCATTCAATATTAGAAATATTTTTGTAAATAGACCCTCCTTTATTCAATTCCTAACAAGTTCAATATATATGATCTACTCAAGTCTCGCTATGAAATAAGCAACTAAGCAATTTTACTTTTTATACTAATTAATAATTTTATAGTGTCAAGGTTTGTCAAGGCAGATTTTACTAGGCAAATGAGCTTTTAATTTTCAAATTTATTGTGTAATTTTCTTTTAAATTAAAAAATAAAGTTGGATTATGATTGTTCTAAAAATAGATTTCAATAATTTAGGTGTGTATATATATATAAAATTAATGACTTAAATTTAGAGTTGTTTTTAGGACATTAATTTCATTAGACTCAGTGACTTCCATTTAATTTTATATATGAATGGATGAATGGTGTGACTTAGTGAAGAGTGTAATTTTTAGGTTAGAATGTATGTTGTGACTTAATGGGAGTGAGTGTTTTCCTTTTATTGCTATCTATGTCTCAATGCATGTTGTGACATAAATTGAATGAGTTATTTTTCTTGGCATGACGTAAACTATTTTTTCTTGTCCTAATGTATGTTATGATTTAAATGGAGCTAATAAGTTCTTTTAGTTATTATTCAAGTCCAAATATATGTTGTGAATTAATCAATGTTCAAAGAGTAATAACCTTTTTTTTTTTTTTTTAATTGTAAAAAAAATTACAAATAAAGGTAGCAGTCCAGCAGACTGCCGAAGGAGAAAATAGTTATAACAAATGTTGGTAAACATCTCAAAACATAAAATAATTACATCTACTGATAAGCAACATAATACATAAATAAATATATTAGCAGCCTATATGAAGACCTTGTTCTTACTCTTTCACTAACAATAACCCTACTTAAAGCTTAATTCTATTTTTTCATGAAGTGTATTGGTTGATTAACTAGTAACCTTGCTTTTATTTATCACCTTAACTTCACTCCAATTCTTACAGGTGGACATAATTTATTTCTATTTATCACATGATCAAGACATTACTTTTATTCGTAAGGCTTGAGTCTAAATGGTATGTTGTCTATGTTGAATCATCAACCTTACTTTTACTCTTATGTTAATAAAAAAATGATTGAATACAAATAATAACATAGTAAGGAACAACACCAAGATAAACACATTAAATGTGCAAGGATCCCACTCCTTATTAACAAAACTCTAGATTCAAAAATACAAAGGAATGAAAAATTTTGATCTGGTGAAATGAGATAGTACATTCAACAAGGTAACATATAAGGGAAATTGAGAAACACATACTGTAGGTTCTTCACTACATTCTGTATTCATTTCCAACAACTTATTTTTTCCAGTGACTAGTATCCTTACCATCTGCACAAAACTAACTAGACAATCTCATGGTAACATGACTCAAAAATCATTACATAGAAAGTTAAAAACATGATGTTAATTTTAGAAGAACACCCTATATCCAGGGGACCTGAGTACTGGGGGCATCATTCGCCCTGTAGATTACCTATATACCCTGTATCCATAGGATCAAGGCCCCCTCTGGATGCGACTAACTCTAGGGTATGCGAATATGTAGTTATGTCTTACATTATGTTTGATGCAACTGTGAGCAGGTATGCAACCCTTTCCAGGGTGATTCCCTAACCCAGACAGTTCTTCGTCAACTGCCACCCACTCAGGTGAAACAAGGATGAAAATAAATCCACTATCATGACCACCTAAAAGGGGTGGTTTTCGTGCAACCCTAGTGCTGAGGAATCCCTATTGGGTGTTTGCCCAAGGCATCAAGTTTACCTAAGGAAAGTCTATCTCCAAATTCGTGTACTATTTTTACATCAAATGTTTTCTAATAGATCTATTGACAATATTCCTAAACTTATTGTGAAATAATACTTGCAAGATCAACTAGTAATTCAATACCCTAAAGTCGCATTGTAAATCTAAGCACATAAGTGAATGACCTATGGCTTCTAAATTCTATGAGCTTCAACCTAAAGGGTTAAGAAATATATCAATTACTAAAGAGAAGATGATTAATTATTCTTAAAGTGCAATGATTATAGAATAGCTACGTCTCTAGTTCCATTTAGTCAACTCGGGGAGGTAAAGGTCTCGAAGGCTACTACTATCACCTAATTAGACTCTAGGTTATAAACGTATATTTACTCAAGCATAAAACATAAGTTGTATTAGTTCTAACACAATGATCTATTCAAGTAAAAAGTACATGAAAACTTTATTACATTACACCAAGGATGCTAATTCTCATTGCAAACAAAATTTCCTAAAATTGGTGATACAATGGACAAAAGGTCTTATTACATCCTCTCGATGTAGTTGGGATCAGATTATAGTTTTACAACATATTTATAAATCTACACCCTCAAGCAATGACAATCAATGCCTCAAGCAATATGGAGCAACGTTTTTTGAAGTAACAACTATTGTCCTTATCACATAATAATATCATGATGATTTAATAGGAAGGAAAATACATCGCAAAACACAAAGCCCATCTACATAATATTAATGAAAACAACATCTTCTAGCTCTTATATAGCCTTCTAGATTGTCTCAATAGAGAATGTCACCCTATCACTTTGATGACATCAAATCCACACAGGTAATTACCTAAGAATTTCATAATATAAAGTCTCTACTTATCCATTAAAAAGTCTTAATTTCAAGGGTACTTACCCATTTTATGTCAAAAGCTGACATTGATTCTAAATATGATCTAATACGATGGAAAAGAAAGTTAAGTAAAATCATTTCAACATACAAAACCCAACCGATTACAAGTTATGTATGAAGGGAGTTCAAATTAATTTACTAATATGATTAAATTAAGACTAGTAATCTCAAGCCTATTTGACATTAATGAAAAAATCTTCCTTCTTGATAAATTCACCAAGGAGGTATTTAAGAATCAAGAATGGTTTTGATCTGCCTTCATATCCACTATTTAAATAATAATTCTAGTATTACAATACTCCTCAAGAAACCATCAACAATAACTGACCAAAGTATTATTGTTTCAATGAGAGACTCTTAACTAAGGAGTTTTACATACTTTGTCTAAAACCCCAAGTTATAATCCCTTATTAACCTATGTATATCATATGGAAGTTTAAGAGTTACTATCTAGAACCCATGTTGTTTTAGAAACCTTATCCACATTAGGAGCCAACTATGGAAGAATGAAAGTCATAACTGAAATTTTCATATTAGATGACTATCACAATTTTGAACTCAGGTCTCCAAAAAGAGATCTCAATGCTTAAATTAATTAGACTCAATTCCCAAGAACAAATGAAGGTATTCAAGGAGTAAAAGACACATGGTTATAAATGTCATTTGAGCAATACCCAAGTACCTCTATAAGCATAGAATTTAATGAGTTTTATTATTTCAAATAATAGAAAGACATACAATGAACAAGAAGAATCATTCTCATTGAATACTACACTTTCTAGGCAAAACATATTCATTATTCAAAGGATAAGATTATAACAAGTTCTATAATCTAAGTAAACACTACGCAATATCGTGTTTGACATGATGTGCCCACCATGATTTTCAAAGAATTATCATAAGATTTATAATGTCTTCTAGTCACATATCGCAACCTAGGTTATTCAAACATTTTTCCATTACAAATCATTTCCTTTACACATGGATTTTAAATATTCTTCCTCAATTAAATTCTATAATTTAGTCTCATTTCTAATTTCTACTCTGTGGTTTTCCTGTAATAAAATTGCTCAAGAAAAAAAAATTAGTTTTAAGAAATCTAAGAGGGTCTAAGGTGACAATTTCTAAAAACCTAGTGATTTCTAAAGACCCAAAATACTATGGTCATCTTTAATGTAGGATTACAATAGAATAAGTAATACTTCCCATGATCTTTTATAAAGAGGACCATAACCTTAAGTACCATGCGTACACTTAACAATTGTATCAGTATTTTGTAGAATTGAAGCAAAGAAGACAACACAAAAAAAAATGAGAGAACAGATAACATCCATCACACACATATAAATCCCACTTAAATTATAATACCAGAAGTTTGAATTCTTTAAAATCAACTTAGTAATATCTTTATATTGGATACGACTAAGAGAATAGTGCAAAAATCACTCTTAAACTGGAGAGAGTTAGAAACCACAAGGTACAAACCATGTCCTAAATGGTGAGATGCTTCTCTAAAAGATGATATAAAAATCAACTAACTGTAGGTTGTTGAGAATAGAAAAATAATAGAATTGCTTGATGAGGCAAAATTTCAAGAATAGTTTTACTTTTATTGGACTTTGTAGAAGATGTTTTAAGGGAGAAAGCACTCATTTTCTTTTCTGTTTGTTTTCATTATGATATTGGATTGTTTCAAATTTAGCCACCTATGAGTGATACAGCTCATGCCCACTTTTGAAAATATTGTGGTATCCTTAAGATTTAGATGGTACAAAAATCACCCATTTTTGTTTGTTGGCTGCTGATTTGTCAATGCTACGTCAGGTGTGAATACCTTGATCACTTTAGCCTTTTGATGCTTCTTTCTATGCCAGTGCTTGTAATGGAAACATCTAAGGGAAAATTGACATTACGACTATACTGCAGTTGTAAAATTTAGTGGATGTCATGACTCATAATAACACAAATGTGCCCAGAAACTTGTTTATAGGAAGTTGTAACATAATTGTTTTACAATTGTATTCTTAACAGATATTATGTTTTATTAAGTAAAATAAGCTATTAGAGATTGTTAAGAACCTTCAAGTACATGTTGATTGCAACACTACAACAAAACTTATCTCGAAGATTGTTGATCATTGTTAGAGATATGAATCTTTTACATCATTTTAGACAGACAATTTTCTTGTGGAGGTTATTGGTGATGCTAAATGAAATAATCTAAAAAAATAGGCTTGCATTATAACAATGTGCACCATATTAGATCCCCAGTAATAGGGAAGAGACATTCATCAAAGCATAAAGGAAGGGAAATTTTTGTCAAACATGGCAGTTGCAAGTGCTCTCTGGTAGACGTGCATGTGGAACCCTAGACAAGGCATGTGGTTTTCACATAACTCTTAAAAGAAATATGGTCTCTAACATACCACAATTGTAGGATATATTCAATATGAGTTTGTTAAAAAAAACACTTAGAAACCCTTAAGCGAAATGCATCTGGCGAGTGTAAAACCAAACTCCTCAACCTTTGCCAGCATCCTCCCTTCCTATGCCAAAATGGGAGCTTTCGTACAGTGTATGAACATCCATCAAAACAAAATGGAAGGGCAATTTTTGTATGATGTTGTAGTTGTAAGTGCCCTAGTAGATCTATATGCAAAACGTGGAGTCAAAGTCAAGGTATGTGAACTATTTGACAAAATGCCTAGAGGAAATATTGCATGTTAAGCTCAAAATGGATTAATTGAAAAGGCTTTAGAAAATTTTCAAGCAAATACAACTATCAACTATAAATCCAAATTTCACAACCTTTGAAATCAAAATTTAGGAAAACAATCTTATGCCTAAGTTTCAACACTTAATATGGGATCTCCAAAACCCATCTCGAAGGTTATGATTCAAAAACGCCATCAACCAATACAAAGCACTGGACCCAAGAGCTAGACTGAATCATACATGAAAAACACCAAGCAAGAATATCAAGACCACAAAAATATCACAGCCAAAAGAGAAAGTGGGTTTGACAGACCTCCAATGACCTGTGTGTTGCAAACCAACCATATTTAGTGTCACCCCTACACTCAGTTAGGGAGCATTTGGCATCACAATGCCTACAAAATAAAATCAATATTTATAATAAACAGCATCTGAAGGAATCTAAAATTTAATACATTCACCTTAAAGCAGTAACAATACTTTTATCCCTCATAATTTTTTTTTTAAACAGAAAAAGGTGTGTAAACACCAATAGATTAGTGAGATTAAAAATATTACAAAAATGTGGCTTTAGCCAAGTCTAGGAAGGCAAGCAAAGAAGGCCCTGAGCAGACCTAATAAAACAAAATTTAAACATTAGACAGAGGAAACTTAAACTGGAGAGACACACTAACCGCCACCACCGAACAAGGAGAAGTAGAAGGAAACATAGGGCCCGTACCATGACCATCTACAATGATAAAATAGGAAAACACCACTGAGAGAGTACCGAAGAAACGAAAACCAGCTGTGACAAAAAACCAGTAATAAACAAAACCTCCCTCAAGACAAAACTGTGAGAACATCCCTCACCACCATCATCACAAGAGCCATCAACCTCCAACACCAGACCACCAAAAAACACATGACCTGACACGACACCCTCATACCACTGTCAGAGCTGCAGGAAGATTATGCTCATCTAGTTCGACCACCACAACTAGTTGGACACCTTCATCAGAGTCCTCCAAGGCATACCAGGGCATTCGTAGTGCTAGATTGGAGGTGTGGATCCTTAAAAATCGAATGGTCAAAGAAACATCCTTAATCCTGTCAGCTTTTTTATTAGTAATCAGAAAATAATGAGACTGCAACACACCATCAATTTCATCATTGCACAGGGACTTTAAAGTGAGTTGTAAGGCCCAGTAAATAGCTTGCTGCGAAGCAAACGTACACAAAGAGGCAAGATTAAAGAGCCCCCAATTAGAGCGTCTCCCTAGACTATACTGTAGGTAGATACCACCATTTCCCACCTGTCGATAGTGTAAATGATTTTGGAGAATAGGCCTGAAGCTAGAGCATGCACAAACTCGCCATCCATGACTAGGTCCATAATATTGGATAGAAGCTGGGAGACCACATCTGTATAGTTTAAAACACGGCCCTCATAACCTCTTATCCAAGCATGCCCAACAATGTTCCTAACTGCAAATTGTATGAGAGTGCAGTCCTAGTTGAGCAGCGTCATGAGGTCTACAGATTCAACCCTGCCCCTAATCTCCAGTTCCCAATCAAGGGCTAGGAAAAACAATCTATGATTGAGATGTGTGTTGGCCATGGGAGCCTATTGCTGAGAAGAGAGAGAAACCTGAGCAGAGTGTCTAGAGGGAAAGAGACTCGACAGAAGGAAACACAAACAAAGGAAGAAGGCAGCTAGAAAATAATAGTTATCTTCCTTTGTCACTACAAACAACTTGTAAGTAGTAAAAGTCAAGACAAGCTAGCAAAGGATAGTAGTGACATCAGGGGGTCAGATGGCACCAATGATAGGATTTGGAGAGCACCTCGGAAAGAAGACCACCATAGGAAACTTACCATGCATCTTTTATAGGCACTTCCCATCATACAGGATGAAGCCGTCAAGGTATAAGAGACCCCGCAATTAATAAGTGTAGTTAAAGCTTATCACCTCCCCTTAAGATAGCATAATAAGAAGTAGGATTCTCAATCGCTCATAAATTCTTTATACTGAAATGAAAATCTTTAGATACCAAATGTGTTCAAATTTTCAAAAGACCATAACCTTTGCTCTGTCACGTTAATCTCATAATACGAACAAATAATAGAGATTGAGTAATTATTTTCATAATAGACTCAATGCAGTGGGCAAGTGTAAAACTAGACTCCACAACCGTTACCTGCATCCTCTCAATGTGCATGAAAATGGGAGCTTTGGAACGAGGTATGGACATCCATCAAGACATAATGGAAGGGGATTTTGTCAAATATTGTAGTTGAAAATGTTGTAGTTGCAAGTGCTATGGTAGACTCGTATGCAAGATGTGGAAGCATAGATAGGGCATATAAACGGCTTAACCAAATGCCTCAAATAAATGTCATCTCATATAATGCAATGTAGGCACATAATGAATTTGTTGAAAAGGTTTTAGAAACATTTAAGCAAATGCAACTCAAATGGGAATCTCGTACCTATTTTAAAAGGGTTTTTACCTGCCTCTGCTCTGATTTTTGCTACTGCACGATGCCTCTTTTTCATGTTGTGCCCTCCCCAACTGATAGACACTCCTTTCTTCCTTCCCATTAAATATTTTATAAAAACACATTTATCAACCTAAATTATAATGCATGTACATTAAAAATTAATTTTGTGGGGAAACCACATAACACTAGGAATATTCCCTTTAGTATCATAAAGATCTGATGAAGATATCAGACCAACTTATATAAACCATAACTATATTCTATACCATGTTACAATCCCACAAGAAGGATGAAGGCACAGTCCAACCACTCCACTACCAACCTTATGTAAACAATACTATAAGAATCTTAGTATCAAAGGAGAGGGTGAGAAAAATTACATAGGCATCATGCATTATTCAAAAACTTACAATTAACACATGAGGCATCCATACTAGAAGCCTTCTTCTCCATCCCTTTCTCCTCTATCTTGTTATCATCACAATTGTCTAAAAAGATTGGGATAGTATCTGCCGATAGTGTCACCTTTAGAATAAGAGCAATCTCCTCTTAAAAACTGTTGGAGACACATCTAGTGTCACTAAATACCATGGATATGTTCCATGAAGCAATCAAGATGGACCTCAATCTGATGCATCACGTCAACTATACATCATGGACTAGATAAGAAATGGCAGACGTCAATAGCTTTGAAGCGATCATACAACATCAAATGTGTTCCACCTTAGTCCCATGTACCTAGGATCTAACAAATGCTTAGCCATCATGGAATGAATGCAGACATCAAGAGAGACATCAATATCATTTGCCATAATTTTTTTCATATCTCTGGTAGAAATAGATTTTATTAAAAAATAATATTTTTTCAAAACCTTCTTTATGGCATAACTTTTGCATATGAAATCCAATTTTAGAAAACTTTTTTAAAAATTGATTAAAAAATCATAAGAGATATAATGGTTATATTTATTTTCCTATTGGATGATATTATTTTCTAATCTTTAGGGATTTATTTTTCAATCCTAATGCTCTTACATTGCAAACTTCATTTAATCATTACATTTACATGTTAAATCTAAATTCATTGATTTCTTTTTTAAAATTGCATAGAAAATCATAAGAAATATATTGGTGCCATCTAATCTTTTGTGTGATCACTTTTGTTTCTACTTTTTGCTAGATTTATCATTTTTGAGCTAACAGTTTTTTTTAGTTTATGATTGTCAAAGGCTAAAATATCTCAAACTACTAATAAGTGTGGTGCAAGTTTTTTCTTGTTAAATGTTTATTATTTGAAACTTTGTGTTTTCTTTGTTTGGTGAATTTGGTATGCTTTTCAATGTGTGTATGCTCTTCTCTTCTATTGAAAGATGATCTTGGGAATCAAAAACAACATTTAATCACATTCATTTTCACAACACACATTGATTTCTAAGGGTTAATTAATCTTGCTTGTGTGGATAAAGTGTGTGTGTATTCTCTTCCCTTGCCCCACAAGGTGATCTTGGGGATCAAAATCATCTCTTGGTTAATTTTTGTCACCAAAGGTGTGTTATTGTGTATGCTCCCTTCTTGTGCTTAGTTTTAGCTTGGAGATAAAAAAACCTAACATTAACATTTCCTATTTGGAGGCCTACTTGAGGATTTCATCACGCCAAGGGACAACCTCAACCATGTGTTCTAATGTGTTATATCAAAGGAAGAGAATGAAATTTGTACCTCAATCTAGTAATCATCATGTCTACCATAGCTTTTGGGCCCTTGTTGATATAGGACACAATGTGAAGAGATTGTTTGAGCCTTTGCTTGGGTTTCATTCTTTTAGATGGACTAGTGTCAATAGATTGAGCCCCACGTACCTTGCATATGTCAGCGACACCCTTAGAGAACTTGTGTAAGCCTAGTTTAAGTCCTTTCAGCCATCTTGTAATGGGTGCAAGGGATGCAGATCACCCATGAAGTTACTCATAATCTAGTTCCATGTGTTGAGATAGAGCTAAACTTAGAAAAGCCTTTAGTATTCCAAGGTAAGGGATTTCACGTGTACATGGATATCCCTATCTATCCCTCATAGGTAGATAGTATTGATGGTTTAAGTTTCATTTGTGGGCCTGCATTAGGAGTCACTCCTACTTGAATAATATTAGGCTTGTTTGTGTGCTTGGCATTTTCTCATATGTTATACCATTATAAGCGAATCAACCTTATCAACCTTGAAAATCAAGTTAGCTATTGTGTCTTCTTGTGTGTTTCTAAAACCCTTTCCAAATCATCAAAATCCAATTATCAATCTTCATTAGCACCTTTTTCATAACCATAGTCACCTTCCTACAGTTTGTACTTGACTTTAATCACTCATCTTGGACCTAGACTTTGGATATTTCCTACCAAAATCAATCTTTATCCATCCTTCTTTTCTCCTACCATTCTCATCAACCAAAATCAAAATTTTCACCCATCCTCCAATCCATATCAGTTCCAATAATCAAGTTTTCTTTGAGACAAATCTAGATATTTGATCTTTATCTCTACCTTACATTATGGTTGAGTGATTATATAGTAGGGTGTCAAGATAGCCCTTGTCACAAGAGACTCAACACTTGTCGCTTAACTCATAGTTAGCACAAGAAGCTACATACATCATCAAATAATTAACCTGTGAAGGTAGGCAATCTTATCTCCATATTGTACATCTTATGTTGTTAAAGCATCTACAACATGGGAGAAATGTCAATGTTCCAAATTTTCTATTTCATTTGTTAAAGAAAATAGAAAGTGAATACCAGAAATGTACCACAAATGCATTTTCTTACCATGCACTTATTCATTTGTTAGTGAAAAAGGGTTTGAGTGACCAATTTCCAAGTAACTACTTTCCTCATGTGACATGGGAGGTATTTTTTCTTTTGTGTCATATAAGGGAAATGCCTGATCTAGGGCCACATGGCTAGAGGCATAGATTGAAAATAAATAGGGTGTAACAAGTAAAGGAAGTACAAGAAGAAAGGGGAGAAAATTTGGGAGAACCACAAGCAACACCTTCTGTAGATCAAGTGTCCATGTCCTATGCTCATAAGGCACTATTTGAAAAACATTCAACATCAGTTTCTAACCATGCAACCCCTTCTAAAAGGCATGCAGTTACAACCTTTGACCCTGGAGCACTCTCAAAAGCCCTGCAACATCTACACCTAATCCTGTAGGAACCCCTGTACATGTAACTTCATCCCTTGAACCTAAGACTCCATTTGTTGTAGTTTAAACTTCATACCGTGTGATAGAAAATCCATTGGAACGTAATTCACCTACATGTGAAGAGAAAGTACTTTTTTTTAAAGATATTCTATCTACCCATGAGGAACCTTTACTTTTTTTTGTTGCTAGGTAAAAATGGAAATGAAAAATATCCCCTTCTTTGCCAAAAGTAAGTAAAAAGAAAGCCAAAATAGTGAGACCTCTTCCAACTCAAAAGCCCAATCTTTCACACCATCTTAAAAGAAAGAGGAACAAATTAAACCTACAAATTCCAGAAGCAAAAGTGGTGCGAGTAAAAACGAACGCTGATTCTAAAAGAGAAGATATGTTTTTCTATATGGATAAACAAAATGTGTCAAGCACCCTAGTGTTTGACCTTGCAAGTGATTCTAGTTCATCTTCTTTTGAATTCACTAAGTAAATTAAAGGTTAGGGGATGGTCCTTGTTGATATCAAAACAAAGGATGAAGGGGAACTCCAAGCTACCCTTTGAAAAAAGTCTATTTAGAAAACAATTAGAAGAGCAAGTAATTGCTAATCAGTAGTTGCAAGTAGAATTGAGAGCAAAGGAGCATGACATTAGTGAATTGCATAGGTTCTTGAGGTTGCTGTGGAAGAAATGAAGGAAGAAGTAGAGGTAAATGAACAAGCAACATTGTTAGCTATAGGACATAACACTCCTTCCACTTTAGCCGGTCCTTCCAGCCATCATGCAGTCACACAAACTGATGGATTGCCCATTGAGTATTTGTTATGGAGGAGGAACAAAGAATAAGAATAATGAAAAAGAGGTGGGATGAGGAGGAGGAAATGGAGAAAATATTTGGAGAGAAGAAAAAAGGAAAATAAAAAGAAATTGATGAATTGAAGCAAAGAAAAGAAAAAATGATAGAACTCACTAGTCAAATCATGCAAAGTAGACCTCTTGTGATGTAGTGGCATCGTTCGCCCTCTAATTTTGGTTTGAATTTTGTTTTAGCTTCTATAGTTTGGGGTTTTTTTTATGTTTTGGTGTTTGTTATAGTTTGTTTTTGCATCAGTATTCTGTCCTTCGGTCACTGAGGAACCTGCGTTTGGATTTCCTCTCACTATTTAGTAGTTACACAATGCATAGAAAAGAATATAAATGTCCCCAATTCTTGGCCAAATTTGACACTTGGCTAATGGTTGAGGCTTGACCATTATGGAAAGAAGAAGTAATGATAGATAGTGAAGTCTTATGGGTGTTTCATTTCGGATTTCTTGCGGCATATGGAAGGCGTTCAACATTGGTGGTTACATTGGAGCTTCCTTATGGCAATTCTCTCTGCCATCCACTCAAATGCTGGCATTATTCTTTGTTAGGTTGGCATTTTTATTCTCCACATAGAGGGGCGACTGGTAGTCATTTAGTATTTAGAATACTTCTTTAGTGTTTGGGGAGAGGAAGTCCTTTCATGTTGGCAGTAGAGATTGCTAAAAAGGAAGAGCACGTTATGAAGGGCAACAACAAATGTGAATTCTAAGAGGAGAAGAGAGGTCAAATGCTTAGAGGAAGCAGTAGGAGTCTAAATTAGAATTTTTGGTAATATGTCTATCAAGAGGCCAACTGTGGTGGCCGAAATTGTGAGTAGATGAATAATTCTTGTAGTTGAATGTGAAAAATACATTGTTCTAATTCATGTAAGGACTGTTTCTTTGTACCAATGGATTCATGTCTCTAATCGATGATTGTAATTGTTTGTATTATTATTCCTCTCATTGATAGAATTTTACCTCTTAGAGTCTTGAACTCCCTATCATTATTGTGGGGAGTAGTGATCTTGATTCTTTGTTCAATTCAAATTTCATCTTGTGATTAAAATTGCTGCCATTATCTTGCTAGGGTATACACCATGTTTCTAACAAAAAAAATTCTTATTTTTCAGTTTATGTAACTTGTGAGTAACCTCCCATTTATGTTAGATACTATATAAAAGTTCTTTCTAGAGTTTTAGGACACCTTGCCCAAAACTACAAGATCAACTTTGGGAATTTTATTTGCATGATTTAGTTGTTCCTTATGAATTGAACCCCATTCTTTATACTGGGGATATACAAATCATAGACCTCACTTCCTTCATCAGAAATGAGTATGATAGGGGAGTGCAGATGATAAGTCATCATGATAGAGAAAAATCAATGGCTTTGGTAATCAAGGTAGAGGTGAAGGATCCTAGTGATATTGATGATGAATGGTTTGTTTTGCAAAAGCTTGCAAGTGTGGCCACAAAGCTCCTCAAAGGTCATAGGACAATTTATGCAGCTTATCCAGAGTTACTTAGAGAGAAAGGAAATATTGCATTTGACAATTGTAAAATTAGGCACGGTAGGAATTGACATCAAAATAAAGAAAAAGGAACCAAATTCTTTGTATAATTTCCATGCAGCAATAAGTAGTGGTGACAAGTACATAAATCTATCTAGAGCAATCGGACTGATATGGTTTCTATTGACTTTCCATCCACCTCTTCTATGGTATCCTATTCCCCACTAGACTAGTAGGTGACCATAAAAAGAAGAAGAATATAATAGCAGGTGGGAGCACATAGAGGCTCAGAAAGGATTCTTCCTGAAGTAGGAGGGACATGTTGATCCATATGACTTCAGGGGAACTACACTCATGCTTAATTCTAGGCCCTAGCATTTGATTTGTTTAGTTCCT
Source organism: Cunninghamia lanceolata (assembly GCA_027924645.1). Taxonomy (NCBI): domain Eukaryota; kingdom Viridiplantae; phylum Streptophyta; class Pinopsida; order Cupressales; family Cupressaceae; genus Cunninghamia; species Cunninghamia lanceolata. The sequence continues at coordinate 5,148,689 of BSBN01000643.1, forward strand.
TGTCTACTTAGGACGACAATCAAACCCTTAAATTTGGAGGTGGTGATGAGCCCCATAATTGCCTATTTTTATCTCCTCTTTACCAGTTTCCAAGTGGAGATTGCAGCTGGGATACAAACCACCATAGATAGGGCTCTAAGATCAAGCATGAGGACAATCAACCACTCTCCTCAAGACTAGTGAGGATTCTTTCATGGAATTTTAGGGGCTTAAATGCCCATAATAAGCAACTTCTCATCAAGAACTATCTTGATGGGGAAGACATTGATATAGTACTCCTACAAGAAACTAAGTTTTCAGAGGAACAAGGTCAAAAGATCTTTCAGAAGTGGTGGAAATGGGACTCAACACTTGTCTCAGCAAATGGAGCTTCAAGAGGATTGGTCATTCTTTGGAGGAAACAAATGTGTCAAATGGATGTAGTAGCCAACATCAATAATTGTATTATGGGTAGATTTTGAAATCCCTTGGTGATAAGGATCTTTGGATCTTCTATATCTATGGTTCATGCAAAACCTCTCAAAAGACTAAACTCTAGACCAATCTCAGCCAATGACTTAGCAAAATTGGGAAAGGAAGGATCATTATGGATGGGGACTTTAATGTGGTGCTAACAGAAGATGAAAAGTTAGGTGGCATATCTCATCCCATGGTGTCTCGGTGCTACAAGCCTTGGTGAAAAAGTTACTTTTGATACATCTTGCATTTGGAAGTCGCCAAGTGTCCTTTTGTTGCAGCAGTGGATAGTGCCACGTGTATTCCTTTTGATAAGATTTTAAGGCACCAAGACACATGTGGTAGGCCCAGGATCTTACGACATAGTTTTTAGATGCAGTGGAGGCTACCAAGTATTGCTCGTGGGAGATGGTATGAAAGAAGCTTTCATGCTGCTGGAGTTTGTCACGTATATATTTTGTAAGTTTTAGTTGCATGCGAGAGACAACAAGTGTCATCTCCACAGGGCTTCGAGAGGCTCTTTTAAAAGGCTTAAGTGACATGTGAAGGGTACCATGTTAGTTTTGTTGCTTAAGGTTGATGGCACCACATGTCACTTATTTTGGTTAAGTTTGAAAGATAATGAAATAGATGGTGGGTCCCACAAGGTAAATTTTGCAGTTTCTAAGTGGTGTGAAGAGTGACAAATGTCATTGTCATGGCTATTCAAGGCATAAAGGAGAGAAGCTTTTGGATAAGAAGAGAGCACCAAGTGTCCCAGTTTTGATTCTCAAGTGATGCCATGTATCAAGAGATAAGTGTGGCAGGTTGCGACAAGTGGTGGTATTTTGTATGTCCCTTTTATATTAGGAGGAAGCTAAACATGTCATGGATAGTGACATCTATCCTATTTTGAAGACCAGCGGAAAGTGCCAAATGTCTCAGTATGAGGTTTCCAAATGCCACCATATGTTATTTTCTAGCTAACATGGATGTTGCCAAGTGTTATAATTCCTATTGCATCTTTTAGTATCAAAAGCAAAGTAGTTGTTGTCATGGATGGGAACATTGTCATGCAGCTTATGGAGGATGCATTGTGCCACCTTATAACTGATTTTCAACCAAGGAGATGACTGATACAACCTTCCACAAGTTCCCATATTATTTTTAAAGGTGATGGATATCTAAATTGGAAAAATGGAGAAATCATGAAGTATGAAGAATGAAAATGAACTTTTGATGCCAAAATTAGTCGCCTATAGCTGTATATTTATGTTTTTACATCAAAAATAGATAGCTACAACCACCAATGGTTGAGAAAATGACTTTATATAGCTTCTTATGTATTTTTTATTAATATTTGTTATACTACAACAACTTGTTGGAGATGTAGTTGCAAATATTTAATATTTTGGCTTCAAAAAGTTACTTTTTCTCATATTTGGAAAACTTATTAACAATAGTAAATAAAATATTACTTTTTGATACTAAGGGAAGCTTCTTGAGGAAGATACATGGGATGGAATGGAATATTCCTTTCCACCAAATTTAACTTTTGTGTTGGAGCATCAAATGTGAGAAATTGGATCAAATTGATCATAGCGATTGGGTTTTAGGGTAAAAACTTAGTATGAAAAGATGATTTGAATATATAAGTTGAAACTCATTGTAAGAAGGGAGAAGAAGTGAGAATTGGTGAAGAAATAATTGGTTCTTGTGGGTGTTTTGACAAAAAAACATTGAAAACATACTTGAAAGCAATTGTATTATTGGGATTTAAAGGAAAATACATAGTATTTTTTGATTTTTCATGTTATTCTCATGGTTTTCTCTACACAAGTTCAGAAATTGTTGTTTTTTGTCAATATTTTGAGCTTAATACAAGTCTTATTTATGGTTTCTAGTCAAGACAATCAATATAAATTATTGATATCCATTAAACTTGTCAATATATAAAGTTTGTTTCATGATTTCTATAGACCAAGTTGAAGTACTTATTTCATTTTCAGCTGAGGATTCATGGACATTTGATGAGTTTGCAAAGTGTCTATACCACTAGTAATTTGTTTATTATAAATTAACTTGTGTGGTTAGCCTGAATGCCTAATTTCACCTTTGAAAATTGCAGCTCCATGAAACTTGATTGTTGGCTTTTCATGGTCAAATCAACAATGGTTAAATGTGTTTGCAAACTTATCTATCAATTGTTGAGGTTGAAATGGTTGAATGTGTTTAAGATCTAGTTATCTTTCTTAGTATCTTTCTCTATCTTGTCTTGTTTTTGAACTTTTTTTATTAGATCTAGTTAGTTTGGAGTTACAATATGGTTTTCAAACTTGCATATTGCTATTGTAAGGTTCATATTTCATGAATCAGAGTTATTATATTATTGGTCATGGGCTCAAAAGATACATTTAATGGCAATATATGTTTTGATCAGTTTGTTTATGCAATGCTAAATCTGAAAAACTAATTTATTTATGTGTAATTTAACCTTGTTTGTTGAAGTTCGTCCATATTCATGTAAGGCCCATTGTTTGAACAGAAGAATACATTGGAAGAACTGAGTTATCTTGTGAAGGCCAAGACTTGACTATATAGACCTTGGGGTAGTCATTTTCTATTTCTTTGGGATTTGATTCCTTTCAAGAGAGATAATATACTTGGTATTTTATCTAAGTTGTGTGCAAAAACACCCATCAACAAATTTGCATTATGAGGGCATGAATAGTAATTTTGGTACAAGATTTCAATATCATTGGTTTATTGTATATTTTAAGATGAGTTAGATCTTTGTGAGGTTTGTCTCAAAAGGCTAGCTCTTTGTTCATACTTGAGGTCTGAAATGAGGTTCGTACTCATGCAAATATTAAGTGTCTTCTATTTTTCCACACATTTAAAGGTGAAACTCTATAATGATATGCAAATCTTCCACCTCATACCATATGGTCATGGGTTGATCTTGAAAGCATCTTTTTCTTTCAGTTTGATTTACATAACATTGTGAGAGTGTTTTGCAATTTAAACATAGATTTATCATGATGTATAGAAGTGTTAATGGTGGAGATCTGATTTTCAATCATGAGGTTTTGAAAGAGCATTATTTGTGGGGTCTTGATTTGATATTTAGAAAATTGATTGTTGGCTAGTCCAATAGAGTACTATCTTTAAACCACCTATTTGAGAAGACTCTTGACTTGGCCAAAAAAGCATATGACATTACAAATCATTTGAATGATGTGAATATTGGTCATAACATACAATTGTTTGAGTTTTGTGAAAGGATGCAGCCTTATATCAGCTCATACCATGGCTCTAATCAGCTACAAACACCTCATGCAATCAACTATGACAATCATACTCCTCAAAAGACTCAATCAGCACATGACCAAAATTAGGTCAGCCACTTATAGAGTCAGTTTTATGGTTCAAATGGTCATGATTCAGATGTAAATCCATGCAATACTTCTTCTACTAATGTTTCTACAGATGTTCCATCAAGTTCTATGTCACATGCAGCTTTATGTTCATTAAATTTGGGTGGTTTGCCAAGTGGAATAAGTGTGTATTAGTCATGACAGGTTACAAATGAAGCAAGTGATTGTAAGAAACAAGGTAAAAATTATATTACAAGATTTCTTAATTACTTGGTTGAGAGAACTAAAGGTTTGACATGTAGCAAAGATCATAATGGTGTGACAGATAATGATTTTCCAACCCATCCAATATTTTTTATAAGTTGTTCCAGTGAGAGACCACCAAGTTTAGAAGTTTACATGTGTTCATGAGTAAAGAGAGATTTCATGAGGGGAGGTACCACGAGTGGATACATATTTTCATGAGGATGCATCAATTGGATGAACCCAATGAAGTGATCTTGCAAGTGGTACAAATCCATCATTCTTCATCAATCAAGGTCAACAAGGTGATGTATTCATGAGTAAGAATGAATTTTCTACATTGCTTTGTCATAATCAACATAAAATGTTTAGATTGGATGTACTATGAATTATTCATTAGATGGCTGTCCTAAGGAGTTGGTTGAAGGTACTACTATTCCAAAGTGGCTTAATTTTGATTTTCAGTCATGGGATAGTGAAAGAGATGTTAGTAATGATGATATTTTGATTCTTAATGATGAGAATGGGTTGTGTTGTGACCTAATCACACATCGCCCCATTGCTGATGGGGACCCCTCTTCAGTTTTGGATTTTTGAGTTTTTTGGCTTGAGTTTGTTTTGTTTTGGTGCTGGCCCTATTCAAATTCCCACCCGAATTGAGAGTTTGCATGATGCAAAAAGCTCCTAAATCCCCACCCAGGTGGACTTTCATAGTCCCTTGGCAGTCTGATTTTCTCAATTTGATGGTTTAAATCGCCCACCTAGAGCTCCCGTCTGACTAGAGCATGCAAAATCACGGGCATATAACATTGGCATAATCTCTTTGCAAATTAGGCAATCCAATTTGATGCTCAATATTTCCAATTTGTCACCTTGATATTCTAAGATGCCTTGAAGATATACGTAAGACTTCTCATGTTCTTTATACGGTCATTTTACAAAAGCATGCATTGAATATCATTAAGTATCAAACATCGGGTCCTTCAAAGCCGTCGAGTTTAGGTGCTTATTCATTTTGTGTAGGTCCTGATAGCCTAGCACATATTCCATATTGTCTAACATAAAATGTAAAAACACACATAAGGCATCATAATATCTGCTCTAAGAGTTTGAGAGCAAGCTTGGAATATGCGAAGGGCACATTTTCATAAGTTACTTTGAATGCAAAATTATGCAAAGTGCATCTGGATGACTGCTATTTTCTCTGAGCACGCATTTATTCCTATCTTGCATTTCACATTATTGAACTTAGGCATAGGAGTTTTAAAGGTCCGCTCAAAACTCACATTCATAAAATTCAAAAGGCACATATTTGATAAGGCATTAACAATGTGTATGAGATCTTTAAAAGTCCGCTTCAAGTTCTTTTTGCATCCACTTTGTAATTTATGCGTGGGTCCCATTGATAAGGCACACATTTGATATAACTTTGTATGAAATACCAAATTACATGACTATCCAAAATGTTCGCTAATTATTCTAGGTGCATATCCATTTCACTCTTGCATTTCGCATTATCCAAATTATGCATAGAGCGTCAAGGAGTCCGCCATCTTCATTTTAGGCACACTTTTGGAGGAGGTTTGCATAGGCAAACATTATACATGTGCACATAAAATCAGTGCCAAAGTGATGAAATCGGCCTGGCGAAGAGATAAAACATGTTTTAGACATTGAAGAAATCATAAGAAAACCACCATAAAGAGAACTGACTTAGAAAGGGAATGCAAACAGAAGGTCATATGCAAAAGGAAAATCCAAAAGCAAGTTCTAAGAGTAGATCTAGGCATTGATTTGCAGGGTCTGTGCATTTTCAACTTTATTGTCATAAGCCTACTACTTTTAATGTTGATCTATCATATCCTTAACTACCTTGTAAGTTGCATAAATTTGCATTTCATAAGTAAGGGAAGATTAGCAAGGAAGGTGATGTGAATTCTACACACTCTTGAATTAGGCATTATACACTTCATTCTTACCTATTCAAAATTTGTGCTTATTCTTAGGCACTCTTTTACCCTTACTTTCCAATGTGCACTCATTGCATGTGGACATGAAATCAACACCTCATTCACTTTCACCATACCTATGCATTTGAAATGAGACTTTCCTTGCATACATATACAAAATCAGCACTCACCCTCATTTGAAACATTCATCCAAAATAAATTCATAAGTGAAGTAGACTTGCAGTGCTTAGGACAAAGGTAAGGATGGTTTTAATGATGGATTTAGTGTTATGGCAATTTGTGAAGCAAGCTTGCATGCACTTGAATGGAGAAATTTAAACGTGATGCTCTCTAGATATTCCAATTCTAAATATTTTACTGCAGCATATGGAGAAAGTCATACATCAAGGTCATCGCTTGAAGGGAGAAGGTCCAGTTCTACACTTGCAGAAGTCATCCATTACATGTGCTAGACAAAGAGGGACATCCATGATGAAACCCACTTTAAAGAGTCATGAACAAAGACATCTCCTACTTCCTACAAGAATCAGAATGAAGACATCCTATGCAAGAAGATAGGAAGATGAGAAGAGAAATGAGCAAATTCATCAACCAATCCATGAATTACATTCAAAAGTACAATTGTATGAAAGACAACAAGAAGAAGTATCAAAATTCCCAAGTTTTCAAGTTTGAAGCAGCCATGTTCCAAAGGTGAAAATTCCAAGATTCAAAGACTACTCTAAAAGATGACATAGTTTGGGAAAGCATTTCAAACAATATGAACACAAAAGAAAACCAAACTAGTTTGCTCAATACTGAGGTGACATGTACACATCATTGATCCAATCACAGTCTGCCACGTCATCAGTCCGCATTCAATGTTCTAAAAATATTATTTTTTGTAACAAACTACCTTGTTGTCTCAATCTTGGCCATTGATTCTCGAATCAATCCTAACCATTCATGTAATTTTGGGGGGCCTATAAAAGGGCTCATTTCTCTCATTTGTAAAGGGAGGATTATGAGAGAGAGATCAAGACAGGAGAGTAGGAGTAGATGCTGTTAGAATAGGAGTAGAGTAGAGGAGGCTTCTTGAAGTCATTGAAGAGACATTGTGAAATTGTTGTAATTATACATTTCCAAAATCAATACAAGCTCATTGTTGGTTCTCATGGTGATTTGTGGTTGGTGATGGAATGTTACCATGGTTTCAAATTCTTGAATATGATGGGAAAATGTTTCCAAGTAGCTTAGAAATAGATTAGAAGTGCATTGATGTAATGAATATATGTAAAGATATTTGATGAATTCTTCTTGGTTCATACTTTTTTTGGATTATCAAAGGTAACCCACTTTACAAAGTTAGACTAAACCTTCATTCACTTTAGTTTGGTTGTGGATGCTCATTCAAGTTGCGCCAACAATGGGTGTTTGGATGAAAGTTTACAACATGAAAATCTTTGAGTTCCCTAAGAAGATTGCACCAACTTTGTGTAGTTGTTGGTTCTCATGGTGAAGAAGAGTTTGGTTTTATGAGGAATTTGTCTATCAGAGCATGTTTTATTATACCATTGTCCTTAGGTTCGACTCTCTTAACCATTGTCTTTTGTCTTTTCTTTTTGTAGCCAGTTAGAGTGAGTTCCACTTCATAACAAGGTGAATAACATATTTGATTGGAATAAGGAGTCAATTCAGCGTAAGTCCCTTTGTGAATTTTCAGTAAATCACATCAACTACTGAGTCTATCCATTCCAAGTCAAGACCTGATGCATCATGAACCTTGGAGTTGTCTCATCGGCTCACATTGTTTAGCCTTTGAGAGACTTTGTTCAAGAGAGGATAGAATACCTTGGTATTTTATTCTGAGTTTGCATGTGCATAAGAAACACATCAATAGAATTGGCACTAGGAGGGTGAGAACAAGAAATTGCTCCATTTGTTCCAAGCATATAAAATATATTCTAGTGTTTTATCATTCATTCTCTATCATTCATACCTCTCCTTACATCACTCGACAGAATTCAGCAAGGAGGAGGCTAGAACGTAGAATTTCTTACATCTCAACTCAAGATAAAAAGGCATGACCAAAGAATTACATTACTTCTTTCACTACAAGCATGCGAATGAACTCTGAATTGTGGAATTGGAACCAAGTGAGCTTTCAAAGAAGAATTCAAGATTTCAAGATCTCTCTTATGCCAAAAAATTAAAAAAAAGTATAAAATGTAAAAAAATCCCAAAAAAGTAAAAAATTGAAAAATACCAAAGAACAAGGATGGATTTCTCAGCATATGTGAAGTAGTCTCATCATTGTGGGCAGCAATGTGATCACCCTCAAGGTGATATTCTTCAGCTTTGGTGGAATTTGAATGCACAACTCTATCCTAAGATTTTGGATGACTTTGCATCAAGGAAGGGATGCAGAATTCACGATACCAATGGACATGAGGAGCTATATTGCCTAACATTCTTATCAAAGAATGAATTAGCATTGCAAGAAAAAAATTATTTTTCACAGGTGCTTGAGCCTATTGTTTCTACAAAGGTGGTTCCTGACACTTTATTCGATGAAAGGGAGTTCTTCATAAGTTTTAAAGAAATGATCAAGAAGAGACTAAGTATCGAGAAGGACCTACCTGCAGAGGAAATGCTAATTCCAGGTGGCTAGTGCAGGATTCACAACACCACTCATTCAGAACTCCTATGTTCATCTTGTCAGGAAGTTGTTCATCAAGTGAAGGAAGAATTAAGGTTGGAAGAAGAATCCAAAGTGCAATTGAGATTAGATCACTTGTGGAGAAAATGTCTTCAAGAAATTAATTCACCACCCAAAGGAGAGATGTTTCCAAGTAGCTTAGAAATAGATTAGAAGTGCATTGATGTAATGTTTTTATGTGGAGATATTTGATGAATTACTTAATGGTTCATACTTTTTATGATTTGTCACTGATAAGTCATTTTGCAAAGTTAGCCTGAACCACATTTGTTTTAGTTTAGTTGTGGATTCTCGTTCAAGCTGCCCCAGAAGTGGGTGTTTGATGAAAGTTTACAACATGAAAATCCTTGAGTTTCCTTAGAGCATTGCACCAACTTTGTGTAGTTGTTGATTCTCATGGCGAAGCTGAGTGTCACAACCCACATTTGAATTCAAACTGGAATACTATTGTAATAATATAAAAGCCAATAAATATATATATATATAGTCTCATTTAAAAGAACAAAATGATGAACAATTCTAAATAAATGAGGGGAGACTTCTATAAAGATGAGTAAATGAGGTTCACCCCCCCTCATTCTTAAGTCAATATTCAAAGATCACATTTAATAAATAAATGGAAATTTTTCTCCTTGAATTTATTGAGGCAATATAGTTTTCTACATGAATTAATGGCAAAGGAGAAAATTGAAAGAAAACAATTGGAGATAAATGAGTCATTTTCCACAAAATTGAATGGAAATTTGGAAAATGAAGAGAGGGAAATTAATTAGGAAGACTTGACTCCAAAGTCTTTCAGATTTTCCAACATGTGTTTGGAAAATAAGGTTCTAAGCAAGGGTTGAGTTTTCTATATATAGGATGGAGATATCAAAGGGAAGACACACTTGGAGATAGTTTTTGGCTAGATGGCTGGAGCATCCTGTAAGATCAATCCCTCTCATAATTTCTTTTTTTGAAATTCTGTCAAATAGTTCATTGTCTGAAAAAAGATTTTTTTTAAAATTTCTATGAGTAGTAATTGATTTTTCAATGAAATATTGAGGATTAGTATTAGATGGATAATCGTAATCCAAATGCAAGTGTTAAATTTTCACTATGATGGTAGAGAAATAATTTTTCTACAACATTAAGTAAATGTATTGCATCTAGAAAATACTCCGCTGCCTTCATCTTCCAAGCCATTTTCTCCAACCTTGCATCGATCTCCTATGTATATGATTGTGATTATTTCTTTTAGCATACGCAAAGGTGAAGGACGTTGGCAAATGTTATGGACCTTGGCTTTACACCCACTAATTGCATTTGCCTAAAAGTTTCGAAAGCCTTTTCATCAAATCCATTTTGTGCATATCCCTTGGTCATTGCAGTCTATGAGACCGTAATTACTTTTAGGCATTTTGTCAAACAGTTCAAGTGCATTGTCTATACTTTTCCATTTCACACGCAAGTATACACTCTCAATTACAACATCTAACAAAGATCTTCTTTCTGTCATGATTGATGTAGACAGGTCATGGAATCTGATTGCATTTTCATGAAAATTTTCTTTTTCAAATCCTGTAAACATTGCGCCAGGTTGAAGATATAACTTGCTTCAATATGGAATTGAGATAGGTCTATTCCTTTTAGAAAGGAACCGAGGGCAACCCATGTTGAACAAATGTACAAATTAAATGTTCTAGTATTTAGCAAGGATGGGCTATTCGCCTTTTGGTTATAGGTTGTGTCCATCATGTCTTTCTAAGTGTCTTGCACTTGTTACAATGAATTTTAATTGAATCAACTTTAGCTACCTATGGTCTAATAACAAGACTTTATCAATACACCCAGTTGTAATAAGAACTTGAGTATAGCTCTACTTGAAGTGATATCCTTGTTTTAGTAAGGAACTAAGATTGATCCATAATACCTATTGTTTAATGAATTGAGATTGGTCTATATTGTGTTATGTAAATGAGGAAATTCTATGTTGCAAAAATGTCTGAACCCTATGTTGTGATCAAGGATTATCTTGTTATGGTAGTGATATATCGTAATTATATTGTACAAGCCATATATAATAGAAAGACAATTCTATGTAAACTCATTGGGTTAGTATAAGACATGTGTTTAAGGATAATCATACTTCTATTAGGCAAAAATTTTATTTAACATTAACTATTTAATCCTAACCTTTAGTTTCAATAGGCATGCACAATGAGGTGTGGAAGTATCCAATAGTTTAATTGTTAAAATATTTACATCACAAAAGTTGTCATAACATTGAGTAATAATTAAAGAACATTTATTGAGCCATTAGTGGTGACTCCTTAAGTCGATTATGAAGTGATATGGGATCGAATCTTATGAGAAGAGACATATGAATTTTATGCCTTGTTGAATGAATGAATATTCTATACTTCCTATTATTGGTTTTAAATTCTTCCTAAAAGTGAGGATTGAAGGGATTGAGTCAAATTAGGCTTCATTCCTTAAGTTAGTCTTTCATGGTTAGGTGTGCTAGTGTCCTGTTACCATGCATGTATTGCTATGTGTCTCTTTTCTTCAGGTTACCATTGTAGTTTACTTGTTTGTTGGATTGTATGCCACAAATTTGTGTACTATCACTTTTACCATGTTTTACTAGTTTTGTTTTAAGATCCAATAAATGGCTTGGGGTAAATAGATATTGTGAATTCATACAAAATTAGATTGATATTTAGTGTCACGTGAATTGTTTAAGTCATTGAAAATATTGTTAATAGTTATAGTTGCCCGATGTATTCTTTAGTAGCATTAATATGTGAGTTTCTAATTCAGTAAATCATAAATTCACATTATGAGATTATTCATACATTTATGTCATATTACTTCATGATATGGGTCATTAGGCTTTAGATGTTAATTGTTCAACCATTGTATTGCATGCTCTCTCTCTCTCTCTCTCACATACACACATAGTAGTGGTTAGTGATCTATTTGATGAATGAATCCATGGGTTGTGACTTCTTGTGTATTATGATATTGTTATTTATTTACTTGAATGCATATGGCTAATTCATTGAGTGTAGGTTGTGGAGTATTAAGGGCCTAGACAGGAACAACTACGGTAAGAATACCATGATAGTAACCCATTTAAGAAAATAACTTTATATGCATTATTGATAGAATATTTGTTCTAGTTTACATTATGTGCAATTATGAATTGATTACATTGATTGTATCATTTATGGCCCTATTCATTTTGCATAAAAGAATTGATCAATCATATTTTCTATACTTGACTTGCATCAAGATTCAATGAAGTATCTTTCCTTTATCAATTTATTTATTAGTTTTGATGCAAGTTTTAATTTTCTACTTAGCTAGGTAAACCTTTAAATAAACGTCCAAACTCAAACAAATCACAGTGTTTGGTTTTTATAGTACCTCTGTGTCACGTTTACAAGTAATTCCATCACATTGAACCAAGTACCTCGCACCTAACATAGCTGCAATAACGACGTCTAGGCACCGTCCCTCTAAATCATCAGGGAGTAATAAGGGACATGTTGAAGTTAAATCTATAGGAAGGGAAAATCTCCTTAGATATCTCATTTAGAAGATTAAATAAAAAGAAAGGATGAGTCTATTGTAATAATGATTACCATGATGTTCTATGGAAAACACTTCAAGTATACTAACAGAAAATGAAGCTTATTGACATGCGAGTATAGATCAGGGAGGACATGTGAAATGTCAGATAGGGCAACTAGGCCAATCTAGAAATGCTATCTATCATATGCTCTGACCTCGCCCTCGCAGATCGTGGTGAAAGTACTAGGGGATCAGGAACGGACTTAGTCACAAAAATTACCTAATTTGGCTTGGGGGAGTAAGTTAGATTTCATGGGTAGACACCTTATAGGGATTCCTCCAACTAGGACTAACTGACAAACACCCCTTTAGGTGTTTGTGGTAGTGGACTAACTTCTGTCCCTATTTCTCTGAGTGGGTGACAGTTGACGAAGAACTGTCTAGGGCAGGGGATAACCCTAGAAAGGGTTGGGTACCTGCTCACAGTTACACCAAACATAGTGCAAAATAGAACTACATGTTTGCATTCCCCACGTTAGTCACATCCGAAGGAGGGGGCCTTAATCTCGTGGATATAGGGTATGTAGGCAGTCTGGACGGCGAAGGATGCCCCTAGTACTCAAGTCCCCTAGATGTAGGGTGTCCTACAATTAGCATCGTGATCTTAATTCTCTGTGTAGTGATTACTGAGTTGTGTTAACATGAGATTGTTCAGTTAATTTTGTGTAGATGATAAGGATACAGTTGCTAGAAGAGAAGCAAGCTATCAAAAATGAATGTAGGATGTAATGCATGACTTAAGGTATGCACTGATCCGTTGTTCTTATAGGTTATCTTGTGTAACATACTCCCTCTTCACTAGAATTAAAATTGGCGATCCTATAGGACTTGATGGTTTTAGAAAACTAAATTCAAGTCGTCCCATCTTAGTAACATGCATTTAGCACTTCTTAGAAAAATTTCTCATTTTCTGCATCTGTTAGATCAAAAATTTTATTCCTCGGTATTTTTGAATTTAGAGTTTAGTATTAATGGTTTTAGGATGAGTTAGGCCTTTACACTGAGTTTGGTTTCATGAAGAGTTTATCTATCTTGGCATATTTTATTATCTCATTGTCCTTAGATTAGCCTTCTAAACCCTTGCCTTTTGCATTTTCTTTTCATAGTCAGTTAGAGTAAGTTCCACTTCACAAAAAGGAGAATCACATATTTGATTGGAATAAGGAGTAAATTCTGCATAAGTCCCTTTGTGAGTTTTCAGCAAATCACATCAACTATTGAGTCTATCCATTGCAAGTCAAGACTTAATGTATCATGAACCTTGGAGTTGTCTCATCGGATCACATTGTTTAGCCTTTGAGAGACTTTGTTCTAGAGAGGATAGAATACCTTGGTATTTTATTTTGAGTTTGCATATGCATAAAAAACACATCAATAGGTTGGATAACAACTTTGGTGAGTTTTTTTGTGAAAATAGAAAGTGCAAAGCAGGAAGAAGTTGCTTGCGAAATGACTAATTTAGTGACCAATTTTGATGATAAATTGGATGAAATTGACTGGTTTCAGTTTGCTAACTATATTAACAGTGAAATTGAGTGTGGATAGTAGCTAGATCAATCATATTTAATGCCAAAACAAGGATATATCAGCCTACATAGTGAAGGAAATTCATGGATAGCGAAAGAAAAAATTGTTTCAATTGATATACTTGAAGTAGAATCTGATTTTTTGGAGGTAAATGGTCAAATTTATGACTGTACCAACATGATACATCAAGATAATAAGTCATATCAGACCTATACAAGTGCTTTTGATGAGATACAAGTTGACCCAAATGAAAAAGATTAAGGTATAACATTCTTACGAGGTGAAATCAACAACATAGGTCAAGTTACACAAGTGGAAGAAGATCCAAAAGGTCTTGTTTCTGTTGTACATGATGATACATCATTCCATCATGAATAACAAGCTGAAATAGGGAAGTTATTGTGTGATTTAGATGATGTTTCTTCATTACATGTGACTAATTTTAGTAGGGCAGATTTGAGTATATCATGCTTTGATTTTTCTGATCTTGATCATGCCTCTAAATATGATGATCCTCACTTGGTTATTGCTGATATGCAGGTGGAGAATGAGTACAATAGTTTATTCTTTGAGGATAGAGGTCAAACAACCATGCAAAATGATAACCTAGAGAGCTTTTCATACTCCTCATTTGATAACATGATTGATCTAGTGTACAAATTGAGTGAATACATGGTGCTCCATGGGTATTCAAAGCACATATCAAACCTTTCTTTCATTGATTAATGTAGGATTCATCTCACTGATCCACATCCTGAGGCAAGTTGTCCAAATTTCTTACTTGTATGGGAGGTTGTTTTGGAAGGTAAGGTTAATCATATTGAGAAATGGTGAGCAAACATACACAAAATTAAACCATAATAAAATAATATAGTATTGTCTTCAGGATGATTTTACAATGTAGTACATTGGCTTTTTAAAGCCTTAGTTATTCCCGTATATAACTTCTTACGGGAAAGTAACTTCTCGTAACTTCCCAAAACCTAACTTATAAACTAACATTTATTTAATATGCATAAACTAACAATGTAATACTATATACTATTATGCCAACATTCCCCCTTTATCACATTGTTCCTACAAAAGTACCAAGTACCCCCCCTTAATGCTAAAATACTCAACAAAGCTGATTACATAATATGAATACATATTTTATAGAAGATCTTCTCCCAAAGAACAAATCCTGAACCAAGCGAGGCTTCATGATGCTATCTCATCTACCCTTGGAAGGGTGTAGCTTCGAGCTGTGTTTTTGAGCTCTTTAGTCCCAAGCTCTCAAATCACAGAGTCTTGAATTATTCGACAATAGACCCTAAGAGATACGACAGATCTCTACCATGTTGTCTAGTGACCGCGAAAGGGTATAATTCAAAATCATATACTCTTTGAAGCTCATTGGACAACAATCCATATTGAGCTCAACACCAAACTCCAAACCTGTCTCCAAAACAAAATCTTCACAAAACATACATTCTTCAAATCTGTCAGCAACAAAAAACAAAAATAAAACAACCAAATACAAAAATGCTTCTTGTGCAAAGCATCATCTCAAAGTGAGAAGCTAACTTGAGATGATGGAAATTCCTCCATCCTCTGATGCCGCCTGCCTCCAATATGACCCTGTTACATTTTAACCAGCTGATGTTTTGGATGAGTCCTTTGAGGCCTCATCAGGTGTAGTATAAATGGCTCCGAGAGCAATTGATGTAGCCATGACAAAATAAGGTGTTGGATTCCATCAAAAGTGCACCTTTCAAAATATAGTGTAAACTAAAATATATCCTTATAACTCCAATGTTTTCCACCTTATTACTCCAAAAGCAAAAACATACCCTTATCTCTCCAAGATATCTCAAAGAGAAAAAAAATCAAATACTTGCAAGTTTGTGTATAAATAAAACCTTATATCTCCAATGACAAAATAATATTTAAAATTTATACCTCCCAAGTTTTGAACTCATAACCACCTCATACCAACTATTAATTCATTCAAACTTCATTTAAATCTTTTTTATTTTATTCCCTTCCAAAAATTTGGTTCCAAAAATAGATATGAAATATAGTTTTCCAAATGAAAATAGCATTAATGTTTTTAAATGTGAAATTACTATTGCGTGTTCAAATCAAAACCTAAAAATGCCGCACATTTTACTCTCCTTAAAATTTCCTCTTAGAAACTTTTTAACTTTATCCAAAAGAAAAATTGTATTACTCTAGGTAATAAGTGAAAACTTTTCAATGTTTTCTCTTAACCTCATAAAACATTTTCCCTTATGTATCATTAAGAAATTACAGTCAGTTTTAATCTCACCGTATGAATTGCCTCTTTCACCTACATTCAACGCAATAGAGAAAATATTTTCCTTTCACATGTTTGCGTTGCCAGCAAACACAAAATTCATCATAAATTCATCATCCATGGTCTTCACTTCATAGTTGTCTTTATCAACCTTCTTCAAACACACCAAGAATGGAAATTGGTAGTATCACACATTTGTAGTGATGATTAGGCTAGAGGAATCAACATCATTGTGAATTACTGTGAAAGCGCCATGGAATTATAAATGCTTATATAATTTAGTTTAATTCTGTAGAATCAACATTATTGTCAAATTGTCAATTACTGTGAAAGGGCCATGGAATTAAAAATGCTTACAGAATTTAGTGTAAAGCTACAAAACCATAGGAAAATCGTATTGAAAAGAAGATCTACTTGTCTATATGTATCATACAAGTGTCCCTTCACCAGATGTCATCAAAATTTTGTAGATGGGTGTCATACCAAGAAGTCTTGGTGATACATCCTCTTTCTCTTTGCTTGTGATATAGGTGGGCTTGGCAAGGCTGGCTTGCTTTTCTCCCAAGCTGGGTTCATGAGGTCAAAGCCAAAAAAAAGCACAAAATTTGAACAATATAGACAAAATTAATAGAGAAATATCAATTCTTCTTACAACAATGTTCTCAGATGTCCATTTTGAACTTTAAAGTTGTTATATAATAAGATTTTATATATTCCGTAACATTCATAATTGCCAAGTTATTCTTCTTCTACTGTGAATGTTAATAAATATGTGTGATAGTGCTGGTTCTGCTCCTTGTTATACATGAGGAGCCTCTCCATTCCTTGATAAATCATGTTGGCGCCATGCAAATTTTCTTGAATTTTGAACAAAGAAACTGGTCTGGTATATGGCAGCCAAGACTTCAGCACCTTTATATATCTTTCAAAAGAATATTAGCTCTAATTTCGGATAAAATGTCTCAAGGACCTGGGGCTCCAATATTTTATTAGTAAAGTTCATTCTATTATACTTGTCAATTTTGGCCTACCTTTTATATATAAAATATATCTGGTCTTTTGATATGCAAATAAACTCTTATTTAACAGTTGTAATGAGTTTTTTTTTCAGGACTGAATTTATCTTTTTAAAGGAAATTACTCCTTGAATAAGTACTCATAACAAATCCATAAAAGAATGGAAGTCTCTAGTTACAATTGGTGAGTCTTGTTTATGTCAAAAGGGACTTTTTTTTTAGAATTTCAATTGGGCTAAACCCTATTGCACTAATTCTTTGTTTCATGTCTCTATTGATAGATAAATAAAAATTGGGTTGAATTTACACTTGAATTTTGTTCATTTATTGCATGCGTTGAAGGTTAATTACCTCTAAATCATCCATCTCATACCAGCCATCATAGCCAGAGTGTACAAAGCTGTAATAGGGACTAGAATTTAGAGAAAATCTAGCATGTACAAGTACTGCTAAAAGCTCATATTTCATCTCACCCTATAATGCAGAAGAGGTACAAAGAATGTCAAACAAATCACAGGCAAATATTGCCAAAGCTAAATGCTTACCAAATTCAACTAAGCAAAACTCACTTTACAAGATTGCTGTAAAAGGGTTCCATGTCTAGGGCTTGAGGATATACATCCATTTTCTGTACTTTATCAACAAAATGTCATGTCCTTGTAATTGAATCAATTATGAATGGCATCAGAATCTATCGCTTGTAAATTAAATAGCCGACGTAGCGTAAGAGCCAACTAGCCATATAAGAAGCGAATAAAGTTTGAAGACTAAAAGCTATAAAGAGCTTCATTACATCTACCATTTAGCAACCATGCTGAGACTACATATTATTTACACATTCCTTGTGAAGCACATGAGTGACGAGATCACATTAGTATAAAGAATTATGCTTGCAAACTAAGGGTAGTGATTAGTATAATAAGCAGTGCTTGGTTAATGAATAAGGCTGCAATTTATTAATAAGGATTAAAGTAATAGACAATAAAGAATATGGAAAATGATGATTAAAGATAGGGCAACAATCCATGCTAAATTAGTATTAACAAAAAGATATGAGTTGAGAGAATGGTTGTGACCTTTGTGGAAAGGTATGTTCATTGCTCCCTTAAGAAAATATAAATAGTATGGAATGAATGGGAATTTCAATTCATCATCAAAAGACGAATATAATTCGGAGTTAGAGAAAAATATTTTTTTGGATAAATAGCAGACAAAAAGGAATAAGGAGATATTTTCTGAGATTAGAATATTCATATTTCTTGAGTTGGGAAAGTATATGTAGGGGCAGATTTTAAATATAAAGAGACAATAGCATATTGGCTGTAAAAAAGAGATTCTTAAGAACTCTCAAGGGTACAAAGGCAAGAAACCATTCTCCTGGGAAAAATTGGTATTGTTTCCAAAAGGGGACATTACAAGTGGCATCAGAGTAGTCATCCTACCATCCTGTGAAACAAATTTATGCAAGCCTATACAAAGAGGCCCCTAATCTGAAAGCTCATAGAACATTGTTGCAAATTACAGCCTGTAGATCCACCCTAATAATCAATTGAAATAGCTGATTGCAACAAATCACTGAACTCATTATTAAACTGAAATTGTGGGTGTTTTAAGAACCATTTTTTTCTGACTGAAATAGTATTCTAACAGCAGTATTGTGCAATAATAAATCTCAAACAGAAGCTCTTATACTCCAATAATCATATATTTTAATTAAACCAAGATCTGGAAACTCACATACAAAGATGCAAGATACAGTAAACTCATAATAATTGAAAAAATAGCAGGAATACCCATACTATAATTCTAACTTTCTGTAGCTGGTAATTTCCTTGAGGCTATACCAAGACCACGATCTACATTCAAGGCTTAATATGGGCGTACAACATAGTTGAGAACCATGCAAGGCAATAGATAATAAATGGTAATTACAAGACCAAGTTGACAAACGTCTGATGATTCGGCTAACCAAACTTAAGGTAGTCTTTGTCTCTAGTGGCAGATTCAACAAAGCTTATGGCATTTCAAGAGGATTTGATTTGTAAATACTAGCCACAGCTGGAAATGATTAACCCTTAGCCATAGATATTGTATTCACAAAAGTGCGGCAACCAACAATAGAGAGTTAGCATTTGGAAAGAATACCGTGACACCTCCCAAAGTTATCAGGAAAGTGACAATGACATGATCAAGATCAATACTGAAATATAGGATATAATAGCCTTCAGTGAGTAATTATCCAATAAAAAAAAGAATGAAGCAATTTCCTATTTCCTAATCACATGGGTTGTAACAAATTGATAATGCTGCGATCCAATATAATTTGGAAATGGAACCAAACACAGTGACCATAGTATGGAAACAATGACATAAAATACACAAACCAAATGATACTCAGACTAAGAACCAAATCTAAAAATCATGACAAATGAAGAATTGGAGGAAAATTTTGAACTCAAGGAAAAGAAAAAGAAACAAAATATGGAAGAATGTTTATGATTGCTTGAGTACAAGGAAACCATGTTAGAGACATGATGGGTAGGAAGAATGCCCTCCATCATACTCTCATCATATTATGTTAAGAGGATGATAGGTAGGGAGAATGTCCTCCATCATACCTCAACAAGACACGATACATAGGGAGAATGTCCTCCATCATACCTCAATAAGACACGATAGGTAGGGAGAATGTCCTCCATCGTGCTCTTGTCTAATTATGTTAAGAGGATGATAGGTAGGGAGAATGTCCTCCATCATGCTCTTGTGGAAAGGTATGTTCATTACTCCCTTAAGAAAATATAAATAGTATGGAATGGATGGGAATTCCAATTCATCATCAAAAGAGGAATATAATTTGGAGTTAGAGAAAAATATATTTTTGGATAAACAACAGACCAAAAGGAATAAGGAGATATTTTTTGAGTTTAGAATATTCATATTCCTGAGTTGGGAAAGTATATGTAGGGGCAGATTTGAAATATAAAGATACAATAGCATATTGGCTATAAAAAGAGATTCTTAAGAACTCTCAAGGGTACAAAGGCAAGAAACCATTCTCTTGGGAAAAATTGGTATTGTTTCCAAAAGGGGACACCTTATGCCTGGCATGAGAAACAAGAAGAGGCAGATGCAATGCTCACTGAATAATACCCAAGTTGTAGACAAAGGTGTTGGTACCTAGATATGTATATGCAGGCACCTTCCTAAAAAATCCAAAAGTTCTAAGTCCTTGGGCCTCCTCAACATTTTTCAACTTCAAAATCATTTTTTCTTCCAAGGAGGTTATCATCATCATATTTCTAGTTATCACCCTAATGTTGCTTGTGAGGGTCATCATATTTTCTACCTGCATGATCTTTCGCTGGGGTGATATTTTAACATCGGCTGATCTTAGTTAAGATCATCCTGATGACGGTGCTGCAAGGTTCTGTATGACCCAGCTTTTCGAGGGGGGTCATCCTATTTGAACATCGGGTGATCTTGGTTAAGATCACCCTGGTGTTATTTTATCACTTCACGTTCGCTTTATCACCTGATGCTGTTGACGTCATATTTTTATTGGGGTGATATTTTGCCCATTAGCATCATGATTTTTCTGAGGAGGGTGATATTTCTATCAAGTCATATCCGAATATCACCCCGATATATGAATATGATGGTGACATCATCCAGATATGAGGAGGTGCACAGTATGTAGAATGTGATGGTGACATCATCAGGATGTTCATTGGTGAGATGTGTGGTATTGGTGAAGTAGGAGGGTCTTCCTCCAATGCCTCTAGTTTTGCTGATGAAGTGTGTTCGTCGGCGAGACATGTGGTATCAGTGAAGCAGGAGGGTCTTCCTTCGATGTGTCTAGTTTTGCCGATGAAGGGTGTTCATCGAGGTGACATTTCTTCTCGGCTAGACATGCAGGTGGCTCACCGATAGTAGAGGTCTGGCCAACGGGTGATAGTGGTAGGCTGCTAACATCAGGGTGATTTGTTCATCGGTAGGACATACGATGTCAGGAGGACAAACATGAGGTTTGTCGATGAAGCGGTCTGGCCTATGGAGGATGATGACAAGGTTTATACTAGTGTCATCGGGAGAAAAAGCATCGACATCATATATGCTCACGACCTAGTATATAAAGTATTAGAGATGTCGCCACGGGGTGCATGTCGGATAATTAGTTCCCACATAAATTTCAAATATCAGGATGATATATCTTGGCGGGAAAGTTTCAGAAGTGCACAGTTAACTATTTTTCCCAAGGCTGTGAGTAGGTGGACATTAATGGTAGATGTTACAAGGTATGGGCGTTGGCGTGGATAGATCAGGTACTCGATTGAAGTTGTACATCCACAGATGGCGGTGCAAGGCTCGAGACCTTTCCCTGTCTCCTCTTCCACCTACTGCATTGAATGTTTGAGCACCATTTCCTCAGAATGAACTGTATCTGGTGGACTTTTGAGTCGCCCAGTGATTAATGCTGAGTACCTGCCTTGCTGTTTATAGCAAGCTGTGTTGCTCATTTGTTGGTTGTTGAAGGCCTGGGACATTTTTGTGTAAATAACGAAGAACAGGACATGATCCTGGTTGTTCTGTCTCATTTTGCAGTTTATGTGTTGCATCTGTGTTGTATCTTGCACATATGTTTAGTTTCTTGTCATTTTATATGAAAAATGCCTTTGTTGCATGTGTTTATCTGTCTCTCTCCACTTGTTGTATGCAATTTCTTCTTTTGAATCTAGTTGCTAAGGGTTTCTCATGCCAAGCTTTGCCCTTGGATTGGATACTTCTGTAATGAAACAAAAGCTATACTATTAGAAAATACATGCAAGTAAAACTACACAAAATGGTTTCTCAAAGTTTACTTTACAGAGATTACCCTTTGGTTGTTTCTTCAATCCAGTCTATTGGTACCTCTCTAATTCTCTCCTGGATCGACATTTTGTGCCAGTAGCCCTCTCAATGTAATACTAAAAATTTTCACAGAAGAAAAAAAATTAAATTCACATTTAGAACTGTCTCATCAGATGTTGTACCATCATAATATTGAGGATTTTCAAATTTCTGATTCAGAAAATAAAAAAAGAAAAAATTTATCGAACACCTTATCCACTTGTCTAGAAGTCAAACCCCCTTTTTGTTGAAACAGTAATCTCAACCACCGTCTCATTTATTGAAAAAGACTCTTTATTTGACTACCTTTTATTTTCCCCATCTCTGTCATGTTTCATTAATGTTTCTTGGTCTGAAGGTATGGGCTAACATACTCTACGTATGGCTTAACTTCTCCAATGCTAGGATAGAATTAAATGAAAGCTTTATGCATGATCTCCATTCTCAGATTTTCTTTGTTGCTTCTAGAAACAACAATTAATTGCCTTTGTTCTATTTTCCTCCTTTGCTGAGCATTGAAAACAATATATTTTCTACTCTGTTTTAAAAAAATATATATGTGGGAAGTCAGGAGTTTAAATATACTCTATTTTTTTTTGTATGTATGAGCTATAGCTCTATATCTAAAGAAGAAAAATTGTAGTTTTGCTCTATTTTATATTTCTGGGTTTTAAGAGCAGTAGCTCTGTTTCACACTGGTAATTTGCTTTGTTTTGTGTATGTAAAAGCACTGTCAAGTGCAGACTTGGAAAAGAGATGAATATAATTTTATTTTCTTTCTTCATATATGGATTTCATACAGCAGTAGCTCTGTTTTTCTTGTTATTGTCCTCTGCCTTTTCTTTCAAAGTGGTATCAGAGCCAAAGGTTGCTCTTGAAAAGAAAGTTTTAGCAAAGCTGAAGGTTATTAGTGCAAAGGGTTTCATCAACAAGGAGCTCCAACAAAGGTTTTTCAAGGCAAAGTTATACATAGTCAACAATGGCAAGCACAAGCACAAGTTTAACAAATCCTCAAATCCCACAGTTCAATGGGAAAAATTATGATTACTGGTCCATAACAATGAAGGCACTCTTTTGTTCTCAAGACATATGGGATCTTGTAGAAAATGGCTTTCCAGAACCACCAGATGCAGAAACATACAATGCTCTATCTCAAGCAGAGAAAGATTTGTTGAGGGATAATAGAAAGAAGGACTCCAAAGCTCTCTTTTACATATTTCAAGTAGTGTATGAGAGCATTTTTCCAAGGATTGCAGCAGCAACAAAGTCCAAACAAGCATGGGATATACTCCAAACATCCTATCAAGGAATGGCAAAGGTGAAAATAGCTAAGTTGCAAATGTTAACAAGGGATTTTGAAACAATTTTCATGAAGGAATCAGATTCAATAGACACTTTCTTCACACAAGTGATGGGTTTAGTTAATCAAATTAGATCTCGTGGTGAGACACTTGAAGATACAAGGATTGTTGAAAAGATTTTAAGGAGTTTACCCATAAGGTTTGAATCCATAGTTGTGACCATAGAGGAAACAAAGAACCTCTCACAGTTTTCAGTTGATGAGCTCCATGCATCTCTCATCCCACATGAGCATAGACTAAGAAAGTCAGCAAATTCATCATTAGAGCATGCATTCAAGACACAAGCTTCAATCATCCATGGTAGAGGCAGAGGAAGATCAAATTTCAGAGGTAGACAAAGGAATTCTTATAGAAGTGGAAGAAGCAACCCATCAAGCTCAAGTGGAAGAGGCAGCAGCCATAACTCAAGCCCAAACCCATCTCAAAATGAACCACAAGGTCAAAGGTATGACAAATCTCAAATCCAATGTCATTATTGTAAGAAATATGGGCATTATTCAAATGTATGTAGGAAAAAACAATCTGATTTTAGCAGACAAAACGCAAACTTTACAAGAGAAAACCAAAATTAGAGAAATATGTTCATAGCATGCAATGTAGCACAAGAAAATCGGAAGGATGTATGGTTCTTAGACTCAAGTTGCAGCAATCACATGACAGGGAACTTAGAAATGTTTTCAAGTTTATATGAAAGTGTAAAATCAGATGTCACATTGGGTAATGACAACAAAGTTTCAGTTATGGGTAAAGGAAATATCAACATTCTAACTAAACAGGGGGATAAGAAATATATTTCAGATGTGTATTTTGTGCCTGGTCTAAAACACAATCTAATGAGTATTGGGCAGCTTGTTCAAAAGGGGTATAGAGTCTTCTTCAAGAACAAAGAATGAACTATTCTAGATAAATTTCCCAGTAATCAGCTTATTGCTAAAGTGCAAATGACAAACAATAGAATGTATCCCCTAAAGATTAAGCCTGATTTGAATGTGGAATATGCTCAAGCACAACCCACAATGAACCCACAAGAGGATAAAGAAGAAGTTGCAGCAGTTACACAAACCCTCTTTCAAGTAGAAATAAAAGATGAAAATTGGTTATGGCATCTAAGATTTGGGCATCTCAACTTTGGAGGTCTAAATTTGCTTCATAAGAAGAGTATGGTAAAGGGGTTGCCATTAATAGAGAAACAAGAAAGAGTATGTGAAGGATGCATCTTGGGAAAGCAACATAGAGAGACATTTCCAACAGGTAAGTCAATTAGAGCAAAGGTACCTCTAGAGATTGTGCATTTAGATTTGTGTGGACCAATGTAAACACCATCTATTGGTGGAAGATACTAGTTTTTGACTTTCATTGATGACTATTCAAGGAAAACATGGGTCTACTTTCTAAGGCAAAAGAATGAAGTGTTTGATTACTTCCGTCAATTCAAGGCACTTGTTGAGAAGCAAAGTGGGCACTACATCAAAGCATTAAGAATAGATAGAGGTGGTGAATACATCTCAAATGAATTTCTACATTTTTGCAAAGACCATGGGATTCACAAGCAATTCACAACTAGGTACACACCTCAACAAAATGGGGTAGCTAAAAGAAAGAATAGAACAATCATGGAAACGGCAAGAAGCATGTTGAAAGCAAAGCATTTGACAAATGAATATTGGGTTGAAGCTGTAGCTTGTGCAACATATATTATGAATAGGTGTCCAACCAAGAGTGTAAAGAATATGATTCCTAAAGAAGGATGGACTAGAAGAAAACATAGTGTTGCTCACATGAGAGTATTTGGATGTGTGGCATATACACATGTGCTAGATGAGTTAAGAAGAAAATTAGACAACAAGGGAGAAAACTATATATTTGTTGTTTATAGCGATGAATCCAAGGCATACAAACTATACAATCCAATAACCAAGAAAGTTATAATCAACAAAGATGTGCAATTCATAGAAGATGAAGCATGGGATGGAAGTTTGGAGAAAACAATCAGTATTGCAGCCAACTTACTACAAGAAGATAGAGAAGTTTTTATACCAGCAGGCACTCCATCAAATGTGACTCCTTCCACACCCATTCAAGCTCAACAAAGTGGTCATCAAATGACACCATCATCAAGTGTAAGGACAGCCCCATGCATTCAAGCATCCACTCCTTCAAATATACAACAAACACCATCTACAAGTGGCAATCAGGGTGCAGGACCATCAAGTCCACATTCCACAAGTCCAAGTTCAAGTGATATGTCAAATCCTACATTGGCAAGCTTGAGGAGACAAAAAATCAGAAGTTTAAGAGACATTTATGATCAAAATGAAGGTGAGAATAATGCTGGTCTGATTTCTCTCTTTGCATTTTATTCACAAGTAGAAGATCCTGTTCATTATTAAGATGCTATCAAACATGAAAAATGGGTAAATGCAATGGATGATGAAATTTATGCAATTGAAAAGAATCAAACATGGGAGTTAGTGAGTCTTCCAAAAGACAAGGATGTCATAGGAGTGAAGTGGGTTTACGAAACGAAATTAGATGCAAATGATGATGTGCAAAAGCATAAAGTGAGACTAGTGGCAAAAAGATATTCACAACAGCCTGGGATTGATTACAATGAGACATTTGCTCTAGTAGCTCGATTAGACACTGTGAGAACTATACTTGTAATAGCAACTCAAAACAAGTGGCCAGTTTACCAAATGGATGTAAAATCAGCCTTTTTGAATGGTTACCTTGAAGAAGAAGTTTATGTGGAGCAGCCACCTGGGTATGAGATTTTGGGTCAAAAAGACAAAGTCTACAAACTGAAAAAGGCACTCTATGGACTCAAGCAAGCCCCAAGAGCTTGGTATAGTAGAATTGACTCTTATCTTTTGCAAAATGGCTTCAATAGGTGCAACAGTGAGCTAGATATTATACACCAAGATGAATGAGCAAGGTGAGATCATAATTGTTTGCTTGTATGTTGATGATTTGATATTCACCGGTGATTTGGCAATTGATTTGTTCAAAGGAGCTATAAAAAAAGAGTTTGAAATGACTGATTTGGGTCTCATGAAGTATTTTCTTGACATTGAGGTGAATCAAAATGATAATGGTGTTTTCATCTCCCAATCTAAATATGCAAATGACATTTTGAGAAGATTTAATATGACAAATTGTAAATCAGCTCCAACACCAATTGTCACAGGACTGAAATTAAGCAAGGATGACAAAGGAGCCAACATTGATCCAACTTTGTATAAAAGGCTTGTTGGTAGCCTCATGTATTTAATAGCCACAAGGCTTGACATAATGTATGTAGTTAGTCTCATTTCAAGGTTCATGGAGTCTCCAAAGGACTCTCATTGGCAAGTAGGAAAGAGAATTCTCATAAATGTGAGTGGAATAAGGAATTATGAAATTCAGTATACAAAGTCAAATGAGTTCAAGCTGATTGGATATACAGATAGTGATTGTGCGGGGAGCATTGATGATAGGAAAAGCACTTCCAGTTATGCTTTTCATTTTGGAACAGGTGTAGTTTCATGGGCTTACAAAAAACAACCAATAGTTACACTTTCATCAGCTGAAGCAAAGTATGTAGCAGCCACAAGTGCATCATGTCAAGCAGTTTGGATGAGAAAAATGTTGAAAGATCTCAGGCAAGAACAAGAAGAGGCAACAAGGATCTATTGTGACAACAACTCAGCTATAGCATAGTCAAAGAATCTAGTTTTTCACAAAAAAAATAAACATATAGACACAAGATATCACTTCATTAGAAAACTAATCAACAATGGAGAAATCTTTTTAGAATTTTGCAGGTCCGAAGATCAGTATGCAAACATCTTCACCAAGCCATTAGGAAAAGAAAGCTTTGAGTATCTAAGAGATCATTTGGGTGTCTTAGATGGCGGTAGTTGTGATTAAGGGGGAGTGTTGAAACAGTAATCTAAACCATTGTCTCATTTATTGAGAAAGACTCTTTATTTGACTACCTTTTATTTTCCCCATCTTTGTCATGTTTCATTAATGTTTCTTGGTCTGAAGGTATGGCTTAACATACTCTACGTATGGCTTAACTTCTCCAATGCCAGGACAGAATTAAATGAAAGCTTTATGCATGATCTCCATTCTCAGATTTGCTTCGCTGCTTCTGGAAACAACAATTAATTGCCTTTGTTCTGTTTTCCTCCTTTGTTGAGCGTTGAAAACAATATATTTTCTGCTCTGTTTTAAAAAAATATATATGTGGGAAGTCAGGAGTTTAAATATACTCTATTTTTTTTCTATACGTATGAGTTGTAGCTCTATATCTAAAGAAGAAAAATTGTAGTTTTGCTCTGTTTTATATTTCTGGGTTTTAAGAGTAGTAGCTCTGTTTCACATTGGTAATTTGCTCTGTTTTGTGTATGTAAAAGCACTGTCAAGTGCAGACTTGGAAAAGAGATGAATATAATTTTGTTTTCTTTCTTCATATATGAAATCCATAGCTCTGTTTTTCTTGTTATTGTCCTCTGCCTTTTCTTTCACTTTTCGGATTCGTCTCACTGTATACCAATCACTATTCAGCCAGTCGGGATTCGGTATACTCTCTGATATATCAGATTGTGGTAAATCTGATATATCAGATTCTGGTTGATTATATGGCTGCTGGTCGATCATATTAATTTCCTCAGATGCCATCAGACTCGATCTTCTTTAGTACAAACAAATCACAGCTACGGACAACGTCAAAACACTTTTCCAAATAACTAAACAATGAAATGTCTAACTTTATAAAGACTCCAGTTAAACAGGTGAGAACAAATATTTTAATAAACATAGACCTACAAACGCAGACGATTTATAATGATTAGGGTTTTTCAACCCAGGGGTTAAGATAAGCATGGGCTTGACACATTTGTGTGTTACACTTCCAATGGAAGAAAACACGGGGGAAATAACAACACTTTACCCTGCCATCCACGCGTCCAGCCACACAGCATTCAATATTAGAAATATTTTTGTAAATAGACCCTCCTTTATTCAATTCCTAACAAGTTCAATATATATGATCTAGTCAAGTCTCGCTATGAAATAAGCAACTAAGCAATTTTACTTTTTATATTAATTAATAATTTTATAGTGTCAAGGTTTGTCAAGGCAGATTTTGCTAGGCAAATGAATTTTTAATTTTCAAATTTATTGAGTAATTTTCTTTTAAATTAAAAAATAAAGTTGGATTATGATTGTTCTAAAAATAGACTTCAATTATATATATAATGACTTAAATTTAGAGTTGTTTTTAGGACACTAATTTCATTAGACTCAGTGACTTCGATTTAACTTTATATATGAATGGATGAATGGTGTGACTTAGTGAAGAGTGTAATTTTTAGGTCTAAATGTATGTTGTGACTTAATGGGAGTGAGTGTTTTCCTTTTATTGCTATCTATGTCCCAATGCATGTTGTGACATAAATTGAATGAGCTATTTTTCATGGCATGACGTAAACTTTTTTTTCTTGTCCTAATGTATGTTATGATTTAATTGGAGCTAATCAGTTCTTTTAGTTATTATTCAAGTCCAAATATATGTTGTGAATTAATCAATGTTCAAAGAGTAATAACCTTGTTCTTTTTTTTTTAATTGTAAAAAAAATTACAAATAAAGGTAGCAGTCCAGCAGACTGCGGAAGGAGAAAATAGTTATAACAAATGTTGGTAAACATCTCAAAACATAAAATAATTACATCTACTGATAAGCAACATAATACATAAATAAATATATTAGCAGCCTATATGAAGACCTTGTTCTTACTCTTTCACTAACAATAACCCTACTTAAAGCTTAATTCTATTTTTTCATGAAGTGTATTGGTTGATTAACTAGCAACCTTGCTTTTATTTATCACCTTAACTTCACTCCAATTCTTACAGTTGGATGTAATTTATTTCTAATTATCACATAATCAAGACATTACTTTTATTGGTAAGGCTTGAGTCTAAATGGCATGTTGTCTATGTTGAATCATCAACTTTACTTTTACTCTTATGTTAATAAAAAAATGATTGAATACAAATAATAACATAGTAAGGAACAACACCAAGATAAACACATTAAATGTGCAAGGACCTGACTCCTTATTAACAAAACTTTGGATTCAAAAATATAAAGGAATGAAAATTTTTGATTTGGTGAACTGAGATAGTACATTCAACAATGTAACATATAAGGGACAATGTAACATATAAGGGAAACTGAGAAACACATACGATAGGTTCTTCACTACACTCTGCATTCATTTCCAACAACTTATTTTTTTTCCAGTGACTGGTATCCTTACTATCTACACAAAACTAACTGGACAATCTCATATTAACATGACTCAAAAATCATTACACAGAAAGTTAAGAACACTATGTTAATTTTAGAAGAACACCCTATATCTGGGGGACCTGAGTACTGGGGGCATCATTCACCCTCCAAATTACCTATGTACCCTATAACCATATGATCAAGGCCTCCTTCAGATGCGACTAACTCTAGGGTATGTGAATATGTAGTTCTATCTTACATTATGTTTGATGCAACTGTGAGCAGGTATGCAACCCTTTCTAGGGTGATTCCCTACCCCAGACAGTTCTTCATCAACTGCCACCCACTCACGTGAAATAGGAATCAAAATAAATCCACTATCATGACCACCTAAAAGGGGTGGTTTTCGTGCAACCCTAGTGTTGAGGAATCCCTATCGGGTGTTTGCCCGAGGCATCAAGTTTACCTAAGGCAAGTCTATCTCCAAATTCGTGTACTATTTTTACATCAAATGTTTCCTAATAGATCTATTCATGATATTCCTAAGCTTATTGTGAAATAATACTTGCAAGATCAACTAGTAATTCAATACCCTAAAGTCGCATTGTAAATCTTAGCACATAAGTGAATGACCTATGGCTTCTAAATTCTACGAGCTTCAACCTAAAGGGTTAAGAAATATATCAATTACTAAAGAGAAGATGATTAATTATTCTTAAAGTGCAATGATTATAGCATAGCTACATCTCTAGTTCCATTTAGTCAACTCGGGGAGGTAAAGGTCTCCAAGGTTACTACTATCACCTAATTAGACTCTAGGTTATAAATGTATATTTGCTCAAGCATAAAACATAAGTTTTATTAGTTCCAACACAATGATCTATTCAAGTAAAAAGTACATGAAAACTTTATTACATTACACCAAGGATGCTAATTCTCATTGCAAACACAATTTCCTAAAACTGGTGATACAATGGACAAAAGGTCTTATTACATCCTCTCGATGTAGTTAGGATCAGATTATAGTTTTACAACATATTTATAAATCTACACCCTCAAGCAATGACAATCAATGCCTCAAGCAATATGGAGCAACATTTTTCAAGTAACAACTATTGTCCTTATCATATAATAAAATCATGATGATTTAATAGGAAGGAAAATACATCGCAAAACACAAAGCCCATCCACATAATATTAATGACAACAACATCTTCTAGCTCTTATATAACCTTCTAGATTGTCTCAATAGAGAACGTCACCCTATCACTTTGATGACATCAAATCCACACAGGTAATTACCTAAGAATTTCATAATATAAAGTCTCTACTTATCCATTAAAAAGTCTCAATTTCAAGGGTACTTACCCATTTTATGTCAAAAGCTGACATTGATTCTAAATAAGATCTAATACAATGGAAAAGAAAGTTAAGTAAAATCATTTCAACAACTTAAGTTACAAAACCCAACCAATTACAAGTTACGTATGAGGGGCTTTCAAATTAATTTACTAATATGATTAAATTAGGACTAGTAATCTCAAGCCTATTTGACATTAACGACAAAACCTCCCTTCTTGACAAATTCACCAAGGAGGTATCTAAGAATCAAGAATGGTTTTGATTTGCCTTCATATCCACTAGTTAAATAATAATTCTAGTACTACAATACTCCTCAAGAAACCATCAAGAATAACTGACCAAAGTATTATTGTTTCAACGATAGACTCTCAACTAAGGAGTTTTACATACTTTGTCTAAAACCCTAAGTTATAATCCCTTATTAACCTATGTATATGATATGGAAGTTTAAGAGTTACTATCTAGAACCCATGTTTTTTTAGAAACCTTATCCATATTAGGAGCCAACTATGGAAGAATGAGAGTCATAACTAAAATTTTCATATTAGATGACTGTCATGATTTTGAACTCAGGTCTCTAAAAAGAGATCTCAATGCTTAAATTAATTAGACTCAATTCCCAAGAACAAATGAAGGTATTCAAGGAGTAAAAGACACATGGTTTTATATGTCATTTGAGCAATACCCAAGTACCTCTATAAGCATAGAATTTAATGAGTTTGATTATTTCAAATAATAGAATGACATACAATGAACAAGAAGAATAATTCTAATTGAATACTACACTTTCTAGGAAAAACATATTCATTATTCAAAGGATAAGATTATAACAAGTGCTATAATCTAAGTAAACACTATGCCATATCATGTTTGACATGATGTGCCCACCATGATTTTCAAAGAATTATCATAAGATTTATAATGTCTTCTAGTAACATATCGCAACCTAGGTTATTCAAACATTTTTCCATTACAAATCATTTCCTTTACACATGGCTTTTAAATATTCTTCCTCAATTAAATTCTATAATTTAGTGTCATTTCTAATTTCTACTCTATGGTTTGCCTTTAATAAAATTGTTCAAGAAAAAAAAAAAAATAGTTTTAAGAAATCTAAGAGGGCCTAAGGTGACAAGTTCTAAAAACCTAGTGATATCTAAAGATCCAAAATACTATGGTCATATTTAAAGTAGGACTACAATATAATAAGTAATACTTCCCACGATCATTTATAAAGAGCACCATAACCTGAGCAGCATAACCTTAAGTACCATGCGTACACTTAACAATTGTATCAGTATTTTGTAGAACTGAAGCAAAGAAGACAACACAAAAAAAATTAGGGAATAGATAATAGCCATCACACCCATATAAATCCCACTTAAGTTATAATACCAGAAGTTTGAATTCTTTAAAATCAACTTAGTAATATCTTTATATTGGATACGACTAGGAGAATAGTGCAAAAATCACTCTTAAATTGGAGAGAGTTAGAAACCACAAGGTACAAACCATGTCCTAAATGGCGAGATGCTACTCTAAAAGATGATATAAAAATCAACTAGCTGTAGGTTGTTGAGAATAGACAAATAATAGAATTGCTTGATGAGGCAAAATTTCAAAAATAGTTTTACTTTTATTGGACTTTGTAGAAGATGTTTTAAGGGAGAAAGCACTTGTTTTCTTTTCTATTTGTTTTCATTATGATACTGGATTGTTTCAAATTTAGCCACCTGTGAGTGATACAGCTCATGCCCAATTTTTAAAATATTGCGGTATCCTTAAGATTTAGATGGTACAAAAATCACCTATTTTTGTTTGTTGGTTGTTGTTTTGTCAATGCTACATCAGGTGTGAATACCTTGATCACTTTAGCCTTTTTGATGCTTCTTTCTATGCCAGTGCTTTTAATGGAAACATCTAAGGGAAAACTGACATTACGACTATACTGCAGTTGTAAAATTTAGTGGATGTCGAGACTCATAATAACACAAATGTGCCCAGAAACCTGTTTATAGGAAGTTGTAACATAATTGTTTTACAATTGTATTCATAGCAGATATTATGTTTTATTAAGTAAAATAAGCTATTAGAGATTGTTAAGAACCTTCAAGTACATGTTGATTGCAACACTACAACAAAACTTATCTCCAAGATTGTTGATCATTGTTAGAGATATGAATCTTTCCCATCATTTTAGATGGACAACTTTCTTGCAGAGATTATTGGTGATGCTAAACAAAATAATCTAAAAAAATAGGCTTTCATTATAACAATGTGCACCATATTAGATCCCAGTAATAGTGAAGAGACATTCATCAAAGCATAAAGGAAGGGAAATTTTTTTCAGACGTGGCAGTTGCAAGTGCTCTCTAGTAGACATGCATGGCAACATGTGGGACCCTAGACAAGGCATGTGGTTTTCACATAACGCTTAAAAGAAATATGGTCTCTAACATACCACAATTGCAGGATATATTCAATATGAGTTTGTTAAAAAAAACACTTAGAAACCCTTAACTGAAATGCATCTGGCGAGTGTAAAACCAGACTCCTCAACCTTTGCCAGCATCCTCCCTTCCTATACCAAAATGGGAGCTTTCGCACAGTGTATGAACATCCATCAAAACAAAATGGAAGGGGAATTTTTGTATGATGTTGTAGTTGTAAGTGCCCTAGTAGATCTATAAGCAAAACGTGGAGTCATAGTCAAGGCATGTGAATAGTTTGACAAAATGCCTAAAAGAATTATGGTTTCATAGATTGGAGTGATCGTATGTTAAGCTCAAAATGGATTAATTGAAAATGCTTTAGAAAACTTTCAAGCAAATACAACTATCAACTATAAATCTAAATTTCACAACCTTTGAAATCAAAATTTAGGAAAACAATCTTATGCCTAAGTTTCAACACTTAATATGGGATGTCCAAAACCCATCTTGAAGGTTATGATTCAAAAACCCCATCAACCAATACAAAGCACTGGCCCCAAGAGCTAGACTGAATCATACATGAAAAACACCAAGCAAGAATATCAAGACCAGAAAAATATCACAGCCAAAAAGAGAAAGAGGGTTTGACAGACCTCCAATGACCTGTGTGTTGCAAACCAACCATATTTAGTGTCACCCCTACACTTAGTTGGGGAGCATTCGGCATCACAATGCCTACAAAATAAAATCTATATTTATAATAACCAGCATCTGAACATCTAAAATTTAATACATTCACTTTAAAGCAATAACAATACTTTTATCCCTCATAATTTTTTTTTTTTGAAAAATAGAAAAAGGTGTGTAAACACCCATAGATTAACGAGATTAAAAATATTACAGAAAATGTGGCCTTAGCCAAGTCTAGGAAGGCAAATAAAATAGAAAAGAAGGCCCTTAGCAGACCTGATAAAACAAAATTTAAACATTAGACGGAGGAAACTTAAACCGGAGAGACACACTAACTACCACCACCGAACAAGGAGAAGTAGAAGGAAACATAGGGCCCGCACCATGACCATCTACAATGATAAAATAGGCAAACACCACTGAGAGAGCACCGGAGAAACGAAAACCAGCCGTGACCAAAAACCAGTAATAAACAAAATCTGCCTCAGGACAAAATTGCCAGAACATCCCTCACCACCATCATCACAAGAGCCATCAACCTCCAACACCAGACCACCAAAAAACACATGACCTGACACCACACCCTCACACCGCTGCCAGAGCTGCAAGAAGATTATGCTCATCCAATTCGATCGCCGCAACTGGCTGGACACCTTCATCAGGGTCCTCCAAGGCATACTGGGGCATTCGCGGTGCTAGATCGGAGGTGTGGATCCTTAAAAATCAGATGGTTGAAGAAACATCCTTAATCCTGTCACCTTTTTACTTAGTAATCAGAAAACAATGAGACTGCAACACACCGTCAATTTCATCATTGCACAGGGATTTTAAAGTGAGTTGCAAGGCTCGATAAATAGCTTGTTGCGAAGCAGACGTACACAGAGAGGCAAGATTAAAGAGCCCACCAATTAGAGCATCTCCCTGGACTATACTGTAAGCAGCTACCATCATTTCCCACCTGTCGACAGTGTAAATGTTTTTGTAGAACAGGCCTGAAGCTAGAGCATGCACAAACTCGCCATCCATGACTAGGTCCATAATATTGGATAGAAGCTGGGAGACCACATCTGTATAGTTTAAAACACGGCCCTCATAACCTCTTATCCAAGCATGCCCAATGATGTTCTTGACTACAAATTGTATGAGAGTGCAGTCCTAGTCGAGCAGGGTCATCAGGTCTGCAGATTCAACCCTGCCCCTAATCTCCGGTTCCCAATCAAGGGCCGGGAAAAACAATCTTTGATTGAGACGTGTGTCGGCCATGGGAGCCTATCACTGAGAAGAGAGAGAAACTTGAGCAAAGTGTCTAGAGGGAAAGAGACTCGACAAAAGGAAACACAGAAAAAGGAAGAAGGCAGTTAGAAAATAGTAGTTATCTTCCTTTGTCACTACAAACAACTCGTAAGTAGTAAAAGTCAAGACAAGTTGGCAAAGGACAACAGTGACATCAGGGGGTCAGATGGAACCAATGATAGGATTTGGAGAGCACCTCGGGAAGAAGACCACCATAGGGAACTTACCACACATCTTTTGCAGGCACTTCCCATTGTACGGGATGAAGCCGTCAAGGTATAAGAGACCCCGCAATTAATAAGTACAGTTAAAGCTTATCACCTCCCCTTAAGATAGCGTAATAAGAAGTAGGATTCTCAATCCCTCATAAATTCTTAATATTGAAATGAAAATCTTTAGATGCCAAACATGTTCAAATTTTCAAAAGACCATAACCCTTTGCTTTGTCACGTTAATTTCATAATATGAACAAATAATAGAGATTGAGTAATTATTTTCATAATAGACTCAATGCAGTGGGCAAGTGTAAAACTAGACTCTGTAACCGTTGCCCACGTCCTCTCAACGTGCATGAAAATGGGAGCTTTGGAATGAGGTATGGACATCCATCAAGACATAACAGAAGCAGATTTTGTCAAATATTGTCATTGAAAATGTTGTAGTTGCAAGTGCTATGGTAGACTCGTATGCAAGATGTGGAAGCATAGATAGGGCATATAAACAACTTAACTGAATGCCTCAAATAAATCTCATCTCATATAATGCAATGTAGGCACATAATGAATTTGTTGAAAAATTTTTAGAAACATTTAAGCAAATGCAACTCAAATGGGAATCTTGTACCTATTTTAAAAGGGTTTTTACCTGCCTCTGCTCTAATTTTTGCTACTGCACAATGCCTCTTTTTCATGTTGTTCCCTCCCCAACTAATAGACACTCCTTTCTTCCTTCCCATTAAATATTTTATAAACAACACATTTATCAACCTAAATTATAATGAATGTACATTAAAAATTTATTTTTTATTTTTTAAAAACCCTAGTTTAGGATCCAAGAACTATGAGAATTGGGGAAACCACATAACACCAGGAATATTCTCTTTAGTATCACAAAGATCTAATGAAGATATTAGACCAATTTATAGAAACCATAACTATATTCTATACCATATTACAATCCCACAAGAAGGATGAAGGCACAATCCAACCACTCCACTACCAACCTTATGTAAACAATACTATAAGAGTCTTAGTATCAAAGGAGACGGTGACGAAAATTACATAGGTATCATGCATTATTCAAAAACTTACAATTAACACATGAGGCATCCATACCAGAAGCTTCTTCTCCATGCCTTTCTCCTCTATCTTGTTATCATCACAATAGTCTAAAAAGACTGGAATAGCATCTGCCGACAGTGTCACCTTTAGAATAAGAGCCATCTTCTCTAAAAAACTGTTGGAGACACATCTAGTGTCACTAAATACCATGGAGATGTTCCATGAAGCAATCGATATGGACCTCAGTCTGATGCATCATGTCACGTATATCATCATGGAGTAGATAAGAAATGGTAGACGTTAATAGCTTTGAAGTGATCACACAACATCAAATGTGTTCCACCTTCGTCCCATGTACCTAGGATCTAACAAAAGCTTAGCCATCATGGAATGAATGCAGACATAAAGAGAGCCATCAATATCATTTGCCATAAATTTTTTCGTAGCTATGGTAGAAATAGATTTTATTAAAAAATAATATTTTTTCAAAACCTTCTTTATGGCATAACTTTTGCATATGAAATCCAATTTTAGAAAACTTTTTTTAAAATTGATTAAAAAATCATAAGAGATATAATGGTTATATTTATTTTCTTATTGGATGATATTATTTTCTAATCTTTAGGGATTTATTTTTCAATCCTAATGCTCTTACATTGCAAACTTCATTTAATCATTACATTTACATGTTAAATCTAAATTCATTGATTTCTTTTTCAAAATTGCATAGAAAATCATAAGAAATATATTGGTGCCATCTAATCTTTTGTGTGATCACTTTTATTTCTACTTTTTGCTAGATTTATCATTTTTGAGCTAACACTTGTTTTTAGTTTATGGTTGTCAAAGGCTAAAATATCTCAAACTACTAGTAAGTGTGGTGCAAGTTTTTTCTTGTTAAATGTTTATTATTTGAAACTTTGTGTTTTCTTTGTTTGGTGAATTTGGTATGCTTTTTGATGTGTGTATGCTCTTCTCTTCTATTGAAAGATGATCTTGGGAATCAAAAACAACATTTAATCACATTCATTTTCACAACACACATTGATTTCTAAGGGTTAATTAATCTTGCTTGTGTGGATAAAGTGTGTGTGTATTCTCTTCCCTTGCACCACAAGGTGATCTTGGGGATCAAAATCATCTCTTGGTTAAATTTTGTCACCAAAGGTGTGTTATTGTGTATGCTCCCTTCTTGTGCTTAGTTTCAGCTTGGAGATAAAAAACTAACATTAACATTTCCTATTTGGAGCCCTACTTGGGGATTTCATCATGACAAGGGACAACCTCAACCATGTGTTCTAATGTGTTATATCAAAGGAAGAAGATGAAATTTGTACCTCAATCTAGTCATCATCATGTCTAGCATAGTTTTTGGGCCCTTGTTGATACAGGACACAATGTGAGGAGATCATTTGAGGCTTTGCTTGGGTTTCATTCTTTTAGATGGACTAGTGTTCATAGATTGAGCCCCACGTACCTTGCATATGTCAGTGACACCCTTAGAGAACTTGTGCAAGCCTAGTTTAAGTCCTTTAAGCCATCTTGTAATTGGTGCAAGGGATGCGGATCACCCATGAAGTTACTCATAATCTAGTCCATGTGTTGAGATAGAGCTAACCTTAGAAAAGCCTTTAGTATTCCAAGGTAAGGGATTTCACGTGTACATGGATATCCCTATCTATCCCTCATAGGTAGATAGTATTGATGGTTTAAGTTTCATTTGTGGGCCTACATTAGGAGTCACTCCTACTTGAATAATATTAGGCTTGTTTGTGTGCTTGGCATTTTCTCATATGTTATACCATTATAAGCCAATCAACCTTATCAACCTTGAAAATCAAGTTAGCTATTGTGTCTTCTTGCGTGTTTCCAAAACCCTTTCCAAATCATCAAAATCCAATTATAAATCTTCATTAGCATCTTTTTCATAACCATAGTCACCTTCCTTCATTTTGTACTTGACTTTAATCACTCATTTTGGACCTAGACTTTGGATATTTCCTACCAAAATCAATCTCTATCCATCCATCTTTTCTCCTACCATTCTCCTTAACCAAAATCAAAATTTTCACCCATCCTCCAATCCATATCAATTCCAAAAATCAAGTTTTCTTTGAGACAAATCTAGATATTTGATCTTTATCTCTACCTTACATTATAGTTGAGTGATTATATACCTCAAGTAGGGTGTCAAGATAGCCCTTGTCACAAGAGACTCAATACTTGTCGCTTAACTCATAGTTAGCACAAGCAGCTACATACATCATCAAATAATTAACCTATGAAGGTAGGTGATCTTATCTCCATGTTGTACATCTTATGTTGTTAAACCATCTGCAATATGGGAGAAATGTCAATGTTCCAAATTCTCTATTTAATTTGTTAAAGAAAATAGAAAGTGAATACCAGAAAGGTACCACAAATGCATTTTATTACCATGCACTTATTCATTTGTCAGTGAAAAAGGGTTTGAGTGACCAATTTCCAAGTAACTACTTTCCTCATGTGACATGGGAGGTATTTTTTCTTTTGTGTCATATAAGGGAAATGCCTGATCTAGGGCCACATGGCCAGAGGCATAGATTGAAAATAAATAGGGTGTAACAAGTAAAGGAAGTACAAGAAGAAAGGGGAGAAAATTTGGGAGGACCACAAGCAACACCTTCTACAGATCAAGTGTCCATGTCCTATGCTCATGAGGCACTATTTGAAAAATATGCAACATCAGTTTGTAACCATGCAACCCCTTCTAAAAGGCATGCAGTTACAACCCCTAACCCTGGAGCACCCTCAAAAGTCCTGCAACATCTACACCTAATCCTGTAGGAACCCCTGTACACGTAACTTCATCCCTTGAACCTAAGACTCCATTTGTTGTAGTTTAAACTTCAGACCGTGTGACAGAAAGTCCACTAGAACATATTTCACCTACATGTGAAGAGAAAGTACATTTTTTAAAGATATTCTATCTACCCATAAGGAACATTTACTTTTTTTTTCTGCTAGGTAAAAATGGAAATGAAAAATATCCTCTTCTTTGCCAAAAGTAAGTAAAAAGAAAGCCAAAATAGTGAGACCTCTTCCAACTCAAAAGCCCAATCTTTCACACCACCTTAAAAGAAAGAGGAACAAATTAAACCTACAAATTCTAGAAGCAAAAGTGGTGCTAGTAAAAATGAACATTGATTCTAAAAGAGAAGATATGTTTTTCTATATGGATAAACAAAATGTGTCAAGCAGCCTAGTGTTTGACCTTGCAAGTGATTCTAGTTCATCTTCTTTTGAATTCACTAAGTAAATTAAAGGTTAGGGGATGGTCCCTGTTGATATCGAAACAGAGGATGAAGGGGAA
The DNA here is from genome assembly GCA_027924645.1 of Cunninghamia lanceolata. Classification (NCBI taxonomy): domain Eukaryota; kingdom Viridiplantae; phylum Streptophyta; class Pinopsida; order Cupressales; family Cupressaceae; genus Cunninghamia; species Cunninghamia lanceolata. Next base: position 5,188,809 of record BSBN01000643.1, read on the forward strand.
CTCCAAGCTACCCTTTGAAAAAAGTCTATTTAGAAAACAATTAGAAGAGCAAGTAATTGCTAATCAGTAGTTGCAAGTAGAATTGAGAGCAAAGGAGCATGGCATCAGTGAATTACATAGGTTCTTGAGGTTGTGGAAGAAATGAAGGAAGAAGTAGAGGTAAATGAACAAGGAATGTTGTTGGCTATAGGACATAATACTCCTTCCACTTTAGCCGGTCCTTCCAGCCATCATGCAGTCACACAAACCGATGGACTACCCATTGAGTATTTGTTATGGAGGAGGAACAAAGAATAAGAATAATGAAAAAGAGGTGGGATGAGGAGGAGGAAATGGAGAAAATATTTGGAGAGAAGAAAAAAGGAAAATAAAAAGAAATTGATGAATTGAAGCAAACAAAAGAAAAAATGACAGAACTCACTAGTCAAATCATGCAAAGTAGACCTCTTGAGATGCAGTGGCATCACTCACCCTCTAATTTTGGTTTGTGTTATTGTTTTAGTTTCTATAGTTTGGGTTTTTTTGTTATGTTTTGGTGTTTGTTGTAGCTTGTTGTTGCATCAATATTCTGTCCTTCGGTCACTAAGGAACCCGCGTTTGGATTTCTTATCGCTATTCAGTAGTTACACAATGCATAGAAAAGAATATAAATGTCCCCAATTCTTGGCCAGATTCAACACTTGGCTGATGGTTGAGGCTTGACCATTATCGAAAGGAGAAGTAATGACAGATAGTGAAGTCTTATGGGTGTTTCATTTCGGATTTCTTGTGGCATATGAAAGGCATTCAACATTGGTGTTTACATTGGCATTTCCTTATGGCAATTCTCTCGTGCATCCACTCGAATGCTGGCATTATTCTCTGCTAGGTTGGCATTTTTATTTTCCACATGGAGGGGCGACTGGTAGTCGTTTAGTATTTAGAATACTTCTTTAGTGTTTGGGGAGAGGAAGGCCTTTCATGTTGGCCGTAGAGATTACTAAAAAGGAAGAGCACGTTAGGAAGGGCAATGAAAAATGTGAATTCTGAGAGGAGAAGAGAGGTCAAATGCTTATAGGAAGCAATAGTAGTCCAAATTAGAATTTTTGGTAATATGTCTATCAAGAGGCCAACTGCGGTGGGCAAAATTGTGAGTAGATGAATAATTCTTGTAGTTGAATGTGAAAAATACATTGTTCTAATTCATGTAAGGATTGTTTCTTTGTACCAATGGATTCATGTCTCTAATCGATGATTGTAATTGTTTGTATTGTTATTCCTCTCATTGATAGAATTTTACATTGTAGAGTCTTGAACTCCCTATCATTATTGTGGGGAGTAGTGATCTTGATTCTTTGTTCAATTCAAATTTCATCTTGTGATTAAAATTGCTGCCATTATCTTGCTAGGGTATACACCATGTTTCTAACAAAAAAAATTCTTATTTTTCAGTTTATGTAACTTGTGAGTAACCTCCCATTTATGTTAGATACTATATAAAAGTTCTTTCTAGATTTTTAGGACACCTTGCCCAAAACTACAAGATCAACTTTGGGAATTTTATTTTCATGATTTAGTTGTTCCTCATGAATTGTATTGAAACCCCATTCTTTATACTGGGGATATACAAATCATAGCCCTCACTTCCTTCATCAGAAATGAGTATGATAGGGGAATGTAGATAAGAAGTCATCATGAAAGAGAGAAATCAATGGCTTTGGTAATCAAGGTACAGGTGAAGGATCCTAGTGATATTGATGATGAATGGTTTGTCTTGCAAAAGCTTCCAAGTGTGGCCACAAAGCTCCTCAAAGGTCATAGGACAATTTATGCAGCTTATCCAGAGTTAATTAGAGAGAAAGGAAATATTGCATTTGACAGTTGTAAAATTAGGCACGGTAGGAATTGACATCAAAATGAAGAAAAAGGAACCAAATTCTTTGTATAATTTCCATGCAGCAATAAGTATTGGTGACAAGTACATAAATCTATCTAGAGCAATCAGACTGATATGGTTTCTATTGACTTTCCATCCACCTCTTCTATGGTATCCTATTCCCCACTAGACTGGTATGTGACCATAAAAAGAAGAAGAAGAAAATAGCAGGTGGGAGCACATAGAGGCTCAGAGAGGATTCTTCCTAAAGTAGGAGGGACATGTTGATCCATATGACTTCAGGGGAACTACACTCATGCTTAATTCTAGGCCCTAGCGTTTGATTTGTTTAGTTCCTTGTCTACTCAAGACGACAACCAAACCCTTAAATTTGGAGGTAGGGTTGAGCCCCATAATTGCCTCTTTTTATCTCCTCTTTACCAGTTTCCAAGTGGAGATTGTAGCTGGGATATAGACCACCATAGATAGGGCTCTAAGATCAAGCATGAGGACAATCAACAAGGTAACATATAAGGGAAACTAAGAAACACATACAGTAGGTTCTTCACTACACTCTGCATTCATTTCCAACAACTTGTTTTTTTTCCAGTGACTGGTATCCTTATCATCTGCACAAAACTAACTTGACAATCTCATGTTAACACAACTCAAAAATCATTACATAGAAAGTTAAGAACATGATGTTAATTTTAGAAGACACCCTATATCCAAGGGACCTGAGTACTGGGGGCATCCTTCACCGTCTAGATTATCTATGTACCTTGTATCCATGGGATCAAGGCCCCCTCTAGATGCGACTAACTCTAGGGTATGCGAACATGTAGTTCTATCTTGCATTATGTTTGATGCAACTATGAGCAGGTATGCAACCCTTTCTAGGGTGATTCCCTACCACAGATAGTTCTTCGTCGACTACCACCCACTCAGGTGAAACAGGGATGAAAATAAATCCATTATCATGACCACTTAAAAGGGGTAGTTTTCGTGCAACCCTAGTGTTGAGGAATCCCAGGTGTTTGCTCGAGGCATCAAGTTTACCTAAGGCAAATCCATCTCCAAATTCGTGTACTATTTTTACATCAAAGGTTTCCTAATAGATCTATTCACGATATTCCTAATCTTATTGTGAAATAATACTTGCATGATCAACCAGTAATTCAATACCCTAAATTTGCATTGTAAATCTCAGCACATAAGTGAATGACCTATGATTTCTAAATTCTATGAGCTTCAACCTAAAGGGTTAAGAAATATATCAATTACTGAAGAGAAGATGATTAATTATTCTTAAAGTGCAAAGATTATAGCATAGCTACATCTCTAGTTCCATTTAGTCAACTCAGGGAGGTAAAGGTCTCCAAGGTTACTACTATCACCTAATTAGACTCTAGGTTATAAACCTATATTTCTTGAAGCATAAAACATAAGTTGTATTAGTTCTAACACAATGATCTATTCAAGTAAAAAGTACAAGAAGACTTTATTACATTACACCAAGGATGCTAATTCTCATTGCAAACACAATTTCGTAAATTTGGTGATACAATGGACAAAAGGTCTTATTACATTTTCTTGATGTAGTTGGGATCAGATTATAGTTTTACAACATATTTATAAATCTACACCCTCAAGCAATGGCAATCAATGCCTCAAGCAATATGGAGCAATGTTTTTCGAAGCAACAACTATTGCCTTTATCACATAATAATATCATGATGATTTAATAGGAAGGAAAAAAGCAATATGGAGCAATGTTTTTTGAAGCAACAACTATTGTCCTTATCACATAATAATATCATGATGATTTAATAGGAAGGAAAATACATCACAAAACACAAAGCCCATCTACATAATATTAATGACAACAACATCTTCTAGCTCTTATATAACCTTCTAGATTGTCTCAATAGAGAACGTCGCCCTATCACTTTGATGACATCAAATCCACATACGTAATTACCTAAGAGATTCATAATATAAAGTCTCTACTTATCCATTAAAAAGTCTTAATTTCAAGGGTACTTACCCATTTTATGTCAAAATCTAACATTGATTCTAAATAAGATCTAATACGATGGAAAAGAAAGTTACAAAATCATTTCAACAACTTAAGTTACAAAACCCAACCAATTACAAGTTACGTATGAAGGGCTTTCAAATTAATTTACTAATATGATTAAATTAAGACTAGTAATCTCAAGCCTATTTGACATTAACGACAAAACCTCCCTTCTTGACAAATTCACCAAGGAGGTATCTAAGAATCAAGAATGGTTTTGATTTGCCTTCATATCCACTAGTTAAATAATAATTCTAGTACTACAATACTCCTCAAGAAACCATCAAGAATAACTGACCAAAGTATTATTGTTTCAACGATAAACTCTCAACTAAGGAGTTTTATATACTTTGTCTAAAACCCCAAGTTATAATCCCTTATTAACCGATGTATAGCATATGAAAGTTTAAGAGTTACTATCTAGAACCCACATTGTTTTAGAAACCTTATCCACACTAGGAGCCAAGTATGGAGGAATGACAATCATAACTTTAATTTTCATATTAGATGACTGTCACGATTTTGAACTCAGGTCTCCAAAAAGAGATCTCAATGCTTAAATTAATTAGACTCAATTCCCAAGAACAAATGAAGGTATTCAAGGAGTAAAAGACACATGGTTATATATGTCATTTGAGCAATACCCAAGTACCTCTATAAGCATAGAATTTAATGAGTTTGATTATTTCAAATAAAAGAAAGACATACAATGAACAAGAAGAATAATTCTAATTGAATACTACACTTTCTAGGCAAAACATATTCACCATTCAATGGATAAGATTATAACAAGTTCTATAATCTAAGTAAACACTATGCCATATCATGTTTGACTTGATGTTCCCACAATGATTTTCAAAGAATTATCATAAGATTTATAATCTCTTCTAGTAACATATCGCAACCTAGGTTATTCAAACATTTTTCCATTACAAATCATTTCCTTTACACATGGCTTTTAAATATTCTTCCTCAATTAAATTCTATAATTTAGTCTCATTTCTAATTTCTACTTTATGGTTTGCCTTTAATAAAATTGCTCAAGAAAAAAAAAAAGAAATTTAGTTTTAAGAAATCTAAGGAGGGCCTAAGGTGACAAGGTCTAAAAACCTAGTGATATCTAATGACCCAAAATATTATGGTCATCTTTAAAGTAGGATTACAATATAATAAGTAATACTTGCCACGATCATTTATAAAGAGCACCATAACCTTATGTACCATGCATACACTTAACAATTGTATTAGTATTTTGTAGAACTAAAGCAAAGAAGACAACACACACAAAAAAAAGGGAACGGATAACAGCCATCACACCCATATAAATCCCACTTAACTTATAATACCAGAAGTTCAAATTTTTTAAAATAAACTTAGTCATATCTTTATATTGGATAGGACTATGAGAATAGTACAAAAATCACTCTTAAACTGGAGAGAGTTAGAAACCACAAGGTAAAAACCATGTCCTAAATGGCGAGATGCTACTCTAAAAGATGATATAAAAATCAACTAACTGTAGGTTGTTGAGAATAGAAAAATAATAGAATTGCTTGATGAGGCAAAATTTGAAGAATAGTTTTACTTTTATTGGACGTTGTAGAAGATGTTTTAAGGGAGAAAGCACTCGTTTTCTTTTCTGTTTGTTTTCATTATGATATTGGATTGTTTCAAATTTAGCCACTTGTGAGTGATACAGCTCATGCCCACTTTTGAAAACATTGCGGTATCCTTAAGATTTAGATGGTACAAAAATTACCCATTTTTGTTTGTTGGCTGCTGATTTGTTAATGCTACATCAGGTGTGAATACCTTGATCACTTTAGCCTTTTTGATGTTTCTTTCTATGCCAGTGCTTGTAATGGAAACATCTAAGGGAAAACTGACATTACGACTATACTGCAGTTGTAAAATTTAGTGGATGTTGTGACTCATAATAACACAAATGTGCCCAGAAACCTGTTTATAGGAAGTTGTAACATAATTGTTTTACAATTGTATTCTTAGCAGATATTATGTTTTATTAAGTAAAATAAGCTATTAGAGACTGTTAAGAACCTTCAAGTACATGTTGATTGCAACACTACAACAAAACTTATCTCCAACATTGTTGATCATTGTGAGAGATATGAATCTTTTCCATCATTTTGGACAGAGACAATTTTCTTGCGGAGGTTATTGGTGATGCTAAACAAAATAATCTAAAAAAAAAGGCATGCATTATAATAATGTGCACCGTATTAGATCCCTATTAATAGTGAAGAGATATTCATCAAAGCATAAAGGAAGGGAAATTTCTATCAGACGTGGCAGTTGCAAGTGCTCTCTGGTAGATGTGCATGGCAACACGTGGAACCCTAGACAAGGCATATGGTTTTCACATAACGCTTAAAAGAAATATGGTCTCTAACATACCACAATTGTAGGATATATTCAATATGATACCACAATTGTAGGATATATTCAATATGAGTTTGTTAAAAAAAACACTTAGAAACCTTTAAGCGAAATGCATCTGGCGGGTGTAAAGCCAAACTCCCCAACCTTTGGCAGCATCCTCCCTTCCTGTGCCAAAATGGGAGCTTTCACATAGTGTATGAACATCCATCAATACAAAATGGAAGGGGAATTTTTGTACGATGTTGTAGTTGTAAGTGCCCTAGTAGATTTATATGCAAAACGTGGAGTCAAAGTTAAGGCATGTGAACTGTTTGACAAAATGCCTAAAAGAAATATGGTTTCATAGACTGGAGTGATTGCATGTTAAGCTCAAAATGGATTAATTGAAAAAGCTTTATAAAACTTTCAAGCAAATACAACTATCAACTATAAATCCAAATTTCACAACCTTTGAAATCAAAATTTAGGAAAACAATCTTATGCCTAAGTTTCAACACTTAATATGGGATCTCCAAAACCCATCTCGAAGGTTATGATTCAAAAACCCATCAACCAATACAAAGCACTGGCCTCAAGAGCTAGACTGAATCATACATGAAAAACACCAAGCAAGAATATCACGACCACAAAAATATCACAACCAAAAGAGAAAGTGGGTTTGTGTAATGTCCCCTTCTATGCAGTTCAACTTTTTCATACCTTGCACACAAATTCAACTTGCACAAAGGGAACATTAGGACATAATTCATTTCTATATCTTATAAATTCATATTCTTTTATTATTCATTAAAGTTAAGATCATATATCTTTGCATATTCCTATCACATTCATCATAATAAACATTTCTTCTTCTTCATAAGGATAGTGAGATAGGTATAAGTGACTATCATGGGCTTGGTATTCCTTTTTCTTAAGTGGGAATAATCCACATCTTAGGCAAAGGTCTTCATATATCTTTGTGTGTGACCCCAAAGCCTTCATATATAATCCTAGGTTTTACCCTAAGGCCATATTAATCTTTAGGTATTAACCCAAAGCCTTCTCCTTAGGTTATTAGCCTAAGGCCATTAATAATCTTTAGGTATTACCCTAAAGCCTTCTCCTTAGGTTATTAGCCTAAGGCCATTAATAATCTTTAGGTGTTACCCTAAAGCCTTCTCCTTAGGGGGTGAGCCTAAGGCCTTCTCATTAGGTGGTGAGCCAAAGGCCTTCATACCAAACACTCATGATAATTATCAACCTATTCTCACATCTTTATGCTATGTTTTATACAATCATGAATTATCTAATCTCTTTAATTACTATCTCATATTATGACTTATCCATAGAATGAAAAGGGTTCTTTATTTATCTTTTCAATGTTTCATATAAGGCATGAGCCTTCAAGTAAACAATGCTATGTTTCCATATTCTATAGTCATGTCATATATATCATTCATTTATTTCATTGAGTGATTAGTGATGTATTTCCATATACAAATAATCATGTATGTTTAATCCATCTATTTCCCTTAATCATTTATAATACAATCATATCACTATTAATCTACTTCAGAATTCAAATGTATTATTTTCTGAATAAATATAATACTGTGTACCTTATGAAGCTGCCACAGGATTTGAGCAATAGATGTATTAATAATCTGATTGTGATCTTTCCTTGCAGTGGGAAGAATGAGTAGTAATCGATGCCTCTTGGTGCCATCGTGGATTCTCTTTAATACCTCTCGATTAGAGGAGAGTCGTTCCTTCCCAAACAATGCATCCCATCAGTGGTTCTTAACACAATTATTATTTTGTTAAGATGTCTTCTATCTTACTAATTGGTTTCCTTCTTGGCAACGTGATAATCCACTTGCTGATGTTAGCTTATAGGATCATACGTATAAGGGATATGACAGTTTGACAAACCTCCAATGACTTGTGTGTTGCAAACCAACCATATTTAGTGTCACCTCTACACTCAGTTAGGGAGCGTTCGGCATCACAATGCCTACAAAATAAAATCAATATTTATAATTAGCAGCATCTGAACGAATCTAAAATTTAATACATTCAACTTAAAGCAATAACAATACCTTTATCCCTCATAAATTCTTAATACTGAAATGAAAATCTTTAGATACCAAACGTGTTCAAATTTTCCAAAGACCATAACCCTTTGCTCTATCACGTTAATCTCATAATATGAACAAATAATAGAGATTGAGCAATTATTTTCATAATAGACTCAATGCAGTGGGCAAGTGTAAAACTAGACTCCGCAACCGTTGCTAGCGTCCTCCCAACGTGCATGAAAATGGGAGCTTTGGAACGAGGTATGGACATCCATCAAGGCATAATGGAAGGGGATTTTGTCAGATATTGTAGTTGAAAATGTTGTAGTTGCAAGTGCTATGGTAGACTCGTATGCAAGATGTGGAAGCATAGACAGGGCATATAAATGGCTTAACTGAATACCTCAAATAAATGTCATCTCATATAATGCAATGTAGGCACATAATGAATTTGTTGCTAAGGTTTTAGAAACATTTCAGCAAATGCAACTGAAATGGGAATCTCATACCTATTTTAAAAAGGGTTTTTACCTGCCTCTGCTCTGATTTTTGCTATCGTACGATGCCTCTTTTTCGTGTTGTGCCCTCCCCAACTGACAGACACTCCTTTCTCCCTTCCCATTAAATGTTTTATAAACAACACATTTCTTAACCTAAATTATAATGAATGTACATTAAAAATTTATTTTTTATTTTTTAAAAACCTTAGTTTAGGATCCCAGAAGTATGTGAATTGGGGAAACCACAAAACACTAGGAATATTCCTTTTACTATCACAAAAATCTGATGAAGATATCAGACCAACTTATAGAAACCATAACTATATTCTATACCATATTACAATCCCACAAGAAGGATGAAGCCATAGTCCAACCACTCCACTACCAACCTTATGTAAACAATACAATAAGAGTCTTAGTATCAAAGGAGAGGGTGACGAAAATTACATAGGCATCATGCATTATTCAAAAACTTACAATTAACATATGAGGCATCCATACCAGAAGCCTTCTTCTCCATGCCTTTCTCCTCTATCTTGTTATCATCACAATAGTCTAAAAAGACTGGGATAGCATATGCGACAGTGTCACCTTTAGAATAAGAGTAATCTTCTCTACCAACTATTGGAGACACATCTAGCATCACTAAATACCATGGAGATGTTCCATGAAGCAATCGAAATGGACCTCAGTCTGATGCATCACGTCACCTATATCATCGTGGAGTAGATAAGAAATGGGTGACGTCAATAGCTTTGAAGCATAGGAGAGGGATCACACAACATCAAATGTGTTCCACCTTCATCGCATGTACCTAGGATCTAACAAAAGCTTAGATATCACGGAATGAATGCAGACATCAAGAGAGCCATCAATATCATTTTCCATAACTTTTTTCATATCTATGGTAGAAATGGATTTTATTAAAAAACAATATTTTTAAAAACCTTGTTTATGGCATAACTTTTGTATACGAAATCCAATTTTAAAAAACTTTTTTTAAAATTGATTAAAAAATCATAAGGGATATAATGGTTATATCTATTTTCCTGTTGGATGATATTATTTTCTAAGCTTTAGGGATTTATTTTTCAATCCTAATGCTCTTACATTGCAAACTTCGTTTAATCATTACCTTTGCATGTTAAATCTAAATTCAGTGATTTCTTTTTTAAAATTGCATAGAAAATCATAAGAAATATATTGGTGCCATCTAATATTTTGTGTGATCAATTTTATTTCTATTTTTTTGCTAGATTTATCATTTTTGAGCTAACACTTGTTTTTAGTTTATGGTTGTCAAAGGCTAAAATATCTCAAACTACTAATAAGTGTGGTGCAAGTTTTTTCTTGTTAAAGGTTTATTATTTGAAACTTTTTGTTTTCTTTGTTTGGTGAATTTGGTATGCTTTTCGATATATGTATGCTCTTCTCTTCTATTGAAAGATGATCTTGGGAATCAAAAACAACATTTAATCACATTCATTTTCGCAACACACATTGATTTCTAAGGGTTAATTAATCTTGCTTGTGTGGATAAAGTGTGTGTATGGTCTTCCCTTGCACCACAAGGTGATCTTGGGGATCAAAATCATCTCTTGATTCATTTTTGTTACTGAAGGTGTGTTACTGTGTATGCTCTCTTCTTGTTCTTAGTTTGAGCTTGGAGATAAAAAACCTAACATTAACATTTCCTATCTGGAGGCCTACTTGGGGATTTCATCACACCAAGGGACAACCTCAACCATGTGTTCTAGTGTGTTATATCAAGGGAGGAGAATGAAATTTGTACCTCAATCTCATCTTCATCATGTCTAGCATAGCTTTTGGGTCCTTGTTGATATAGTACACAATGTGAAGAGATTGTTTGAGCCTTTGCTTGGGTTTCATGCTTTTAGATGGACTAGTGTTTGTAGATTGAGCCCCATGTAGCTTGCGTATATTAGTGACACCCTTAGAGAACTTGTGCAAGCCTAGTTTAAGTCCTTTTAGCCATCTTCTAATGGGTGCAAGGGATGCAGATCACCCATGAAGTTATTCATACTCTAGTTGCATGTTTTGAGATAGAGCTAACCTTAGAAAAGCCTTTAATACTCCAAGGGAAGGGATTTCACGTGTACATGGATATCCCTATCTATCCCTTATAGGTAGATAGTATTAATGGTTTAATTTTCATTTTTAGGCCCGCATTCGGAGTAACTCCTACTCAAATAATATTAGGCTTGTTTGTGTGCTTGGTATTTTCTCATATGTTATACCATTATAAGCCAATCAACCTTATCAACCTTGAAAATCAAGTTAGCTATTGTGTCTTCTTGTGTGTTTCCAAAACCCTTTCCAAGTCATCAAAATCCAATTATCAATCTTAATTAGCACCTTTATCATAACCATAGTCACCTTCATTCATTTTGGACTTGATTTTAATCACTCATATTGGACCTAGACTTTGGATCTTTCCTACCATAATAAATCTTTATCCATCCATCTTTTCTCCTACCATTCTCCTTTACCAAAATCAAAATTTTCACCCATTCTCCAATCCATATCAATTCCAAAAATCAAGTTTTCTTTGAGTCAAATCTAGATAACTCATCTTTATCTCTACCTCAGATTATGGTTGAGTGATTATATACCTCAAGTAGGGTGTCAAGATAACCCTTGTCACAGGAGACTCAACACTTGTCGCTTAACTCACGGTCAGCCCAATTTCCAAATAACTACTTTCCTCATGTGATATGGGCAGTATTTTTTCTTTTTTGTCATATAAGGGAAATGCATGATCTAGGGCCGCATGGCTAGAGGCATAGATTGAAAATAAACAGTGTGCAACAAGTAGAGGAGGTAAAAGATGAAAGGGGAGAACCACAAGCAACACCTTCTGCAGATCAAGTGTCCATGTCTTATGCTCATGAGGCACTATTTGAAAAACATGTAACATAAGTTTCTAACCATGCAACCCCTTATAAATGGCATGAAATTACAACCTCTGACCCTGGAGCACCCTCAAAAGCCCTGCAACATCTACACCTAATCCTATAGGAACCGCTGTGTATGCAATTTCATCCCTTGAACCTAAGGCTCCATTTATTGTAGTTTAAACTTCATCCCATGTGATAGAAAGTCCACTGGAACATATTTCACCTACATGTGAAGAGAAAGTACTTTTTTATAAAGATAGTCCATCTACCCATGATCAACCTTTACTTTTTTTTGCTGCTAGGTAAAAAAAGAAATGAAAAATATACCCTTCTTTGCCAAAAGTAAGTAAAAAGAAAGCCAAAATAGTGAGACCTCTTCCAACTCAAAAGCCCAATCTTTCACACCACCTTAAAACAAAGAGAAACACACTAAACCTACAAATTCCAAAAGCAAAAGTGGTGCTAGTAAAAATGAACACTGATTCTGAAAGAGAAGATATGTTTTTCTATATGGATAAACAAAATGTGTCAAGCACCCTAGTGTTTGACCTTGAAAGTGATTCTAGTTCATCTTCTTTTGAATTCACTGACAAAATTAAAGGTTAGGGGATGGTCCCTATTGATATCGAAATAAAGGATGAAGTGGAACTCCAAGCCACCCTCTGAAAAAAGTCTATTTAGAAAATTATTAGAAGGGCAAGTAAATGCTAATTAGTAGTTGCAAGAAGAATTGAGAGCAAAGGAGCATGGCATCAGTGAATTGCATAGGTTATCTAGGTTGCTGCAGAAGAAATGAAGGAAGAACGAGAGGTAAATGGACAAGGAATGTTGTTGGCTATAGGGCATAACACTCCTTCCACTTTAGTTGGTCCTTCTAGCCATCATGTAGTCACACAAATCAATGGACCGCCCATTGAGTATTTGTTATGGAGGAGGAACAAAGAATAAGAATAATAAAAAAGAGGTGGGATGAGGAGGAGGAAATGGAGAAAATATTTGGAGAGAAGCTAAAAGGAAAATAAAAAGAAATTGATGAATTGAAGCAAAGAAAAGAAAAAATGATAGAACTCACTAGTCAAATCATGCAATGTAGACCTCTTGTGAAGCATTGGCATCGCTTGCCCTCTAATTTTGGTTTGCATTTTGTTTTAGCTTCTATAGTTTGGGGTTTTTTGTTATGTTTTGGTGTTTTTTGTAGCTTCTTGTTTCATTAGCATTCTGTCCTTCTACCACTAAGGAACCTATGTCTGGATTTCCTATTGCCATTCAGTAGTTACACAATGCATGGAAAATAATATAAATGTCCCCAATTCTTGGCCAAATTTGACACTTGGCCGATGGTTGAGGCTCGACAGTTATGGAAAGGAGAAGTAATGACAGATAGTGAAGTCTTATGGGTGTTTCATTTCAGATTTCTAGTGGCATATGGAAGGCTTTCAACATTGGCAGTCACATTGGAGCTTCCTTATGGCGATTCTCTTTGCCATCCACTCGAATGTTGGCATTATTCTCTGCTAGGTTGGCATTTTTACTCTCCACATTGAGGGGCGACTTGCAGTCACTTAGTATTTAGAATACTTTAGTGTTTGGGGAGAGGAAGGCCTTTCATGTTGGCCATAGAGACTACTAAAAAGGAATAGCACATTAGGAAGGGCAATGAAAAATGTGAATTTTGAGAGGAGAAGAGAGGTCAAATGCTTAGAGGAAGCAATAGGAGTCCAAATTAGAATTTTTGGTAATATGTCTATCAAGAGGCCGATTGTGGTGGCTGATATTGTGAGTAGATGAATAATTTATGTAGTTGAATGTGAAAAATACATTGTTCTAATTCATGTAAGGACTATTTCTTTGTAGGTAATGGATTCATGTCTCTAATCAATGATTTTAATTGTTTATATTGTTATTCCTCTCATTGATAGAATTTTACTTCTTGGAGTCTTGAACTTCCTATCATTATTGTGGGAAGTAGTGATCTTGAGTCTTTATTGAATTCAAATTTCATCTTGTGATTAGAATTGCTGCCATTATCTTGCTAGGGTACATACACCTTGTTTCTAACAGAAAAAAATCTTATTTTTTAGTTTATGTAACTTGTGAGTAACCCCCCATTTATGTTAGATACTATATAAAAGTTCTTTCTAGATTTTTAGGACACCTTGCTGAAAACTACAAGATCAACTTTGGGAATTTTATTTGCATGATTTAGTTGTTCCTTATGAATTGTATTGAAACCTCATTCTTTATACTGCGGATACACAAATCATAGCCCTCACTTCCTTCATCAGAAATGAGTATGATAGGGGAGTGCAGATGAGAAGACATCATGAAAGAGAGAAATCAATGGCTTTGGTAATCAAGGCAGAGGTGAAGGATCCTAGTGAGATTGATGATGGATGGTTTGGTTTACAAAAGGTTCCAAGTGTGGCCACAAAGATCCTCAAAGGTCAGAGGACAATTTATCCAGCTTATCAGGAGTTACTTAGAGAGAAAGGAAATATTGCATTTGACAGTTGTAAAATTAGGCACGGTAGGAATTGACATCCAAATGAAGAAAAAGAAACCAAATTCTTTGTATAATTTCGATACAGTAATAAGCAGTGGTCACAAGTACATAAATCTATTGAGAGTAATCGGACTGATATGGTTTCTATTTAGTCTCCATCCACCTCTTGTATGGTATACTATTCCCCATTAGACTAGCAAGTGACCATAAAAAGAAGAAGAAAATAGCAGGTGGGAGCACATAGAGGCTCAGAGAGGATTCTTCTTGAAGTAGAAGGAGGGACATGTTGATCCATATGACTTCAAGGGAACTACACTCATGCTTATATCTAGGGCCTAGTGTTTGATTTGTTTAGTTCCTTGTCTACTCAAGAGGACAACCAAATCTTTAAATTTGGAGGTGGTGATGAGCCCCGTAATTGCCTCTTTGTATCTCCTCTTTACTAGTTTCCTAGTGGAGATTGCAGCTAGGATACATACCACCATAGATAGGGCTCTAAGATAAAGCATGACAATAGTAAACCACTCTCCTCAAGACTAATGAGGATTCTTGCAAGGAATATTAGGGGCTTAAATGCCCCTAATAAGCGACTTCTCATCAAGAACTATCTTGATGGGGAAGACATTGATATAGTACTCCTACAAGAAACTATGTTTTCATAGGAACAAGGTCAAAAGATCTTTAAGAAATGGTGGGAATGGGACTCAACACTTGTCTCAGTGAATAGAGGTTCAAAGGATTGGCCATTCTTTGGAAGGAAACAAATGTGTCAAATGGATGTAGTAGCCAACGACAATAATTGGATTATGGGTAGATTTTTTAAATCCTTTGATGATAAGGATCTTTGGATCTTCTATATCTATGGTCCATGTAGAACCTCTCAAAAGAGTAAACTCTAGACCAATCTCAGCTAATGACTTAACAATATTGGGAAAGGAAGGATCATTATGGTTGGGGACTTCAATGCGGTGTTAATAGAAGATGAAAAGTTAGGTGGCATATCTCATCCCAACAAGTCTTTTGAGAACTTCAGAGACTTTTTCATTGATAATGGTCTTGTGGACTATCACCCCAAGAATGGTAGGTGTAGAGTAAAACTATATGTTTTAATTTTTGCTTGGTTGTAGCTCATTGTTTCTATAGTTTCTAAGTATCATGAATATTTTTGTATGTTTCATAGTTCTTAGTGTATCATAATGTATCAAGTTGTTTCCTTAGTGGAGTGTACCATGTATTGCTACCATGGGCCTTGGTGAAAAAGTTCCTTTTTATACATCTTGCATTTGGAAGTCACCAAGTGTCCTTTTGTTGCAGTAGTGGATAGTGCCACGTGTATTCCTTTTGATAAGCTTTTAAGGCACTGAAACACATGTGGTGCACCCAAGATGTTACAACATAGTTTTAAGATACAGTGAAGGCTACCAAGTGTTGCGCATAAGAGATGGTATAAAAGAAGCTTTGATGCTGTTGGAGTTTGCCACGTATATTTTTTGTAAGTTTCAGTTGCATGCGAGAGACAACAAGTGTCATCTCCACGGGGCTTTGAGAGGCTCTTTTAAAAGGCTTAAGTGACATGTGGAGAGTGCCATGTTAGTTTTGTTTCTTTAGGTTGATGTCACCATGTGTCACTTATTTATGTTAAGTTTGAAAGGTAATGAAATATATGGTGGGTGCTGCGAGGTAAATGTTGCAGTTTCTAAGTGGTGTGAAGAGTGACAAGTGTCATTGTCATGGATATTTGAGGCATAAAGGAGAGAAGCTTTTGGATAATCTGAGAGCACCAAGTGTCCCAGTTTTTATTCTCAGGTGATGCGATGTATCAAGAGATAAGTGTGGTAGTTGCGACAAGTGGTGGTATTCTGTATGTCCCTTTTATATTAGGAGGAAGATAAACATGTCACGGATAGTGACATCTATCCTATTTTGAAGACTAGTGGAAAGTGCCAAATGTCTCAGTATGAGGTTTCCAAATGCCACCATATGTTATTTTATAGGTATCACGGATGTTGCCAAGTGTTATAATTCCTGTTGCATCATTTAGTATCAGAAGCAAAGTAGTTGTTGTTGTGGATGGTGCCACATAATATATTTTGAATCTGTTTGAGAACTCACAGGTAAAGCTAGGTGTTGCAATAAAATTGTAAGTTACAGTGCCACATTTTCATTGCTCAACCAATCAAAACAAAGGAAAGATGCAGTTGTAGATTTAGGGAGATTTTTAGTGCCAATTCAAGTCCCAGTTGAGTTCCAGTTTTGTTCATGCCATTAAGATTTTGGTGGTTGAGGGTGATCTTGAGTCAAATTTTGGCTATAAAGAGAAGAAGATTTTGTAACACAGATATACAATATTGATTAAGAATTTAGAGTTGATTGTGTGTAGATTATATCATTTTGCCTTATTTTAATTGTTTCAAAGAGGGAAGGTGATATATTTGTGTATGTTTCTGTGCCTTTTGTATTTGATGAATTGTTAATGAAAGAAGCTCTATTTTGTGCCATTGGTGGTATTTTCTATCTCTGTATGAATATTCTGAGTTTGACCTTTGATTTTAAATTCATTTACAATCTATCTATGTTAATCATGCAACATTTGCTCTTTACTATAGTCGAATCATGTGAGTTTAGTCACTATGCTAATTACTAAAATACATTTAAATCAAGCACATTGCTATTGAGTTAGAAGTTTTGTTTATTGTATCTGTAATCTTATTTTTCTTTCCTTTACCTAAAACCTCATTAAAAATTGGAAGAGCCAGCTTCTTTAAAATCTGGAGGTTGCTTCAAGTGTCAAGTCCCATATTCTTGAAACTTCCCATGTTGGTGCTGAAATCTGCGGAATGTTATATATCAACAGTTTTTGGCATGCTTGGTGGGACCTTTCTTGAATTTTGATCAAGATCGTATGAACCAGAGAGCATTAAGGAATTAGAGTTGTTGACCAACAACAAGAGCACAGTCAACTACTAATCTAGGGATTTTATTGCCTCTATTAGCAATCACTCTAAGAAGAAGAGTAAATCAAGTAGCAACAATGTTAGGAACATTTGTGGTGGTACTTGCTCCACCACGAAATTATGCAAATTGGAAAAATAGTAGTCCCCTTGTTCTACCAATGACACCAAATACATGGGACCCAATTCCAGCTAATGCTTTGAAGGCCCTACCCAAATTTAGTGGAGAAGATTCCAAGGCACTAGGAGAGCATCTTCAAGATGTGTCATATGTGTGTGCAGTACATGTTATTACCGTAAAATTTTTTTCTATTAGATTGTTGGTGGCTTCTTTCAAAAGGAAGGCTCTAGATTGGTATAGGTCTTTGCCTACAAACTCTATATCCACTTGGGACCAACTTGAAGATGTCTTCTTTGCAATATTTAGTGAAAAGGGTGATAAATCATCTCCACTACAACAACTGATCACTATAAAGAGGGCACCGTAAGAATCTATAACAGACTTCAACACTAGGTTTCAAAAGACTTAGGACAGAATCTCGCTAGGCCACCATCTAGTATGCCTATTGTATTCTACCTCAAAGCTTTCAATTCTGATATCTCTATGATGATTCAGTCCCTAGGAGGGTAGACCCTGCCAGATGCATATGAGTGGCTGTAAGGGCTGAGAATAATCTGATAGATGTTGGAAAATTGCCTCTGAGGCCTCCCATGCCTATGTTCCCAAAAATTTCTATCCCCTTGCCTTAAGAAGTCCCTAATCCACCATTTGTACATGTATCCATCACTCTGCTTCATTATTTAGCTGCTCTCAACTCCTTGGGTGCCTCCATCTGGTAGACTCCGCTATTCCCTTCCTAGCTACCTTTGAGCCATTGATCTGCTCTAGATCTAACAGTGATTGTTTGGCTACACATGTTTATATTGAACCACCTTAACTTTGTTAATGGTGACTTAGCAAATGCTCCCAACTCATTATAAGGCTGAAATCGTGCCTTCCTAAATAGATTATTTGAAAGCTTCACATCACGGTGATCTACCGAGAAGAGCCTTCATTCTTCTATATTTTGATTTCCTTTACACTTACATTTAAATGACATCATCTTCAATCTCTGACTCACACTATACCCTGTGCCACCGTATTCCTACACTAATGGTTGAACCTTGCATCTGAAATGACTTGAAGCTGATGCTATGTTGTTGAAGATGGTTTCTTCATAATAGGTCGAGCACCTTATTTCCGAGATGTGCACCATGACTTATGTCTCAATCTTAATGTGTCCCTTAAACTATCACTAATCAAGTGAATAAAGAAACTAGGAAAAGAAACAAGAATTAGGACAATCCAACACATAAATGAAAAAGTTCATAATTGTATGCAAAAAATTGCATAACATGTTCTATCAAAGAGGCATCAATACAAGGTAGACCACTACAA
The DNA here is from genome assembly GCA_027924645.1 of Cunninghamia lanceolata. NCBI lineage: Eukaryota > Viridiplantae > Streptophyta > Pinopsida > Cupressales > Cupressaceae > Cunninghamia > Cunninghamia lanceolata. The sequence continues at coordinate 5,207,511 of BSBN01000643.1, forward strand.
ACAAATGCCTCATAAGGGACTATGAATGCATCATACTTACCAATGACCTTAGTGTACTCAATGATGTCTAGATATCCCATAATGTGGCTCTTCGTAAGGTGTAATTCTAACTCCTTGTGAAGTGAACAAATGAAGAACTCAGACTCATACCTTAGCTCGACATAGAAGCCATCAACTAAAGATACCTCTTTCAACTCATGCTCATGTGTAAGGGTTGTCCATAGGTGATCATGCAAGAGCCAAGGGCTGCTGCTCCAAATCAGAAAATCAGAGTCTCTATCATACCTTGTGATGGTGTCTTCTTCCTCCTTGAATCTTGCCATTAACGCTGTTCCATATTCACCATTCAAAGCTGATCCAATACAACATTCTCCATGGAAGGCATAGGCCTCAAAACTGATCCTTATGTCTGATATGAGATAATGAAAAGGACTTCTGTTATAACTCAGAAAATTAGACCTATCCATGTGTCTTGGAACTACCACTTCAATCTAATATCTTTCATGGATAATACTGTTGATCCATCTAGCTGAAGTAATATGGTGAAGTGAAGATAAAAGACTGCTATTATGCTTCAGAAAATCAGACCATACCTCATGTTCTAGAATGAAGTCATCATAATAATTAGCCCCTTCTTTCCTCATGAGTGAGAGCTTGTCAATTACATCAGGTCTATATGCTATCTCTAAATCAGCTTCCTCTATGGCATGAGTGAGGAATAAGTTATCATCAATCTTGGGCAAGGGGTGTCCATCAAAGTAGTGATTAGATTCTACTACTATATGATCTTCCAGGTGTAATTGAACCTCCACAACTATTGCTTCTTCTTCTTCCATAGGGGTTTCCATACCTTGCTCACTTCCCTTCTTATGAACCAAGTCCATCTCAAGGGTACCTACACAATTGTTTGATTCCATTCCAATATGATGTAGAGGTAAAGAAACAATGTTATTCAATGAATCTATACCTTGATGAATGACAGCCTCCATGATGGCATGTTCTTCATCCATATGATCCTAGTAAGGCCATATGTGATCCTCTAATGAAGCCCCTTCATACAAATCCTTGCTGGCATCTTCTAAGGATGGGTCTTCATCATGTATATACTACATCTCTTCCATCTCTGCTTCATGGAGCTGATGTGTATCTAGGGATTTGACCTCTTCAACATGTATAGATTAATCCTTGTTCTCTTGATGTGTATCACCTATATATTCATGAACTAGTTCATGGCTGATCATGTCGTCTTTATCATCATGAAGTGTCACGGGTTCTTCATGTGAATCATCTTCCTCATGGATGATCTTTGTAACAAAGACTATGTCTTCTCCTTGCATGTATGATTGAACACCAATAGTATGCCCTTCATAACCAATTGTAATCTCAAGTTCACTCTTAAAGGTATTATCATTTTCTACCTCTAGGTGCTCTTCTTCATAGGGCTGAAGTGAAACTGTGTCAATTTCTCCTCTAAGGCTACTAGTTGATCATTGGATGTCCTCACTATCAAATAATTTTTCATCATGCCACAAACCCTTCTTCTTGAAATTCATGTAGTCTTTGAAGCTGATCCTATTTTGCACATACTTAGGAAGAGCATCATATTCATTAACCAAGGCTGTCAAGTCTTCTTCTTTTCCCTCTTCATTAATCCTGGAGTCACCATGAATAGGCTACAAACCAAATGAAATAAATTCAACTTATGTTAACTAATTTTTATTTTCTTCAATTCTTGGCTCAACAAATCTTTTTGACAACTCATATGTTGCTAATGAAACATCCTGTTCCCTCCAAACAACCAACAAGTTAGATGACAACTGCTTATAGATATCATCCTTTTCATCCAAGATAAGAGACAAAAGAGTTTTCATTTCTGATTTAACATTTGCTACATGATATGTTGTGATTTTGGCAAAGAAACAATGGAAGACTTTGATAATTAAATGATCCAAAGCCAAATCCAACATGATGTTATTCAATCTCAATTTTGCAAATGATTCAAGTATGGTGACTCTCCTAGGAAAATGAAAATTTGTGACATCATCCAAGCCTTCAAAACTTTCCACCAATAATGAAAATATTTCTTTCATTGTGTCATCCTGATATGGAATGTTAGGAGTTGCAGTTCTTAGAATTTCACTTAAACAAGAAGTGATAACCAAGCTCACCTCATAATCTTTGTATCTCAACAACTTTGGCTTACCTAAGAAAGACACTATAGGAATCATAGCTTCTTGCAATACCTTAGAATGTGATTGATCCACCATGAGTAAACAATCCTCCACTTCCTTCAAAGTGTTGAGAAGTGCATAGTTGGACTGAAATGAATGTTCAAGTTTATTGCCTACTTTGAAAAGGCTTTCACTCAACTCTTCCTTGTTCAATGATGCCATCTCTTTGTAGTATTTTCTCCATAGCTCCTCTAGGGGTGTTGCCTAGTCTTTTAGAAAATTGATGGCTTCAGTTCTTCTTCAAAAACCCATAGGCTGGCAAGATCATAACTCTAATACCACTACATTATCCCCAACATGATCTTCCCTAAAATTTTGTACTTCAATTTTTCAAATTCTGCCCTAGATTTTTGTAATTTAGTTTTCTACTGAAAACCCTAGGTCTTGAGAAAACTGTTAAAGTTTTATTGTTTCATTCGATGTTCTAAAGTGCATATACATCATGTATATATACTGAGGAGTTGGTTCATAGTTATAAGGAGTTATATAGTTACAATGAACTGAATGAAATTGAACGAACCACCTAAACTTGACCAACACCGAAACTAACACCGATAGAACAATGTAGTAACGCTAACATTCCCCCCTTATTACATTGTTCCTACAATAGTACCAAGTGACCCTCCCTTAATGCTAAAAACTCAACAAAGCTGATTACATAGTATGAATACATATTTATAGAAGATCTTCTCCCAAAGAACAAATCCTGAACCAAGCAAGGCTCCATCATGCTGTCTCGTCTACCCTCAGAAAGGCATCGCTTCGAGCTATGTTCTTGAGCTCTTTAGTCCCAAGCTCTCAAATCACAGAGTCTTGAATTATTCGACAATGGCCCCTAAGAGATACGACAGATCTCTACCATGTTGTCTGGTGACCGCGAAAGGGTATAATTTAAGATCATATACTCTTTGAAGCTCGCTGGACAACAATCCATATTGAGCTCAACACCAAACCCCAAATCTGTCTCCAAAACAAAATCTTCACAAAACATACATTCTTCAAATCTGTCAGCTCCGTCAGCATAACAAAGAAAAACAAAACAACCAAAACTAAAAATGCTTCTCATGCAGAGCATCATCTCAAAGCAAGAAGCTAACTTGAGATGATGGTAAATCCTCCATCCTTTGATGCCGCCTACCTCTAATATGACCTTGCTTAAAGTGCATATCCACAGAAATTAATAGCCCCATCTGGTGGATCCTCATCTTCAATATCTAGTGGATCCTTATCATCTTCAATGGAAGCAAGATTTCCTTCATTTTTGAGCTTTCCTTTAAGAACATCACTCGCTCAAGTTCTACAATCCCAAGCTATGTGACCATTTTTCTTACAATAAAAACATTTGATTCTCTCTGATCTCTTGTAATTGCTTCTTGAAAATAATACTTTCTCCTGAGGATTGTCTTTTGAATCTTCTGTTGTTCTCTTCTCTTCTGATAGAAGAGCAGAATTCATACCTTCTAGAGTTTGTGAAGATATTTGATTGAGAGTAAAAACAACATTGTTGTATTTTGAAGGCAAGCTATTTAATAGGTGGCCCTAGCATCATCATCATCTACTGTAACCTTAACCTCTACTAGCTGTCTAATGAGAGACTGCAAGTTACTTATATGATTTGACATTGTGATTCCATCTTCCATCTTAAATTGAAATAATTGAAGTTTTAGAGAAAATTTTGCATTAACGGCTTTTGCTCCAAACCCTTTATTCAGATTATCCCAAATTATGGCTGATGATTTATCCAAATCAATATGGTGCAATTCGGTGTCAAAAAGGGCAAGACCAATTATAGCCTTGGCTTTATCATCTCTACTACTCCAATCTAATAACTTATTTGCATCTGTAGGTGCTTTTTCCTTTCCACTTACTATTGCCCATAAATTCGTATTCATTAGTTGCATTTGAATTTTCATTCTCCAAGTATGAAAATTGGAACCAAAATACTTGTCTAATGGGATCTCCATTTTAGATAATACTCAAAAAATTAACTTCTTACTCAGACTTAAATATATTTGCTTATAAAGTTTGCACTTCATGCACACTTCAATACATACCAATTTGAGATGATAATGGATATCCACTTCTCTTTGATTGCCGAGTTTTGCAGACTATATCTTCAAACCATAAGTATCCTTCTTTTTGATTTGCAACAGCTCCTCAGCAAATTGTTTCATGCCCTCAAATGGCTTCAGCCCTCACACTCCATCGACTCTCCTCTACACCAGCAACTCCACTCATCTCTCATGCATAGGCATAGAGTTAACAATTTGTTTATACTGCACGGAGGATCAAAACCCTGATTGCAAATGCCGTCTGTATGCTGGTTTATCTGGGCCTTCTGATTGTTATAGCAATCTATTGTTGATGGAGATACTTGACCTTTTTAATCCTTTCTACAGGAGCATCCCGATAGTTCGCATCATGATCACCATGTATAAATCTGACATAGCAATTTCAAAAATTTTCTTTTCCTTATGCGCCCTCTCCACAGTTCTTTTCAACAGCTTCCTTCTAACACTTTTCCTCCCACGGTCATCCTGCTACACTGAACAATCTGCATCAACCTTTAGAATCCTCACGCTCTGATACCAAATGAGAAAACTGTAAAAGTTTTATTGTTTCATTCAATGTTCTAAAGTGCAGATACATCATGTATATATACTGAGGAGTTGGTTGATAGTTATAAGGAGTTATACAGTTACAATGAACTGATGAAACTAAACGAACCACCTGAACCTGACCAACACCGAAGCTAACACCGATAGAACAATGTAGTAATGCTAACAGGCTGCTATAAAAAAAAATCAGACTTAAAGCAAATATGAATTCACCACATAAAATGCCTTTGACTTAATGAAAATTATCATCAACCCATTCACCCAAGCATGAGGGTCAATCCTATCATGAATATACATGCAAATCTTGGAATAACATATCATAAATGCAAGATGAGTAGCCTACTAGAACAATATTAGATCTGCAACTATATATATTTCTAAGAGTATAAAATATGGCTTATAATAATGTCAAATGAAAGGATAAATAGCCCATCATACAAGTAGACATCAATGCAAACAATCACATACCAAACTTATGCAAAAACAAACTCCAATGAAGGATGAATGAAAAAATATAAGTTTGCTGTAATAAATCTTCATAAACCCTAGTTCCAAGGAGCCCCTAGAATGGTTCATTGTCCCTCTAATCTGATTCGCTTCTTTTTTGAACACTTATGAATAATTTTCTGACCTTAAAGATGATTCGCTGACCTTCAAACTACCTTAAAGGATGATTCGCTTTCCTCTATGACTGATTTGCTACCCTATATCAGCTGCCATGAACTTGGAATGATATCTTCAATGAGTCTCCAAAGGAATCTGCAATTACCAAAGATAACTTCTTGAAATGCACAATTAGAAGAATGGGGTCATCTCCATTCTACCTGAAGGGGTCATCTCCTGAATGCTAAGTAGAAACCAAACACCAATCTATAAAAATTAGAAAGAATCTATTATTGATCATGATCCCTAACTGGCGCTCAAGATCTCCCTTTTATACATGTTTGAAATCATACAAAGAAGGAGGTTGGTGAGCATAAGTGTGGGTCGACCAGCATAAGGGTAGGTTGGCCAGAGAAGGATGCAGGTTGGTCTAGGCATAAAAAATCATTTCCAAGTTAGTTGTACTACCGCAATATGGTGTGTTTCACAGAATATGAAGTAAACAGAATTAAGTAGTATAGTGCATAACACAGAGCATGAAATTATAACAGCATTGCACAGAATAAAGCATTGTTCCCATTCATTGAATATATCAGTATTACACTACAATGTTACAACGCTATGGGGTCCCCCTGACTACAAAGTATTAAGCCAATATATAACTTGGCCAAGGTTGGTTGAGATACCAACCGTTGGCAACGACTCTATAACTATCCAATTGTCAGAGTTAATTCCTGATAACACTCCTAACATAACAACACTAATTAATTATATGATTATTTACTTGGCCGACTACAACCGACTATAATTATGACCGACTACATCATATGCCCCACAAAATTAGTCATCTTCCAGACGACAGAAAACCATCAAGTGACATTAAGTATGCTTTTTCCGACAACAATACTGAAGTAGGAGCTATGTAAAAGTAGAACCAACACATTTGGAACACCTATCAGTAGACCAACCAACCAAGTGACCCAATCTGATAGCACACTGAATGCTGCGAATGTTGCACCCCATTGCTCAATGGATCAAGAAAGTACTAATTTGATGGGGGTTTGGGGGCAACGCCCCCAATGGGGTCGAGGGGCAGCGCCCCTCGCGGGGGTTTGGGGGCAGCGCCCCCAGCTGGGTCGAGGGGCAGCGCCCCTCGCGGGGTCTGGGGGCAGTGCCTTCAAAATAACAAGCCCAAAATAACACCTTCAAAACCATTCGGATCTTCATTGCGCACATCATTTTTCTAACAAAATTGAACACTCATCTGTAATCTTCTTGCCCTTGTCTATTATCCAATTTTGAGTGCCAAAGTGCCGATGCTGAGCGGATGCTTTCTTTTCCCCCGATGGTCGACCTCAAGAATGCCAAGAGAATGCAAGTACGGATGAAAATGCCACTTCAAAACTGATAAGTATGGTTTGGTACGGCCCTCCTCTTTGAATGCTCAGTTCGGCCTAGTACGGCCAAGTATGGCCTTTTTTCTACTACTGGCCGTACGTTCTGCTGGTCGTACGGCATACGACTCAACCGTACTACATATGGTGTGACTGTATGTTCTGCTGCTAGTTGTACGGCATACGACGTACGACTCAACCGTACTACGTACGGTGTGGCTGTACGTTCTGCTGTTGGCCGTACGCCATACGCCGTATGACTCAGCCGTACTACCGTAATATGGTGTGTTTCACAGAATATGAAGTAAACAGAATTAAGTAGTATAGTGCATAACACAGAGCATGAAATTATAATAGCATTGCACAGAATAAAGCATTGTTCCCATTCATTGAATATATTAGTATTACACTACAATGTTACAATGCTGTGGGGTCCCCCCGACTACAAAGTATTAAGCCAATATATAACTTGGCCAAGGTTGGTTGAGATACCAACCGTTGGCAACGACTCTATAACTATCCAACCATCAGAGTTAATTCTCGATAACACTCCTAACATAACAACACTAATTAATTATATGATTATTTACTTGGCCGACTACAACTGACTACAATTATGACCGACTACATCATCCCCCCCACAAAATTAGTCATCTTCCAGACGACAGAAAACCATCAAGTGACATTAAGTATGCTTTTGCGAACAACAATGTTAAAGTAGGAGCTGTGTAAAAGTAGAACCAACACATTTGGAACACCTATCAGTAGACCAACCAACCAAGTGACCCAATCTAATAGCACACTGAATGCTGCGAATGTTGCACCCCATTGTTCAATGGATCAAGATAGTACTAATTTGATGGGGGTTTGGGGGAAATACCCCCAACAAGGTCGAGGGGCAGCGCGCCTCGTGGGGGTTTGGGGGCAGCGCCCCCAGTGGGGTTGAGGGGCAGCGCCCCTCACGGGGTCCAGGGGTAGCGCCTTCAAAATAACAAGCCCAAAATAACACCTTCAAAACTATTCAGATCTTCATTGCGCACATCATTTTTCTAACAAAATAGAACACTCGTCTGCAATCTTCTTGCCCTTGTCTATTATCTAATTTTGAGTGCCAAAGTGCCGATGCTGAGCGGATGCTTTCTTTTCCCCTGATGGTCGACCTCGACAATGCCAAGAGAATGCAAGTACAGATGAAAATGCCACTTCAAAACTGACAAGTACGGCTTGGTACGGCCCTCCTCTTTGAATGTCCAGTTCGGCCTAGTATGGCCAAGTACGGCCTTTTTTCTACTGCTGGCCATACGTTCTGTTGGTCGTACGACGTACGACTCAACCGTACTACGTACGGCATGACCGTATGTTCTGCTGCTAGTCATATGGCATATGACGTATGACTCAACCGTACCACGTACGGCATGGCCGTACGTTCTGCTATTGGTCATACGCCATACGCCGTATGACTTAGCCGTACTACTGCAATATGGTGTGTTTCACAGAATATGAAGTAAACAGAATTATGTAGTATAGTGCATAACATAGAGCATGAAATTATAACAGCATTGCACAGAATAAAGCATTGTTCCCATTCATTAAATCTATCAGTATTACACTACAATGTTAAACGCTGTGGGGTCCCCCCGACTACAAAGTATTAAGCCAATATATAACTTGGCCAAGGTTGGTTGAGATACCAACCATTGCCAATGACTCTATAACTATCCAACCATCGGAGTTAATTCCCGATAACACTCCTAACATAACAACACTAATTAATTATATGATTATTTACTTGGCCGACTACAACCGACTACAATTATGACCGACTACATCATCCCCCCACAAAATTAGTCATCTTCCAAACGACAAAAAACTATCAAGTGACATTAAGTATGCTTTTGCCGACAACAATGCTGAAGTAGGAGCTGTGTAAAAGTAGAACCAACACATTTGGAACACCTATCAGTAGACCAACCAACCAAGTGACCCAATTTGATAGCACACTGAATGCTGCGAATATTGTACCCCATTGTTCAATGGATCAAGATAGTACTAATTTGATGGGGGTTTGGGGGCAACGCCCCCAACAGGGTCGAGGGGTAGCGCCCCTCGCGGGGGTTTGGGGGCAGCGCCCCCAACGGGGGTCTGGGGGTAGCGCCCCTCGCGGGGTCCGAGGGCAGCGCCTTCAAAATAACAAGCCCAAAATAACACCTTCAAAACCATTCAGATCTTCATTGTGCACATCATTTTTTTAACAAAATCAAACACTCGTCTGCAATCTTCTTGCCCTTGTCTATTATCTAATTTTGAGTGCCAAAGTGCCGATGCTGAGCGGATGCTTTCTTTTCCCCCGATAGTCGACCTCGAGAATGCCAAGAGAATTCAAGTACAGATGAAAATGCCACTTCAAAACTGACAAGTACGGCTTGGTACGGCCCTCCTCTTTGAATGCCCAATTCGGCCTAGTACGGCCAAGTACGGCCTTTTTTCTACTGTTGGCCGTACGTTCTGCTGGTCGTACGGCGTACAACTCAACCGTACTACGTACGACGTGACCGTATGTTCTGCTGCTAGTCATATGGCGTACGACGTACAACTCAACCATACTACAAACGGCGTGGCTGTATGTTCTGCTGTTGGCCGTATGCCATACGCTGTACGACTCAGCCGTACTACCGCAATATGGTGTGTTTCATAGAATATGAAGTAAACAGAATTAAGTAGTATAGTGCATAACACAGAGCATGAAATTATAACAGCATTGCACAGAATAAAGCATTGTTCCCATTCATTGAATATATCAGTATTACACTACAATGTTACAACATTGTGGGGTCCCCCCAACTACAAAGTATTAAGCCAATATATAACTTGGCCAAGGTTGGTTGAGATACCAACCGTTGGCAACGACTTTATAACTAGCCAACCGTCGGAGTTAATTCCTGATAACACTCCTAACATAACAACATTAATTAATTATATGATTATTTACTTGGTCGACTACAACCGACTACAATTATGACCGACTACATCAGCCACCATAAAGGAAATTAGTCTAGAGTTGGCCAACATCAAGAATAACATGTATCTGCTTATGGGAAACATATGTAGAGTGACCCAACATCATTAATAAGTGTAATATAGCAGCCATTCCCAAAAAAGAGGCATGACATATTTCTTAGAAGACCAAGGGCTTGATTAAACTCATGACACAAAAATAAAGTCAAATGTGTTGTGACGTCATCACAACATCGCCCCATAGAATGGGGACCCCTCTCCTTTGAAATTTTTGGTTGGACTTTGTTTTGTTTTAGTTATCACCCAGTTTGAGGTTGCCCTGAGTGGAAAGTTTGTTAATGATTCAAGGATGTTGCATTTTAAGGTAGTGAGTTCATAAATCAACTGTAGAGGTTCAATAAAGCAAGCTTACTCGGGATCCAAATTGTGAGTCGAGACTAGGTGAGATTAAAAGGTCTCAAATTAGGAATTTTGGGATGTAGGTGTAGGATGTCCGCCTAGGCACTTATCGGTCATCCAAGCTTTCCAAATCATGCGCAGCCATGTTGAGGTCTTCTCTAGGCTCGTCGGTCTATTAAGGTAGTGTGAATCAAGGTAGAGGTAATCATATTTTTTCATAAGCATATCTAAAGGCCCGCCCAAGTGGACTTTCGTTGTCCTATTGCAAAGCATAGATTTTGAATTACACATGGTTATGCTCGAATTCCCACCTAACTAGACTTCTTGGGATGCTTCACAAATCTAAACATTTGACATTATACATGACACTTGAAAAAGTCCGCCTAGGCGGTGATTTCAAGCCACTTTGCAAAGTTGGAAATTCAACGATATGATTCGAGAGTCTGTTCATTCATGAGCATGCATTACAAACTTGTTACCTTATTTTGATTCAAACATCCACTGAATCTTTTCTGAGTATGGAGTAACAGGAGATACGTTCATTACATGCCAAAATTTCCGCTCAGCCTGACATAGTCTTATTCGCATAGCATTATAATGGCCGTTGCAATGATTCTCATTCATTCTTAATGGTTTTCAGAAACGCATTATCATTTCCTGGTCATTCATGATGATTAACCTACTTGTTTTGTGGGCACGTTCACACATCATATATGCTATGTTTGAAGCATTCAAGAGTCCTCTTAAGAAGATAATTGATGAAAGCTTATTATGCATGTTTTTTAGCTTATATGTGCAGGTCCAAAATCCCCATTTTGAACACATATTCCTGATCGGCTCACATAGTAATTTTTTTTTTATGCATAGCATATCCAATAGTCCGCTTATATCCCTTTGGCACATTTTTTACCCTCCCATGCAAAATGTGTGTATGTTAATATGCCTTGCATTGCAAATTCAACATGCATCTGTTCAAAGTCTGCACCAATCATCCTAAGTGCACATTTGGAGGAGGTTGGTATTGATAAGTCATCCGAAATTATACAAGACACATAAATATCTGCTTGAGCACCAGATGATAATTGGTTTGCAAAAAGTAAGTTTTGTGCTATGTATAGAACATCTGAAGATCCTCTAGAGAGAAATTGGGGGATACGTTTGCACTTCACGTAAGATCATCATTTTTTATACAATTTGGAAATTTCTACCCAAAATCTAGAGCACATATCTTCATAAAGTTGATGTCACAAGCCTTGCTAAAGACTTATTATTTTCAAAGCATCCAAAGCACACTTTTTAGGTGGTCTTGTATTAGAATGTTTCTCGACTTATGCATGAAAACATAGAATCAGTGCCTGGGGTGCATATTAAAGGAAGGTCGTGCATTTTCCAAACCCAAATGTTATGTATAAAAAGAGTGCTCCAAGACTCACTTTTGTAATTGGTGAACTTGAATATGCAAACCTATCTAAAATTCCCCCCCAGGAAAAATTCCAATTTACCTTTACATTGTAAACTCCTATACATAGACAACCAAGATCAATACTTGAAATCTTGTAAGTTATTTGAATAAATGATAGAAAGATTCGTAATGAAATATTGTTAATGATTATCATCTTTGCAAATTGATGGTTGTTTCTCTTTTGTAGGTGATGAAAATCTGCAAAGGAGAATAGCGAGATCTTGCGCAAGAGAAGTTCAAAGCAGGAGGAGTATTGTTCAAGAACAATCAAAGAGGAAGATATCATCGCCAAATGGAGGAATTTCCACATCAAGATCTTATTTGTGTAAAGGAGATAACTTCATATTTCCAAAGGGAGAGCATCACTTCACCATGCATGAGAAGAAGTTCACTTCTAGAGGTTCAAGTCAATCCAAAGTCATCCATTCCATGTGCCAAGCAGGGAGAGAGAGCATCTATCATCTGTGGGTCCACTCCGGTAGTCATGAACAAAGACATCTTCCACTTGCACTATCTAGAGCTAAAATCTAGCAAGTACATGAAGACAAGAAAGTTGAGAAGAGAAATGAACAACCTCATCACAAATCCATAAATTATACAATTGCATGAAACACAACAAGAAGAAATTCTAAATTTCCCAAGTCGCAAGTTTGAAGAGGTCATGTTCCAAAGGTGAAAATTTGAAGATTCAAAGACTACTTCGAAAGATGACAAGATTTGGGAAAATATTTTGAGCAATATGAACACCAAGAAAAATCAAACCAGTTTACTCGATGCTGAGGTGGCATGTGCACAATATTATCCGATCACGGTCTGCCACATAATCAGTCCACATTCAATGTTCTAAAAATAGCAATTTTTGTAACTAACTGCCTTGTTGTCAAAATCTAGGCCATTGATTCTCAAATCAATCCTGGCCATTCATGTAATTTTGAAGCCTATATAAGGCCCATCTCCTTCATTTGTAAAGGAGATTATTAGAGAGAGAGTAGTAATCAAGTAGTAGGAGTAGATGCTTTAGAAGTAGATAAGAGGAGACTCTTCGAAGTCATGGAAGAGACATATGAAATTGTTGTAAAAATGCATTTCCAAAATCAATACAAGCTCATTGTTGGCTCACATGGTGATTTTGTGACGGGGTGTTAGCATGGTTTCTAATTCTAAAATATGAAGGAGAGATGTTTCCAAGTAGAGTAGAATTAGATTAGAAGTGCATTTATGTAATGAATATATGTACAGATATTTGATGAATTCTTCTTGGTTCATACTTTTTGTGGATTGCCGATGGTGATTTGCGGTGCAAAGTTACCCTGAACCACATTTGTTTTAGTTTGGTTGTGGATGCTCATTTAAGTTGCACCATCAGTGGGTGTTTGGATGGAGGTTTATGACATGAAAATCATATGATTACCTTTGGAGATTACACCTACTTTGTGTAGTTGTTGGTTCCATGGCGAAGCGAAGTTTGGTTTTATGAGCAATTTGTCTATCTTGGCATATTTCATTGTCCTTAGGATATATTTCTAAACCCTTGTCCTTTTGTATTTACTTTTCATAGTTGTTTTTTAGGAGTTCCATTTCACAAGAGGGAGAATAAGATATTTGATTGGAAGAAGGAGTAAATTTAGGGTAAGTCCCTTTGTGAGTTTCAGCAAAATCACATCAACTATTGAGTCTATCCATTGCAAGTCAGCACTTGACATATCTGGAACCTTGGATTTGTCTCATTAAATCACATTGTTTAGCCTTTGAGAGACTTTGTTCAAGAGAGGATAGAATACCTCGGTATTTTATTTTGAGTTTGCATGTGCATAAAAACACATCAACAGAATTGGCACTAGAAGGAGGGCCAACAACGAACTGCTCCATTTGTTCCAAGCATACTAAAGATATTCTAGTGTTTTATCATTCATTGCTCTATCATCCACCACTTTTATGCATGCTTCTCCTCATATTGCTTGACAAAATTCAACAAGGAGGAGGCCAACATGAAGAATTTCATACATCTCAACTCAGAATAAGAGGGCATTAACGAGGAATTGCATTGCTTCTTTCACTCTGAGCATGCGAACAAACTCCAAATTGTGGAATTGGAACTTAGTGAGCTTTCCAAGATAAATTTGAGATTTAATAGATCTCTTTTATGCCAAAAATTCAAAAACAAAAAAATATAAAACTTCAAAAACCCAAAAAATAAAAAAATACCCAAATAAGGATGGATTTCTCACCACACGTGAAGCAGTTTCATGGTTGTGGGCAGCAATATGATCATCCTCAAGATGATATTCTTCAGCTCTGGTGGAATTTGAATGGACAACTCTATCCTAAGAGTTTGGATGACTTTGCATCAAGGAATGGATGTAGAATTCACGAAACCAATGGACATGAGGAGCTATATTGCCTAATGTTCTTATCAAGGATGGAATTAGCATTACAAGGAAAAATTTCTATTTCACATGTACATGAGCCAATTGTTTTTACAAAGGTGGTTCCTGATGTTGATTTAAGAGAGTTCTTCATAAGGTGGTTTCAACTGTAGAGGTTCGATAGAACAAGCTTACTCGAGATCCAAATTGTGAGTCAAGACTAGGTGAGATTAAAAGGTCTCATATTAGGAATTTTGGGATGTAGGTGTAGGATGTCCACCCAGGCACTTATTGGTCATCGAAGCTTTCCAAATCATGCACAACCATGTTGAGGTTTTCTCTAGGCCTATCAGTCTATTAAGGTAGTGGGAATCGATGTACAGGTAATAATTTATTTTCATGAGCATATCTAAAGGCATGCCCAAGCGGACTTTCATTGTCCTATCACAAAGAATAGATTTTAATATACATGACACTTGAAAAGGTCCACCCAGGTGGTCTTCTCAAGTCACTTTGCAAAGTTGGAAATTGAACGATATGATTCAAGAGTCCATTCGTTCATGAGCATGCATTACAAACTTGTTACCTTATTTTGATTCAAATGTCTGCTAAGTCTTTTCTGAGTATGGAGTCACAGGAGATACGTATGTTACATGCCAAAATTTTTGGTCGGCCTGACATAGTCTTATTCACAAAGCATTATAAAGGCCATTGCAATGATTCTCATTCATTCTTAATGGTTTTCACAAACGTGTTATCATTTCCTAGTCATTCATGATGATTAACCTGCTTCTTTTGTGGACACGCTCGTGCATCATATATGCTATGTTTGAAGTATTCAAGAGTCCTCTTAAGAAGATATTCGATAAAAGCTTATTATGCATGTTTTTTGGCTTGTACATGCAGGTCCCAAATCCCCATTTTGAACACATATTCTTGATCGGCTCGCATAGTAAAAAATTATTTTTTATTTATAGCATATCAAATAGTCCACTTATATCCCTTTGGCACATTTTTTACCCTCCCATGCAAAAGGCACGTATGTTAATATACCTTGCATTGCAAATTCAACACGCATCTATTCAAAGTCTACACCAATCATCCTAAGCGCACATTTGGAGGAGGCTGGTATTGATAAGTCATCTGCATTATACAAGACATATAAATATCCACTTGAGCACAAGATGATAATTGGTTTGCAAAAAGTAAGTTTCATGCTATGCATACAACATCTGAAGATCCACTAGAGAGCACTTGGGGGATACCTTTGCACTTCACAGAAGATGATCAATTTTCATACAAGTTGGAAATTTTGGCCCAAAATCCAGAGCACATATCTTCATAAAGTTGATGTCACAAGCCTTGCTAAAGACTTATCATATTCAAAGCATTCAAAGCACACTTTTTGGGTGGTCTTGTATTAGAATGTATCTCGACTTATGCATGAAGACATAGAATCAGTGCCTGGGGTGCATATTAAAGGAAGGCCATGCATTTTCCAAACCCAAATGTTATGTATAAAAATAGTGCTCCAAGACTCACTTTTGTAATTGGTGAACTTGAATATGCAAGCCTATCTAAAATTTCCCCCTAGGACCAATTATAATTTGCCTTTACATTGTAAACTCCTATACATAGACAACCAAGATCAGCACTTGAAATCTTGTAAGTTATTTGAATAAATGATAGAAAGATTTGTAATGAAATATTGTTAATGATTATCATCTTTGCAAATTAATGGTTATTTCTCTTTTGTAGCTGATGAGAATCCACAAAGGAGAATAGCGAGAGCTTGCGCAGGAGAAGTTCAAAGCAGGAGGAGTATTGTTCAAGAACAGTCAAAGAGGAAGATATCATCACCAAATGGAGGAATTTCCACATCAAGATCTTATTTGTGCGAGAGAGATAACTTCATATTTCCAAAGGGAGAGCATCACTTCACCATGCATGAGACGAAGTTCACTTCCAGAGGTTCAACTCAATCCAAAGTCATCCATTTCATGCACCAAATAAAGAGAGAGAGCATCTATCATCTATGGGTCCACTTCAGCAGTCATGAACAAAGACATCTTCCACTTGCACTATCCAGAGCTAAAATCCAACAAGTACATGAAGACAAGAAATTTGAAAAGAGAAATGAGCATCCTCATCACAAATCCATAAATTATACAATTACATGCAAGACAACAAGAAGAAATTCTAAATTTCCCAAGTCACAAGTTTGAAGAGGTTATGTTCCAAAGGTGAAAATTTGAAGATTTCAAGACTACTCCAAAAGATGACAAAATTTGGGAAAATATTTTGAGCAATATGAACACCAAGAAAAATCAAACCAGTTTGCTTGATGATGAGGTGGCATGTGCACAACATTATCCAATCACGGTCTACGAATTCATCAGTCCGCATTCAATGTTCTAAAAATAGCAATTTTTGTAACTAACTACCTTGTTGTCAAAATTTGGGCCATTGATTCTCAAATCAATCCTAGCCATTCATGTAATTTTGGAGCCTATATAAGGTCCATTTCTCTCATTTGTAAAGGAGATTATTAGAGAGAGAGAGTAGGAATCAAGTAGTAGGAGTAGATGCTATAGAAATAGATTAGAGGAGACTCTTCGAAGTCATGGAAAGACATGAAATTGTTGTAAAAATACATTTCCAAAATCAATACAAGCTCATTGTTGTCTCACATGGTGATTTTGTGTGATTACGGGGTGTTAGGATGGTTTCTAATTCTCAAATATGATGGAGAGATGTTTCCAAGTAGAGTAGAATTAGATTAGAAGTGCATTGATGTAATGAATATATGTAAAGATATTTGATGAATTCTTCTTGGTTCATACTTTTTGTTGATTGCCGATGGTGATTTGTAGTACAAAGTTAGCCTAAACCACATTTGTTTTAGTTTAGCTGTGGATCTCATTGAAGCTGCACCATCAATGGGTGTTTGGATGGAGGTTTATGACATGAAAATCATATGATTACCTTTGGAGATTGCACCTACTTTGTATAGTTGTTGGTTCCCATGGCGAAGCGAATTTTGGTTTTATGAGGAATTTGTCTATCTTGGCATATTTCATTGTCCTTAGAATATATTTCTAAACCCTTGTCCTTTTGCATTTTCTTTTCATAGTTGTTTTTTAGGAGTTCCACTTCACAAGAGGGAGAATAACATATTTGATTGGAATAACCTGAGTAAATTCAGCATAACTCCCTTCAGGAGTTTTAGCAAAATCACATTAACTACTGAGTCTATCCATTACAAGTCAAGACCTGACATATCTGGAACCTTGGAGTTGTCTCATTGGATCACACTGTTTAGCCTTTAAGTGACATTGTTCAAGAGAGGATAGAATACCTCGGTATTTTATTCTGAGTTTGCATGTGCATAAAAACACATCAACAGAATCGGTGCTAGAAGGAGGGCCAACAATGAACTGCTCAATTTGTTCCAAGCATACTAAAGATATTCTGGTGTTTTATCATTCATTGATCTATCACCTGTCACTATTATGCACGCCTCTCCTCATACTACTTGACAAAATTCAACAAGGAGGCCAACACAAAGAATTTCATACATCTCAACTTAGGATAAGAGGACTTAAACAAGGAATTGCATTTCTTCTTTTACTCCGAGCACACAAACAAACTCCAAATTGTGGAATTAGAACTCAGTGAGCTTTGAAAGATAAATTTGAGATTTACTAGATCTCTTTTATGCTAAAAATTCAAAAAAAATATATAAAACTTCAAAACCCCCCCCCCCAAAAAAAATACCAAAATAAAGATGGATTTCTCACCACACGTGAAGCAGTTTCATGGTTGTGGGCAGCAATATGATCATCCTCAAGATCATATTCTTCAGATTTAGTGGACTTTGAATGCACAACTCTATCCTAAGAGTTTGGATGACTTTGCATCAAGGAATGAATGTAGAATTCACGAAACCAATGGACACGATGAGCTATATTGCCTAACGTTCTTATCAAGGATGGAATTAGCATTACAAGGAAAAACTTATTTTTCATATGTACAAGAGCCAATTGTTTCTACAAAGGTGGTTCCTGATGCCTTATTTGATGAAAGAGAGTTCTTCATAAGTTTTAAGGAAATGATCAAGAAAAGACTAAGTATTGAGAAGGACTTGCCTGCCGAAGAAATGTTGATCCTAGGTGGTTGGTGTAGGATTCATAACACCACTCATTCAGAAATTACATGTTTATCTTATCAGGGAGCTGTTCATCAAGTGAAGGATGATTTAGGTTGGAAGAAGAATCCAAAGTACAATTTAGATTAGACGACTTGTGGAGCAAATGTCTTCAAGAAATTAATTCACCACCCAAAGAAGAAGATGTTCCCATGCTATTTACTAATGAAGGTGGCACAAGTGGACTTGATACTCAAGTGGAAGGTCCATTTGCATACCTTCTTCCAAGTAAGAATGAACCTCCCACTAAAAAAGTTGCAAAAGGAATAGAAGATGTCCGAATAAAGATAAGTGCTAAACAAGATGTTGATTCTTGCATCGAAGAAAAAAGTGAATCAAGTTCATTACAAGAAGAAGAATTCCTTACTGCATACTCATTCATGTAAATCTATAAGAGATTATTAAAGGTGAATTGCAAGAGGTTGCAAGAGTCATTGAAAGAGATGGTAATCATGAAGATATGCTACAAGCCATCATCCACAAGGCTGACAATCAAGTGCAATTCAAAGGGGCGCTCGACACTCTCATAGATGAAGTACAGTCAAACCTATGCCAAAATGATCAAGTCGAAGAAATGGAGGCCAAATATATAAAACAATTCAAATTGATACTAGATCCATTGCTGAAAATCTACGATGAATTAATAGGTGAAATGTTCCATGCTTCTGAATTTCCATTATTTTCACCTTTTCATTTTGATATGCCCATTATTGATTATAATGTTGACTTGCATGTTGTGGATGCGAGTGGTATGATTCATCACCAACTTTGACCTCCTGACACATTGATAAGTGACAAACGAGAATTACTACTTGGGGATGAAGACCACCAGGTTGTATCTTTCCTTACTCCTAGTGATGAAGATTACGAATTTGAAGACCATGAATTTCCAAATTGTGAATGTGAAGAGTATGAATTTGATTATGGAAGTTTTGGAAAAACAACTTGCATATGGATTAATCATGGTCTGAGTGAGTCGCTACAACTGGTGATTTTGTGCAAACTTTTTTTTGAATTCAATGATTCTGTTGTGAGAGAATTTTTCTTTGAATTCAAGGATAAATTTGCCAAAATATGAACTATCACATGTGCCTTATTGTTGCTTTTCATTTTGAGGAACCATTTGAGGTCTTGTATATATTTGGGTCTTTTGAGTCGTGTCTACTCTTAGTACATGGCTTTCTTAGAGTAGGTTTTCCTTTCTATTTCTTTCGAGTAGTTTACCGTGTTTCATTAGTCTTTAGTTTAGTTTGCTTTCCATAGCTTAGGTTGTTGCTTTAGTTTAGATTCTTTTGTGGGTTTCTCATTGGTGAAATGGGCATTGTTATCTTTTAAAGCACATTTAGCCTAATTCTTATCCAGTCTTAGTTCATTTCTTTAATAAATGTTCATGAAATTCTTTGGAATATGAGGATGATTTTCTTTAGCTTTATTAACTAGCTAAAATTTGTACTTGACTTGGAAAGGAATCCTATATTGTGTCTTGACACTAACATTTTGTAATTGTCATGTTTAAAATGCCAAATCTTAATCTAGTATTAACCTCTTAGTTTTCCTTTGAGAAACTTGCGTTAGATGGATGGATTCATTGTGGACTCCATTGTTAGTGTTTGAATAGCATGTTGCTTGTTCTAGGAAGATAAATCGATTGTTTAGAACAACTTGAATTGTTTTGAGATCTTATACGTATTCACACTTTTAAAATCTAGAGGTACTTAAGTGAATCTTTGTGATCTTGCATTAAGTGAAAAAACTAAAGGTCCACCTTTTCCGCCATCATAAGTCCACACCTAGCTAGTTGAGTTATCACAGGTAGCGGTACTGCATTGTACTCTACCAAGTAAAAGCTTATTGAAAATCAAAAGAAAGAAAAAAGATATGAAAAGAAAAATCACAAATCACACACTATAACTTAGATGGACAATCGAGTAATCTTTACCAGGGCTATGGGCGCCTAACCAGTAGTAGGGCTCTACTTGATTGGAATTACAATACAAACCTGTTGGGGCTATAGATGCTTGCTGGCAGTGGGGCCATGTCTAGGTAGTTCATGAGGTGTGTACGAATCGCGTAACTTAATACGGAGAAACTGAGGTGATCTTAGTTGCTGATGGATGGGAATGAACTCATGATGCACACACTTGGATCTTCGGGATATGAATGGTTATGCTAAACTTTTGATTTTGACTCTTTGATCAAGTATGCATGTCTATTTGGCCTAATATGTGGGTGTATATAGGAATTTTGAAGTTGTTATTCTTGTTTATCTTTGGAACATGTGAGATTTTTATTCTAATCACTATTTTGGAAATGTTTAATTATGAGGTGTCGATCTAATTTATGATTCTTCTTCCCTTTCAAATGTGTTTCCTAACTGGCTGATGACTTTAAAGGAATTGTTTTAAGTTTCTGGGTCTGGATTGGGTCTTTATTTCTAAAATGTTTAGGAACATTTATTCAAATTGGTGCTAGATGTTGTGATGTCATCACAACATCACCCCATAGAATGGGGACCCCTCTCCTTTGAAATTTTTGGTTGGAGTTTGTTTTGTTTTGGCTATCACCCAGTTTGAGGTTGCCCTGAGTGGAAAGTTTACTAATGATTCAAAGAGGTTGCATTTTAAGGCAGTACATGCATAAATCAACTGTAGAGGTTCGATAGAGCAAGCTTACCCAGGATCCAAGTTGTGAGTCAAGACTAGGTGAGATTAAAAGGTCTCAGATTAGGAATTTTGGGATGCAGGTGTAGGATGTCCACCAAGGCACTTATCAGTCATCCAAGCTTTCCAAATCATGTGCAGCCATGTTGAGGTCTTCCCTAGGCTCGTCAGTCTATTAAGGTAGTGGGAATCAACGTAGAAGTAATCATTTTTTTTTCATGAGCATATCTACAGGCCCGCCCAAGTGGACTCTCATTGTCCTATCGCAAAGCAAAGATTTTGATTTACACATAGTGATGCTCAAATTCCTTCCTAAGCGGACTTCTTGGGATGCTTTGCAAATCTAAACATTCGACATTATACATGACACTTGAAAAGGTCCGCCCAGGCAATCTTTTCAAGTCACTTTGCAAACATGGAAATTCAACAATATGATTCAGGAGTCTGTTCATTCATGAGCATGCATTAAAAACTTGTTACCTTATTTTGATTCAATCGTCCCCTAAGTCTTTTCCGAGTATGGAGTCACAGGAGATATGTGCGTTACATGCTGAAATTTCTGTTCGGCCTGACATAGTCTTATTCACAGAGCATTATAAAGGTCGTTGCAATGATTCTCATTCATTCTTAATGGTTTTTAGAAACGCGTTATCATTTCTCGGTCATTCATGATGATTAACCTACTTGTTTTTCAGGCACATTCGCACATCATATATGCTATGTTTGAAGCATTCAGCAGTCCTCTTAAGAAGATATTCGATGAAAGATTATTATGCATGTTTTCTGGCTTATATGTACAGGTCACAAATCCCTGTTTTGAATGCATATTCTTGATCAGATCGCATAGTAAAAAATTCTTTTTTATGCATAACATATCAAATAGTTCGCTTATATGCCTTTGGTACAATTTTGACCCTCCCATGCAAAAGGCGTGTATGTTAATATACCTTGCATTGCAAATTCAACATGCATCTATTCAAAGTCTACACCAATCATCCTAAGCACACATTTGGAGCAGGTTAGTATTGATAAGTCATTTACATTATACAAGACACATATAAATATCCGCTTGAGCACAAGATGATAATTGGTTTGCAAAAAGTAAGTTTCATGCTATGCATAGAACATCTGAAGATCCGCTAGAGAGCACTTGGGGGATACCTTTGCACTTCATACAAGATGATCATTTTTCTAAAGACTTATCATATTTAAAGCATCCAAAGTGCACTTTTTGGGTGGTCTTGTATTAGAATGTTTCTTGACTTATGCATGAAGACATAGAATCAGTGCCTGGGGCGCATATTAAAGGAAGGTTGCGCATTTTCCAAACCCAAACGTTATGTATAAAAATAGTGCTCCAAGACTCACTTTTGTAATTGGTGAACTTGAATATGCAAGCCTATCTAAAATTTTCCGCTAGGACCAATTCCAATTTGCCTTTACATTGTAAACTCCTATACATAGACAACCGAGATCAACACTTGAAATCTTGTAAGTTATTTGAATAAATGATAGAAAGATTCATAATGAAATATTGTTAATGATTATCATCTTTACAAATTGATGGTTGTTTCTCTTTTGTAGGTGATGAGAATCCATGAAGGAGAATAGTGAGAGCTTGCGTATGTGAAGTTCAAACTAGGAGGAGTATTGTTCAAGAATATTCAAAGAGGAAGATATCATCACCAAATGGAGGAATTTTCACATCAAGATCTTATTTGTGTGAAGGAGATAACTTCATATTTCCAAGGGGAGAGCATCACTTCACCATGGATGAGAAGAAGGTCACTTCCAGAGGTTCAAGTCAATCCAAAGTCATCCATTTCATGTGCCAAGCAGAGAGAGAGAGAGAGCATCTATCATCTGTGGGTCCACTCTAGCAGTCATGAACAAAGACATCTTCCACTTGCACTATCCAAAGCTAAAATCCAGCAAGTACATGAAGACAAGAAATTTGAGAAGAGAAATGAGAAACCTCATCACGAGTCCATAAATTATACAATGGCATGAAAGACAACAACAAGAAATTCTAAATTTCTCAAGTTGCAAGTTTGAAGAGGTTATGTTCTAAAGGTGAAAATTCAAAGATTCCAAGACTACTCCAAAATATGACAAAATTTGGAAAAATATTTTGAGCAATATGAACACCAAGAAAAATCAAACCAGTTTGCTTGATGCTGAGGTGGCATGTGCACAACATTATCCAATCACGATCTGCCACATCATCAGTCCACATTCAATGTTCTAAAAATAGCAATTTTTGTAACTAACTACCTTGTTGTCAAAATCTAGGCCACTGATTCTCAAATCAATCCTGGCCATTCATGTAATTTTGGAGCCTATATAAGGCCCATTTCTCTCATTTGTAAAGGGGATTATTAGAGAGAGAGAGTAGGAATCAAGTAGTAGGAGTAGATGCTATAGAAGTAGATTAGAGGAGATTCTTCAAAGTCATGGAAGAGACATATGAAATTATTGTAAAAATGCATTTCCAAAATCAATACAAGTTCATTGTTGGCTCACATGGTGATTTTGTGTGATTGCGGGGTGTTAGCATGGTTTCTAATTCTCAAATACGATGGAGAGATGTTTCCAAGTAGAGTAGAATTAGATTAGAAGTGCATTGATGTAATGAATATATGTAAAGATATTTGATGAATTCTTCTTGGTTCATACTTTTTGTGGATTGCCGATGGTGATTTGCAGTGCAAAGTTAGCTTGAACCGCATTTATTTTTGTTTAGTTGTGGATGCTCATTCAAGCTGCACCATCAGTGGGTGTTTGGATGGAGGTTTATGACATGAAAATCATATGATTACCTTTGGAGATTGCACCTACTTCGTGTAGTTGTTGGTTCTCATGGTGAAGTGAAGTTTGGTTTTATGAGGAATTTGTGTATCTTGGCAAATTTCATTGTCCTTAGAATATATTTCTAATCCCTTGTCCTTTTGTATTTTCTTTTCATAGTTGTTCTTTAAGAGTTCCACTTCACAAGAGCGAGAATAACATGTTTGATTGGAATAAGGAGTAAATACAACGTAAGTCCCTTTGTGAGTTTCAGCAAAATCACATCAACTACTGAGTCTATCCATTGCAAGTCCAAACCTGACATATCTAGGACCTTGGATTTGTCTCATTGGATCACATTGTTTAGCCTTTGAGAGACCTTTTTTCAAGAGAGGATAGAATACCTTGGTATTATATTCTGAGTTTGCATGTGCATAAAAACACATCAACAAAATAATTAGCTAGAAGTGAAGAAAAAAAATCCATGCAAGGGTTAAAAGAGCACAATTCATGAAATGTTCCAAAACTACCTACTACTGTGATAGTCAAACAATAGTGTATACATGGTCATAAAAGCCATAAATATTGAGAAACCTTATAATT
Organism: Cunninghamia lanceolata; assembly: GCA_027924645.1. Classification (NCBI taxonomy): domain Eukaryota; kingdom Viridiplantae; phylum Streptophyta; class Pinopsida; order Cupressales; family Cupressaceae; genus Cunninghamia; species Cunninghamia lanceolata. Next base: position 5,231,856 of record BSBN01000643.1, read on the forward strand.
TACTAAAGGATTTGAAGCAGAATGTTCTGCAAGTAACCTAAATGCAAAATCCAATCATTGTTCCACCTAAAATGTTAAAAAAAAAGTCCTAAAATTGATGTTTGACAACCAAGAAACCCTAGGACAGCCATGAAGAGTCAAATTTCTGATTTTGTTTTTGGCTCTATAATGGACTCAAAATATATTTTTTAAGTGACAAGAGGCTTGATGCAGTAGCGAAGATAGAAATTTTAATAGTATACATTAAGAAAGGAAAGGAATCAAGGGGAAACCAAAAATTTAATGACAATATAATCCCAATTAAAACATCATTCTAGAAATATCAGTAGAGATAGATAGTCAGTAATTCAATAATATCTATAGATCTACAATCTAGGTATGGCTAATTTCATGTGGGGATATAAAAAACTGAATTCTACAACTTCCTTTAAAATCATAGAAAAACCTAGATTGTAAAATATAAGTCATGGATGTCGTAATGGATTGTTTTTTCTTATGACAGGTTTACCAGTTTTTTAAAAAACAAACAAGTTTTAATCATTACTTGTCAACTTGTACATGACTAATCCATGGTGAAAATAGATATGATTTGATATGTATTGACTTAAAATTACTTGTTTTTTGAATCATTTGATGCTCTTCTTTGTTGCTTGCAGATCTAAGAGGCTGAAACATAAAGGAACATGCCTCAAAAAAGTATGAAAAACCCTCTTGTTCCACTTGGTAAATGCCTTTTGTACTAATTTTTATATATTTTGATTTATGAGAAAATAAAAAATATTAAATATAAAGAACTTAGTATTAGAATTGTTGTAATTTTTTTATAGTGTATTAATTAGGCAAGAATTGTCATCTGGTTTCCAATAAGACTTTGAGCTAGGTTTTTCTGCATCATGGTTAAGGTGTGAACATGTGATAGATTGTTTAAATAAGAAAAACATAGAAGGATGCTCTTTTTTCTCTTTTCATCCTTTGTTCCATAAGTTTTAATCCCCGTGGGATGAGTATGAACCATATTCTTGAGATTTATAAATATGGGTCATTCCCAATTTTATGTCATTGTTGTTATATTTATCTGTAGATATGGGTCAAGCTCAATTATTGCCATTGTTGTTATTTATAAGATTTGTAATCATGGGTCAAGATCAATTCTATGCCATTGTTGTTACTTGTAATATTTATAAACATTAGTCGTGCTCAATGTTATGTCATTGTTGTTATTTGTAAGATTTTGTAAACAATGTTCATGCCCAATTATATGCCACACATTAAAGTTTTATGGCATGTCTATTGGACTTGTGCCTTCATGTGGTGAGCAGGTTTGAACCTTGGTTATAATTTTATCTATTGGACTTGTGCCTTATTGTAGTGAGCAGGTTTGAGCCTTGGTTATAATTTTATCCCGTTGACATTATACTATAACATCTTGGACATGAGAAAGTTCTAATTATAAAGGTGAGGGAAATCATAAATTTATACTCTCCATGTCCTTGACATCATTACTGAGAATTTTAGGGGACTTATAGATGTAACTTATCACATTCCTACATCTCCCATTCCCCACTAAATTGAGACCTTGCAGAGGGGAAAGACAAGGAGAAGAGGAGGATTTTTTTTCAATTGTGCCGTAGTTTATTATTGCAAGCAACATGAATAGTGTGACATTGTGCTTGTGAAACCTTTCTCTATAGTAAGTAAAACCTTTAATCAAGAAAGAAAGAAACTATGTCGATATCGAAAATAACTGAAGTAGGTCATGAGGCTCAAAAGTACATCAGTTTATAAGAGTGAGTAGCAATGATAAGTTCTAGTGTATAAGAGACCTTAGGTATTGAAACTCACTAAACACTAAGAATTAAAGAAAATGAAACAAAATAGGATAGGGTAAGGGAAAAGTGGTTAAACCCAAAACCATAAGATCTAAATACAAGTAGACGCAGCCATGTGAAGGAAGGATTCAGAAATGGGAATGAAGATCAATATAAGAGACCAAGAATGGAAATTGGCAGTATCACACATTCGTAGTGATGATGAGGCCAGAGGAATCAACATCATTGTGAATTACTGTGAAAGCGCCATGGAATTATAAATGCTTATATAATTCAGTTTAATTCTGCAGAATCAACATTATTGTCAAATTGTCAATTACTGTGAAAGGGCCATGGAATTAAAAATGCTTACAGAATTCAGTGTAAAGTTGCAGAACCATAGGAAAATCATATTGAAAAGATCTGCTTGTCTATATGTATCATACAAGTGTCCCTTCACCAAATGTCATCAAAATTCTGTAGATGGGTGTCGTACCAAGAAGTCTTGGTGATACACCCTCTCTCTCTTTGCTTGTGATATAGGTGGGCTTGGCAAGGCTGGCTTGGTTTTCTCCCAAGCTGGGTTCATGAGGTCAAAGCCAAAAAAAAAACACAAAATTTGAACAATATAGACAAAATTAACAGAGAAATATCAATTCTTCTTACAACAAGGCTCTCAGATGTCCATTTTGAACTTTAAAGTTGTTATATGATAAGATTTTATATATTCCATAACATTCATAATTGCCATGTTATTCTTCTTCTACTGTGAATGTTAATAAATATGTGTGATAGCACTGGTTCTTCTCCTTGTTATACTTGAGGAGCCTCTCCATTCCTTGATGAATCATGTTGGCGCCGTGCAAATTTTCTTGAATTTCGAACAAAGAAACTGGTCTGGTATATGGCCGCCAAGAGTTCAGCACCTTTATATAACTTTCAAAAGAATATTAGCTCTAATTTCAGATAAAATTTCTCAAGGACCCGGGGCTCCAATATTTTATCAGTAAAGTTCATTCTATTATACTCGTCAATTTTGGCCTATCTTTTATATATAAAATATATCTGGTCTTTTGATATGCAAATAAACTCTTATTTAATAGTTGTAATGAGTATTTTTTTCAGGACTGAATTTATCTTTTTAAAGGAAATTACTCCTTGAATGAGTACTCATAACAAATCCATAAAAGAATGGAAGTCTCTAGTTACAATTGGTGACTCTTGTTTATGTCAAAAGGGACATTTTTTTTGAGAATTTCAATTGGGCTAAACCCTATTGCACTAATTCTTTTTTACATATCTCTATTGACAGATAAATAAAAACTGGGTTGAATTTACACTTGAATTTTGTTCATTTATTGCATGTGTTGAAGGTTAATTATCTGTGAATCATCCGTCTCACACCAGCCATCATAGCCAGAGCGTACAAAGCAGTAATAGTCACCAGAATTTAGAGAAAATCCAGCATGTACAAGTACTGCTAAAAGCTCATATTTCATCTCACCCTATAATGCAGAAGAGGTACAAAGAATGTGAAACAAATCAGAGGCAAATATTGCCAAAGCCAAATGCTTACCAAATTCAATTAAGCAAAAGTCACTTTACAAGATTGCTGAAAAAGGGTTCCATGTCTAGGGCTTGAGGATATACATCCATTTTCTGTACTTTATCACCAAAACCCTCGAAAAGCCCATTGTTGGCAAAACGCTTAAGCTGAATTACAAGATCATCAAATGGTTGGCTAATTCTTAACTTTTTAAAGATTGGTGCATTTTGATGGCAATTGTCATATTGATACTTTAAATCGAGAACAATTGATTCTACACAGGTAAATGACTGGAGTGCAATCAGCTTCATCTATCTCAGAGCTCAAATCAATAAATGGTGCAAATGCATTCGAGTACAAAAATTGAGTAGCAAAAATTGCAAATAGCTTGAGATTACTAGGTTTAGCACAAATAAGAGCACAAATAAGTGTTCAGATTTAACCATAGCTCGGCCTTCCAAATAGCTAGAAATTACGAGAAACAAAACCTTGCACACAGTCAACAAAATCTATAACAGCTTCATGGAGGAATTCTACAACAGTTCCCAAGAACAATTCATAAGATAAACAACCTCCAATAAATTTTAAAAGACAATGAATGGACCCAGTAATCTTGCTGCACAGATTTGTCTTCACATCACACGCCATTGAATCCATGAAATAATACAAATTTAAATATAGTTATGAATACAATGGAGACTTTTGGCAATGAAATCAACACTCAGTAAATACATAAAAAATAATATGTGAAAGGTTTTTTGTCACGGTCCCAACTGTAAATGTGCATTCATTTGTGTTTGTCTTTTTTTTTATAAAAGTCTTATTCTTTTTGTCACAGTTCCAACTGTAAATATACATTCATTTGTGTTTGTCTTTCTTTTTTATAAAAGTCTTATTGGCATCCATATATTCACCGAATTATTTCATTTTTATACTGACTATTCACAACATAGAGGAATAAGAAGAGATAAATGATATTTTTTTTAATTATTAAATTAAAAAAATATTTACGAAAGTATAATATTATTGATAGAAATTTTTAATTCATTTATATCAATAACTCTTGAGGTATGAATGTTGAATTATATAAAAGCATCTAAAATAAATTAAAGATACTTTCTTTTATTTAGATAGTAAATTAAAAAAGCAAATCCCATTTTCTATGGTTTGTTCATTTTGATGGTTCTCAATTGTTTTGTAAATAATACATTAAAAATTTTAGAAAGCACTAAAATTAGTGGTTTATAGTTCACACAAGAAAATATATAATAATTATAAGTTTGCAACAATTTCAATTTTACATCTTACTTGAACACAGTGAGAAAAAAAAGAACAGGAAAGTTAATCTCTTATGATTCTAATTTTATTCTGTGGAAAAAATTTAGCCTTGTTGGAATTATAAATTTCCAAACTCTATGCAGCCTTTTAAATTCCCATCAACTATTTATTTACTTAAACTCCATAACATAAATGTCTAAATCTGCCATGCACTTAAAAGAACTTGCATACAATGAAGTTTATATAATAAATTAAAATATTAAACAAAATCAAATAATAAAGTTAGTTAGATGTGAACTCCCAGATATAAGAAACTATATCTCACATTTAATGTTAAAAAGATGTAATAAGTACAAGTACAGTAAAAAAAAAAACATAGCTCCTTAAAAATTTGGAGGAACACAAGGTACCCAGAGAGTTTTTTATTCCCCTTAATCTTGACTAGTCATGGTGAGGTTACTAGTGCACTGGATTGGACAGTTTCCCTCTCATGAGCTTGTTGGTGCATTGGATTGGATAGTTGCCCTCTCATTCCACGTTTTACCTTTTGATTAGTTATTCCTACAATAAAACAAAAACTATACCATCAAAAAATGTATGAAAGTAAAACTCTACAAAATGGTTTCTTAAATTTTACAAAGATTACCATTTGGCCTTTTCATGTGAGGAGGCTGATGTGCTTGATCCAAAGGTACCAAAGTAGTAGAGGGCAGTTGCCTTGGATTGGATATTCCTATAATGAAACAAAAACTATACAATCAGAAAATACATGCAAGTAAAACTACACAAAATGGTTTCTCAAATTTTACTTTACAAAGTGTTGATGCATAAATCTGTGGGTTTAATCCAGTAGCAACATGGGAATTTTCAAGAATGTGAGACTTCCAACTTGAAACAACCTCCAGATTTTAAGGAAGCTGGCTCTTTTCTATCTTAAAGGGGTTTTGAGAAAAGGGGAAGAAGTTTAACAGGGTTTCAGATGCAAGTAAATAAATCTAACTATGGTGATGTGCCTTAGTATAAGTATTCCTTTCAAATTGAGAACAGTGAAACTATTCTCAAGATTCAGTTATATTAAAGAGCAGATACTGCATGATTAACATAAACAGATAAAATGAATATAATCAAAGTCTCACAATCACACACTTTGCAATGACATGGATAATATCAACCAAGGTACAGAACAGAGTTCTTCTCATTAATATTCTATCAACATAAAAGGCACAGATACATTAACCTTCTTATCAAGAACAATAAAATAAAGGCAAAATGATATCAACTGGTCACAACAAAAGTCTCTGACTTCTCTCTTAAATCTCTGGCAGAAAAATATCTCTATCTCTGTATGTATATCTAAAACTGTATATGTCTATCTCCAACTATTACATATTTATAGCCTAAGATCTAACTCTAGATTGTCTGCAACAATCGAATTCCAATGACCCAACAGAACTAAAGATAACTAGAAGTCTCTGGCAGTTATGATTCTTCAAATTTGCAACAATCTTTCCTTCCCACACACCCATTGGCTGGGGCAAAATATATGTAGCACAACTCCTTCCTAAGACACTGACACATGGTGAGGCCCGCACACTTAAAATTTGAAACATATTGTGACAGATGGTAACATCCGCGCGAACATGAGAAACTCCTTTATTTCTCAGAAGTTAATAGGAAAATGACACTTTTGCATTCTGTAGCTTTTAGAAACATCTACATGTCTTTCTCTGCAAAACCCCCAAAACTGTGTCTTTGTGCTCGGGTGAACTCCATTGTTGACAATTGTCACAACCCGCATCAGTTTAGCAACAAACATATTAATAATGGGACCCACAGCTTTAGTGTTCACTAAATTCAATGGAGAAAACTGGGACAGGTGGCATCTTCCATGCACACGCTAACTAACACATGGTGTTCTCCACATTACTTCTTGAAACATTATGAGACATTGGAAACTCCTGCGGAAGCTGACACTTGGCGGGTTCCGCATCACTTTAGAAACTCTAAGTTTCTCACTAAAAAGGGACTTAACCAAACAACTTTACCTCTACATCCACCACATGGCATTCTCTATTGGCTTGAAACTGAACATCACTATGGCCCACCATCTTCCATTACCAGTGATAACATGATATGGAAAGAACATACAGCACCCTTTGCAACAAAGCAAAAAATTATAACATATTGAAACTAAGTGCTACATGGCGAGCTCCATGCAAAAGTTAATATTTGAAACAAATACTGCAGCTTTAATTGTGGCTTGACACTTGGTGGCTTCCACAGAGAGTATTAGAAACCTGTGTAGCAATATCTTGAAACATACACAGAAATAGAAAAGACTCATAGACTCGGTGTGACTAAAACAAAATGTAGAGTTTTGACACTCTACAGTTCTTGGTGACGAATAGGACCTCTGAGCCTACTTGGAGAGAACCCAAAATTTTTGGTTTCGCATATCATTACCTTATCCATTGGGCAATAGGGTCAAGCAAGCTAAAACTAAAACATCCATTATTCTGAAGACACATCTGTATCTAAAACTAATATAACCTACCCTAAAGATGCATGAAGCTGAACTGAAACACTACTGAGTGTTGATAACTGAGAGGAGGGGTGAATCATTTATCCTAATTATTTCTTCTTTCTAAACTTTCTTATTAATCAATACAGCATTAATTCAAACAAGCAAACATAACCATGAAATGGAGATACACATGACACAATATTTTTGACATGGAAACCTTGTTAAGGGAGAAAACCACGGGGTGATTAACCCAAAGATTATTCTCTGTTAGAAGAATAAGGAAATACAAAATGGCACTTGCCAATTAGGGCTCACTGCCCAAGCACACTGCTCACAAGAGGCACACTGCCTACAAGAGACTCACTATCTACAAAAAGATTGTTATACAATACTTGAACTAATTGGAAACATCTACAAATGCTGGAGTTTAGTTCCGGTTAGGCTCAGTACACTGATCTGCTACACTTCATCTTTCCTCTTCCCTTAAGCTGCTTTCTGTCACATTCTGGACCTTTCTTACTGCTTCTGCTCTGCTCTTCTGCTTTTATTCGCACATCACTAAAGACAACAACACACCTCAGAACTAAATCCATCATGTATATATATCTGTACAAGTGATTTCATCACCTTTCAAGTCGGCACCCAGAATAGTCATTTCTTTTCACAAACTCTGATCTATCAGCTGAATCCATGCACACCAAGTAATGTAGATCAAGTATATACTTGTAGAAGTCATCAATCATGTCGGCCAAACATAACTTATGCCTTAAGAACCTTTTCCATCATTAGTAACACATCCAAAAAATAGTTTGATGTTCTGTCAGTCAGTTCTTCCTCTATTCACACTGTCACTCAGGAACCCAGTACTCAAGTATTCATATCTTTTACCTCATCTGTCACCGGAGGCTAAAACCTTGGAATCTATTACTCAAGGTAGTACTCTTGACTTTCCCAAATCCGTACTTCACCAAGATACTTCCTCTGAGAGATCTGGACCTGTCTGTCAGACCTTGCCACATGCTCTGTTCTTGTTTACCGAACCACAATATTCTTCATTCTAACTTCTGGTAGAGACACACCATGTCCTGCAGATGTGTGGGATGAACTTTGTTGCCATCAATGACAACAATCATGAATCCATATAGTGTCTCTTGCCAACAATCTCCCCCTTTGGCATTGATGGCAACACTTAGTGAAAAATGACTAAGTGTTTACACTATGCTCCCCCTTGGCTGATGCTCTGTCTTTATATACAGTTTCCGGAGCTCCCCCTTAGTTGGATTCCTTATTTTTCACTGCTCCTCACTCCCCCTTTGACATCAATGGCAAAGGGTAGGGTCTGCACACCAAAATTTTAAAAAAATTTACTTTACTTAGCCGTATAAGTTTATATATATGGAATACTTACATATACTGTAGTATGTCTGCAAAAGTTGTTTTTAGTTGAATAAATTCAGTAGCCCAACTTTGCTTCATTCTGTCAAAAATTGATATATGACTGCTCAATAGAAAAGCAAACACATCTGCCCTTTTTAGATCAGTTGGATCATTTGTTTGAGCTGTGATTTGAGCTTCTTTTATGGCCTCATGCATGGCCTCCAACTTAGGGATAATTATCCCTCTGAGCTCACTTAACCTACTTATTCTGTTTTTCTTCTCTTTTTCAAGCTTCTTAATCTCATTCAAAACTACAACCATTTGACATTTCTTGATTTATTATTGATGTAGAAAGTGGATCAAAATTTTGAGAAAGTTTTAACAGTTTATCCTTCTGTTCTTTCATTTTCTTCTCAATCTCCACCGTTGCTTTGGACCAGGAAATACAAAATTTGTATACTTCACCGCCATCTTTAAGAGCATTTTCTAAGATCTTTATCACAATATTCATATTTTTCCTATCATTAGTGATCAACACTTGTACCTCTAAGAATCTCTTATCCAAAAACTTGTTCCAGACCTTTTCTTCAGCTGATTTCTCTAGAGAATCAAAATGTGTATTAACACTGCTAACTAGAGTTTTGAGATTACCGAAAGAGGATGCTGTGGGATCCTTCTGAAAAGATGGCATGATCTTTTCCAAAACTTTGGATGCTACCTCTATAAGCTCACAGTCTTCCATGTGAGATTTCAGTAGTTTCTCTTTGGCCTTCACATTGGCAAATGAAGCTATCTTCATTGTTTGCACCGAAGATAGAGAATCAAAGTCTAGAGGCCCTTTTAATAGGTCCAGTTCATGAATCTCCATAGTTGCTTTTGTCAAGAAGTCCTTGACTGATTCTACAGTGTCTCTTGCCGGAGACAGATTTTTCTTTTCTTCTGCAGTCACTGAACGGTCTTTTGGAGCTTCCTCTCCTTGCACAATCTTTTCACTGTCATCTTCTTTTTCCTTCACTCTTTCTTCTCTTTTGGATCCAAAGTCAGTAGGGGAAACCGGAGGAGAGATGCTTGTTTGTTCATGTGCCACTTCTTCCGGAGTAGAGGACTCCAAATCCTTAGCTATTTCTGCACCAGTATCCATAGCCTCTTCTGTCATTTTCTTAGACGGCTCTCCTGCAACACTTGTGGTTGAGGGGTCAGTACCCAAGTCCTCTATAGTAGGAAGATTAAATCTTTTGAAGGCCTTCCAGAGGATCTCTTCTATGTCCTTGGCTACCTTGTCAGTCTCACCAAGCATAAGTTGATTCATCTTTGCTTTGCTTCTGAACTCATCCTTACAATCTTTGAATACCATATTCATTGTCTTGGGGTCGATTGAAGGATATAGCTGAATTGCTATTTGTTCCCAGATTTCTAGGTCTTTAGCTTGGGCAGTGTTCTTTCTTGTTTCTAGTTCCTTCTCCAAGCTTTTGGGGATCAGAGATATGATTTCAATAAATGCTTTTTTGTAGTTATTTAGGTACCTGATTATGGCCTCTTGCAATATCTTTTGATCGGCCTCACCATAGTCATCATAGAACTCAACCATTGGCTAAAGATTTCCATCCACTGTGACTGATTTGATTATGTCATCAATGTGAAGAGTGGGTTTTTCAACATATTCCTCTGCCATTTCTTCCTTGTCTTGACCTATGGAAGGTTTACCAGATCCTTTCTTCTTCTGCTTCTTTATTTCTTTTATCCCCTCATCTGATTCAGTTTCCTCTTCATCTCTTTGACTTGCATAAGCCCTTGTGGCTTTTGTCTTTTATCTTTTCTCTCCTTTTCTAGATGCTTGGATTTCCAGTTTTGATCTTTTAGTAGGGACAGGTGTTGATCTCTTTGATGATCTGGTTTGGGTTGAGGTTTTTTCCAGAGCACTTTTCTTGCTTCCCTTTTCTGCCTCTTTCTTCTCTTCCTTAGCCCTTTGCCTCTTTTCCTTGTTGGCATCAAGTGCCTCCTTTGAGATGCCAAAGCTTTTTGCAACATTTTCTACTTCTTTTCTCACCTTCCTCTTGATCTCTGGTTCTCTGAGTTCCACATGAATCTTTACACTCAGTTCTTCAAAGGTTCCAAACCTTTCTGCCTTTGGATCCTTTGGCTGACTTAGCATGTGTTGAACATGCAGCTCCACAATTTGTTCATCAACTTCATACCCCATGGGCATGATCCACATAGTTCTTGGTTCTACTGCCTCCATTAGGCACTGATCTATCTCTACCATAAAGCATACCATGTATTTGTATTTCTCAACAAGAGACTGAGGACTTCTTTCTCTTGCTTGCATCATGCTCTGAAAGTTCTTGAAGTATCCCCACAGAACTATATTTTGTGCTTTGTTGTCACCAAGTCCATGCAAATAATCTCTGATTTGGATAGCTATTGGCCTATCACTCTCCCACACCCAGCCACTAGATCCAGGAAGCTCATTCATAAGGTAGAAGAATAAGCACATTATTAATCCACCATACTTGAATGAATTCTTTTTGTCTTTCTTGATTTTCTGCAGATTCTCCAAGAGTTGGTTCAAGAGAAGCTGACAAAGATCATAGTTTGCATCCTTTCTTAATATTTCATAAGCTATGTAGATGGTAGTTCTAGGTACAGAGTTTTCCCTGCTAGAATGATATATTTTATATCTAATGATCATGGAGGCAAACTTGACATTCGGATCAGAGATGTCATCTACTGTCATTGCTCTTTTGTCAAACTTGGATCCGGTAGCCTCACTCACAATTTGATTATTCATCGATTTAAGAATAGGAATCCCACTGGATGAGTGTAATCTGGTAACTGCCTTGATGGCATCCTTTGTGATTTTGAACAGTCCATTTAACCACATGAAGTTGTCATGTATTCTGCTCAAAATGTACCTGACCCATTCATCCTCTGTAAAATAGGGGAAATATATGTATTGTGCAAAGTGCTTGTTCCGGAGGCCCTTGTATTGGGGTTTAAGATCAAATGAATCATCTAACAGTTGTTTGTGATAGATATCTCTTAGTTTGAATTCCCCAAACTCTTCAACATTTGCGTGTATGTAAACCCTAATATCTTCAGTGTGCAAAACACCATGCGGAACACTAGAAAATGCACCTAGGGGATCTGCCTCCAAGCATTTGTATGGATGTTTCTTAAATGTGGGGTGAGGTCTATCAGAAATCTTAACTATATTCAGAGTAGCCATCATCAAAAGATTTGCAATGAGATATTGAAAATGGAAAATACCTTTTGCGCCTTTTAGTTTCACGGAGTTGGTCAGATTGATTTCTGGAGTAAATGACTTCTGCAAATGATCTTCGATGAACTTGAGGAATTTTGTTGCAGAGCTCCACTTTTCGTTTCTTCTTGAATGCAAAATGAATATGTGGTTAATGAGAAAACCCTTATATTGCTTTGCAAACCCTAATATCAGGTTGCAATAAATGCTTGACCTACATTATTCCAGTTTTGTCTTATCCAGATGACTTGAGGAACTGGATCAATCCTGATCTTTAAACAACTTGTGGATCTGTCAAATCTTAACCATAGTTTATTTGAATGTTTCCCTTATGAACCCTTCAATCCGCAACTCTTCTTGTGCCAGTTTCGGCACCAATTGACTGGCTAGGGGAACAAGGTTTTCTTTGTGTCTCCCCTTGAGCCAGAGCTCACTTTTTAATTTTTAGAAGGAATATCAGCACCAAAATCTAGTGTGGATCCAACCTCTACATTCTCTGTACTTTTCTTTACCCAAATCTTGTTCATCTCACTTTTAACTTCATCTGCATTCACTTTTTGTTTCCCCTTATCTTGATTCTGATTATGATATACCGGACCTCTTTTGTCCTGATTCTTGCTTCTACAGAATCTTGCAATATGACCAGATCTATTGCAAATTTGGCAAATAACATTTCTCTGCATATTTGATTGATATCCTCTTGATCTACATTGATTAGCCATATGACCTATTCTATTGCATGCAAAGCATCTACCATTGAATGATTGGTTCGTTTGCATATTTATGCATTCATGAGATTTGTGACCATACCTTTTGCAATTAAAACACTGTCCAGAGAAGGATGAATTAGTCTGATTCATTCTCTTTCTGCACTAATTAGCTTTGTGACCAAAGTGATTATAGCTGTGGCAGTATCCATTGAAGGATGGATATCTTTGAGCATTGGACTATCTTACCGGAGGTCTTCTAGGCTTGTTTCTTGGATTTTCTGATCCAAAATTCTTCTGACCAGATCCGGAGCTTTCTCCTTTCTCATATCCCAAACCACACTTGTCATCTGCCCTCTTTTGACTTCCAAAAAGAACTTTAAGTTGAGTAGAACTTATCTTGAATTTCTCTTTATATTCATTTGCTGATTGAAGATCCCTGTTGAGAGAGACAATTTGATCCTCAAGTTTTTCTTCATTTTCTTTAGCATCTTCAAGATCAGATTCAAGATGTCTGATAATTCTATGCATTTGGTGGCAATCTTCTGATTTCTCCTTGAGAGATTGTCTTAGATTATCTTTAGTTTTTCTTTTCTCTTCAATTTCTTGGGTAAACTTTATAACGCCTGATTCCATTTCATGTCTTACCATAATGACATCTTTTGATAACTTTTCACATAACTTGGTTTTTTCAGTCAGCTCTTCATTTGCATCATTAGCTTCACCTTGTCTTGCCAATTGTTGAAGTAGCTCCTTTCTCTTTTTCATAGAGAGACTTAATTTGTCTTTTAGTTCTCTCATGAAATCATCAACCTGTTTGAGTCTTTCCTTTAATTCATTGATTTCAGAGTTTGACTATTCAAGATCCTCAAGGGTAGTCTTGAGTTGCTCCTTTATACCATATGCATCCATTTAGAATCCCAGATATTCCTCGAGCTGTTAGACTCTATTAGGAGGAACTTAGCTCTTATACCAATTGTTGATAACTAAGAGGGGGGGTGAATCAGTTATCCTAATTATTTCTTCTTTCTAAACTTTCTTATTAATCAATACAACATTAATTCAAACAAGAAAACATAACCATGAAATGGAGATACACATGACACAATATTTTTGACGTGGAAAGCCTGTTAAGGGAGAAAACCACAGGGTGATTAACCCAAAGATTATTCTCTATTTGAAGAATAAGGAAATACAAAATGGCACTTGCCAATTAGAGCTCACTGCCCGAGCATACTGCTCACAAGAGGCACACTGCCTACAAGAGGCAAAGAGTGTTATACAATACTTGAACTGACTGGAAGCATCTACAAATTCTAGAGTTCAATTCCGGTTAGGCTCGGTACACTGATCTGCTGCACTTCATCTTTCCTCTTCCCTTAAGCTGCATTCTGTCACATTCCAGACCTTTCTTATTGCTTTTGCTCTACTCTTCTACTTTTATTCGCACATCACTAACTACAACAATACACCTCACAACTAAATCCATCATGTATATATATTCGCACAAGTGATTTCATCACCTTTCAAGTCGGCACCCGGAATAGTCAATTCTTTTCACAAACTCTGATCTGTCGGCTGAATCCATGCACACCAAGTAATGCAGATCAAGCATATACTTGTAGAAGTCATCAATCATGTCGGCCAAACATAACTTATGCCTTAAGAACCTTTTCCATCATCAATAACACATCCAGAAAATAGTCTGATGTTCTGTCAGTCAGTTCTTCCTCTGTTCACACTATCACTCAGGAACTCAGTACTCAAGTATTCATATCTTTTACCTCATCTATCACCAGAGGCTAAAACCTTTGAATCTATTACTCAAGGTAGTACTCTTGACTTCCCCAAATCCGCACTTCACCAAGATACTTCCTCTGAGAGATCTGGACCTGTCTGTCGGACCTTGCCACATGCTCTGTTCTTGTTTACCGGACCACAATATTCTTCATTCTGACTTTTGGCAGGGACACACCGTGTCCTATGGATGTGTGGGATGAACTTTGTTGCCATCAATGACAACAATCATGAATCCATATAGTGTCTCTTGCCAACACTGAGACCAGACACTATCTTAATGAAACCAATAAAATTGAACACTGAATCACCAACATATCAACTAATAGGGATATGGCCATTTACGGGAATGGTAAAATAACTGCCAAATCTGATGGTATTGCTCCAATTGATCCACAATGAACTAATTATGGACCAGACAAACTGCATAAAGAAATAAAGCAAGAACTGGTACCTTTTCACTTTCTTGCATTCTGGAGAATCTTTCTTTGCATAAAAATACCTTACAGGCTGATCAACATGATGTTTGTGCTTCAGAGGAGGGAAGGATGAGAACATTAAGTACTGAAGTTCTTTCTTCTGTTTGCATTTAAAAGCTTCTGCTGATTGGACTTCTTTTATAGGCCCTTTTGTTTGCACCTTTGCATGCTCATAATCCATAGTATCATTGAAATCTAGCCAAAATGTGATAGAGCTACCTAGAACTGTCTTGAACCTGATTGGTGTCTCTTCTTGAATGAAGAACAAAACATGATGAGACTCTTCCTTTGACTCTTCACTACTTGTATCTTTTGATGCATTATCTTCATGGATTTCACTTTTCCTTGTATCATGATTACCTAATTTTGAACAGAAATCCTCAATATCATCCCAAAAAGAATCGTTCTCAGACTCATCACCAATATTTTGCATAAGAGTACGTACTTCTTATTCTTTCTCAAACTAACACAAAGATCTTGTATCCTCTGACGGCCAATACCTTTCAGCTTTTAGAACTAAGATATTATCATCTATCTCATTTGTAGACTTGGCAGTAATTTCTTTTGCAACTGCTACCTCTAGATGTGATATAGATGATACACTATGGTTCTCCTAGTACTTTTTAGCTTCTAGAAGTATCACCTCATAAGCATCTTCTAAATCTTGTTCATGACTTGACTAGGTTTCTGAATCACATCTTGCTATAGGTGTATGATGCTGATGACTAGGAGGACACCCCGAATAGACAGGAGTCATTTCCTTGTTTGCATATTGATCCTTAAGACTTGATTCCTCTTTGATGTCAAAGGAACAAAGAACTTGACCTATGGATTTTATTGGTGATTCATAGCTACAGAGGTTTGTAAAACACAATTTTTAAGATAAGTGGGTCTATGCTGAGCCTGAGGAAGGATCTCTTCAATAAACTGGTTAGATTAATATTGTTGTTCATATAGACTTTGAGGCATGACATATGGATCAGCCTAATACATGGCTTGCTTTCTCAACTCATTTAGCTCTTGGGAAAAAGATTTTATGAGCTTGTTCACCTCCATCATCTCCTTATAATTTGGCAAATCAATAGGGAGGGTGGGCGGACTAGAATTTATATGCACTTGGCTACAAGAAAGAGCTTGGGATGGGATATTTGTATAATGCATTAGTGGTTTTAAAGATAGAGGAGACAACCTACCAGCATCAATGAGGTTATTTTTAGCTCTAATAGCCAGATCATATGATTGGAGCAGAGTATCAGCTCCTAGGGCTTGTATCATGACAGATATTTCAAGATCTAAAGCCTTTAAGTAATAAAGAAATGCAAAGGCTAGAGGAGGCCTGATATCTACAAAGAATTTCTTCCATACCTTATCAAATCTTGAATTGAAGTCACACATGCTCTCTGCAAGATGTCTCTTGATGGTAATCAGATTCTGGGTGAGAGTGCTAATGTCTATCTTGTCTCTGAACTAATCATACATGA
Organism: Cunninghamia lanceolata; assembly: GCA_027924645.1. Taxonomy (NCBI): domain Eukaryota; kingdom Viridiplantae; phylum Streptophyta; class Pinopsida; order Cupressales; family Cupressaceae; genus Cunninghamia; species Cunninghamia lanceolata. The sequence goes on from BSBN01000643.1 coordinate 5,248,112, forward strand.
GCCCACCACGCTGATCCCATCCAATGATCGAACCTAGCTGCAAACTTCTATACCAGTCTTTTGCTTTGCACTTAAGGGATGATGCCAGCAACAAGATAGCATGATTTTTAGTTGTGACATTATGAATAGAGCATAGATTTGTAATATCTTGAATGTGATCTGCAAGGCATACAGAGCCATCTCCAAGAAAGTGAGGTAAAGACTTCAAGGCTATGTCAGGAATTTGACCCTAGTGCTGAAGAACAAGAGGAGTTGAATCCCAAGTCACAAAAGGTAAATCTCTTTGAATATTCAGGTGTACATATATACTAGGGGCTGCCATGATTTGCAAGAGCAAAGATCTAAGAAAGAAACTTCAGTAGAGTCACCAGATGTAAGATTTATGCTCCCATGAGTAGATATTTTTGTGATTTTCCATCAACATCACAAAATACAGGGCAAAGATTCTTTGAAAACAAAGACCCAAGTCTTTGAATCTGGTCCCACTAGGTATGCTAAAAATTGTTGATGCATAAATATGTGGGTTTAATCCAGCAGTATCATGGGAAGTTTCAAGAATGTGGGACTTGCAACTTGAAACAACCTCCAGATTGTAAAGAAGATGGATCTTCTCTATCTTAAAGGGGTTTTGAGAAAAGGGGAAGAAGTCTAATAGGATTTCAGATGCAACTAAGTAAATCTAACTATGGCGATGCATCTCAGTAAAAGTATTCCTTTCAAATTAAGCACAGTGAAACTATTATCAAGATTTAGTTATTTTAAAGAGCAGATACTGCATGATTAACTTAAATAGATAAAATAAATATAATCAAAGGCTCACAATCAGACACTTTGCAATGACACAGATAATATCAAACAAGGCATAGAATAGAGTTCTTCTCATTAATATTCCAACAACATAAAAGGGACAGATATATGCATAGATACATTAACCTTCTTATCAAGAGCAACAAAATAAAAGCAAAATGATATCAACTGGTCATAGCAAAAGTCTCCAACTTCTCTCTTAAATCTCTAGCAGAAAAATATCTCTATCTCTGTCTGTATATCTAAAACTGTATATGTCTATCTCCAACTATTACATATTTATAGCCTAAGATCTGACTCTAGATTGTCTGCAACAATCGAATCCCAACGACCCAACAGAACTAATCCAGCAGTTACGATTCTTCAAATCTGCAACAGTCTTTCCTTCTCGCATGCCCATTGGCTGGGGCAATATATATTTAGCACAACTCCTTCCTAAGATACTGACACATGGTGAGGCCCGCGCACCTAAAATTTGAAACATATTCTGATAGATGGTAGCGTTTGCGCGAACATGAGAAACTCCTTTATTTCTCAGAAGTTAACAGGAAAATGACACTTTCGCATTCCGCAGCTTCAGAAACATCTACGTGTCTTTCTCCGCAAAACCCCCAAAACTATGTCTTTGTGCTCAGGTGAACTCCGCTGTTGACAACTGTCGCAACCCGCATCAGTTTAGAAACAAACATATTAATAATGGGACCCACGGCTTCATCGTTCACTAACTTCAAAGGAGAAAACTGGGATAGGTGGCATCTTATGTACGCACGCTAACTAACACATGGCATTCTCTACATTACTGTTTGAAACATTATGAAACATTGGAGACTCCCGCGGAAGCTAAAACTTGGCGGGTTCTGCATCACTTTAGAAACTTTAAGTTTCTTGCTTAAAAGGGACTTAACCAAACAACTTTACCTCCGCATCCACCATGTGGCATTCTCCGCTGGCTTGAAACTTAACATCATTGTGGCCCACCATCGTTCATTACTAGCAATAACATGATACGGAAAGAACACGCGGCACCGTCTGCAACAAAGCGAAAACATATAACATATTGAAACTAACTGCTAGGTAGCGAGCTCTGTTCAGAAGTTAATATTTGAAACAAATGTCACGGCTTTAACTGTGGCTTGACACTTGGCGGCTTCCATAAAGAGTATTAGAAACCCGCGCAGCAATATCTTGCAACATACACAGATACAAAAAAGACCCGTAGACTCGGCGCGACTGAAACAAAATGTAGAGTTTTGACACTCTACACAGAGATTACCCTTTGGTCTTTTCTTTGATTCGGTCTATTGGTACCTCTGTACTTCTGGCCTGGATCGACATTTCGCGCCAGTAGCCCTCTCAATGTAATACTAAAAATTTTCACAAAAGAAAAACAATTAAATTCACATTCAGAACTGTCTCATCAGATGTTGTACCATCATAATACTGAGTATTTTCTAATTTCTAATTCAGAAAATTGAAAAAGAAAAAAATTATCGAACACCTTATCCTGTTGTCCAGCAGACGAACCCCATTTTCTGATTCATCTCACTGTATACCAATTGGGATTCACCCAGTCGGCATTCGGTATACTCTCCGATATATCAGATTGTGGTAAATCCGATATATCACATTCCAGTTGATTATATGGCTGCTGGTCGATCATATTAATTTCCTTAGATGCCATCAGAGTCGATCGACTTTAGTACAAACAAATCACAGCTACAGACAACGTGAAAACACTTTTCCAAATAACTAAACAATGAAATGTCTAACTTTATAAAGACTCCTGTTGAACAGGTGAGAACAAATATTTTAATAAACATAGACCTACAAAAGCTGACGATTTATAATGATTAGGTTTTTTCAACCCAGGCGTTGAGATAAGCATGGGCTTGACATGTTTGTGTGTTACACTTCCAATGGAAGAAAACATTGGGGAAATAACTACACTTTACCCTGCCATCCACGCGTCTAGCCGCACAGCATTCAATATTAGAAATATTTTTGGAAATAGAACCTTCTGTATTCAATTCCTAACAAGTTCAATATATATGATCTAGTCAAGTCTCTCTATGAAATAAGCAACTAAGCAATTTTACTTTTTATATTAATTAATAATTTTATAGTGTCAAGGTTTGTTAAGGCAGATTTTACTAGGCACAATAAATTTTCTTTTAAATTAAAAATAAAACTGGATTATGATTGTTCTAAAAATAGATTTCAATTATATATATATAGAAAATGACTTAAATTTAGAGCTGTTTTTAGGGAAGAGTGTAATTTTTAGGTTAGAATGTATGTTGTGACTTAGTGGGAGTGAGTGTTTTCCTTTTATTGCTATCTATGTCCCAATGCATGTTGTGACATAAATTGAATGAGTGATTTTTCTTGGCATGATGTAAACTATTTTTTCTTGTCCTAATGTATCTTATGATTTAATTGGAGCAAATTAGTTCTTTTAGTTATTATTCAGGTCCAAATATATGTTGTGAAATAATCAATGTTCAAAGAGTAATAACCTTGTTCTTTTTTTTTATTGTAAAAAAACAATTACAAATAAAGGTAGCAGTCCAGCAGTGGAAGGAGAAAATAGTTACAACAAATGTTTGTAAACATCTCAAAATATAAAATAATTACATCTACTGATAAGCAACATAATACATAAATAAATATATTAGCAGCCTATATGAAGACCTTGTTCTTACTCTTTCACTAACAATAACCCTACTTAAAGCTTAATTCTATTTTTTCATGAAGTGTATTGGTTGATTAACTAGCAACCTTGCTTTTATTTATCACCTTAACTTCACTCCAATTCTTACAGGTGGATGTAATTTATTTCTAATTATCACATAATCAAGACATTACTTTTATTGGTAAGGCTTGAGTCTAAATGCCATGTTGTCTATGTTGAATCATCAACCTTACTTTTACTCTTATGTTAATAAAAAAAATGATTGAATACAAATAATAACATAGTAAGGAACAACACCAAGATAAACACATTAAATGTGTAAGGACTCGACTCCTTATTAACAAAACTCTGGATTCAAAAATACAAAGGAATGAAAATTTTTGATCTAGTGAAGTGAGATAGTACATTCAACAAGGTAACATATAAGGGAAACTGAGAAACACATATAGTAGGTTCTTCACTACACTCTGCATTTATTTCCAACAACTTATTTTTTTTCCAGTGACTGGTATCTTTATCATCTGTACAAAACTAACTGGACAATTTCATGTTAACATGACTTAAAAATCATTACACAAAAAGTTAAGAACACGATGTTAATTTTCGAAGACACCCTATATCTGGGGGACCTAAGTACTGGGGGCATCCTTTGCCATCCAGATTACCTATGTACCCTATATCCATGGGATCAAGGCCCGCTCCAGATGTGACTAACTCTAGGGTATGTGAATATGTAGTTATGTCTTGTATTATGTTTGATGCAACTGTGAACGGGTATGCAACCCTTTCTAAGGTGATTCCCTACCCCAGACAGTTCTTTGTCAGCTGCCACCCACTTAGGCAAAATAGAGATGAAAATAAATCCACTATCATGACCACCTAAAAGGGGTAGTTTTCATGCAACCTTATTGTTGAGGAATCCCTATTGGGTGTTTTCCCGAGGCATCAAGTTTACCTAAGGCAAGTCTATCTCCAAATTCATGTACTATTTTTACATCAAAGGTTTCCTAATAGATCTATTCATGATATTCATTATCTTATTGTGAAATAATACTTGCAAGATCAACCAGTAATTCAATACCCTAAAGTTGCATTGTAAATCTAAGTACATAAGTGAATGACCTATGATCTCTAAATTCTATGAGCTTCAGGCTAAAGGGTTAAGAAATATATCAATTATTGAAGAGAAGATGATTAATTTTTCTTAAAGTGCAATGATTATACATCTCTAGTTCCATTTAGTCAACTCGAGGAGGTAAAGGTCTCCAAGGTTACTACTATCACCTAATTAGACTTTAGGTTATAAATTTATATTTCCTTAAGAATAAAACATAAGTTGTATTAGTTCTAACACAATGATCTATTCAAGTAAAAAGTACGTGAAAACTTAATTATGTTACACCAAGGATGCTAATTCTCATTGCAAACACAATTTCTTAAATCTGGTGATACAATGGATAAAATGTCTTATTACATCCTCTCGATGTAGTTGGGATCATATTATAGTGTTATAACATATTTATAAATCTACACCCTCAAGCAATGGCAATCAATGCCTCAAGTAATATGGAGCAGCATTTTTCGAAGCAACAACTATTGTCCTTATCACATAATAATATCATGATGATTTAATAGGAAGGAAAATACACCGTGAAACACAAATCCCATCCACATAATATTAATGACAACAACATCTTCTAGCTCTTATATAACCTTCTAGATTGTCTCAATAAAGAACATCACCCTATCACTTTGATGGCATCAAATCCACATACGTAATTACCTAAGAATTTCATAATATAAAGTCTCTAATTATCCATTAAAAAGTCTTAATTTCAAGGGTACTTACCCATTTTATGTCAAAAGCTGACATTGATTCTAAATAAGATCTAATATGATGGAAAAGAAAGTTAAGTAAAATCATTTCAACAACTTAAGTTACAAAACCCAACCAATTACAAGTTATGTATGAAGGGCTTTCAAATTAATTTACTAATATGATTAAATTAAGACTAGTAATCTCAAGCCTATTTGACATTAATGGCAAAACCTCCCTTCATGACAAATTCACCAAGGAAGTATTTAAGAATCAAGAATGGTTTTGATCAGCCTTCATATCCACTATTTAAATAATAATTCTAGTATTACAATACTCCTCAAGAAATCATCAACAATAACTGACCAAAGTATTATTGTTTCAATGAGAGTCTCTCAACTAAGGAGTTTTACATACTTTGCCTAAAATCCCAAGTTATAATCCCTTATTAACCGATGTATATCATATGGAAGTTTAAGAGTTACTATCTAGAACCCACATTGTTTTAGAAACCTTATCCACATTAGGAGCCACCTATGGAAGAATGAGAGTCATAACTTAAATTTTCATATTAGATGACTGTCACGATTTTGAACTCAGGTCTCCAAAAAAAGATCTCAATGCTTAACTTAATTAGACTCAATTCCCAAGAACAAATGAAGGTATTCAAGGAGTAAAAGACACATGGTTATATATGTCATTTGAGCAATACCCAAGTACCTCTATAAGCATAGAATTTAATGAGTTTGATTATTTCAAATAATAGAAAGACATACAATGAACAAGAAGAATCATTCTAATTAAATACTACACTTTCTAGGCAAAACATATTCACCATTCAAAGGATAAGATTATAACAAGTTCTATAATTTAAGTAAACACTACGCCATATCATGTTTGACTTGATGTACCCACCATGATTTTCAAAGAATTATCATAAGGTTTATAATGTCTTCTAGTAACATATCACAACCTAGGTTATTCAAACATTTTTCCATTACAAATCATTTCCTTTACACATGGCTTTTAAATATTCTTCCTCAATTAAATTCTATAATTTAGTCTCATTTCTAATTTCTACTCTATGGTTTGCCTTTAATAAAATTGATCAAGAAAAAAAAAATAGTTTTAAGAAATCTAAGGAGGGCCTAAGGTGACAATTTCTAAAAACCTAGTGATATCTAAAGACCCAATATACTATGGTCATCTTTAAAGTAGGATTACAATATAATAAGTAATACTTCCCATGATCATTTATAAAGAGCACTATAACCTTAAGTACCATGCGTACACTTAACAATTGTATCAGTATTTTGTAGAACTGAAGCAAAAAAGACAACACAAAAAAAATGAGGGAACGTATAACAGCCATCACTCCCATATAAATCCCACTTAACTTATAATACCAGAAGTTTGAATTCTTTAAAATCAACTTAGTCATATCTTTATATTGGATATGATTAAGAGAATAGTGCAAAAATCACTCTTAAACTAGAGAGAGTTAGAAACCACAAGGTACAAACCATGTCCTAAATGGCAAGATGCTACTCTAAAAGATGATATAAAAATTAACTAACTATAGGTTGTTGAGAATAGAAAAATAATAGAATTGCTTGATGATGCAAAATTTCAAGAATAGTTTTACTTTTATTGGACTTTGTAGAAGATGTTTTAAGGGAGAAAGCACTCATTTTCTTTTCTGTTTGTTTTCATTATGATATTGGATTGTTTCAAATTTAGCCACCTGTGAGTGATACAGCTCATGCCCACTTTTGAAAATATTGTGGTACAAGAATCACCCATTTTTGTTTGTTGGCTGCTGATTTGTTAATGCTACATCAGGTGTGAATACCTTGATCACTTTAACCTTTTTGATGCTTCTTTCTATGCCAGTGCTTGTAATGGAAACATCTAAGGGAAAACTGACATTACAACTATACTGCAGTTGTAAAATTTAGTGGATGTCGTGACTCATAATAACACAAATGTGCCCAGAAACATGTTTATAGGAACTTGTAACATAATTGTTTTACAATTGTATTCTTACCAGATATTATGTTTTATTAAGTAAAATAAACTATTAGAGATTGTTAAGAACCTTCAAGTACATGTTGATTGCAACACTACAACAAAACTTACCTCCAAGATTGGTGATCACTGTGAGAGATATGAATCTTTTCCATCATTTTAGACAGGGACAATTTTCTTACGGAGGTTATTGGTGATGCTAAATGAAATAATCAAAAAAAGTAGGCTTGCATTATAATAATGTGCACTGTATTAGATCCCCAGTAATAGTGAAGAGACATTCATCAAAGCATAAAGGAAGGGAAATTTTTGTCAGAAGTGGCAGTTGCAAGTGCTCTCTGGTAGACGTGCATGGCAACATGTGGAACCCTAGACAAGGCATGTGGTTTTTACATTGCGCTTAAAAGAAATATGGTCTCTAACATACCACAATTGCAGGATATATTCAATATGAGTTTGTTAAAAAAAACACATAGAAACCCTTAGGCGAAATGCATCTAGCTGGTGTAAAACCAGACTCCTCAACCTTTGCCAGCATCCTCCCTTCTTGTGCCAAAATAGGAGCTTTCTCAAAGTGTATGAACTTCCATCAAAAGAAAATGGAAGGGCAATTTTTGTATGATGTTGTAGTTGTAAGTACCCTAGTAGATCTATATGCAAAACATGGAGTCATAGTCAAGGCATGTGAACTATTTGACAAAATGCCTAAAAGAAATATAGTTTCATAGACTGGAGTGATCGCATGTTAAGCTCAAAATGGATTTATTGAAAAGGCTTTAGAAAACTTTCAAGCAAATACAACTATCAACTATAAATCAAAATTTCACAACCTTTGAAATTAAAATTTAGGAAAACAATCTTATGCCTAAGTTTCAACACTTAATATGGGATCTCCAAAACCCATCTCGAAGGTTATGATTCAAAAACCCCATCAACCAATACAAAGCACTGGCTCCAAGAGCTAGACTGAATCATACATGAAAAACACCAAGCAAGAATATCAAGACCACAAAAATATTACAACCAAAAGAGAAAGTGGGTTTGACAGACCTCGAATGACCTATGTGTTACAAACCAACCATATTTAGTGTCACCCCTACACTTAGTTAGGGAGCGTTCAGCATCACAATGCCTACAAAATAAAATCAATATTTATAATTAGCAACATCTAAATGAATCTGAAATTTAATACATTCAACTTAAAGAAATAAAAACACCTTGTTCCCTCATAAATTCTTAATACTGAAATGAAAATCTTTAGGTACCAAACCTATTCAAATTTTCCAAAGACCATAACCCTTTGCTCTGTCACGTTAATCTCATAATATGAACAAATAATAGATATTGAGTAATTATTTTCATGATAGACTCAATGCAGTGGGCAAGTGTAAAACCAGACTCCGCAATTGTTGCCAGCATCCTCCCAATGTGCATGAAAATGGGAGCTTTGGAATGAGGTATGGACATCCATCAAGGTATAATGGAAGGGGATTTTGTTAGATATTGTAGTTGAAAATGTTGTAGTTGCAAGTGCTATGGTAGACTCGTATGCAAGATGTGGAAGCATAGACAGGGCATATAAATGACTTAACCGAATGCCTCAAATAAATGTCATCTCATATAATGCAATGTAGCCACATAATGAATTTGTTGAAAAGGTTTTAGAAACATTTAAGCAAATGTAACTGAAATGGGAATCTGGTACCTATTTTAAAAAGGGTTTTTACCTGCCTCTACTCTGAGTTTTGCTATCGCATGATGCCTCTTTTTCATATTGTGCCCTCCCCAACTGATAGACACTCGTTTCATCCTTCCCATTAAATGTTTTATAAACAACACATTTCTCAACCTAAATTATAATGAATGTACATTAAAAATTTATTTTTTATTTTTTAAAAACCCTAGTTTAGGATCCAAGAACTATGAGAATCGGGGAAACCACAGAACACCAGGAATATTCCCTTTAGTATCACAAAGACCTAATGAAGATGTCAGACCAAATTATAGAAACCATAACTATATTCTATAAGAAGGATGAAGCGATAGTCCAACCACCCCACTACCAACCTTATGTAAACAATACTATAAGAGTCTTAGTATCAAAGGAGAGGGTGACGAAAATTACATAGGCATCACACATTATTCAAAAACTTACAATTAACACATGAGGCATCCATACCAAAAGCCTTCTTCTCCATGCCTTTCTCCTCTATCTTGTTATCATCACAATAGTCTAAAAAGACTGGGATAGCATCTACCAACAGTGTCACCTTTAGAATAAAAGCACTCTCCTTTACCAACTTGTAATGTCCCCTTCTAGGAACAATACTAATTTTACCCTAAATTATCAATTTTGAAATCTTCCCTTTTAGATTTACCTTAGGTTAAACCCTACAATCACAATTACAATAGACTAGGGTTAGGGAGATGACTTACAAGTAGTTGTCTTTGTTATACTCTTGAATATAAATCCTGCACTCATCACATGGAAAACACAAGTGCATATATATACATATAAACTAATGCAATTGTTAAGGTTATCTAATACAACTCCAATATTAAACATATTTAAAGCATAGGAATAGGGACATTATAGGAACTTTGGCCCTCCTGGGTTTGGTGGTCTTGACTTAGACATCCACCAAAGTGGGGTACTTAGTAGAGTGCTTGTCTTGCTTCCCTATCCATGCTTTATCCCTTACAATTAATCACTTATCATGGTAGGAATGGTATGGGAAGCGTAGTGGGGTTCTTAGTTTATCCAATCTAAGCCCAAGAGCGGGACTTTGACCCTCTTGGCCTTGACGGCAGGGCTTTGACATCCATCTAAGGTGGGGTACTTAGATGGAAACCTTATACCCTCTTATCTGTCTCCTTCCATTCCTCCATGATGAGGTTTAATATTTATTAAAGATGATTATTCATTAATACATAATAAGTACTAACATTATCATACATGATGATTTAGTACTAGCATTCCATATTCTATTTGTTCATATTTGTCCACTCTGTCACCTTCTATTTGCTGAATTACTGTAGACTTATGCCTTCCAATTATGGACTGAATCCTTCCCAATTCCTTCTTGCTGTTGTCTCTATTATATAATTTACTCACTTAGGTATTATTCCTCATTTCCATCCCTCTTCCTATATGTATGTATTCATATATATATATATATATATTCTATTCTGACCTTTTGCATTTTTGTCTTACTACTGCAACTTGAAGATTTAGAGCAGATGGATATTTTTTTCTTCTCTCTATTCCATTCATATCTCATTATAAACATATCAGATATATACCTGTATTTTCTACGATCCTCCTTATTCCTCCACATTTATATTGCAGTGTTCTGTCCCCTCTCCATATTCAATCAATTGCCTTTTATATCTTCTCAAAAGGTAATCATTGGTGAGTAGGTACATCTCTTTCTAACTATAACCTTTTACTAATAAATTGTAGTATTTAACAAATAACATGTAATTTTGAATTTGCTACAGTCGAAAACATATTAGCAATCACTAAGATCGTTGCACCTTCATACTCGCTGCTACATATGAATCGCTGACTTTTAATATAGGCAGCGCTTGGCATATCGGGGCCTCTTTGTATTGCATAATATAATAATATGTTAATATATATTAATATATTATTTTATATATATATATATATATATATATATATGATAATATCTTATATAATAATATTTTACTAATATCTTTATTAATAGATTCTCACAATAAAATAATAATATATGCAGATACAATTTATAATATAGGGGGTATGACAGTCCGCCCCGCCCAAAGATTGCTTGTCCTCAAGCAATCACAATGTTCCTATATTCCAATTCAATTTCCTAGAAGAATTGTTGATAGTATACTTATCTTAGTCCAACTGCCAATATTGTTCTTTTAGTTCATAAGGTTGATGACGTTCCATAAATATCAATTATTCTTTTTGTTCATGTGCTTGTGTTTCCTAATATCTCCCAACAATAAGAGTTTGAAATTGGCAATGTTTGTTACTTAGGACAAGGATCCTAGACAATGATACAAAACTCTTCATTCCCCTTGTTGAAATCTAAATCCATGAGGGAAATGTTGTGAATATCAAGATCCCATCCTTTTGTGTGAAATCATTTGTGTAAAGGACCCTGATGTTTTGAATGACAACAAAGTTTGCGATAAGTTTGTGTCTAATGAGGAGTTTATAGGATTTTGAATTACTAAACCTAGTCACACATTTGTTATACCCATAGGTAATTAATATCTACATACAAATTTATGGAATTGATCAAGCTAATGAAAGATGTACAATAGTTTAGTCATTCAAGTAATAGAACTTACATCTATAGGTTGACTCTAATATTTAATTCTTGTTCCATTATCTAATGTAAATTGGGGTTCATCCTCCTCTTTGACATATCTCTATGTTTTGGTACTAGATTTGTTTTCTCATATTTTGGGAAAGCATCACTTAATTCAAGGTTTGGTATTTATAAGAATGGTCCTTATGCAACAAATTTGGTATAACTTGATGTAAAGGTACTTATGAACCTAATACTAATATCTTTGATCTTTAATCATGAATGAAGGGTACTCTAAAGAGATTAAGAGAGGAAGACCCTTGGATGAAATGATCTACCCTAGATATTACGTGTAGAAAAATAAGACAAAGTTCACTAGATCAATGTTATAAGTTACAAGGTAGACCATATGATATGGATTGGATGGTCTCATCATTGTTTCAATGAGTGAGTACATTTGATCTTGTTCTAAATGGATAGAACAACTAAGTTGATGAATATATCCACAATTTTTTATTTTTTATTTTTTAAAAATGTTTCCCCCCATTTGCGCATTCCTAAAGAGTTGAGTTGTCTTTATTATGTCCTCTCAAAATTGTTGTTTTGGATTTTTAAGAGATTGATCCTCCTAGGTCGATATGATACCTCAGTGGACCTACCTCTCAATTGAATTATTTAATGTTGTTTGAATGTCTTTCTTAGATAAAATGCTTTCCCCCTTTTCACCTCAAGTTTGAGGGAGTCTCATTAGTTACAACCCAAGAAGGGTTTGACAGATGATTTTGGCATTTTTCATAAATTTTTAGCATATTAATACATATGTGGAGTAAGCTTTTGAGGAAATATGTAGATATATGATGCATTTGTGATACATAAGACATGTAGTATACCCCTAAATACATGCGAGACATGAATCATACACATAAGTACACGTGATACACAAAGTATACACGTATGAACCATATACATAGATACATGAAATATGCAAAGCATTCACACAACTATATGTGAAGCCTGAATCGTATATGTCATATATGAGGTATACGTAATACATGAAGCACACACAAAGCTTATATACTCAATACATAGAGTATGGAACATATATAATACACAAAGTATACGAAGCATGAAGCATGAACATAGTATGCAATACACAAGTATACACATGTAATAGCATACCCTTGATACACAAAGCATGAAGCATAGCACGTAATACAAAAACATGAATCATGCATGTAATACACAAATATGAAGTATGAAGTGTGTACTTGAACATACATAAGTCATAGAGTATACATTTGAGCACACATAAGTCATGTAGTATACACTTGAACATACAAATCATGGAGTATACACTCGAATACATGAAGTCATGAAGTATACATTTGAATACACAAAATCATGGAGTATACACGTATGAAGTCATAAAGTATACAATTGAATACACAATGTCATGGAGTATACACTCAAATACACATATACATGAAGTCATAAAGTATACAATTGAATACATAATGTCATGGAGTATACACTCGAATACATAGTCCTGAACTTATGCACTCAAAGTCATAGAGTATACACTTGAATACAAAGTCATAGAGTATACACTCAAATACACAATCATGTAGTATACACTTGAATAAAAAGTCATAGGGTATACACTTGAATACAAATACAAAGTTATAGAGTATACACTCAAATATGAAGTATACAATTAAATACAAAGCCATGCAGTATACACTCAAATACACAATCATATAATATACACTTGAATAAAAAGTCATATAGTATACACTTGAATACAAATACAAAGTCATAGAGTATACACTCGAATATGAAGTATACAATTAAATACAAAGTCGTGCAGTATACACTCAAATACAAATACAAAGTTAGAGTATACACTCAAATACAAAGTCATGAAGTATACACTTGAATACAACTTGTCATAGAGTATACACTCAAATATGAAGTATACAATTAAATACAAAGTCATGTAGTATACACTCAAATACAAATACAAAGTTATAGAGTATACACTCGAATACAAATTCATGAAGTATACACTTGAATACAACTTGTCATACAGTATACACTCAAATACAAGTACAAAGTCAGAGCATACACTTGAATATCAAGTATACACTTGCATACACTCAAATACAAATACAAAGTCATAGAGTATACACTAGAATACAAAGTATACAATTGAATACAAAGTCATGGAGTATATGCTTGACTCCAAATACAAAGTTATAGAGTATACACTCAAATACAGAGTCATGAAGTATACACTTGAATACCCATAAGTCACAAAGTATACCTTTGAATACACTCGAATACACACAATTCATAAAGTATACCTTTGAATACATTCGAATACACATAAGCCACAAAGTATACACTTGAATGCACATAAGTCACAAGGTATACACTTGAATGCACATAAGTCACAAGGTATACACTTGAATACACTCGAATACACATAATTCAAAAGGTATACACTTGAACACATTCGAATACACATAATTCACAAGGTATACACTTGAATATATGTAAGACATGAAGCATGTAAGGCACGAAGTATACACATGAATACACTTTTCATCCACTATCATTCACAAGATGGTAGGAAAGATGCTCTGATACCATTTGTAATGTCCCCTTCTAGGAACAATACTAATTTTACCCTAAATTATCAATTTTGAAATCTTCCCTTCTAGATTTACCCTAGGTTAAACCCTACAATCACAATTACAATAGACTAGGGTTAGGGAGATGACTTACAAGTAGTTGTCTTTGTTATGCTCTTGAATATAAATCCTGCACTCATCACATGGAAAACACAAGTGCATATATATACATATAAACTAATGCCATTGTTAAGGTTATCTAATACAACTCCAATATTAAACATATTTAAAGCATAGGAATAGGGACATTATAGGTTTGACCAAGCCAACCCATACTAAGCCCAAGAGCGAAACTTTGGCCCTCCTGGCTTTGGTGGTCTTGACTTAGACATCCACCAAAGTGGGGACTTAGTAGAGTGCTTGTCTTGCTTCCCTATCCATGCTTTATCCCTTACAATTAATCACTTATCATGGTAGGAATGGTATGGGAAGCGTAGTGGGGTTCTTAGTTTATCCAATCTAAGCCCAAGAGTAGGACTTTGACCCTCTTGGCCTTGACGGCAGGGCTTTGACATCCATCCAAGGTGGGGTACTTAGATGGAAACCTTATACCCTCTTATCTATGTCTCCTTCCTTTCCTCCATGATGAGGTTTAATATTTATTAAAGATGATTATTCATTAATATATAATAAGTACTAACATTATCATACATGATGATTTAGTACTAGCATTCCATATTCTATTTGTTCATATTTGTCCACTCTGTCACCTTCTATTTGCTGAATTACTGTAGACTTATGCCTTCCAATTATGGACTGAATCCTTCCCAATTCCTTCTTGCTATTGTCTCTATTATATAATTTACTCACTTAGGTATTATTCCTCATTTCCATCCCTCTTCCTAAATCTATGTATTCAAATATATATATTCTATTCTGACCTTTTGCATTTTTGTCTTACTACTGCAACTTGAAGATTTAGAGCAGATGGATATTTTTTTCTTCTCTTTATTCCATTCATATCTCATCATAAACATATCAGATATATACCTGTATTTTCTCTAATCCTCCTTATTCCTCCACATTTATATTGCAATGTTTTGTCCCCTCTCCATATTCGATCAATTGCCTTTTATATCTTCTCAAAAGGTAATCATTGGTGAGTAGGTACGTCTCTTTCTAACTATAACCTTTTACTAATAAATTGCAGTCTTTAACAAATAACATGTAATTTTGAATTTTCTACAGTCGAAAACATATTAGCAATCACTAAGATCGTTGCACCTTCATACTCGTTGCTACATATGAATCGCTGATTTTTAATATAGGCAGCGCTTGGCATATCGGGGCCTCTTTGTATTGCTTAATATAATAATATGTTAATATATATTAATATCTTACTTTATATATATATATATATATATATATATATATATATATATCTTATATAATAATATTTTACTAATATCTTTATTAATAGATTCTCACAATAAAATAATAATATATGTAGATACAATTTATAATATAGGGGATATGACACAACTGTTGGAGACACATCTAGCGTCACTTCATACCATGGAGATGTTCCATGAAGCAATCAAGATGGACCTCAGTCTGATGCATCACATCACCTATATCATCATGGAGTAGATAAGAAATGATAGACGTCAATAGCTTTGAAGCAATCACACAACATCAAATGTGTTCCCCCTTCATCGCATGTACGTAGGAACTAACAAAAGCTTAGACATCATGGAATGAATGTAGACATCAAGAGAGCCATCAATATCATTTGCCATAACTTTTTTCATATCTATGGTAGAAATGGATTTTATTAAAACATTATATTTTTTCAAAACCTTGTTTATGGCATAACTTTTGCATATGAAATCTAATTTTAGAAAACTTTTTAAAACTTGATTAAAAAATCATAAGAGATATAATGGTTATATTTATTTTTCTATTGGATGATATTATTTTCTAATCTTTAGGGATTTATTTTTCAATCGTAATGCTCGTACATTGCAAACTTCATTTAATCACTACATTTACATGTTAAATCTAAATTCAGTGATTTCTTTTTTAAAATTGCATGGAAAATCATAAGAAATATATTGGTGCCATCTAATCTTTTGTGTGATCAATTTTATTTCTACTTTTTTCTAGATTTATCATTTTTGAGCTAACACTTGTTTTTAGTTTATGGTTGTCAAAGGCTAAAATATCTCAAACTACTAATAAGTGTGGTGGAAGTTTTTCCTTGTTAAAGGTTTATTATTTGAAACTCTGTGTTTTCTTTGTTTGGTGAATTTGGTATGGTTTTCGATGTGTGTATGCTCTTCTCTTCTAGTGAAAGATGATCTTGGGAATCAAAAACAACATTTAATCACATTCATTTTCACAACACTCATTGATTTCTAAGAGTTAATTAATCTTTCTTGTGTGGATAAAGTGTGTGTGTATTCTCTTCCCTTGCACCACAAGGTGATCTTGGGGATGAAAATCATCTCTTGGTTCTTTTTTGTCACCAAAGGTGTGTTACTGTGTATGATCTCTTCTTGTGTTTAGTTTGAGCTTGGAGATAAAAAAGCTAAAATTAACATTTCCTATATGGAGGCCTACTTGGGGATTTCATCACGCGAAGGGACAACCTCAACCATGTGTTCTAGTGTGTTATATCAAAGGAGGAGAATGAAATTTTTACCTCAATCTAGTGATCATCATGTCTAGCATAGCTTTTGAGCCCTTGTTGATATAGGACACAATGTGAAGAGATCGTTTGAGCCTTTGCTTGGGTTTCATGCTTTTAGATGGACTAGTGTTCATAGATTGAGCCCCACGTACCTTGTGTATGTCAGTGACACCCTTAGACAACTTGTGGAAGCCTAGTTTAAGTCCTTTCAGCCATCTTCTAATGGGTGCAAGGGATGAGGATCACCCATGAAGTTACTCATAATTTAGTTCCATGTGTTGAGATAGAGCTAACCATAGAAAATCCGTTAGTACTCCAAGGTAAGGGATTTCACATGTACATGGATATCCCTATCTATCCCTCATAGGTAGATAGTATTGATGGTTTACGTTTCATTTGTGGGCCTGCATTAGGAGTCACTCCTACTTGAATAATATTAGGATTGTGTATGTGCTTGGCATTTTCTCATATTTTATACCATTATAAGCCAATCAACCTTATCAACCTTGAAAATCAAGTTATCTATTGTGTCTTCTTGTGTGTTTCCAAAACCCTTTCCAAATCATCAAAATCCAATTATCAATCTTCATTAGCACCTTTGTCATAACCATAGCCACCTTCCTTCATTTTGGACTTGACTTTAATCACTCATCTTGGACCTAGACTTTGGATCTTTCCTACCAAAATAAATCTTTATCCGTCTGTCTTTTCTCCTACCATTCTCCTTAACCAAAATCAAAATTTTCACCCATCCTCCAATCCATATCAATTCCAAAAATCAAGTTTTCTTTGAGACAAATCTAGATATTTCATCTTTATCTCTACCTTGAATTGTGGTTGAGTGATTATATACCTCAAGTAGGGTGTCAAGATAGCCCTTGTCATTGGAGACTCAACACTTGTCGCTTAACTCACAGTCAGCACAAGCAGCTACATACATCATGAAATAACTAACCTGTGAGGGTAGGCAATCTTATCTCCATGTTGTACATCTTAAGTTGTTAAACCATCTGCAACATGGGAGAAATGTCAATGTTCCAAATTTTCTATTTAATTTGTTAAAGAAAATAGAAAGTGAATACTAGAAAGGTACCACAAATGTATTTTCTTACCATTCTCTTATTCATTTGTCAGTGAAAATGGGTTTGAGTGACCAATTTCCAAGTAACTACTTTCCTCATGTGACATGGGAGGTATTTTTTCTTTTGTGTCATATAAGGGAAATGCCTAATATAGGGCCACATGGCCAGAGGCATAGATTGAAAATAAATAGGGTGCAACAAGTAAAGGAGGTACAAGGAGAAAGGTGAGAAAATTTGGGAGAACCACCAGAAATACCTTCCGCAAATCAAGTGTCCATGTCCTACGCTCATGAGGCACTATTTGAAAAACATGCAACATTAGTTTCTAACCATGCAACCCCTTCTAAAAGGCATGCAGTTACAACCTCTGACCTTGGAGCACCCTCAAAAGCCCTGCAACATCTACACCTAATCTTGTAGGAATCCCAATGCATGTAACTTCATCCCTTGAACCTAAGACTCCATTTGTTGTAGTTTAAAATTCATCCCATGTGACAGAAAGTCCACTGGAACATATTTCACCTACATGTGAAGAGAAAGTACTTTTTTCTAAAGATATTCTATCTACCCATGAGCAACCTTTACTTTTTTTGCTGCTAGGTAAAAAAGGAAATGAAAAATATCCCCTTCTTTGCCAAAAGTAAGTAAAAAGAAAGCCAAAATAGTGAGACCTCTTCCAACTCAAAAGCCCAATCTTTCACACCACCTTAAAAGAAGAAGGAACAAACTAAACCTACAAATTCCAAAAGAAAAAGTGGTGCTAGTAAAAACAGACACTAATTCTAAAAGAGGTATGTTTTTCTATATGGATAAACAAAATGTGTCAAGCACCCTAGTGTTTGACCTTGGAAGTGATTCTAGTTCATCTTCTTTTGAATTCACTGAGTAAATTAAAGGTTAGGGGATGGTCCCTGTTGATATCAAAACAAAGGATGAAGGGGAACTCCAAGCTACCCTCTGAAAAAAGTCTATTTAGAAAACAATTAGAAGAGAAAGTAATTGCTAATCAGTAGTTGCAAGTAGAATTGAGAGCAAAGGAGCATGGCATTAGTGAATTGAATAGGTTCTTGAGGTTGCTGTGGAAGAAATGAAGGAAGAAGTAGAGGTAAATGAACAAGGAATGTTGTTGGCTATAGGAAATAACACTCCTTCCACTTTAGCTGGTCCTTCTAGCCATCATGCAGTCACACAAACCGATGGACTGCCCATTGAGTATTTGTTATGGAGGAGGAACAAAGAATAAGAATAATGAAAAAGAGGTGGGATGAGGAGGAGGAAATGGAGAGAAACTAAAAGGAAAATAAAAATAAATTCATGAATTGAAGCAAAGAAAAGAAAAAATGAAAGAACTCACTAGTCAAATCATGCAAAGTAGACCTCTTGTGATGTAGTGGCATTGCTTGCCCTCTAATTTTGGTTTGCATTTTGTTTCAATTTGTATAGTTTTGGGTTTTTTTTTATATTTTGGTGTTTGTTGTAGCTTCTTATTGCATCAGTATTCTGTCCTTCAGTCACTAAGCAACCCGTGTTTGGATTTCCTATCGTTGTTTAGTAGTTACACAATGCATGGAAAAGAATATAAATGTCCCTAATTCTTGGCTAGATTCGACACTTGGATGATGGTTGAGGCTTGACCATTATGGAAAGGAGAAGTAATGACAGATAGTGAAGTCTTATGGGTGTTTCATTTCAGATTTCTAGCAGCATATGGAAGGCATTCAACATTTGCGGTTACATTGGAGCTTCCTTATGGCGATTCTCTCTACCATCTACTTGAATGCTGGCATAGGTTAGCATTTTTATTCTCCACATGGAGGTGCGACTGGCAGTCTCTTAGTATTTAGAATACTTCTTTAGTGTTTGGAGAGAGGAAGACCTTTGATGTTGGCCATAGAGACTGCCAAAAAGGAAGATCACATTAGGAAGGGCAATTAAAAATGTGAATTCTAAAAGGAGAAGAGAGGTCAAATGCTTAGAGGAAGCAATAGGAGTCTGAATTAGAATTTTTTGTAATATGTCTATCAAGAGGCCAACTGTGGTGGCCAAAATTGTGAGTAGATGAATAATTTCTATAGTTGAATGTGAAACATACATTATTCTAATTCGTTTAAGGACTGTTTCTTTGTACCAATGGATTCATGTGTCTAATCAATTATTGTAATTGTTTGTATTGTTATTCCTTTCATTGATAGAATTTTATGTCTTAGAGTCTTGAACTTCCTATCATTATTGTGGGGAGTAGTGATTTTGATTATTTGTTCAATTCAAATTTCATCTTGTGATTAGAATTGCTGCCATTATCTTGCTAGGGTATACACCTTGTTTCTAACAAAAAAGATTCTTATTTTTCAGTTTATGTAACTTGTGAGTAACATCCCATTTATGTTAGATACTGTATAAAAGTTCTTTCTAGATTTTTAGGACACCTTGCCCAAAACTACAAGATCAACTTTAGGAATTTTATTTGCATGCTTTAGTTGTTCCTTATGAATTGTATTGAAACCCCATTCTTCATACTGGGGATATACGAATCATAGCCCTCACTTCCTTCATCAGAAATAAGTATGATAGGGGAGTGCAAATGAGAAGTCATCATGAAAGAGAGAAATCAATGGCTTTGGTAATCAAGGCAGAGGTGAAGGATCCTAGTGAGATTGATGATGAATGGTTTGTTTCGCAAAAGGTTCCAAGTGTGGCCACAAAGATCCTCAAAGGTCAGAGGACAATTTATGTAGCTTATCTAGAGTTACTTAGAGAGAAAGGAAATATTGCATTTGACAGTTGTAAAATTAGGCATGGTAGGAATTGACATCAAAATGAAGAAAAAGGAACAAAATTCTTTGTATAATTTCCATGCAACAATAAGTAGTTGTCACAAGTACATAAATCTATCTAGAGCACTCAAAGTGATATGGTTTCTATTGACTTTCCATCCACCTCTTCTATGGTATCCTATTCTCCACTGGACTGGTAGGTGACCATAAAAAGAAGAAGAAGAAAATAGCAGGTGGGAGCACATAGAGACTCAGAGAGGATTCTTCCTGAAGTAGAAGGAGGGACATGTTGATCCATATGACTTCAGGGGAACTACACTCATGCTTAATTCTAGGCCCTAGTGTTTGATTTGTTTAGTTCCTTGTCTTCTCAAGATGACAACCAAACCCTTAAATTTGGAGGTGGTGATGAGCCCCATAATTGCCTCTTTTTATCTCCTCTTTACCAGTTTCCAAGTGGAGATTGCAGCTGGGATATAGATGACCATAGATAGGGCTCTAAGATCAAGCATTAGGACAGTAAACCACTATCCTCAAGACTAGTGAGGATTCTTGCAAGGAATTTTAGGGGCTTAAATGCCCCTAATAAGAGACTTCTCATCAAGAACTATCTTGATGGGGAAGACATTGATATAGTACTCCTACAAGAAACTAAGTTTCTAGAGGAACAAGGTCAAAAGATCTTTAAGAAGTGGTGGAAATGGGACTCAACACTCGTCTCAGTGAATGGAGCTGAACAAGAGGATTGGCCATTCTTTGGAGGAAACAAATGTGTCAAATGGATGTAGTAGCTAGTGACTATAATTGGATTATGGGTAGATTTTTCAAATCCTTTGATGATAAGGTTCTTTGGATCTTCTGTATCTATGGTCCATGCAAAACCCCTCAAAAGAGTTAACTCTAGACTGATCTTAGCCAATGATTTAGCAAAATTGGGAAAGGAAGGATCATTATGGATGGGGACTTCAATGTGGTGCTAATAGAAGATGAAAAGTTAGGTGGCATATCTCATCCCAACAAGTCTTCTAAGAACTTCAGAGACTTTGTCATTGATAATGGTCTTGTGGACTATCCCCCCAAGAATGGTAGGTGTAGAGTAAAACTCTACGTTTTTATTTTTGCTTGGTTGCGGCTGATTGTTTCTATAGTTTCTAAGTATCATGAATAGTTCTATATGTTTCACAGTTCTTTGTGTATTAGAATGTATCAAGTTGTTTCCCCAGCGGAGTGTACCACATGTTGTTGCCACAGGCCTTGGCGAAAAAGTTTCTTTTGATACAGCTTGTATATGGAAGTTGCCAAGTGTCCTTTTGTTGCAGCAGCGGATAGTGCCACATTTATTCTTTTTGATAAGATTTTAAGGCACCGAGACACATATGGTGTGCCTGGGATGCTACGGCATAGTTTTTAGATACAGTGAGGGCTACCAAGTATTGCTCGTGGGATAGGCTATGAAAGAAGCTTTGATGCTGCCAAAGTTTACCATGTATATTTTTTCGTAAGTTTCAATTGCACATGGGAGATGACAAATGTCATCTCCATGGGGCTTCGAGAGGCTCTTTTAAAAGGCTTAAGTGACATGCGGAGGGCGCCACATTAGTTTTTTTGCTTTAGGTTGATGGCACCATGTGTAACTTATTTCTGTTAAGTTTGAAAGGTAATGAAATATATGGTCGGTCTCGCGACGTAAATGTTGCAGTTTTTAAGTGGTGCAAAGAGTGACAAGTGTCATTGTCATGGCTATTCGAGGCATAAAGGAGAGAAGATTTTGATAAGAAGAGAGCACCAAGTGTCCCAGTTTTGATTCTCAAGTGACGCCATGTATCAAGAGATAAGTGTGGCAGGTTCCGACAAGTGGTGGTATACTAAATGTCACTTTTATATTAGGAGGAAGCTAAACATTTCATGGATAGTGACATCTACCTATTTTGAAGACCAACAGAAAGCACCAGATGTCTCAGTATAAGGTTTCTAAGTGCCACCATATGTTATTTTCTAGGTATCACGGATGTTGCCAAGTGTTATAATTCCTATTGCATCTTTTAGTATCAAAAGCAAAGTAGCTATTGTCATGGATGGTGCCATATAATATATTTTGAAGCCATTTGAGAACTCGTGGGTAAAGCTAGGTGTTGCAACAAAATTGTAAGTTATAGTGCCACATTTTCATCACTCAACCAATTAGAATAGAGGAAAGACACAGTTGCAGATTCAGGGAGATTTTTAGTGCTAGTTCAAGTCCCAGTTGAGTTCCAATTTTGTTCATGCCATTAAGATTCCAGCGGTTGAGGGCAATCTTGAGTCAAATTATAGCTATAAAGAGAAGAAGATTTTGTAACACAGATATACAATATTGATTAAGAATTCAGAGTTGATTGTATTGAGATTATATCATTTTGCCTTAGTTTAGTTGTTTCTAAGAAGGAAGCTGATATATCTATGCATGTTTCTACACCTTTTGTATTTGATGAATTGTTAATGAAAGAAGTTCTATTCTGTGCCATTGGTGGTATTTTCTGTGTCTTTGTATCAATCTTTTGAGTTTGACCCTTAATTTTAAATTCATTTACAATCTATCTATGTTAATCATGCAACATTTGCTCTTTAATATAGTCAAATCATGGTAGTTTAGTCACTGTGCTAATTACTAAAATACATTTAATTCAGGTTCATTGCTATTGAGTTAGAAGTTTTGTTTATTGTATTTGTAATTTTGTTTTTCTTCCCTTTACCTAAAACCCCATTGAAAATTGGAAGAGCAAGGTTCTTTAAAATCTGGAGGTTGTTTCAAGTGTCAAGTCCCATATTCTTGAAACTTCCCATGTTAGTGCTGGAATCTGCGCAATTTTATACATTAACAATTTTTGGCATGCTTGGTGGGACCTTTCTTGAATTTTGATCAAGATCATATGGACCAGAGAGCATTAAGGAGTCAAAGTTGTGGACCAACAACAATAGCACAGTCAGCCGCTAATCTAGGGAATTTATTGCCTCCGTTAGCGATCACTCTGAGAAGAAGAGTAAATCAAGTAGCAACAACATTAGGAACAGTCGTGGTGGTACTTGCTCCACCACAAAATTATGCAAATTTGAAAAATAGTAGTCCCCTTGTTCTACCGACGCCACCAGATACTTGGGGCCCAATTCCAGCTAATGCTTTGAAGCCCCTACCCAAAATCAGTGGAGAAGATTCCAAGGCACTAGGAGAGCATCTTCAAGATGTGTCATATGTGTGTAGTACATGTTATTACCATACAAAATGTTGCTATTAGATTGTTGGTGGCTTATTTCAAAGGGAAGGCTCTTGATTGGTATAGGGCTTTTCCTACAAACTCCATATCTACTTGGGACCAACTTGGAGACACCTTCTTTGCACGATTTAGTGAAAAGGGTGATAAATCATTTCTACTACATCAACTTATCACTATAAAGAGGGCACCGCAAGAATCTATAATAGACTTCAACACTAGGTTTCAGAAGAACTAGGATAGAATCTCTACTATAGCTAGGCCACCATCAAGTATGGCAATTGTATTTTACCTCAAACCTTTCAATTTTGATATCTCTATGATGATTTAGTCACTAGGAGGGTAGACCCTGCCAGTTACATATCAGTTGGCTGTAAGGGCTAAGAATAATCTGATAGATGTTGGAAAATTGCTTCTAAGGCCTCCCATGCCTATGTTTCTAGAAATTTCTATCCCTTTGCCTTAAGAAGTCCCTAATCCACCATCTGTACCTATGTCCATGTACACTTTCCCAACATCTCAACAACCCACCGTGTCAACACCCTCTTCCCCTCCATCTAAAATGGATGATGTCAAGGACATCCTTAGGACCTTTTCAAATGAGATTATCAATCTCAAGAGGCAACAGACCTCTTACCCAAAGCCTCCTTACCAGGGATTCCAATGAAATATACACCGATATCAGCCAAACTAGTACCAAGGTGCTCAAAGACCAAATAATCCTCAAGCTTCAAATCAGTTGGTCACAGTTCCCACACCTTTGCAAGCTATCCCTCCTAATCCAAGTAGAGAAATGGTTCCTAGTCAAAACAACATAGTAGAAGAAACCAATGCCTGGTGTTTTCCTTGTAGCAATGCCCATATGCCTAGAGATTGTCCTAGGGGTAATTTACAATAGACGATAGCCAAATAGAGAAGAATGGAGGGCGAAGCTATGGTATCAAATGCTCCCCCATATCAGTCCCCTAGTGTCTAGAATGTAGTAATAGTGGCTTAGATGCAAGGTATGTCTATTCAACAAGAGGAAGAGATTGCCCTAGAACATGCCTTGTTTTCATGGATTGAAGATGAAGATTCATTATTCTTGAAGGAAGCATCTACCTCTAAAAAAACCCTTAGTACAGTCTGATTACTACACCAGATCAAAAAGAAGGATGGTCAAGAAACCCAAAGCTCTGTTACCATTTTTTTTACCACAGCTTAAAAAAAATGGTAGAGTTGATGCATTGTAGTTCATTATCTTAAAGTGAAAATTCATACCATTTATGGTGGCACTAGTTGTGTAAGTTATCATACAGATTGATTCAATTTTATTAGCTATGGTTATGTAAAAGAAAGTACAAATTAGTTGACATTCATTACTATTTAAAAGTGCTTATCATGGTTTGAAAGATGTTTCGTAATGTGTTCAGTATTACATTCATATCAATAGATGAGATATACATAAATGGAACATGTCATAGTGAATAAAAAACAAAAGAGAGCAATAATTGGTCCCACACAAGCCATGGGAGTCCCTATATCTGAATATCTAATACAATATGTTATGTAATTGTAAAAGGGTAAATAGGAACTAACAAAGCATATGAACGAGAGGGTGTCAATCATTGCATGAATTTGGAGTCAGTTGATCATGTTGCAGCTGCTCTATTTGTTGTTGAGCTCCAAAAATGTCATGAACCTACAAAAATGTGGGAAGATTCCTATTAGAGCTCATCACATCATCTCAACCATACACTATATAGTACGAATAGAGTACATAACAGATTGTATGAGATAGTCAAAGCTCAGAGAGTATAATATTCATCAGTTACAAGAGAGGAAAATGAAGCATCGTCAAGTATCATTTTTTTTTAAAAACTAATATGTTTATTTCACGTGTAGGTATAGGATAAGTCATGTAGCTAATTTGAAGACATTTTAGCATGTGGTATAAAATAGGCTCCCACAAGGGTTGAGCTTAGGGTGCTGACCCGATTCTCAGAGGGGATGGATTGCAAATATATCAATCAAATCAATTAAACTAAAGGAATATCAAGCAACCAGGTACATGCTCATGATTATAGTTCAAAACATGAAATTAAACTATAAAGATGTGATTGAACTCATTAAAGACAATTGTCAATTTTTCTTCAACAATCATTAGGGAACTAAAATTCATAAGAGGTATAGAATTACATCATCAAGCATATACAATACATGTACAGATGGAATA
Source organism: Cunninghamia lanceolata (assembly GCA_027924645.1). Taxonomy (NCBI): domain Eukaryota; kingdom Viridiplantae; phylum Streptophyta; class Pinopsida; order Cupressales; family Cupressaceae; genus Cunninghamia; species Cunninghamia lanceolata. The sequence goes on from BSBN01000643.1 coordinate 5,274,406, forward strand.
CAATTCACATCAGGTGTGTTTGTTATTGTAAGAAAGAGGACTGTATTGCTCCTATCTCAAGAGTGACAAGAAAGGAACCAAGTAAACATTTTTCCTTTCCATGTCATATTGCATTTATGAAGTAGTCATGTGTTTTCTTCTACTCATCATAAAATCATAAGTGCATATATGGAGCAGACAAAATAGCTACAGTATATGGATACAATGTATCAATGATGTTGCATCAGATAGTGGAAAGTCATCAAGAAGTTTCAAACAAACCATCAATTACAGGGAAGCCAAGTAAGATACATTCATACATTTAGGAAGATCATCATTAGAATAGAATAGTTCAACTGATGGGAGACTGTCACTAGGGATCAAAATATGCTTTAATCATCAAGTAAAACCAAAGAACTTGGATGTCAACTCTCTTCATGCAAATGAAAAATATAGAATAGCAAAAGGTACTTAGTCATATTAGTTTGTTGTTGATCAAGAAAGTGCAACATTAAATGCTAGTATAGAAGGTGCCTTTATAGTGAGTTGTTTAGGAGGGATAACATTCAATGTCAATTGTCAAGTGTTGTAGAGCCTTGGCTACATCATGACATCTATAGTGCATACAAGAAGGAGATCAGATAATAGTACCATGCAAACTCAGAGCATATTGGCTTTGATAGCCAAAATGAGTAGTTACAGTTTGAACATAATAGCTTGCATCATATAATATGATTGATATATGGATGCATTTGATGTAATGCAATAGATACAAACTGCCAAGATATATAGCATATGTTATAGATTGGAAGAACACTATTAAGAATATGTAGAGATCAATGAATGTGCATCATGAAAAGGTGATAATAATGAAGCCTCAACATCTGTAGTCTTCTACAGGAAAAGATTAAAATATCATCAAGACTCAGTGGTATGACGCCCAAAGTACAAAGGATGTTGTTTGCAAAATAACCAAGTCTTATACTTTCCAAGCTATGGCCCCTTGAAAGAACAAATGTAGAAATGAAGACATTTCCTGAAGTAAAATGATAAAGGAATGCATATTCAACACCATGCCATGATATAGAGAACAATAAAAGGATGCTGGTATGTGAAATACAGAGACTTCCAAGTTTATGTGAAAGAGTAATTCTCACAAACAATGCCACAGGTAGCCATGGTCACATAGAGGAGTCTTGATAAACTTTTGAAAGCAATGCATATAGCTAGTAGTGACCATTTTGTAAGGATACATATAGAGAAAGAAATGTGTTGTCTACAAAAGATTATTAAAATGGGGTTTCATATGCATTGTCTAAAACTCATACAAATATACGACTTTCTTTCAGACGCATCAAAACCCTATGGTTTAGTCACGAATAAAAGATGAAGATGCAATCCATATCATGGTTGTTTTGAAACTAATTTTAACATAGGATACAAATAAATCTACCAAAAGCACTTACTTTATTGGTAGAAAGGGCCGTGACTTTCCCTCCATGGTATGCTTTTCTTTCCTCCTGATAAAATCAGACCAATGGCCTTAGCAGACTGAATGAAGATCAACTATTGAAACATGTAACAAAAGCCTCAGAGGATACTCTATTGGTGGCCTTGTATGTAGAAGATGTATTTATATCATCGTACTAGAAAGAGAAAAAGCAAAATGCGTAAGCAGACTATTAAGGCCGCAAACTAAAAGGTCATTTTTTTCTCAGAGATGAAGGGAAAATCAAAGAATGGAAGTTATATGTGCATCACAAAGAGTTACCTTTCCTTTTTCATGTAAAATCCATGGAGACCATGCTTGAAACCCTAGCACCTATGTCGGCCACAGTAAAGCTCCATCAAAGATTGTAAAGTAGAAATGATGCAAAAGAATAGGGCAAAAAGTTGTTTTGCTTTAGGGTTTGCATAATACCCTAATTCAATGAAGGATATTTTTCTCACATTTGAAACTTTTAATTTGTCTAATCAAATGCCATTATGGTCCTGAAACATTCCACCTTTCTTTTTGCTTAAGTCCAAAAGACTTATGGAGGGTCAAATACCATTGGAAGAGTTAGGGTCTTTTTTACAACTTTCATGCCTTGAAACCCATTTAATCACCTTTAAGGATAGGTCTATATCCTTTAAGGATATTTTGCAAAGATAAGCCTTCAATTCTTTTATTTTTTGCAAAAAATTATATGGAGGTCATATCATTTTTAAGATTTTTTATTGAAAAATCAAACATTGGTAATTACAAAATGGCAAAGTTATGAGCCATAGAGCTTTGTATTTTCGCTTTCAAATCAAATGAGGGAAGATTAGGCAAATCAGGAAAATAAAGTTGCAGATCTTTGTAAAATGATATTTAAAGTAGTGTGACTATAAATTGCTTTAAATATTCATTGTTTCTATGCAGTTAAAGCAAATAAAGCAGAGGGAATCTTTTTTTTCTAGATTTATTTTCCTTGGGCCAAATTGGGAAGATAAGGACAAAAAGGGAGGTTTTTTGAGAAGATGAAGCCTATTAAGTTATATATTTTGGTAGGGACCACCTTGGATGACAAGTTGGCATCTTTTTCTTTAGTTTGAAAGAAGTTTGGTGAGAGTTTTCAGGGCTTTTTTGCGGATTCCAAAAAATGATTTTGGGGCAGCTTTTTGAGATCTTTTGATAGGCATATATTGAAGATAGCTAGCTCTTTTAGAGAGAGTTAGAGATTATTATTTCTTTTCTCTGGTGTGTAGGTAGAGAGTTGTATATAGACTATTGGCTTATGTTGTTTTGCATTGTACTCCTTCTAGTTCAATATAACAGATTTTCCTATCCTGTCAATTTATCTTCTCTTTACAGTTTGATTTGATATCTCATTGTGGCAGTTGCATGTCCTTTGTTCTTTCTCTTATTGTAATTTTTGTTTTTGGTCCTGGTTGTACAATCTGTGTTCAACATTGAACCTCTTTACAAATCACTTTAGGATCAAATCTCAGAGGTGGGGTTGTGAAAGTTTAAGTGTAAAGGGTTGTTTGTGATTGAGGATTTTCATTTAGATTAAATCTTAGAGTAGTTTTTTGCATTTCAATTATTCTCTTTCCCTTTCCTCTGTAAGTCAGTAGTTTACGAAATCATAAGGAGAACCAACCCACTCTAGAGATTCCCTCTTGAAATAGATCAACCACAATCTAGGAGGGTTTCCATGGTTCAATAGGACAGTCAAGCTTGACTTGACTAGTGGCACAATCCTGATTGAAAATAGTTTTTAGCACGCTCAGTGGGACCAAAATGCATTTTTCCTCTATTGTTTGGTATGCGCAACAAGGTTTGCAGTCTTTCAGAGGCAAAATCAACATACTTGGCGACTCAAATTTCTAGTTTTTACATGCAGATCGAATGAATAACACATGAGGAGAAAGTCACATCCTGATTAACAACATGTGTTTTCTTCGCTATCAACAACCTTTGGAGGTAAAAATTTTTCAACATCCTAGCGACTCTAAATAAATGGCCAGACCATATCCTTTTGTTGCATTTAGTGGGAGCAACACATTATAGCTTGTCCAGCGTGATGACATTCTAGCTGCAACCCTCAAAGGACTATCATATTTCACTAAAGAGGATCACACTATAACTGTTGAACACATTTAGGATATGGCAACGTTGTGTTCAGTATATAATATCACCCAAGAAAATGTAGCAATTAGATTATTAGCTGCATCACTAAAAGGGAATGCTTTGCAGTGGTTTTAAGGACTCACAGTAGGCTCAATCATGTCATGGGATGATTTGGGTGATGTATTGCACAAATATTTTGAAGAAAAATCTGATCTTTTGTCTCTGTGGTAGTAGTTGAGTACCATCAAGAGGCATCCACATGAACATATGTTTGATTTCAATTACTACTTCCAAAAGACTTGGGACAGGATTCCCTTAACAATAAGGCCTACACCATTGCATGCCTTTTTATTCTATCTTAGAGCTTTAGATAGTGAAATATTTGTTATGATTCAGACTCTGGGTGGGTCTACCCTTCCTGATGCTTTTGAAATCACTGTTAGAGAAAAAAAACTACCTTATTCTAGTATGGAAAATAATGCCAAGTCCTCCCTTACCCATTTTTCCATAAATCTAGTCACCCGAGCCCATGACAGTTCCCCTTTTGCCTATTGTCCCAACTGTTCTAGCCATAGAACACTAGGCTGCTACTCAAGAGACTGATGTTTCGGTCCAAACTTGAGATTTACAGGAGCTTAAGAATACAATTGAAAGCACAACAAATGAGTTTATTAATTTCAAGAAGCAAATCAGTCAAGAACATAGGCCACCCTTCCAAACTAATCCTCAGGGCCCAAGAAGAAATCATAACCCTAAAGTAGTTTTTATGAACTGGCAAGGCACTAATTTTTGTGATGAGAATTATTCCCAAGACCAATCTATTAGTCCTTAGTTTCAGCCATGTGAAGAATCCAAACCAATTCAAATCATGAATGTCAGGCTAGCAACTGAGAAATCAAATAGAGAACAAGAAGCTATTGTTGTTTGTCTGTAGCTCTAACTAATTATGAGCATATTGAATGTGTGAAGGAAGTTGATCCAAACTTGGCCCTGAACCCTATGCATTTTGAATCATTTGAAAATTTTTCTAATTCTTTCTATAAGATGAATCGGAGTAAGATGCAAAGATTGAAGGGCAAAAACCTTCAATTACAAAAACACATTGCTTAGGTTCGAAAGGAGAATAGACCAGAAAGGGGTCACGATTCAATTTTCTTGTTCGATCAACTACCTGATTATGTTGGTAATGATGAAGACAACATGTAGAAGTTCCATTTTTCAACTGATTTAGGATAGCCAGAAGGTGTTACAAAAAGTCATGTGTTGTTGTTTTGTAAAGGAAATAATGAGATTGGGACCTCAGTATAGCTTGAAGAGCAAAGAGGTAGTTTTGCCTCCAAACCTAGCATGTTTATTTTGTATAAAGACCCTAAATACCAGACTAAACACAATGTTGAATCAGATCAGCTTCTACATGAAGATGAGACATTTAGTTTATTCTCAGAGTTCCCATTGTACGATAATGAAGAAGCTTTCATAAATAGGACCGAGACAACCTACCTTGCTGAGCAATCAAGTGAACTAGTTGAGGATGATCAGGCTATCCAAGATAACTTCACAATTGATTGTCAGGATCCTAACTGTTTGGCTTGTAGAGAGATTGCCACACTGTTGTTTTCTTTCAACAATCAAAAGCCCAAGCCAACAGATGAAGAGAATAATAAACAATATGAAGAGAATTAGTTGGGGAAGGAACAGATTCAGGAAGAAACCATTAAAGACAACCATGACATAAAGGAGCTTGAGATTGATGCTATGCAAATTGATGGTATGGTGAAAGAGGTTAGTTTGTTATTTGACCAATTACCTTCATTCATTAGCAAAGAGACTGCTATTTCATAATGTTCTTTATCAACTAATAATGTGTATTCTGAGCCTAATCTAACTCTGGTTAAGAGCCTACTAATTTCTGAAAGCTTTCACAAGCTACTAGTAACTCCAACAGAGGAGGATGGCCCATTGACTATGGAAGAGGAAGCCACATGGTAAGCTATCATGCAAGGTATGGGTCATGCAGTTGTTTCTAGTCCTAACCCTTCGAGAGGTTGCCCCATTAGAGATTTGGCAAATTAAGTGACCGACAACTTTCAGAGCGTTTATAGTGCCCCTAAGAATGAGATTGTAGTCAAGGAGCAATAGATTCAACTTGCCCATTCATGGTCAATCAAGGGTATATCTGAATAGTATCAAGAGTTTCAAACCTTTGATTGCATTATGTAGGTTGCAATCTAGTAGTTTATAAGGTGTGTTCTTTTGTTTTGCTCCTTATTGCCAATTTGTAAGCATGAGAAGCATCCCCAGTTGGTTAGGAAAGGTAGTGTTTTCACCCAATAAGTGAATTGGTTTGTTTGACCAGTCACCTTGGCTGGTTAGAGTAGGGTTAGGGTAATGTGTTTAGTCAATAAGTACTTTAGTGCACATTTTCTTTCAATTAGTTTTCATTTTCCTAAGTGCTGCTGCACATTTATTTTGGCCATCGGGGCCTATTAGTTTTCTTTCAGTCTAGTTTGTTTTCAATTTTTCTGTTGCTGTTTGGACTATTGGAGTACAAATTTGTAGTGTTTTCTGAGTTACTGAAGAGCAAAGTATGACTCAATGCCCAATGGATATTCAAGGAAATTATCTGATGCTTAGTAGCCAAGCATATAGCAGAATTCACCAGAATTGTTACCATTTTTTCACCATAGCTTAAAGAAAAATGGCAGAGCTACTGTATTGTAGTTCATTATCTTAAAGTAAAAATTTATAGCATTTATGGTGGCATCAGCTGTGTAAGTTATCATATAGATTGATTTAGTTTTATTATCTATGGTTATGTAAAAGAAATTACAAATTAGTTGACATTCATTTTTGTTTCAAAGTGCTTATCATGGTTTCAAAGATGTCTCATAATGTGTTTAGTATTACATTCATATCATCAGATGAGATATACATAAATGGATCATGTTGTAGTGAATAAAAAATAAAATAGAGTAATAATTGGTCCCACACAAGCCGTGGGAGTACTTGGATCTAAATATGTAATAAAATATGTTATGCCACTATAAAAGGGAAAATAGGAACTGACAAAGCATATGAAGGAGAGGGTGCCAATCATTGCCTGAATTTGGAGTTAGTTGATCATGTTGTAGCTGCTCTATGCATTACTGAGCTTAGAAACTATCATTAACCTACAAAAATGTGGGAAGGGTCTTGTTAGATCTCACGACATCATCTCATCCATACACTACATCAGTATGAACATAGTACATAACAGATTGTATGAGATAGTCAAAGATGAGAGAGTATAATATTCATCAATTACAAGAGATGAAAATGAAGCATCATCAAGTATCATTGTTTTTTTAAAACTAATATGTTTGTTTCATGTGCAGGTATAGGGTAAGTCATGTAGCCGATTTGAAGACATTTTAGCACATGGTATAAAATGGGTTCCCACAAGGGTCAAGCTCAGTGTGCTGCCCCAATTATTAGAGGGGATGGATTTCAAATATATTAGTCAAATCAATTAAACTGAAGCAACTAGGTACATGCTCATGATTACAGTTCAAAACATGAAATGAAACCATAAGGATGTGATTGAACTCATTAAGGACAACTATCAATTTTTCTTCAACAGTCATTGGGGAAGTAAAATTCATAAGAGGTATAGAATTACATCATCAAGCATATATAGTACATGCATAGATGGAATACGATTCACATCAAGTGTGTTTGTCATTGTAAGAAAGAGGACTATATTGCTTCTGTCTCAAGAGTGACAGGAAAGGAACCAAGTAAACATTTTACCTTTTCATGTCATATTGCATTTATGAAGTAGTCATGTGTTTGCTTCTACTCATCATAAAATCATAAGTGCATATATGGAGCAGATAAAATAGCTACATCATATGGATACAGTGTATCAATGATGTTGCATCAGATAGTGGAAAGACATCAAGAAGTTTCAAAGCCATCATCAATTATAGGGCAGCCAAGTAAGATACATTCATGGATTTAAGAAGATCATCATGAGAATAGAACAATTCAACTGATGGGAGACTATCACCAGTGATCAAACTATGCTTCAATCATCAAGTAGAACCAAAGAACTTTGATGCCAACTCTCTTCATGCAAATGAAAGATACAAAACAACAAAAGGTACTCAATCATATTAGTTTGTTGCTGATCAAGAAAGTGCAACATTAAATAGTAATACAAAAGGTGTCTTTCTAGTAAGTTGTTCAAAAGAGATAACATTCAATGCCAATTCCCAAGTGTTGCAAAGTCTTAGATGCATCATGACATCTACAATGCATACAGGAAGGAGATCGGATAACAATACCATGTAAACTTAGAGCATATCACCTTTGACAACCAAAATGAGTAGTTATAGTTTGAACACAATAGATTCCATTATATAATATTATTGATATATGGATGCATTTGACGTAGTACAATAGATACAAATTACCAAGGTATATACCATATGTTACAGTTTGGAAGAACACTGTCAAGAATATGCAAAGATTAATGAATGCACATCATGAAAAGGTGGTAATAATGAAGCCTTGACATCCATAGCCATCTACAAGAAAATATTAAACATCATCAAGACTTAGTGGTATGATGCCCAAAGTACAAAGGATGTTGTTTGCAAAAGAACCAAGTCTTATACTTTCTAAGTCATGGCCCCTTGAAAGAACAAATGCAGAAATGAAGACATTGCCTGAAGCAAAATGATAAAGGAATGCATATTTAACACCATGCCATGATACAGATAACTATAAAAGGATGCCAATAGGTGAAAAATAAAAAATTCCAAGTTTGTTTGAAAGAGTAATTTTCAGAAATGATGCCACAACTACCCACAGTCACACAGAGGAGTCTTGATACACTTTTGAAAGCAATGCATATAGCCAGTAGCGACCATCATGAAAGGATAAATACAGAAAAAGAAATGTGTTGTCTATAGAAGATTATTACAAGGGGGTTTCATATGCACTGTCTAAAACTTGTACAAATATATGGCTTTCTTTCAGACTCACCAAAACCCTAAGGTTTAGTCATGAACAAAAGATGAAGATGTAATCCATATCGTGGTTGTTTTCAAACTCATTTCAAGTAAGCATACAAGGAAATTTATCAAAAGCACTTACTTTATTGGTAGAAAGGGCCGTGACTTCCATGGTATGCATTTCTTTCTTCCAGATAAAATTAGACCAATGGCCTTAGTGGCCTGAATGAAGATCAATGGTTGAAACACATAGCAAAAGCCTCAGAGGATACTCTATTAGCAGCCTTGGATGTGTTAGGTCTCAAAAATGCAAGTTACAAATCCTAAGAGGATGTTGGGCTCTATGCTTAGATTTACAACCTTTTTGAACTAATGAAATAGAGTTAACCTATAGGGTTAATGACTCCCTACACTTTATGTTCTACTATACCTAGGCAGATGCACCTTACTAATGAAGTAGGTTAAATGGATGTGCGATCTTGGCTGAGTGATGGATCTACCCACAGTGGCAAATGGTGTGGAATAGATGATTACTTGCTACCTACTTTTGCTTCTAATGTTTAAACAATGATTGAAAATGGTATGGTCCTAATTTGGTATAAATTGTATAATCAATATCAAGGCAAAACTAATGAATATGTTCAACTAATTAAATGAGTAAGACCAGTGCCTTGTTGGGTAAATGGAGTCAAGTAAGAACCTAAGATTAGTGGTGTGTACCTGGCAATAATTCTAAGTATTTGGCACAATATTTTGGTTTATAACTTGTATAAACATGTAGGGATGTGACTGACAGACTCTTCTTATTGATCCAATCAAGCTCTATTAAGTTACTATGATATATCTAAGAGGATTCTAATCCTTCCTTGAAGGAACTAGTTAAAAGGGATCACATGGTGACATCAAATGTGTACTAACAAAATGAAAAATATACTTGATATATTCAATTTTGAATAACTTAATAGGATTGTTTTGAGACAGTATTACAGCCTTCAATTATAGACTCTTCTTATCTATCCAATTGATATTTCCAAATTACTGTAATCTATATATAAGGATTTTAATTCATTCTTGAAGAAACCAATTAAACAAATTACATAGGAACAACAAATGTGTTTGATGAATTTAATATTCTGCTAGGAATATATTCAAATAATAGGGAACACTAACTTAGAGATAGTCAAATAATTTCTTAACTTAACAAACAGTTGATACCAATATAGAGCCACCAAATCAAAGAGCTTCAATTGACTTCTTCAAAATATTGTTTGCAACATGGTCTTTAAATGAAATTTCTTCTACTATCTACTTATATCTCCTATTTTAATATCTAATCTATTGATGATAATAAAATGGCCTTGGGTTCCCTTATATATATGGGAAGCAAACAAGCTTTAGGCAGGAAGCAAACAAGCTTTAGGCAGGTTACAATGGGTCATGTCTTTTCATAACTAACAATATTAAGAAAACAAACAAATTTCTAATTTTAGAAACACCAATTTGTTCATCTATGAATAGAAGCCTATGACCACTCAAGGCCTAAGCAAGGCTTTCTATTTTTCCATAAGGTGCTTAATTTGTCTACTGGCTGATTTACTCCCTCTGAACATTTTGTAGGAGCATTAGTTGTATCAATTACTCTGCAAAGGAAGAGATTAATTTTGGATAAATGTTTAGTATACTTTTGTTTTGTATATGTGTTAACATTAAGGGCTATCCCTTTCATGTCATGCTCCATGCTCATTATTTTTTCAAGATACTTGTGAATATTCTGCATGATCATATCTTCACTATTGATTTCTTGTAAAGCAATATTTAGAACCATGGATACATCTTCCCTCCACTCTTCATATTTTCATTGTTCTCTAGTATCATCATGAATTGAGGGACCAATAGAAGAAAAATTCAACTCCTTATTTAGTTTATTATGATACTTTTCATGCATCTTAACCAACTTATTATACAACTGCAATCCTTGTTCTGTTAAAAGTTTTTTATCTAAAAGTTCCTCTTTCATTTCCATCATCCTATCCTGCAATCTTTTGCTTTCAATCATAGCTAAGTATGTTTGTTGGAATGATTTCCAATAGGTATATGAACATTCCCACATCTTATTGGACCTTTCTTTTATTATTTCAGTGGCCATGGTGTATTTGAGGGTTTTTAATTCCTTTTCTAGCTTTTCACATTTTTTCTAGAATTTAGCATGGCACTCTTTCCAATAGATTACATCTATCAATGCATCTAACATTTCTTTGTCTTTCTGGATCCATGGGGAATATACCTCAGATGTAGAGGAAGAAGAAGTTCTTTCCTTGCGGTATACTAATTCTTTTCTCAGCCTGCCATTTTCCTTGATTAGTTTCTCAATTTGGGCCTTAGTGAACTTTGCCACATTAACATTTAGCTCAGCAATTTCCAAGGGGTTTGTATCTCCTATCCTTTTGACCAAAAGGTGACCAAACATTTGATTTGGGTCACTAGTTATCATTGGTCTCTTATCTTGGGGATAAAAAGACCAAATCAATAAGGTGGCTTCATCTACATTATACCCTGACCCTGAGTATACTTTGTCACTTACTTCCTCTATCAAACTTAGTGTTTTATCTTCCCTCCTTCTAAATGTGTCAAATATAATGGTAGAGCTCATATCCAAACCTTTGGCTTCCTAGAGTAGTTTCCTTCCTCTTTCTGGATTAATAGACTTCATTTCTCTGTCAATCTCTTTTTTCAATTCCTCCAAGGCAGTAGTTTCTTTCTTAGGAGTAGAATCTTTCATTTTTTGCCTCATTTTATTTCCTTGATATTCATATACAAAAGATTTGAATTTAGGAGTCTTGATAAATTCATCATCAAAGATAAACATCTGAGTAGCCATAACTTTGATCTCATCAGACAGATCCTTAGAAGTCTCAAAATTTTGCATGGTTTAATTCTGCAAGAGGCTTATAATGTGGAACAACAGGAGCACTTATTGGTTGCATTTGTTAAATCTCATCATCACTTACTTCTCCATCTATATTTGTATCTATAGAAAATGATACTTTAGGGGTTCGCTGTGAAGGTATGTGGGTCAGAGGCTGCACCTCTTGAACTTGTATCCTGAAATGTTGTATGTAACCTATATAAAAATAAATTAATGGCACACCCTTAATTATCTCATTTGCATGATCAATAAGGTGCTCAACTCTTGATAATGGGTCTTCAATTTTAGAAAAGGCTCTTGAGTATGAAGGAACATTCTTACATTTCCAATCCTCTGCAAGTAGAATTTTATTAAATATAGCCATTCTATCTTTAGTAGAGGCTTTGTCTTGATTTCTAATTATATATACTTCTAAAAAAAATGCTCATAACGAGACAGACCTTGTGATATCCTGGCTCTGTGAATAAAACCCTTTGCATCAAAACCTTTTCTTTCATCACCTATTGGGAAATTATATTGTGCTAGTTTGGAATTGATTTCTTCATAGCCCTCATTCATGACTATTTTGAATTCCTCAAAGTACAAAGTGTTGGCCATGAATGATTGTTTGTTGTACTTCTTTAGATGAATAGCATCAAATTTAGCCAATTGTGTCACAATTTCTAAGTATGCAATTCTATATAGAACAATCCTAGGCATTAAATAAGGGGAACCTTCAAATCCATAGACTTGTATCATGGTACACTTTGAAAAGGCATACCAATCTCCCCGGTTATGATCCACCTTAGTCATTGGATCATTTTCCTTTGGCCTAAGAAACCTTTGTATCTTGAAATATATTTTTGGCTAGCGTTATTCTGCTCTTTGCTCCACAAGAGATTGAACTCCTTTCTCCTTTCTTTTTCAACCAAATCATACAGGAGTGGAATAATTTATTTGCATCTCAGCTCATAAATGCACCATCAATGTGTACCTTACCATCGAGCTAGTTTATTAATTGCAAATATTCAGGCGATGTCTTGGAATGTCACATCAATCTTGTTTGATAATCATCATCATATCACTAAGACTTTATTTTATATTCGACTAAAATCCATCCCTTCCATTGATGAATTTCCCTTTATCGGTCCATCGGTGAGGTTCCATATGAAGTTGCCCTGATGTACCCTATTCTGGTTAACATTTATCATATCCTCAATGTTTTATAGTTATTCCGGGCCATCAGTGAAACTTCGTCCTTAGTTCCACCGATCCTTACATGCTACAACAATGCTTTTGTCTTTGTTGGTTTTATCAACATGTCGGGGGAACTCGTATATAAGCTCTACTGAAGTTGATATGTTCCAACAATAAGCTAACTCATGTCAAGTTCATCATTTCATCGGTGATATCTATTCCACTGAAATCCATATGTTACGTCAATATAACCTGCTTCTACCAACTTTATCGGCTTGTTGGTGGAACCATGATTTAATTTCTACCAATATCTACATTTTATCTCGATAAGCTCATTTTGTTTCATTTTGTCGGTCTACCAGTGGGATGACTTCAAAGGTTACCCTGATAGATCATTGTTTTGCTGATATAGTGATACTATGTCTTTACCAAGCCATATAGCAAAGTGAAAGGTTGAAGCTATGGGGTCAGATTAGGCCAATATGTTCTTAGGAAAGGCAAAGAGCATAATTTGTGGAATTGATATACAAGACTTAGGTTAATTATGGACCTTGTAACACAATTTTTTGTGATCTATTGATTATTATGAGATTATGAGTATAATGTTTTGATCTTAGTTGAAAACGGGATGGATAAAAGTACAAGAAAATTGTAAAATTTTCATGTCCCAATAGTGGCTCTGTCTGGGGATGTATGCCCATTGCAGGCATAGCAAGATCTCAGATCTCTAGGGAGCAGACTAATGCCTATTTCATGTGATTTTTTGAGGATGGAACACAGAACTTTGGTAAGGATGGAATGAAAATGGGCAATGGAGGTGAAAATGATGAAAAATGGGAATGATCCTATACTATTGTACATGGAAAGGAGCTTTGTTTTTATTAAGGGAGTTCTAGGATTGTCCATGTACTGGCAAGTCCTAGTCTCACTTGATTTTCCTAAACTATTTTTTATGGAATAGAGAAAAGTATCTTTTAGAGTTAATTAAGAGTTGTCCATGCACTGGCAACACTTATCTCTTTTTGTGCATGGAATTGGTGATTTCATGAAAAGAAAGGTTTCAAAAATTGTCCATGCATTGGTAGTTCCTATTTTTCTCTAGACATATTTTGTAGGTAAATAGAGTCTTCCCCTGCTTTGCCAATAATGACAAAAGGACCTAACCGTAAGGCTTCAAAATTTCCATGGTTTCCCTTCTCTTGGCACCTAGCATTCCACATAAGCACCAAATCATTCACCTCAAATTTTCTATCTTTGGCTTTCTTGTACAAAATATATTTAATTTGTGACTGCAACTTCATATTTTGCTTTTGGGCCATTCTCCTTACTTCATCAAGTTCTGTGAGATGTTATATCATTTCCTCCATTAGTTCTAGAATGTTTGAATCTTCATGAAGAATAAATTTGTAAACTGGTAAAAAGATTTCTAATGGCATCCTTACTTTTGTTCTATACACCAGTTCAAAAGGGGATCTTCCAATTGCTCTCTTCACAGTAATCCTATCCGCCCACATAGGCATTCTCAACTTTGAGTCCCATGCTTTCTTATTTCCTTCCAACATCCTTTTTATAATTTTCAAAAGATTTTTATTACTGGATTATGTTTGACCATTTGCTTGTGGGTGGTAAGGGGCACCATAAGAAATAGCAATACCATATGTATTGCAGAAATTTTTGAACTCATCAGACCTAAAACACACCCCATTGTCTGTGATCAACCTCACTAGTGTGCCAAATCTAAGTATGATATTTTCCATTAGAAAATTGATCACCACTTTGCTTGTTGCTTGTTTAGTTGGGATTGCTTACACCCATTTTGTGAAGTAATCTATTGCCACTAATATCCATTTATGTCCTCCATTAGATTTTTCTGCAATTTCTCCTATAAAGTCAATTCCCCATTGATGGAATGGGGCTTCAACTTGCATAGGTTCCAAAGGCAATGCTCCTTGATATTTTAATTTTCCTAAAAAAATTTGGCATGCCTCACATCTTCTTGTATAATCATATGCATCGTTGAATACCTTAGGCCAATAGTATCCAGCCCTTAGGATATTATGTGCTGTAGTTTTTGGTGAGAAGTGCCCTCCACACACTCCATGTAATTCATTTAGGACATTTTTTGACTGATATTCATCTAGACATAGTAGAAGAATAGCATCCCTATTTTTCCAATAGAGGTCTCCATCTATTAAAACATATTTTGAACCCTGCAGCTTGAGGTGTCCTTCTTCTGTTGTCATCAAGCCCTTCTGGACATTTCAAATGTTTGAGATACTATATAATATCAACATACCATGAAGTGTGTTCAATACTTGTGACCTTGTTTTCTTCACCATTCAAGTTGCATACTTGGGCAGCTTCCAAATTGGTTTCAGTCATTAATTTGACTAATCCTTGTCCCATTACAAGCTTGGTGATTTAAAACTCAATGTCAAATTCCTGGATTCTATTTATCCATATGCTTCCACATCCTATGGTCTCACTTTGTATGAATATATCTTTCACTGTAGCATTGGGCACATAAGCTATCACCTTTTCTCCTACTAGATATGGCCTGGATATTTTAATAGCTTTCACCAATGCATGGGCCTGTTTCTCTATGATGTCATAATTTAATTCTACACATTGGAGATATTTGTTGAAGAATGAAATGGGCTGCTCATACCCCTCATCATATTTCTACAACATGACTGCTGCAACTATGTGAAAGGATGCAAATGAGAAGATCTGGAATGGTTTACCAAAATCAGTAGACTTTAAAATTGGAGCCTCTTTGATTTTTTTCTTGATAGTGGCAAATGCTTCTAAGGCTTTAGCCATCCAATTTATTTCCGCATTCTTTTTCAATATATTTGATATGGGATTTACTATCTCTGTAAAATTTGGTATGAGTCTCCTAATAAAGTTGATCTGGCCAAAGAAGGATTGTATAGCCTTCACAGTTTTAGGGATTGGGATTTGGTCAATGGCTTTTACTCTTTTAGGATTTATTCTCCCTCCATCTTTTGAAACTATGTGGCCAAGTAGCTTGCCCTCTGTGACTGTGAACTAGCACTTCATAGGATTCAACAAGATTCCAAACTCCAAGGCTCTAATAAAAATTCTTTCCAAGTGTGTACAATGATCCTCAGTCTTCTTGGAATACATGGTCAAGTCGTCCTAATAGACCACCATAATTTCATTAATTAGTCCTACAAAAGCCACATCCATAGCCCTCTAGAATGTTGCTCTAGTGTTTGTGAGCCCAAATGACATTCTTACATAAACATATGTTCCCCATGGTGTGGTGAAGGTAGTCTTCTATTATTCTAATTCCTTGACTTTCACCTAATTATATCTTGAGAAACCATCCATCATAGACAATAGATCACAACCTATGACTTTTTGCAGTACTACTTCCATGTTAGGAAGGAGGTAATTATCCTTAAGTGAGGATTTAGTTAAATTTCTAAAATCCACACAAAGTCTAATATCACCATTCTTATTTCTAATAGGTACCAAGTTAGAAACCCAAGTAGAGTGTCTAATGGGTTTGATAATAGCTCCATCCCTTAGTTTTGTTAGTTCCTCAAGCATTTTAGGAGCCAGCGTGGGATTGATAGGCCTCTGCTTTTGCCTGAATGGTTTGGCATCTGGCTTCAATGGTATCTCATGTTGAAAAAGATCTTCTCGATATGGTTTCAAGTCATCATAGGACCATGCAAATACATGTTTATATTTTCTAAGCAATTTGATGAGCATGCTCCTAATTTTGGGGTTCAGTTTTTTCCCAATGTACACATTCTTTAGGGCGATTTGTGTTCCCAGATTTATTTCTTCATGATCATTTTGTATTATGGGTATGTTTTTTTAAAAAAATTGGTCATGTCCATCAAATACTTTCTCCAACACTATGAGTCCCTTAGGTATTTTATTTGTCCTTAGCTAAATTTATCTCCTGATCAAAAAGGGTTTCTTTTCCATCATGTTCCTCCACAAATGCATTGAAATCAATTTCTTGATTTTCATAATAATCAACACAATGTAAGAATTTGATTAGATCTGTGTCATCACTAAAGACTTGCCAATTACGAATGTTATCTGGAATAGTAGGTCTGGATTTGAATTCTACTTCAGTGATGCCTTCCAATGTGATATCATCCCTTTTCAATGCGATTTTTGCCATGAAGTTTGCTATTACATTTTTTGACCTATCTATCCAGTTAATTGAGAAAGCATCAAATAACTCAACATCATCCCAAACAACATTTATGTATTGCTTCAACCTTTTGTTTTTAGATGAATACTTCCCTCTAACTCGAGAAGTAACTAATTTAGAGTCCCCATATATAGCCAGGTTTGTTATCTTATGCTTTATTGCAATGTTTAGACTGATGAGTAGGGCCTCATATTCTGCCACATTGTTGGTGCATTCAAACGTCAACAAGAATGAGTATTTGAAGGTTTTACCTATTGGTGAGACAAATAGTTCTCCTGCCCCATTTCCCATTTTGGTACATGCACCATCAAAATACATTTTCCATACATCGTATTCATCTTTTTGAGCTTTTAGATGCATTGGATTAGTGTTTTGTAATTCTAGCTGACCCTTTTCAATTCTAAATGCACTAAGGTATGTGTCATAGAAGAAATCTACTTGATTCTAGTCAATGCATTCTATGATGTTCTCGTATCTTGGTTCTCTGCATAACTTAATTTCCTTTTCTTCTAGGGGGATAGTAGGATAGGATAGATCTAAATGAACACCCCCCCTACCATTACAACCCATTGTCTTAATTACAACATCCCATAGTAAGGTGGTATATCCACTACGGTGATGTCAATATTATAAACTGCTTCAGGATAGGCAGCTAATTTTATCTCTACATCCTTCATAATACCCACAACTGGGATGGATTTGTTGTCCATAGTGTAACATCTACCATATGTAGTGTCAACCCACATTCCTAATTCCTTCATGACCGCTATCGGCATGATATTCATGGATGCCTCTAAATCAATCATATATTTCCTCACTAACTTGTTTTTTATCAATAGGGTAGTGTAGAAAGGATCTATTTGAGATGGATTTTTTGTCAATGTATCCCCCAAATATACTTCTGGAATTTTAGGAATTTCAATTTGAACATTATTTATTGTGATTTTAGGTTTTTCTTGTTTCTTTTGTGGTATATCTGAAATCATCTTAACCACCATATTCATGTATTGATCTATCTTCATAATTTCAAGAAGTGGTACTGATATTTTCACTTGGGATACTGCCTAAGCTATGTCAAATGAGGGAGTTATTGTTTGATCAAATTTTTCTATTTTTTTATGCCCCTTTTCTCCAACTAGTATTTTGTCTTTTAGCTTGCCTTGCTGAGTTTTTTCTAGCTCTTTTGATGTATTTTTCATATTATTTTTATTATAATTTTGATCTTTTACAAAGACACTCCCAGGTGTTCCTTGATCCGCGTTGACCATCCTATTTCTTGGATTGTAGCTATTCTTAGCCTGTGCTACTGCAACCATTGTAAGAGCTCTCCTTTCTTCTTTGGTAGGTTTTCTCCATTGATGATGTGGTGGCTTGTCAGGATTATAAGTATTTTCCCTATTTGTGTCCTCCTGATCCAAGAAGACTTCTTGTCATCCCATATTAAAATTGTATTTTTGATTCCCTTCATCGTACTCATATCCATCTTCTTCTACAGAGGAATACTCTTGATTTATCTAGTAAGGTAATATTTCCAACATATTTATGGTATGGTTATCTCTTTCATAGTCAGAAGATATTTTTTCTTGGTGTATTGATTTGGCCACTATACAATATTCATGTGAATGGGGCAAATTGCATACCAAGCACCATGGATTATCTTCAACCATGTGTGTCCCATTTCCTTTTAGAGGGTCAGGAGTATCCTTGCCATAATTTTGCCTTCTACTATTTTCAATAGGTCTTCCATCCTTCCAATTTGTATTATATGGCATGTCATGCAACCGAGGTCTTTCATTTTTGTATTGACTCTCTTGTTTATTCTAGTGATTATTTGAGTTTTGAGGAATTCTGAAGTTATCTCTTTTGCCAATTATGCAGTCTTCCTATTATTTTCAATACTAATAGCTACTTTTTGTGCCTTTGTCAAGGTCATGGGAGCCCTATTTCTGAATTCATACCCAGTCTTTGGATCAAAAGCTTTTAGATAAATACTTAAAGCTAATGAATCAATCAATTTGAATCCATGTGGTATCTTATTATGCAATTTGGAAAATCTTTGATTAAAGTCATATACTGACTCATTCTAATTTTTATGGATGCTTATCAATTCATCTAGGGCAAATTCAGGGGCATACTAATTTCTATATTGTTCTTTGAACTAGTCATGGAAATCTACTATAGAATAAATTGAGGAATATGGTAAATTATTTAACCAATCCCTTGCGTCTTCAGTTAGATACATCATGAATAATCTCATTTTTACATCTTCATGTTCCATACCAATGTCTTGTACAAAGGCATTGAAATTTCTAATATGATCTTTAGCTGATATTGTATTATTTCCAGTGAATTTGGAAACCATATTTCTCCAACTATTGTTGATAGGGTAGGGATATAATTGATATCCTATTAGATCAAATTGTCTACATACACTTATGAGATTTTGTGGAGGCATGTTCATTGGTGGTGGATTGGGGTAATACTGATATCCATATGGAGGTTGATTGTAAGCATGTTGTTGTACGGGTTGTTGGGGTTGCATATTCTAAGGTGGTATATGCTATTGATGTTGTGGGATGCCATGATGACCTGGAGGTGGGTGATATTGGGGAATAGCTCTAGTATTAGGCATTTGGGGTCTCTGTGATGGCATGCTATATTGAGCATGTTGTCTTGAATTTTCTCCTGTATTAGGAAGCACTCTTGGAGCAGTTGTATTATGAGATATCCCATGTGAACTGGCATTATTACTTTGTTTGTGTGGAGGGACATATTTTGGTGGTTTTGATGTTTGGATGTCCAATTGTGCCAATTGTCTATCTAGTTCTTGACTTTCTTGTATAAATTGTTGTCTCCTCCTAAACTCCCGCCTTTCCCACTCCAGCTATATTTCAATTTATTGATTACTCATAGCATCAAAATCAACAATATGGTCTATAGACCCTTCTCAGTTTTCCTCTCATTGTGATAAAAATCCCCTTTTAGGTTCTGCATGTTTCTGCCCCCCTTCTTCATTCTGAAACCTTTCCTCAAATTCAGTTACTTCTTGAGAATCTATCCTATAACTGAGGATATTATCATTTGTATTGATCTTTTTAGGAGGTGTTGATGGATTCATATCATCATTGTACACTAGGGAGTTGAATACTGTAAAATGTTGTTCTAATGTGTTTATACTGTCTTTAGGTTGTTTGGGTGCTGCTTCACTCTTATTTGCATTATTCTTTCCTTGAGGAGGTCCCTGCTTATATGTGAATCTAACATTGTTTTCCTTGGGGCTTTCTTGATGTATAGACCTCCTTTTGTTCATGTTTGATGGTACAGTATATCTCTGATATCTATCATCTATTTTTTCTGAAATGATATTTATGCCATCAGTCACAAAAATTTTAGAGTTGCCACCTACCTCTTTGTAGGTAAATGATTACAATTCTTCCTAGTAGAGTCTTAAATATGTTATGATGTTTTTTGAGATAGCTCTATGATGGAAGGATGAGGTTCAAAAGTGCATTTAGTCCCCAGTAGAGTCTCCAATTCTGTTAGGTCTAAAAAATTCAAGTTACAAATCCTAAGAGGATGCCAGGCTCTATGCTTAGATTTGTAACATTTTTGAACTAACAAAATGGAGTTAACCTATAGGGTTAATGACTCACTGCACTTTAGGTTCTGCTAGACCTAGGAAGGTGTACCCTTCTAAGGAAGAAGATTAAATGGATGTGTAATCTTAGCTAAGTGATGGATGTACCCACAATGGCAAATGGTGTGGAATAGAAGATTACTTGCTACCTACTTTTACTTCTAATGTTTGAACAATGATTGAAAATGGTATGGTCCTAATTTGGTATAAATTATATAAGAAATATCATGGCAAAACTAATGAATATGTTCAACTAATGAAATGAGTAAAACCAGTGCCTTGTTGGGTAAATGGAGTCAAGTAAGAACCTAAGATCAATGGTCTGTACCTAGGAATAATTCTAACTGTTTGGCACAATATTTTGGTTTATAACTTGTATAAACGTGGAGAGATGTGACTGACAGACTCTTCTTATTGATCCAATCAAGATCTATTAAGTTACTATGATCTATCTAAGAGGATTTTAATCCCTCCTTGAAGGAACCAGTTAAAAGGGATCACACAATGACAGTAAATGTGTATTGACAAAATGAAAAATATACATGATATATTAAGTTTTGAATAACATAATAGTATTGTCTAGAGACAGTATGATAGCCTTCAATTATAGACTCTTCTTATCTATCTAATTGATATTGCCAAATTACTGTAATCTATTTAAAAGGATTTTAATTCATACTTAAAGAAATCAATTTAGAAAATTACACAGGAACAACAAATGTGTTTGATGAATTTAATATTCTGCTTGGAATATATTCAAATAATAAGGAACACCAACTTGGAGATAGTCAAATAATTGCTTAACTTAACAAATAGTTGATACCAATATAGAGCCACCAAATCAGAGATCTTCAATTCACTTCTTCAAAATATTGTTTGCAACATGGTCTTCAAATGAAATTTCTTCTACTATCTACTTATATCTCCTATTCTAATATCTCATCTACTGATGATAATAAAATGGCCTTGAGTTCCCTTATATATATGGGAAGAAAACAAGCTTTAGGCTAGTAACAATAAGTCATGTGTTTTCGTAACTAACAATATTAAGAAAACAAACAAATTTCTGATTTTAGAAACACCAATCTATTAATCTGTAAATAGAAGCCTATGACCATTCAAGGCCTAAGCAAGGCTTTATATTTTTCCATAAGGTGCTTCATTTGTCTATTGGCTAATTTACTCCCTCTGAAGTTTTCATAGCAATGTTAGTCGTATCAATTGCTCTGCAAAGGAACAGATTAATTTTGGACAAATGGTCAGTATACTCTTGTTTTGTATATGTGTTAACATTAAGGGCTATCCCTTTCATGTCATGCTCCATGTTCATCATTTTCTTAAGAGACTTGTGAATATTTGGCATGATCATATCTTCATTATTGATTTCTTGTAAAACAATATGTAGAACCATGGATATATCTTCCTTCCACTCTTCATATTTTTGCGGTTGTTCAGTATCATCATGAATTGAGGGAGCAATATAAAAAGAATTCAACTCCTTATTTAGTTTATTATGATACTTTTCATACATCTTAACCAAATTATTACACACCTGTAGTCCTTGTTTTGTTAAAAGTTTTTTATCTGAAAGTTCCTCTTTCCTTTCCATCATCCTATCCTGCAATCTTTTGTTTTCAATCATGGCTGAGTATGTTTGTTGGAATGATTTCCAATAGGTATCTGCACATTCCAGCATCTTATTAAACATTTCTTTTATTATTTTAGTGTCCATGGTGAATTTGAGGGTTTTTAATTCCTTTTCTAGTTTTTCATAGTTTTTTCTAGGATTTAGCATGGCACTCTTTCCAATAGATTACATCTATCAATGCATCTAACATTTCTTTGTCTTTTTGGATCCATGGGGAATATACCTCAGATGCAGAGGAAGTAGAAGCTCTTTCCTCATGCTATATGCTAATTGTTTTCTCATCCTGTCATTTTCCTTGATTAGTTTCTCAATCTGGGCCTTAGTGAACTTTGCTACATTAACATTTAGTTTAGTAGTTTCCAAGGGGTCTATATCTCCTATCCTTTTGACCAAAAGGTGACCAAACATTTGATTTGGGTCACTGGTTATCATTGGTCTCCTATCTTGGGGATAAAAAGACCAAATCAATAAGGTGGCTTCATCTACATTATACCCTAACCCTAAGTATACTTTGTCACTTGCTTCCTCTGTTAGACTCAATGTTTTATGTTCCATCCTTCTAAATGTGTCAAATATAATGGTGTAGCTAATATCCCAAATTGGCACAAGCAATACCTTTGCTTCCTAGAGTAGTTGCCTTCCTCTTTCTAGAGGAATAGACTTCATTTCTTTGTCAATCTATTTTTTGAATTCCTCCAAGGTAGCAATTTCTTGCTTAGGGGTAGCATCTTTCATTTTTTGCCTCATTTTATTTCCTTGATATTCATATACAAAAGATTTGAATTTGGAAGTCTTGATAAATTCATCATCAGAGACAAGCTTCTGAGTATCCATAACTCTAACATCATCAAACAGATCCTCATAAGTCTCAAATTTTACATGGTTTATTTCTGTAGGAGGCTCATAATGTGGAACAACAGGAGCACTTATTGGTTGCGTTTGTTCAATCTCATCATCACTCGCTTCTTCATCTATATCTATATCTATACAAAATGATACTTTAGGGGTTGGCTATGAAGGTATGTGGGTCAGAGGCTATACCTCTTGAGCTTGTATGCTGGAATATTGTATGTAAACTATATCAAAAGAAATTAAAGGCATACTCTCAATTATCTCATCTGCATGAGCAATAAGGTGCTCAACTCTTGATAGTGGCTCTTCAATTTCAGAAAAGGCTCTTGAGTATGAAGGAACATTCTTGCATTTCCAATCCTCTGCAAGTAGAATTTTATTAAATATAGCCATTCTATCTTTAGTAGAGGCTTCATCTTGATTTCTAATTATATCTACTTCTGAAAAAAGATGTTAATAACTAGATAGACCCTGTGATATCCTAGCCCTATGAATAAAACCCTCTACATCAAAACCTTTTCTTTCATCTCCTATTGGGAGATTATACTGTGCTAGTTTGGCACTGATTTCTTCATAGCCCTCATTCATGACTATTATGAATTCCCCAAAAAACAAAGTGTTGGGCATGAATGATTGTTTGTTGTACTTCTTTAGATGAATAGCATCGAATTTAGCCAATTGTCTCACAATTTCTAAGTATGCAATTCTGTCTAGGACAACCCTAGGGAATAGATAAGGGGAACCTTCAAATCCATAGACTCGTATCATGGTGCAATTTGAAAAGGCATACCAATCTCCCCAATTATGATCCACCTTAGTCTTGGGATCATTTTCCTTTGGCCTAAAAAACCTTTGTTTGTTGAAATATTTTTTCTGGCTAGCCTTTTTTTGTTCTTTGCTCCACAAGAGATTGAACTCCTTTCTCCTTCCTTTTTTATCCAAATCTTACAGGAGTGGAATAACGTATTTCCATCTTAGCTCATAAATGCACCATCGATGTGTACCTTGCCATCGAGCTGGTTTGTTAATTGCAAATATTCAAGTGATGTCTTCAAATGTCACATCAATCTTGTTTGATAATCATCACCGTATCGCTGAGACTTTGTTTTATATTCCACCAAAATGCATCCCTTCCATTCATGAATTTCCCTCTCTCGGTCCATCGATGAGGTTCCATATGAAGTTATCCCTATGTACCCTAGTCTGGCCGATGTTTATCATATCCTCAATGTTTTATAGTTATTCCGGGCCATCGGTGGAACTTCATCCTTAATTCCACTGATCCTTACATGCTACAAAGATGCTTTTGTCTTTGTTGGTTTTATTAACATGTTGGGGGAACTTGTATATAAGCATTACCGAAGTTGATATGTTCCAGTGATAAGCTAATTCCTGTTGAGTTCATCATTTCATCGGTGATGGTGTGATATCTATTCCACTAAAATCCATATGTTGTGGTGATATAACTTGTTTCTACCAACTTTATCAGCATGTTGGTGGAACCATGATGTGGTTTCCACCGATGTCTGCATGTTACCTTGATAAGGTCATTTTGTTTCATTTTGTTAGTTTATCGGTGGGATGACTTCAAAGGTTACTGCGATAGATCAATGGTTTGTCAATATAGTGATACTATGTCTTTATTGAGCCATATAGCAAAGTGAAAGGTTCCATCGATGCAGTTATATTGTGCTGATATGTTCTTATAAAAGGCAAAGAGCACAATTTGTGGAATGGATATGCAAGACTAAGGTTAATTATGGACCTTGTAACACAATTTTTTATGATCTATTGATTATTATTATGAGATTAAGGGTATAATGTTCTGATCTTGGTTGAAAAGGGGATGGATAAAAGTATAGGAAAATTGCAAAATTTTCATGTCCCAATAGGATGTATTGATATCATCATGCTAGAAAGAGACACAATAAAATGCATCAGCAGACTAGTAAGGCCATAGACTGAAATGCCATTTTTTGCTCAGAGATCAAGGGAAAATCAAAGAATGGAAGCTATATGTGCATCACATAGAGTTATCTTTCCTTTTCTGTGTAAAATCCATGGAGACCATGCTTGAAACCCTACAACCTATGTCGGCCACAATAGAGCTCCATCAAAGATTGCAAAGTGGAAATGATGCGAAAGAATAGGACAAAAAGTTGTTTTGCTTTAGGGTTCGCATAATACCCAAATTTGATGAAGGATATTTTTGTCACATTTAAAACTTTTAATTTCTTTAATCAAATGCCATCATGGTCATGAAACATTCCACCTTTCTTTTTGCTTAATTCCCAAAGACTTATGGAGGGTTGAATACCATTAGAAGACTTAGGGTCTTTTTACAACTTTCATTCCTTGAAACCCATTTGATCACCTTTAAGGATAGGTCTATATGCTTTAAGGATATTTTCCAAAGATAAGCCTTCAATTCTTTTATTTTTTGCAAAAACTTATATGGAGATCGTATCATTTTTATGATTTTTTTATTGAACAATCAGACATTGGTAATTACAAAATGGTGAAATTATAGAGCTTTGTATTTTTGCTTTCAAATCAAATGAGGGAAGATTAGGAAAATCAAGAAAATAAAGTTGCCGATCTTTGTAAAATGATATTTAAAGTAGTGACTATAAATTGCATTAAATATTCATTATTTCGATGCAGTTAAAGCAAATAAAGTAGAGGGTATCGTTTTTTTCTAGATTTATTTTCTTTGGGTGAAATTGAGCAGATAAGGACAAAAAGGGAGCTTTTTTTAGTAGATGAAGCCTATTAAGGTATATCTTTTGGTAGGGACCACCTTGGATGACAAGTTGGCAGCTTTTTCTTTAGTTTGAAAGTAGTTTGGTGAGAGTTTTTAGGGCTTTTCTATGGATTCCAAAAATGATTTTGGGGCAGCTTTTTGAGATCTTTTGACATGCATATATATTGGAGATAGCTAGCTCTTTCAAAGAGAGTTAGAGATTATTGTTTCTTCACTCTGGTGCATAGGAAGAGAGTTGTATATAGGTAGTTGACTCATGTTGTTTTGCATTGTACTCCTGCCAGTTCAATATAACAGATTTTCTTATCCCATTGATTTATCTTCTCTTTGTAGTTTGATTTGATATCTCATTGTGACAATTGCATGTCCTTTATTTTGCCTCTTATTGTAAGGTTTGTTTTTGGTCCTGGTTGTATACTGTGTTCAACATTGAACCTCTTTACAAATCACTTTAGTATCAAATCTCAGAGGTGGTGTTGTGAAAGTTTAAGTGCAAAGGGTTGTTTGTGAGTGAGTTTATTCATTTAGATTAAATCTTAGAGTTAGTTTTTTGCATTTGAGTTATTCTCTTTCCTTTTCCTCCACAAGTTAGTAGTTTAGCAAATCATAAGGAGAACCAACTCAATCTAGATATTCCCTCTCGAAATAGATCACCCAAAATTTGGGAGGGTTTCCATGTTTCAACAGGATAGTCAAGCTTGACTTGACTAGTGGCGTAATCCTGATTGACAACAAGCTCAAAAGAATGAAACTACTGGGGTTCCTCCTTTCCAGACTCACTATAATCTAGCTTCAAGGCAAGAAATACCTCAACCTACCTAGAATCAAGCAGTCTCAAACCTAGTTCTAGAAAGAACAAAGTATCCTTACTAGGTCCTAAGAGATAAACACTGGGACCCATGAATGTAGTAGAATAGCTGAAAAAGACCCCTACCCTTGTATCAGTATGGGATATGCTGGCCATTCCTAAGCAAAAGACAATGTTGCAAGAAGCACTGGAGGTTCAAGTTGATCCTAAACATTTCAATACAAAAGAAAGAGATACAAACAATGGATAGACTCAAAATAAGGACACTCCACCATTACAGACAGATGCTCTATTGAATGATGCACCATAGATAAGAAAGTCTAAACCAGAACCATTTTATCTAACTTTAATACTGGGCAAGAAACTGTCGCACAACTCAATGATGGATTTAGGGGAAAGTACTACAGTCATGCCAAAGAAAATAGGAGATGCTTTAAAGATAAAGTATGAGCCATTAGCTAAGGGAGTTATGCAATTAGATGGAAAGTCGGTCAAAACTATAGGGAAGATCAAACAACTTCCATTGCATCTGTATACTTGTCCAAACATAACTATTCTACAAGATATAGTGGTTATAGATATTCCTCCTATTTTTGGTCTATGCCTATCCAAAGATTTGATAGCTAAGATATGAGAGTACATGCCATTAGATTGGTCAAATTTGACTCTGAGAACTAAGTATGGGACAAAGATGAAGGTGATGTCTGAACACCTGTCTAAAGATCATATAATAGAGGAACCAACTCCAAGAATTGAAGCATCACATGCTATGATGAATAGAGAGGAGAGAGTTTTCATTGCAGAAATGG
The DNA here is from genome assembly GCA_027924645.1 of Cunninghamia lanceolata. Taxonomy (NCBI): domain Eukaryota; kingdom Viridiplantae; phylum Streptophyta; class Pinopsida; order Cupressales; family Cupressaceae; genus Cunninghamia; species Cunninghamia lanceolata. Next base: position 5,301,801 of record BSBN01000643.1, read on the forward strand.
GAGAATGGACTGAATATGACCAATAGGAAAAAGAGAACAGTTAGTTGATGACCATGATGCAAAGTGACCCTTATGGAAACAATGACTCTACCAGTCTAGGCACTTGGTGTAGGAGCACCAAGGCTCAATGCAGCCTATACATAGCCTTTTTGGTTTGTCTATTTTGAGTTTGCAGTTTGTGTTTTGGTCTTTGGAGTTTTTCAAGCATTTTGAAGGTGTTCGACATTTTGTTCAATGGGTGAACCTCGCTGTTGAACCATTCCGTTGAACCTTGCAATTGAACCATTCTGTTGAACCCCACGGTTGAACCTCGTGCCAAGGTTCAACGGTTCAACAGTTTTATAATTCTGATTTGTAAAGTTGAAATCGGAGGTCGTTTTGTTCAACAGTTGAACCGCGCTGTTGAACCTCTTCGTTGAACCCCGCGGTTGAACCCCGCTATTGTAGTTCAATGGTTCAACGAGTTCATACATAGAGGATGGTGGAGTTGGAAGCACCAATCATTTTATGGAGGTTGAACCTCACTGTTGAACCGCGAGATTGAACCTTGCTACTGAAGTTCAATGGTTCAACAGTCCATCATTTTTTGAATGGTGTAGTGGGTCCATCGGAGTGAGATACATATCGGGAGGAGATATTAAGGTTAGGCCGAAGACACAGGTCTGGCCGATGGTTATAACCATCGGGAAGATAATGGATATCGGCAAGCAAGGAGAACGTTCCACCGACGGAGGTAGGTCTGGCCAATCGGAGTGAGGGGGATCAAGGTTTCACCGATGGGGAAAAGTTTGGTGTAAAGACATCGGCATAAGGGATGGTCATCAGAAGGGAAGAATTTAGTCACGCCGATAGAAAAGTCTGGCCGACGAGCGAAGCCAAATCCTAGCATTGGATGATAGTCATCGATGTGACAAAACATATCAGAAGAAGGGAATAATATGTGGCCGATAATACATGCTTTGCCAATGGAGGTCAAACAGAGTCAAAAGGGATATCGGCCAAACTAATACTATCAGCCAATGAAGATAAAGACTCGCCAATAGGGTAGGGTCTTTCTGATGGGAAAGCAGATGTCTGTTTCGGTGAGACATCAAATTTATCTTGCCGATAGCACAGAACTGAACCGGCAGTTGGAATATGAACCGATCCGGTAGTTGAACCATCCTGTAACGGACATGGAATAAATATAAAATGTAGCATTCTTTCTGTAAAAAGAGTTCAGCAGAAGAATCAAAGGAGGTTTTGGATGTGCGAAGCATTTTTTTAATGTAATCAAAATTTTTTGAATAAGAATCAAATTCAGCAGTTCGACCAGTTTGTGTATTTCTTTTCTATTTTTAGTTTACTATTCTGAAGTAGATTAGTCATTTCTGTTTCTGCAATTTTGTTCTCTTTTGCAAACCATGACTCTGTATTGATGATTCCTCAAGTTCCACTGTACAGTATGGAGATCATCAAGCAGAGCCATGCTTTTTGTTGGTTTTTCTTTTGTGGGGTGGTCGGATTGCCGGCTAGAGGCAATGCATCCTTGTCTTAGGCGAGCTCAGTAAGGAGACCGGCTAGATAGACAAGTAGGAAAATAGACTTGCAGGGGTGGAGAATAGAGAGAAAGAAAGTGAGTACCAAGTAGTCCAGACCCTTGAACAGAGTTAGAAAGGTGGGCAACGGGCTCAGAAAGTTATGTGCCATTTAGGCAGTATCTTGGAAGCAGTGAGGACAAGGTATGTGTCCCACACCAAGTAGGGAAAGAGAGTCTTCCATCTCTACAAAGAGTTGAGGATTTTAGTTGACATTTTTGTGTAGAAAGATTTTTTTTTAGCACTTTGAATTGGTAGGAAGGATAGAGTTGTCAAACAGTCTTGTACACTTACAGGATGCAGAGCAGGTAGCCTAGAGGCCTCCCTATCAAATTGGTATCAGAGCAGTAAGATTTGGGTTATTCCTAGATAGGAATAGAAGAGTTGTATGTCATCGCCGAGTTCAAGTGAGTCTGTTAGTTCATCCAAGAAGATGGTGACTAATGTAGAGTTAGCAAAGAAGGTTGAGGATCAAGAAGAGGAGAATAGACTCCTACAAGAAAGACTAGCAGAAATGGAAAGTAAGCTAGGCTTAATGTTGGAAAAGACTGAAGAAGTCAGTCAGAGAGTTAAATATTCTAAGGATAAGGGGAAAGGTGCATTTGTAGAAGATGAAGAGCCCACACCTGATCCTAAGTTGGAAGAAGAACCATTCTTGAAAGCTTTGAAAGCAATGAGTGGTAAAACATTGGAAGGAGTACCACTTTTCAGTGGGAAAATGGACCCAGATTTGGTCATGGAGTGGATAGAAGGACTTGAAAATCACTTTGAATGTGATGGTGTAAGCGAGGCATAGAAAGTAAAGGTGGCCAAATCCAGACTCAGGGGAGCTGCCTTAACCTGGTGGAAATTTGTGCAGACTGAAAGAGCAAAAGAAGATAAGAAGCCCATAGCTACTTGGAAGGGAATGGTAGCTAAAATCAAAGAAGCATATATGCCAGAAGATTATGAAATATAGCTGCACAGGAAGAGATAGAATCTGAGACAGAAAGAATTAGATGTCAGTGCATACACTGAAGAATTCCAAAAGCTATGCTTAAGGTCCAAAGTAATGGAGGATGAAAGCATAAAGGTAGCAAGGTACCTTAATGGTCTGAAGTGGAATATACAAGAAGAAATTAGTTTGTTGTGTCCTACAACAGTGCAAAAATGCTATCAGCTGGTACTAAAAGTGGAGGAAAAGAACAAGAGGAAACAAGACTCAAATAGCAGAGGAAGAGGAAGAGGTAGAGATAACAGAGGACACAGAGGAGGTTTTGGTGGAAGGAATGCTGACAATAGATCCCAAGCAGAATCCAAACTCACAGAGCAGAGTGGGGAGTCGAGTGGTAGAGGAAACCACAGAGGAAGAGGATCTAACAGAGGAAGGTCAGGAGGATCAGGCAGAGGATCCTATTTCACCAACATGAGTGTTACAACTATGGCAATCTAGGTCATCCAGTGTATAGGTGTCCCGAAAAGGCCACATCCTCTTCTCAAGGAGGTGATAAGAGAAATCACTACGTCCAAGATAATGCATCCAGCAGCCAGTTACCTAAGGTCAATCTGAACTCAGAAGATGGAGAGAACCTGATGATAAGGAGAACCTTGATGAAGGAACTAGTAAAGTCTGAACCAAGCCAGAGGAGAGCACTATTCAGAATCAAGTGCAAGATTTTGAATAAGGTATGTAAAATTATCATAGACTCGGGATCTACTGATAATATTATTTCTGATGAGGCAGTTAAGAAACTGAATTTGAAAAGAATTACTCATGTAAACCCATATAGAGTCACATGGTTGAATAAGGGTCAACATATAGTAGTGAATGAACAAAGTTGGGTAGAGTTTAGTATAGGTGGCTATAAGGATAAGGTATTATGTGATATACTACCCATGGATGCATGCCATCTCTTATTGGGTAGACCATGGCAGTATGACCGAAGGGCAGTACATGATGGTGAGAAGAATGCTTATTCTTTTCAGAAGGATGGTGTCACCTATAAGATTCAGTCATTGGAGGATGAAGATGCAGTTCAGACAAAGAGTCCTAATATCTTGGTTGTGAGTGGAAAAGAGTTTCTGAGTACTCTTAAGGAGGATGGTATTGGTTATGCCATCATAGTAAAACCAAAAGAAGGACAACAGGATAAGAAGACAGAGATTCCCAAAGAGGTGCAGCCTATACTGGAGCAGTATAAAGGCATAATCAGTGATGGTACACCAGCCACATTGCCTCCATAGAGAGTAATAAGCCATCAGATAGACCTAATTTCAGGAGCATCTTTGCCAAACAAGGCACCTTACAAGATGACTCCAGATCAACACAAAGAGATTTCCAGGCAAGTACAAGAGTTGCTAGATCAAGGATTGATTAGGAAGAGTATTAGTCCATGTGCAGTGCCCACAGTGTTGGCACCCAAGAAAGGAGGATCATGGAGATTATGCACAGATGTCAGAGCCATAAACAAGATAACTATAAGGTATAGATTCCCAATTCCCAGAATTGAAGATCTCATGGACTGTATTGGAAAAGCAAAGTATTTCACCAAGATAGACCTGAAGAGTGGTTACCACCAAAAAAGAATCAAGGAAGGTGACGAGTGGAAGACAACCTTCAAGACCACAGAGGGACTATATGAGTGGCTTGTTATGCCATTTGGTCTATCAAATGCACCCAGTACCTTTATGAGACTCATGAATGAAGTCCTAAAGGATTACATTGGTAAATTTGTTGTTGTTTTTCTAGATGATATTCTAATTTTTAGTCAGACCAAGGAAGAACATCTAGAACATGTAAATACTGTTTTGCAAAAATTACATGATGAACAACTAACCATCAATCTGGAGAAGTGTGAATTCATGAAGCAGGAATTGGTATACCTTGGTTTTGTGGTGTCCCAGGGAGAGTTGAAGATGGAAAAGTCCAAAGTAGAAGCCATATTGAGCTGGCCTACTCCCAGAGCAGCCACAGAGGTGAGAAGTTTTCATGGCTTAGCCCAGTTTTATAGAAAGTTTATCAGAAATTTCAGTGGAATATGTGCACCCATGTTGGATACAATTAAGGGTGGAATGAAAGCAAAATTCAGATGGACACCAGCTGCAGATAGAAGTTTTGAAAGGTTGAAGAAAGAGGTAGCAAGACAACCTGTTTTGTTGTTGCCTAGTTTTGATAAGCTATTTACTATTGAATGTGATGCAAGTAATATAGCTGTAGGAGCAGTGCTAAATCAAGAAAATAGACCTGTAGCCTTTTTCAGTGAGAGGCTGAATGAAGCAAAGAGTAAGTACTCTTCATATGACTTAGAGTTGTATGCTCTAGTCCAACCATTGAGGAAGTGGAGACATTATCTCCTGCCTAAAGAATTTGTTGTCTACACAGATAACCAAGCTCTGAGTTTTCTAAACTCACAGGATAAGTTAAGAAGCAGGCATATCAAATGGATGGAGTACCTGCAATCTTATACCTTTACAATTAAGCATAAGAAGGGGCAGCTGAATAGAGTTGCAGATGCTTTGACCAGAAGATTGCTCACAGTGCAGGAAGTGCAATTGAAGAGCATTGGAGTTGAAGACTTCAAGGATCTCTATAGAGATGATGAAGATTTTGCTGAGGCATACAAGGTATGTCAAGATTTTGAGAATCACTTTCATAGTGAGTTTGTAGATTTCACCTTACAGTAGGGATTGCTATTCAAAGGTGGACAATTATGTGTACTAAGAGGATCTATGAGAGAAAATCTCATATAGGAGAAGCACAATGGCAGTCTGAGTGGCCATTTTGGTCTGAACAAGACACTGGAGCTAGTCCAAAGGTTCTATTATTGGCCAAGGATGCACAGAGACATCAGAAGGTATGTAGAGCAGTGTATCGTATGTTAGAAGGCCAAGGGAACCACTTCAAATGTAGGATTGTACCAACCCTTACCCATTCCTTTCAGGACATGGGAATGTGTAAGTATGGATTTTGTAGTTGGTTTGCCTAAGACTAAGACTGGTTATGATAGCATATATGTAGTTGTGGACAGGTTTAGCAAGATGAGTCATTTCATTCCTTGTAAAGTGACTCATGATGCCAGTCATATAGCACACTTATTTTTCAAAGAGGTGATCAGAATTCATGGACTTCCAGCAAGTATTGTGTCTGACAGAGATGCTAAATTCATGGGGCATTTCTGGAAAACATTATGGCAGAGATTGGGAACAAATTTGTCATTCAGTTCAGCATATCACCCACAGACAGATGGTCAGACAGAGGTGGTAAACAGGATATTGGGCAACCTATTAAGGTGTATAACCAAAGAATATGGACAGAGTTGGGATCTTGTCATTCATCAGGCAGAATTTGCCTATAATGACAGTGTGAATAGGACTACTGGTAAGAGTCCATTTGAAATAGTCTATGGAATGCATCCCAGAGGTGTATGTGAGCTCAGGAATATGGGAAACATGGAGAACAGCAATGGACATGCAGAGGATTTTGCACAATCCATGAAAGAAGTGCATGAGCAGGTGAAGAAAACTTTGACAGAGAACACACAGAAGATCAAGGACAGAGTAGATGCCCACAGAAGGGATATTCAGTTTGAGGTTGGAGATCTAGTTATGGTGCACTTGAACAAAGCCAGAATGCTGAAAGGCATGCCAACCAAACTGCAGATGAGGAGAATTGGTCCTTGTAGAATCCTGAACAAGTATGGACATAACGCCTACAAAATTGAATTGCCAGAAGACTTGGCAATCTCACCAGTGTTTAATGTCAAAGACTTGGTGAAATACAAGGGTCCTTAGTTAGCAGCAAATGGATCCATTTCAGAGAAGGAACAGACAGAAATAGATGTGACTTTGCCATTACAACCCAAACTACAGGCAGAAAGAATACTGGATTCAAGAGTACAGAATCAAACCAGACATGGTGTCTACATGGAGCATTTGGTCAAGTGGAAGCAGTTGCCTGAAGCAGAAGCTACCTGGGTTGCCAGAGTCAGAGTTCAAAAAGAGGGGCATTGATTTTGCGTCATTGTCACCAGAGGTGACCTAGTTTCTTTCCGTACAGGGGGAGTATGGTGCAGGAGCACCAAGGCTCAATGCAGTCTGTACATAGCCTTTTTGGTTTGTCTATTTTGAGTTTGCAGTTTGTGTTTTTGTCTTTGGAGTTTTTTGAGCATTTTGAAGGTGTTTGACATTTTGTTCAATGGGTGAACCTCGATGTTGAACCATTCCGTTGAACCTTGCAGTTGAACCATTCCGTTGAACCCCGCGGTTGAACCTCGCGCCAAGGTTCAACGGTTCAACAGTTTTATAATTCTGATTTGTAAAGTTGAAATCAGTGGTTGTTTTGTTCAACAGTTGAACCACGCTATTGAACCTCTTCGTTGAACCCCGCGGTTGAACCCTGCTATTGTAGTTCAATGGTTCAATGGGTTCATACATAGAGGATGGTGGAGTTGGAAGCATTGATCATTTTGTGGAGGTTGAACCTCACTGTTGAACCGCAAGATTGAACCTCGCTGCTGAAGTTCAATGGTTCAACAGTCCATCATTTTTGGAATGGTGTAATGGGTCCATCGGAGTGAGATACATATCGGGAGGAGATATTAAGGTTAGGCTGAAGACACAGGTCTGGCTGACGGTTATAACCATCGAGAAGATAATGGATATCAGCAAGCAAGGAGAACGTTCAACCAACAGAGGTAGGTCTGGCTGATTGGAGTGAGGGGGATCAAGGTTTCACCGATGGGGAAAAGTTTGATGTAAAAACATCGGCATAAGGGATGGTCATCGGAAGGGAAGAATTTCGCGCTGATAGCAAAGTCTGGCCGACGAGAAAAGCCAAATCCTAGCGTTGGATGATAGTCATCGATGTGACCAAGCATATCAGAAGAAGGGAATAATATGTGGCCGATAATACATGCTTTGCCGATGGAGGTCAAACAGAGTCAAAAGGGATATCGGCTGAACTAATACTATCAACCAATGAAGATAAAGACTCACCGACAGGGTAGGGTCTTGCCGATGGGAAAGTAGATGTCTGTTTCGATGAGACATCAAATTTATCTTGCCGATAGTACAGAACTGAACCAGCAGTTGGAATATGAATTGGTCTGGTAGTTGAACCGTCCTATAATGGACATGGAATACATATAAAATGTAGCATTCTTTCTGTAAAAAGAGTTCAGCAGAAGAATCAAAGGAGGTTTTGGATGTGCGAAGCATTTTTTTAATGTAATCAGAAAATTTTGAATAAGAATCAAATTCAGCAGTTTGACCAGTTTGTGTATTTCTTTTCTGTTTTTAGTTTACTATTCTGAAGTAGATTAGTCATTTCTGTTTCTGCAAATTTATTCTCTTTTGCAAACCATGACTCTGTATTGATGATTCCTCAAGTTCCACTGTACAGTATGGAGGTCATCAAGTAGATCCATGCTTTTTGTTGGTTTTTCTTTTGTGGGGTGGTCGGATTACTGGCTAGAGGCAATGCATGCTTGTCTTAGGTGAGCTCAATAAGGAGTCCGGCTAGATAGACAAGTAGGAAAATAGACTTGCAGGGGTGAAGAATAGAGAGAAAGAAAGTGAGTACCAAGCAGTCCAGACCCTTGAACAGAGTTAGAAAGGTGGGCAACGGGCTCAGAAAGTTATGTGCCATTTAGGCAGTATCTTGGAAGAAGTGAGGACAAGGTATGTGTCCCACACCAAGTAGGGAAAGAGAGTCTTCTATCTCTGGAAAGAGTTGAGGATTTTAGTTGACATTTTTGTGTAGAAAGATTTTTTTTTAGCACTTTGAATTGGTAGGAAGGCTAGAGTTGTCAAACAGTCTTGTACACTTACAGGATGCAGAGTAGGCAGCCTAGAGGCCTCCCTATCAGCACTTATGTTATTTTTTATGAGGGCCAAGAAATACCTAATATTATGAGAAAGGAGGTATCTGAAAGGAAGGATTTTGATAGAGATTTAGACTCAGAAATCTGTACTTTAAACTTTGACAGGGCAAGAAAGGAAAATAGTGCTGGAGCAGGTATCTATATCACCTCTCCAAGTGGTGAGAAGATTCCTAGAGCCATACACTTTCAATTTTCTTATACCAACAATGATGCTGAGTATGAATCTTTAGTACATGGATTGGTGTTGACTAAGAAGATGGGAATAAAGAACTTGGTGGTCAAAGGTGACTCGGAGCTAGTCATGAAAGAAATTAAAGAAAAGGTTGTGGCTAAGATTGTAAGGATGAGATCTTATCACCATAGGATCTGGGATCTCATTGATAATTTTGATGCTTTCAATATAGAAGTCATCCCTAGAGCTCAAAATGCTGAAGCAGATAGGATGGCACAAATTAGTTCTCAATTTGACCTAGCAAGTGACCTGCTCATTAACAATGAGGTAGTAAAAGTCATCATTAGGCCAGAAATCCCTGACAATATCTAGAATTGGGGAGTATTTGACAATGACCTTCAGGTGTTGCTATTTTTGCAATAGCCTGGGGAGTTTGCTAACCAATTACCACCCAAGATTGAGGAGGCATGTAGTAATCAGATTATTCAACTCAAGTCTAATAAGATCCTGAGAGGGATAATAAATTTAGAGAATCTATTTGATCTAAATGATGTGAACCTAGACAAAAGGAAGTTTAAGGCTAGCAAAGAAGACTACTCTGAGATCCACGTTAGTGAAGGAAGAAAGTTGAAGGTAGGGAATGCCACTACTCTAGAAGAAAGAAATAGGCTTGTCTCTTTGTGTAACAAATATGACAGAGTAAGCACATGGACCTATGATGACCTTCATGGTTACAATAAAAATGTCATAAAACATACCATAGAACTTGATGAAGAGTCAAAACTAGTCCCTCAGAAACAAAGACCAGTGAACCTTAGGATTGAGCCCTTAATGGTGGATGAACTACAGAAACTTCTAGAGTCTAAGATTATATTTCCAATTAAACATTCAATTTGGGTCTCTAATCTGGTGCCAATAAGGAGGAAGAATGGAGACATTAGGCTTTGTGTAGATTTTGGGGACCTGAACAAGGCTTCATTAAAAGATCATTACCCCCTGCAATCCATGGAACAAATTTTGCAAATAGTTGCTGGATCAGAGAGGTTTTCTTTACTTGATGGTTTCTCAGGGTACAATAAGATTTGACTGGTTGATGATGACCAACATAAGATGGCATTCACTACAAAGTGGGGAACCTTTGCAAATGCCAAGATGCCATTTGGTCTTTCAAATGCTGGGGCTACTTTTTAGCGCGCCATTGATATAGCATTTGGAGACCTTATAAATAAGATCATTATGATCTATTTAGATGACCTTACTATATTTACTAAGAATAGTAAAGACCATTTTGACCATTTGGAGGTTTTTTTTCAGAAGTGCCAAGAATTTGGGATTTCCTTAAATCCCAAGAAGTGTGTTTTTGTTGTGCCCCAAGGGAAACATTTGGGACACATTGTTTCAAAAGATGGAATTACCATTGATCTAGAGTGGGTCACATCTATATTGGATTTGTCTTTTCCAGTCAATAAGAAAGTAGCTCAGTCTTTCTTAGGTAAGATCAATTTTGTCAGTCAGTTTATATCAGACTTTGCAGGTCTTGTTAGGCCCATTACTCTACTGCTGAAAAAAGATTTAGTTTTCAAATGGACTACTAAAGGAAGACAAGCTTTTGAAGAAGTCAAGAAAGCTATTTCCACTACCCCAGTACTAAGGAATCCAAACTTCTCTAAGCCCTTCATCATGTATGTATATGGAGGAAAACATAGTGTTGGAGCTATTCTGACCTAGAAAGATGACAAGGAAGAAGGAGAACATCCAATTGTATTCTTCTCCAAAACACTCAAGGAGTATGAATCCAGGTATAATTTTGTTGAAAAGTAATCTTATGCTATGGTAAAAGATATTAAAAAATTTAGACATTTAGTGACAGGGAATAAGATTCTAATATTAGTAGCTCACCCTAGTGTAAGGGAGTATATCATGGAAGGTGAGATTACTGAAAAAAGAGCCAACTGGATAACTAAAATCTTAGAATATGATGTAGAAGTAAGGCCTACTAAGTTGGTTAGAGGTAGGGGACTCTGCCAATATATTACTCAAGACATAGAAAGTCAATGCCTGAAGAAGTAGAAGTTGAAACAGTGTTGAAAGTCCAAGAGGTTGATCAAGATTCTTGGGTAAGTAACATAATATAGTTCATAAGAACTAGTATTTTCCCTAATGTACTCTCCCCTAATAAGAAAAGATACTATAGACAACAGGGAGTTCATTTTGTATTGATTGATCATGTTTTGTTTAGGAAGAATATTGATGGAATACTGTTAAGATGTGTTGAACATGATGAAGATCAAAACATACTACATGAGTTGCATCATGGAGCCTCAGGGGGATATTTTTCAGCAAGAACCACTGCAATTAAAGTTACACAAGATGGCTATTTCTAGCCAACACTGTTTGTAGATTGCTATCAGATGACCAAAGAGTGACAAGCTTGTTAGTTTTATACTAGAAGAAGAAGAAATTCTACAAGATGGCTGAAGAAGTAGAAGAAGTAGAAGTTGAAACAGTGTTGAAAGTCAAAGAGGTTGATCAAGATTCTTGGGTAAGTAACATAATACAGTTTACAAGAACTAGTATTTTCTCTAATGAACTCTCCCCTAATAAGAAAAGATACTATAGACAATAGGGAGTTCATTTTGTATTGATTGATCATGTTTTGTTTAGGAAGAATATTGATGGAATACTGTTAAGATGTGTTGAACATGATGAAGCTCAAAAGATACTACATGAGTTGCATCATGGAGCCTCAGGGGGATATTTTTCAGCAAGAACCACTGCAATTACACAAGATGGCTACTTCTAGCCAACACTATTTGTAGATTGCTATCAGATGACCAAAGAGTGACAAGCTTGTTAGTTTTATACTAGAAGAAGAAGAAATTCTACATTGCCTTTAAGTCCCATAATAGTAGAAGAACCCTTTGCTCAGTGGAGTTTATATTTTATTAGCATGATTAATCCAGTGTCAAGTATGGGATACAAGTGGATCCTTGCTACAACCAACTACTTTACGAGGTGGAGTGAAGTAGTACCACTCAAGGAAGCTACTATAAACGTAATCTTAGAGTTTCTTGAGGGAATAGCTACCCATTTTGGCCCTCTGTGCACCATCATATCAATAATTCTGAAGCATTCTTAGGAACTAGATTGTCAGAGTTTGCATTAAAAAATGGAATATATCTAAAGACTTCATCAAATTACTATCCACAAGACAACAGTTTGGTAGAATCTACAAACAAAAACATGATTAGACTCATAAAGAAAATAGGGGCTGATCATCAGAGAGACTAGCACAAGTCCCTCAATTCAGCACTATGGATGGATAGAATCACACCAAAGAAAGTAACTAAGATGTATCCATATGAGTAAGTCTATGGTAAGCATGCAATGATGCCGCTAAATATAGAAATTCATGCCTTATAGTTTCTTAAACAGTTGGAGATTGAAGAAAGTGGCTCGATGCATGTGAGGCTTTCCAAGTTACTAGAGGTCCAAGAGAAGAGAGAAACGACACATGACTCATTGACAAAGCATCAGCAGATTGTGAAGAATTGGTTTGACAGAAAGACCTCCAATCTAAAATTTGAAGTTGGGTCTTTGGTGCTAAAATGGGATGAGAGAGCTGCTAAACTAGGCCAACACAATAAGTTTGAGTCATTATGGATAGGTCCTTTTAAGATCCGCTCATGTAAGCAACATGATGCATTCAAGCTTGAGAATATGGAAGGAGAGCCTGAAGAGATTCCTATCAATGGGATCTTCTTGAAACATTTTACATAGTCTTGAGACCTGCCATGTATCATAGTTAGTTAGGTGTCTTTGAATTCTTTCTCACTTTTGTCTTGCTTTCCCTTTTTTTGGTTTTAAATAAGTTTTCTTGGAACACGTGTCCACATCACAATGCTCCCTATTGTTGGCAGTTGTACTTACCAAGGCTGTTCGGTGGTTCCTTAAATTTTAAGAAAGTACCTAATCATTTGAGAAGATCACCACTTTTAATACTGATTTGACACATTGTCCCATATAAATTTTCAAAGATACACTGACTGTCTTTTTGTCATTAATGCCATTAATAAGATGTGATGGGCCATTAATGCTTCATTATGCCTCACTGAGATAAGTATTAAGCTCCTCTAATTGTTGCACTTTCTATTTCTCATTCTATATTCTCTAAGTTCTTTCTGTCTATATTGAAAGTTTCATTTGTTGTCTACAATTCTATCTAAGTTTGAGTTCGTTTACAAGTTTTTTGCCTACTTTCTGTGTCAAGATTTTCCAAGGCTGCTAAAAGAGATACAGGGATGTTAGAACCATAGTCACCACAGGAAGGTCTAGGGAATTTCAAGCTATCTGATAAATTGAAAGGAAGCAAATCTTATGCATCTACACCAGCACAACCAAAAGTGAGATATCCAAGGTAAAGGGTCTTGGATACAGGGGTATGTGTAGATTCTACACAAGTAAAAGACTACACATATGGCATCTTTGACACCCATATGTAGAAGAATACAACAAATATTCTTGAGAGATCTCATCAAAGGTACCTCATAGGAGCTGCAAAGGGGAATCATAAACTTTTGGAATGAGTTTTTGGACGTCTCAATTGGCATAGTTTGTGGTTCCTACTATTCACCCATATCTGGAATTGATTGACATATGTGCAGAGTTGTTTCACCCTCCAACTGCCTCTATTTAATGTAGCCCATTCATGGTCTAGATATCTCCTAAAGGAATTTGGGATATGCTGAGTTTGCAACATGACAGGACTGCTACCTTTCCTGCAATTCCCAAGTTGCAGAATACATGGGGAAATCTCCATAGTAGGGTAAAGTTTTTAAACACTGAAATGCATCTAGATGATGACAATACCTAGTTGCCTCTGCTACCCATAGGCCAAACTCAATTTAATCCTGATGTTCAAGATGCCCTTGTCATGTTGTCTTTTATCTTTGGCTAGTATGATGATTCAACAGTGCATGATTGGCAACTCGCAACATTTTTTAGACTTAAAACTATAGACAAGACTCAAGAGTACTATTTTGACTTTTTAGAATAAATCTCTCAGGCTATGGTGGACCAGCTCACAAATTTATCTAAGAATAATGTTTTCAACAGTAATAGAACAATCCTAGTGTCCACATGGACCCATGTTCTCTTAGACACTTTAGATCCCTATGAGTTTGTAGAGTCTCGTGAGTTTCTTAATGGATTTGAAAATTCCTTGTGATTATTTCTTTGGGGCCCATACAACCATTATTAGACTTTGTGGCTTTGCTGAAGAACCAATTCTGCTCCCAAAGGTGCTAACTCCTAAGATCACATTTTTAGAAGTGGCCCACCAATTATCTATCATTGATAATAATTTTGGTTATAAAAGGAGGAAGAAGAAAATGTATGATGTTCCTTGGACCAGAGAGAAAACAACAATTGAGAGGAGAGATACTAAAAACCTCCTATTATGGAAATTAGCATCTTATGGTTTCTTGATAGTTGAGGATAAGTGGAAGTATGATCCGGATAGCTTCTTAGCATCTTGGATTGTGAGCAACAAGGTTTCTACAAATTTCATTCATGAGAGATGCTCTTTTTGGGAGAAGAGAAGATCATAAAGTAGGATGATCCTATAGTTTATGTTAAATTAACAGATTTTCCAGATGAGGGTTCTAAGCCATGGGAAACATTTTATAAAAAAGGAATAAGAACATGACCCCAAGAAGTTGATGACTCCTGGCCTCAGCGCTACTTTAAAGAAGAAAGAATGGAGTGTTGAGAAAATTGCTACTTACTGGAAGTATAAACAGGAGATATCTGAGATTACCCATACTTTTGGAGCTGTTGAGATTGATGAAAAATGGGAAATGGTCTGGAATGAGTTTCATATGACCCTAGTGTCGAGCCCTCACACAAGTAACATTCTGAGTGGTTCCCATAGAGAAAAAGAGGAAATAGCATTAGAGGAAGCTCAAAAGCTTGAAAAAATAGAGAATACAGTGTCAAGAGTTCCTAGAGCCCCATGGCCTCCATCTCTCAACACTTTACAATAACAAAAGGCCACAATATCGCCGTCTCGTGAGACCCAAATAACTTTAGCGTCGAGGGGTCTCAAAGGGGCATCTTTTTAGCAAATATTGATTGGTTCAGAAGAAGACCCTAAAAACATAGAGGATAGGCCTTTGAAAAGAAGGTGGAAGTTAGTATTGCAAGAAGAAGACACTGAAGAAGATGTATCAGTGCCCCAGCAACAACAAGTTCCTATGACTTCATTGGTAGCTTAGGTTAGTGTATCTTCTCCCTTTTCCTCTTCTTCTATTTCTTCCTATATAGGGGTGGCTACCCAAGTAACCCATTCTTCCATGTCTCCTGCCACCTCTGCTGTGCCACTATAGTCTTTTGCCCTAATTACCAGTTCACCGGCCATGTTATCACAGGTCATATCACTGCCCCTATTTTCCTCATCAAAGCCCAAGCCGGCTTTGCCTCAGTTTTACCCAAGTCAACAAATAACTACCATTCCTTATGGTTCACCCCAAGGTTATCCATTTACTAGGGGGTGCATTGCCTTACCTCCTACTTTCAAGCACTTGTTGTTACAACAAGGAAAGCAAGAGAGGCTAGAATGGAAAAGAAGAGAAATAAAGAGAATAAGAGCCCTATTGTTTCTCACATGAAATCATTGTTTGATCCTATTCAACAGTCTTTGACTCTTACCCATTTAGCCCCCAATGTGTTCAAACCTGTAGAACAAATGTAGCCATATGATTATACAATGAATGTAGTGGCCATGGATCTGATTCATTTCAGACCACAAGACAAAGTAGAATTAATGAATGAAACTACTTCAACTGTTACCACTGATTATTTAAAGATGTCAAAAAGGTTGCAGAAGGTTGAAGATGACCTAGCACAGGAAAAAGATAGCAATAGTAGCTTGATGTTAGAAATACAAGCTAAGGGTCAAGGGATTGAAACCTTAAATAAGGATTTGTAGTCTACTATGTCTTTATAGATACATCAAGCATTACAGGCTTAGGTCGCAGCCTTGAAAATTGAGACAGCATAGGAGAAAGTTGTTGTTGCTTCATTAAGACAAGAGAAAGCCATTTTGGAGAAGAAGTATCAAGGCAAAGTCTAAGAGGTGTCTCAGTTACAATAGACCCTTTTAAAAGAGAAAAATCTGAATGGTGCAACTCAAGGCCAATTTATTGTTGAAAAAGAAAAGACCAAGAAATTAAAAATTGAGCTCTCATAGAGGCCACAAAATGCAGGGGTTTTGAATATGGTAAAGGAACTTTATGTATCTACATGGAGGAGAATCTCTAAAGAGATTGTTCAGCTCAAACCTTCCCTCACTTTCCTATTGAATGCCCAAAAATTATGTGAAAAAGTAGAGTCCTCAGTTGAGGCAACTTTATGCATTGTTTATTTGAGAGTTTCAATTTCCTAGCTTTTATTGTAGAAACTCTATGACAAAACTGATGAGACTTTATTAGCTATTGGTGTAAGTGACAGAATGATTGCTATAAAAAAGGTAAATGAAGATGTAAGTTGTAATTCAGATGCTATGAGTTTTAAAGCACTACTTGATGTAGTTAAAGAAGGTGTCAAAACTATGAAGAGACACATTGAAGATTTAGTGCAATTGGGGCTGCCATCCCCTTTTCCTGATGATAGTACAATTCTAATGACCAATGCAATAAAGGCTCTTTTGCTCACTAAACAAAATGATTAGACTGTCTTTCAAAGTCTGAGTGATTCCTCCAATGTTGAAGAAGTAGTAGCAATCCTTGTTCCAATGGCACGACTTGAATTTCAATTACATGTTGTGGTACAAATTTTGTAGTCCTTTTCTCATAAGGACATCATCAATTTAGATTTTACATTTCAATATCTACAGAGTAAAGAGGGATTATCAGATTCAGAGTGGTCTGTATATTACACTGCATTGCAGAAATTGTGATTCTTTTCTTTGTTAATGGTAGTGCAATTTTGAAATTTTGTTGATTCTGGAGTTCTCTCTAAGCAAGCATAGAGGTCCATGTAGTCACCAAGATCTATAGAGTAAAACTCTACATTTTGATTTTTGTTTGGTTGAGGCTCATTGTTTATATAGTTTCTAAGTATCATGAATAGTTTTGTATGTTTCATAGTTCTTAGTGTATCCAAATGTATCAAGTTGTTTCCCTAACAGAGTGCACCACGTGTCTCTATCATGGGTCTTGGTGAAAAAGTTTCTTTTGATATAGCTTGCATTCAAAAGTCATCAAGTGTCCTTTTGTTGTAGCAGTAGATAGTGCTACATGTATTCCTTTTGATAAGCTTTTAAGGCACCAAGACACATGTGGTGGCCCTGGGATGTTACGACATAGTTTTTAGATACAACGGAGGTTGCTAAGTGTTGAGTGTGGGAGATGCTATGAAAGAAGCTTTGATGCTATTGGAGTTTTCCATGTTTGTTATTTTGTATGTTTCAGTTGCATGCGGGAGATGACAAGTTTCATCCTTGCAATGCTTCGAGAGGCTCTTTTAAATGGATTAAGTGACATGCGGAGGGCACAACATTACTTTTGTTGCTTTGGGAAGATGGTGCCAAGTGTCACTTATTTCTATTAAGTTTGAAAGGTAACGAAACATATGGTGGGTCCCACGAGGTAAATGTTGCATTTTCTAAGTGGTACGAAGAGTGACAAGTGTCATTGTCATTGTTTTTGAAGGCATAAAGGAGAGAAGATTTTGGATAAGCGGAGAACATGTCAAAGATTTTGGATGGATTCTTGGGTGATGCCATGTATCAAGAGATAAGTGTGGCGGGTTATGACAAGTGGAGGTATTCTGTATGCCCCTTTTATATTAGGAGGAAGCTAAACATGTCATAGATAGTGCCATTTGTCCTATTTTGAAGACCAGAGGAGAGTGCCAGATGTCTTAGTATGAGGTTTCCAAATGTTGCCATGTGTTATTTTCTAGGTATCACATTTGTTGTCAAGTGTTATAATTCCTATTGCATCTTTTAGTATCGAAAGAAAAGTAGGTGATGTCGTGGATGGTGCCACACAATATATTTTGAAGTGATTTGAGAACTCGTGGGTAAAGCTAGGTGTTGCAACAAAATTGTAAGTTACAGTGCCACATTTTCATCACTCAACCAATCAGAACAAAGGAAAGATGCAGTTGTAGATTCAGGGAGATTTTAAGTGCTAGTTCAAGTCCTAGTTGAGTTCCAGTTTTGTTCATGCCGTTAAGATTCAAGTGGTTGAGGGTGATCTTGAGTCAAATTTTGGCTATAACTAGAAGAACATTTTGTAACACAAATAAATAATATTGATTAAGAATTCAGAGTTAATTGTGTTCGAATTATATCATTTTGCATTAGTTTAGTTGTTTCTAAGAAGAAAGCCGATATATCTGTGCATATTTCTATGCCTTTTGTATTTGCTGAATTTTTAATGGAAGAAGCTCTATTCTGTGCCATAGGTGGTATTTTCTGTGTCTCTATATCAATCTTTTGAGTTTGGCTTTTGATTTTAAATTCATTTATAATCTGTCTATGTTAATCATGCAACATTTACTCTTTAATATAGTCAAATCATGGGATTTTAGTTACTGTGCTAATCACTAAAATACATTTAAATCAGGTGCATTGCCATAGAGTTAGAAGTTCTATTTATTGTATCTGTAATCTTTTTTTTCTTCCCTTTACCTAAATCCTCATTGAAAATTGGAAGAGCCAGCTTCTTTAAAATTTGGAGGTTGTTTCAAGTGTCAAGTCCCATATTCTTGAAACTTTCCATGTTGGTGCTGGAATCTGTGCAATTTTATAAATCTACAGTAGGCATACATGGACCATTAGAAGAACTGATTTTCACCAAATTGTAGAGAGAGTTGATATATTTTTAATTTCAAGTGATTTCTTTGATTCTTCTAAAGATATGATTCCAAATATTCTTCCTTGTACTGGATCAGATCATTTTCTAGTTATTCTTTCCATAGGCAACTTAATGGTCTTTAAGCAAAAATATTTTGAGTTTTAAGACATGTGGTTTAGGGACCCATCCTTTGTGTCTTGAATCAAGGAGTGGTGGTAGATGGCTCCTTTCACCCAAGGTTCAAGGATGTTTCAGTTAGCCCAAAGATTAAACCATCTCAAATCACAAATCATCAAGTGGAATAGGTCTCATTTCAAGAACATTTTTGCTAAAAAGGCACAAATTAGAGGAGACTTGGAAGTCCTTGCATAGCATGTGTTTAGTTATAGTATGAATAATGAATATTTCAAGAAAGAGAAAAGGTTCAAAGAAGATTTGGAAGAAATTCTCAAGAGAGAGGAGATTTTTTTGGCAGCAAAAATCAAATGAATGTTGGTTAAAAGAGGGAGATAAAATACCAAATTTTTCAAATCTCTACGAAGGCCAAGAGAGATCAAAATCTTATCAAGTTGATAAGGAAAAACAATCAAGATTTAATCTTTGAACCCAAAGAAATTCAAAAATTTGTATCCTTTCTCAACAATCTCCTTACATCAGATGGCAATTTTGTTAGGGGAGGCATTCAACATCAGCTTTCAAAAAACCCAAATTGGTAAATGAGACATGCAATGATTCCTTATAAAAAACCTTAACAATGGAGCAAATCAAATCTGTAGTCTTTTCTATGCCAAGGGAGAAGGCCCTAGGTCCAAATGGCTTTGTAGGTTCTTTATTTCAAGATTGTTGGGATATAGTGGGGAGAGAAGTTTTTCTAGTTGTAGATAAAGCCCAAAAAAAGAACATATTAAAAGAATTGAAGAGAATGGCCATCACCTTGATTCTTGAGATAAAGATGCCCTCTTCTTATGAAGAATTTAGGCCTATCTCACTATGTGGCATGATCTATAAACTAATAACTAAATCCATGGCCTTGTGGCTGGATGTAATAATTCCAAGCATCATAATAGAGGAGCAAGGCAAATTTGTTCTCGATAGAGACACAACAAAGGGGCCTATTGTTACTCATGAGTGTTTACATGTTCAATTAACTCATATATTTATCTTCTATGGTTGTGAAATTAGATATGTCCAAAGTATATGATAAATTTGAGTTGGATTTCCTATTATATGTCCTCCTTAAGCTTGGTTTTTCTCCTCAATGGTGTAAGTGGGTGTCATCTTGCATATCAGGCACCTCTTATATAATTTTGGTCAATGAAGTCCAAATATAGGCTTTTGAAGCCACTAGAGGGTCATGTCAAGGAGATGATCCAATATCTCCATATTTATTCATACTCATGAATGAAGCACTAAACTAGGCAATCAAAGAAGTTAATTCTTCGGGACTTTGGAAAGGTTTACAGATTGGGGGCTAGGTGATTTCATTTAGCCATGCTCTCTTTGCAAATGACACAATGTTTAGTGTGCCCACAGTAACTATAGCTTCTTCTATTAAAGACACCATCAATTTATATTGCTTAGCCTCATGATAGGCTATCAACCCTTCCAAATCAACAATCCTCTTCTTCCATATAGATGTGGGGGTTTAAAAATGTATTCTCAAAATTTTATATTTCAGAATTGCATCTCTACCCAATAGTTACTTCAGAGTTGGTGTAGTCATGGTAGGAGGGTTCATAGAGTGAACTTCCCGGACCATGTAGCAGGAGTAAACACAATAGAAAAAAATCAAAGAAATGGAAAAAATGTAGATTCAGTCATTTAGTATATCATAGAATTCAAATAGAGATCGACCAGCAACATGCTGGCTTACAATTAGGGCTCACAGGCCTGTTACATACATGCGCATGATAAAGCTTTGAAGCTCCTTCGAATAAGATCTATTCTATCTATCTTTGAAAGAATGAGAACTTGATTACTTGATTACTTCCTTTCTAAGGATCTATTACATATTTATATATCATTTCCAGAATAATAGATTCCTCTATGTCAGCCAATGAAGATCACAAACTCTAATGAAGAGCTATAACATGCAAACATAGATAGGTCAAACCTAAACGCATAGAACACACCCACAGATGATTGGAGTAATACGTGGACCTCTAGGGAAGTTTAGCTACAAACCAAAGATCATTGAATGATGATTCATTATGATCCGCAAGTCAAGGAATGCTCTGTAACCCTTCTCCTTTAGCTGATTGTCTGGAATTGTTAGAATGCTCTGCTATGAGAAAATAGTCGATCTTCTGATAGCGATAACTTTTTGGTAACTGATCCAAATACTTTGAATTCTTGATATGATGTAGATGAATGAATGTAGATACTAAGTCTAGATCCACAAGATGTGAAATGTATTTGTGGTAGAATACCGGACCAAAATATGAAAGTACTTCTGACTGATCTTCCTGAACTGAACTAGAGAATGGAAAGAAACAAACTAAACTACAAACACAATGAAATGAAAATGCTTTTGGTTAATGCAATATTGCTCTTGAACCAAGGATACTCCTGCATCAGACATATGGGGTTATTGAAAAAGTGAGTCCCTCACTTTGTTGGGACTAGGGGACAACCAAGACAGTCCACCTTAGCTTGAGAAATCCATGATGAATCTTCTTCCAGTTTTCTTTTCCACTTCACAAGATAGTCTTTGTATTTTCTTCCTCTAGTGTTGTATCCAACTTTACTATCTAAGATGTCTTCAATCTACTCTGGTGCTTGTTGTGGTAACTGTTTCTTCAAGTCTTCTTCCATGTTGTCACTAAACTCTGCTTCATGATACTGATAAAGGTCTACAATGTTGAAAGTAGGTGATATACCCAAAGTCTCTAGTAATTCCACTTCATATGCATTTTCAGAATCAAATTTCCTGAGTATCCTACAAGGTTCAAACTTCTTCATCTTCAACTTGTTATATGTCCCAACTGGAAATCTTTCTTTTCTCAACTACACCATCACTTCTTCTCCAACATCAAATTCCCTATGTCTTCTCTTCTCATCTATCTTTTCTTTATACATGCTATTCATATCCTCCAAATGCTTCTTCACCTTATTATGCACTGTCTTCATATGATCTATAAATTTCTCTCCTTCTACACTTCTCCTTTCATCCATGATGATATATCTTAACTCTGCTACTCCTCTATGGTTTACTCTAGTAACAATCCCAAAAGGTTTTCTTCCAGTACTCCTATTTAATGAATTATTGTATGCAAACTCTGCTTGTGAAAGAATCAAATCCCAACTTTTGGCTTTCTCTCCAACCAAACATCTCAACAAGTTTCCCAAAATCCTATTCACTACCTTTGTCTATCCATTGGTCTGTGGATGAAATGATGAACTAAACTTCAAATCTATCTTTAGCTTCTTCTAAAGTGTCTTCCAAAAGTATCCAACAAACTTTTTATCTCTTTCTAAAACTATACTCCTAGGTAATCCATGCAATCTCACAATCTCTTTGAAAAATAGGTCAACCACATGCATTACATCAGTTGTCTTCTTACAAGGTATGAAATGAGCCATCTTTTAAAATATGTGAACCACTACAAATATTGAATCATGTGCCCTCTATGTCTTAGGTATTCCTATTACAAAATCCATGCTTATGTCTTTCCAAGGTCTCTCCGGTATTGTCAAAGGTTTATACACTCCAATGTTCTAACTACTTCCTTTTGCAACTTGACAAAGTCTACAACTTTGCCCAAATCTCCAAACATTCTTATGTATCTGAGGCCAAAAGTAGTTTTCACTCACCAAAGCCATGATCTTGTAATGCCAAAATATCTTGCCAATCCACCACTATGCTTCTCCTTGATCAAATTATCTCTCATTGAACTTCTAGGTATGCATAATTGACTTCCTTTGAACAACATATCTTCTTGAACGAAATAGTCCAACCATTTACTCCGATCTGTCACAACAGGTTCTTTACATGCTTTCCAAGGTTCTATAAAATTAGTGTCTCCCTCATACATGTTCTTCAATTCATCAAAACCCAACACTTCAATTCTCATCTCTATCAACAAGTTTCTTCTCCTACTCAATGCATCAACAACTTTGTTTGATTTTCCACTCCTATGCTTCAACACAAAAGTATAACTCTGCATGAACTCTACCCATCTCATATGTCTCTGATTCAACTTACCTTGATTATTCAAATATTGCAAAGCTTGATGATCTATATACAACACAAACTCCTTAGGCAACAAGTAATGTCTCCACTTCTTCAAGGCTTGAATTATGGCATACAACTCTTGATCATAAACTAAATATCTTCTCCTTGCATCATTCAACTTTTCACTAAAATATCTTATAGGTCTACCTTCTTGACTTAAAACTGCTCCAATTGCATTTCCACTTGCATCACAATCAACTTGAAATACCTTATTGAAATCTAGTAATGCCAAAATAGGTTGCTCTATCACTTTCTGCTTCAATAATTCAAAACTCTTATCTACTCTAGATGTCCACTTAAAATCTTTCCTCTCATCTCTCATTGTCTCTGTCATAGGGTTACAAACTGAAATGAAATTTCTGATGAACTTCCAGTAGAAACTAGCTAAACCATGAAATGATCTAACCTCTCCAATGCTCTCTAGTGTAGGCCATTCAACAATTGCTCTTACTTTCTCAGGGTCCATCTTCAATCCTTCCACACAAATCACAAACCCCAAATACAATATTTCTTCCTTCATGAAACTACACTTCTTGATATTTATCAACAATTTCTCTTCTCTCAGTCTCTGCAAAACTTGTCTAATATGCCACAAATGTTCCTTCTTTGTCTTACTTAAAATCAAAATGTCATCTAAGTATACAATCACAAAATTACCCAAGAATTTCTTCAAGACTCCGTTCATCAATCTCATGAAAGTACGCAGTGCATTTGTCAATCCAAAAGGCATCACTAACCACTCATACAATCATTCATTTGTCTTAAAAGTAGTCTTCCATTCATCTCCTTCTCTGATTCTGATCTGGTGGTATCCAGTCTTCATGTCTATCTTTGTGAAATATCTTGCTTCACTCAAACAATCCATAATGTCATCCATCCTAGGTAAAGGAAATCTATACTTAACTATGATCTTGTTTATTGCTCTAGAGTTTGTACACATTCTCCATTGTCCATGTTTCTTAGGTGCATACACAGTAGGTACTACATAAGGACTCAAAATTTCTTTGATCAAACCTTTCCTCAACAACTCTTGTATCTGTCTGTTCCATTCTTGATTCTCTACTAGTGTCATTCTATGTGCTGCTTTGTTAGGCAAACTTGCTCCCGATATAAGATCCATATGATGACTGATACTCCTTATAGGTGGTAATCCTTTAGGTACATTATTTGATTTCATGTCTTCATACTCTGTCAACAACTCTTTTATCTCCTTCGGTTGTGATTCTCCAGTTTCTTTCTTCAATGCTTTAGGCTTCTTAGGAATCAAGGCATAACACATATTTTCATGTCTGAAACCATCCAGAAATTTTCTTCCATCTACCAAACAGATTCTAGCACTCCCACATACTTCACTCTTAGGATCATCCTCCAATCAAAGCAAAGTAATTCTCTTTCCATTTGATGTTATAGCATATGTATTCTTTCTCCCATCATGTATAGCTTTTATATCATACTACCAAGGTCTACCCAACAAGATATGACAAACATCCATAGGCATAATATCACACAAGACTTCATCATGATATGATCCAATATGAAATTTCACCAAACATTGTTCACTCACAATACCTTATGATCATCCTAACTCCATGCTATCTGATAGGGATTAGGGTGTTTCAATCTTTCCAACTTCATCTCAGTCACCATCTTCTCTCAAACTAGATTATCTAAACTACCAATATCAATTACAACTTTACAACACTTACCTTTGGATTTACATTTGGTTCTGAACAAACTTTTCCTCTATGGTGGTTCCTCATTTGTCTCTATTTGAAATAGTGCTCTCGTCATCACCATTGATTCTCCTTTCTCTGGATTGCTAACTGAACTAGGGGATCCAACAGGTTCTTCCTCAACATAGGCTGCTCTTCCACTATTTTTTGTCTTCTTGCTTGTACTACCTTGATTACACTCAAATGCTCTATGTCCTTCACCTCCACACTTCAAATAGGTACCTCTGAATGTTCTCTTATCATATCCTCTTCTTTCTCATCTATATCCTTCATTCTGGTATGCACTAGGGTCTCCTCTCTGGTAAAAAATTTTGTCTTCTCTCCGGTAAGCATTATTATCTCTGTCATCTTTCTTCAACAGGTTGTCAAACTTGTTCTGCTCCATAAATGATCCATCTCCTCCAGAAAAGGTTCTACCTCTCTGAAATCTACTTCCTCTTCCTCTCTATCTCTGATCATGTCTCTTATTCAACTTCTCTTCAACTTTTAGGGAAAGTTGATATGCTTCTTCTAAAGATGTCATCCTTACCAAGCTTAGTTCCTCTTGAATGTTCAATCTTAGTCCATTGATGTATCTAGCCACTTTCTCCTTGTTTGCTTCACTATGTCCTATCGTTATGATTATTTTATGAAATTCTTCAGTGTACTCCTTCATAGATTTCTCCTTTTGTCTTAGATTTTGTAATCTCTTCAACAACTCTAACTCATTGTCAGCAAGTATAAACCGATTCTTCAACTTTGTCACCATTTGGTCCCACTTTGTAATCTTTTCTTTCCCTCTTCTATTTCTTTTCAACTGAACCTCTTTCCACCATATAGCAGCATGTCCTTTCAACTTTATTTTTACAAATTTCACTTTCTCGAGATCTTCGATCTCCTCATATTCAAAGTATTCTTCCATGTCATTTATCTAGTCAATCAATTGTTTAGGGTTCAAATTACCAGTATAGTTCGGTACATCAACTCTAGGTCACTTTCCAATCTTTGAAATAGCTCACAACATCTTTACTTGATCTAATTCTTCTTCTTCATCACCTTCTAGGGTTTTGCCAATTTGTTCAATGGATTAAAATTCTTTATCATCGCTTTCAACATTAGGTCTCAGTGTCAATCCTCTTTGCCTATCTTCTTTGATAGCATCCAATCAAATTTACATTTTTCTCATCATCTGCATCATCTCATCCAATCTACCAGCCATAGTTCCAACAACAACAACTCTCCGTGGTGGCATTCTTCCTAGGATCAAGTGTAAACTACATCAAGTTTGGCAATCAGGCTACAAGGTGACAACTGCCTCACAATCAGCAATTGGTTGCAACATAAGTAACCTACCTTGGATCGGTGATCTATCCACAACAAGATCTTACCGAATTCCCTTTCCAACTTCACTCAATTTACTCCCAAAGATTCAAACTTTCACTCTGATACCACTTTGTGCAATCACGATAGGAGGGTTCATAGAGTGAACTGTTTGAACCATGTAGCAAGAGTAAACATAATGGAAACAACTCAGAGAAATGGAACAAATGTAGATTTAGTTATGCACTATATCATATAATTCAAATAGAGATCAGCTGGCAACATGCAGGCTTACAATTAGGGTTCACAGACCTAATTACATACATGCACAAGACAAAGCTTTAAAGCTCCTTCGCACAAGATCCTTTCTATCTATCTTCTAAATCATGAGTACTTGATAACTCAATTGCTACTTTCCTAAAGATCTATTATATCTTTATATATCATTTTTGGAACAATAGATTCTTCCACGTCGGCCAAGGAAGATCACAAACTCCAATAAAGAGTTGTAATGTGCAAACACAAATAGGTCAGACCTAAATGCATAGAACACACCCACAGATGATAAGAGTAATGTGTGGACCTCTGGGGAAGGTCAGCCACAAACCAAAGATCATTGAATGATCAGTCATTATGATCCTTAAGTTAAGGAATCCTCTGGAAGCCTTCTCCTTTAGTTGATTATTAGGAATTGTTAGAATGCTCTGCTCTAAGAAAATAGTTGATCTTCTGATAGTGAAAACTTTCTAGTAACTAATCCAAATACTCTAAATTCTTGATATGATGTAGATGAACAAATGTAGATTCTACGTCCAGATCTACAAGATGTAAAATGGAATTATGGTAGAATACCAGACCAAAAGCTAAAACTACTTTTGATTGATCTGCCTAAACTGAACTGGAAAATGAAAAGAAACAAACTAAACTGCAAATAGAATGAAATGCAAATTTTTTTGGTTGATGCAAGATTGCTCTAGAACTAGGGATTCTCCTGCATCAGGAGTTCTGTTGTTCAAGGGCTCTAATAAATAGCATCTTTGGTCACAACTACTTCAAAATCTTCAAAACAAGATAGGTTCATGGAAAGGTAAATGGCTCTCCCTAGCAGATAGGCTAACAATGATTAAATCAATGTTATATATAGTACCTATATGTATGCTTTCAACCCTTTAAGTGCCCAAAGGAGTGATCAGGAGTGTAAAGAAAATATCCAAGCAATTCCTATGACAGGGAGTGGTCGATAGAAGGAAAATACATCTCATGGTGTGGGAAAAGGTATGCCAATCCAAGTGTAATGGTGCAGCTAGTATTCTCAATCTAAGGCATTAAAATTTGGCATTGGGTTCCAAACTAGTTTGGAGCATGTATGCAAAGCTTGATTCAATATGGGTTAAATTAATGGAAGCTAAGTACTTGCACAATAGGGTTAAGGAGAGAATCTTCAATGCCAAAATCTCTCCCAGAGGTTCTAGCATGTGAAACTTCATCATCAACATTTGAGCTTTGATAGGAGCTCACTTGTCATGGGTCATTCATTATTGAAAGAAGGTCAATTTCTAGGATGATTCATGGAACAGATGGCTCAAACTCTCTTCTAGGTCTAATATAAATGAGGTTAGAATCTTTCTTAAGAAAAATTGGGGATCAAAGGTTATATATTATCTTTCTCCTAGTTAATTTTCTACTTAGGGAGAAGAACATTGGAAAAGATTTTCAACCTGCAACTTTTCCTAGGGTTTTTAGAAGGGGGAAGAGGGTCCTTCCATTGAAGTGAGACTTTCAATTCTCACAATGTTTATATCCCATGCTAGAACACATGGTCGAGGTCATCCCTAGGGGTGATGAAATCCCCTAGAAGCACCCCTAAAAGGAAAGATAGATACCAATTTATTTTAATCTCCAAGATCACACTAGGCACAAGGAGAGAGCATACACAAATTAGCACCACCTTACTATTTAATCTTAAAAAAAAGTAAATGTAAGATTTCTCATCCTCAAGAACACATGAAGTGCATGGTGAGAGCACACGTCTTGACAAATCCCACAAGCACAACAAAGAAAGTTAATTACCCAACTAAACTAATTTAAATACCTAGATTTGTGAAAAGTAAAGTCTTTGACAAATGAGGCTGTAACAAATTTATTAACTGTTTTGAAAATGATCTTTGATAGTCAGAATATGTTGCACCAAAGAATTAGTGTCAAAACCCCACAAAATGTTAGTCTAAAATAACAAATTGACAAAGATGAAATAAAATAGAAATAAAAAGTTGGTACTTGTTACCTTTTTCCCTTAGATGCACCGATAGGAGCCAAAGGCATGAACATAGTGACAAAAAGCATGCAGACAAAGGCCACAACCAAACTTTCACAAAGATAGACATAAACCACAAGCACGCTGTCATGAGCCAAGAGCATGTCGATAGAGCACAAAGGATTGATTTTACAAACCATAGGTGTGCTCCTATCACCGTTTCACAAAAACCTACTACAAAAATTGACTGATAGGGGTTAATCTAGACATTTGAGGGTCATATCTGGGTCACACAGAGGTTGTCAATTGTCAGAGAGACCACAGACACATTGTCATGAACCAACGACATTCTTTTGTAACAATATCTAAAACCTACAGCAAAAACTAATTTAACATCATGTAAAACAAATTTTAGGTGTTTGAATAGAGGGATATGAGGGTTAGCTATCCACAACACATAAAACTAGTTAGAAAACCTATGAAATCAAAACAAAAACAACACAAATGTTAGAGACACATTAGAAAACATAGGTGCTCAAATACAAACCATAGGCATGCCGACATAAGCCAAAAGCACACCAACCTGATCCATAGGTGTTTCGATATGAAAGATAGGCATGTTGTTGCAGTCATAAATGTGCTTCTATACCTACAACACAAATAGTACTAAATTTCTTCCAAAAAAGGTTAAATTAAAGAGAAGTGGGTCTCACTAGGCATGCTAGAATGTGAAGGACAAAATATGGAGTGAAAAGGTTAATGAAAGAAACTAAATTAAGCGTAAGTGTGAGATCATGATGGGCCAAATAGTCACAACGGAGGAAAAACTTGTTGGATGAAAAACTGCAAACATTTAGACTAATATTTAGATTTGGATGGAAAGGGTGTTAATATTTCTAGCTCAAATATGGATTCATTGCAAAAATGCCTTGGGATTGCCTCATATTTAAGCAAGTGGGAGTCCCAAAACATGCCAAAGAAACTTACAAAACCACCCATTTAGTGTTATCTTGAAATTTTTCATAATTTCATCCTTTAAGCTAGCAGACTATTTTGTAACTAAATTTAATCAAATGAAAATCGTCTATAGAGGAAGCTATTAAGATTCTAAAAATAATTATTTATTTACTTCAAAAAATCATAAATAATTATTTATTTACTTAAAAAATTCAAAATAATCTGTATCACATCCACTCATGTGTCCTTTACTTAAATCTAAATCATCGAGGAGAAATATTATCTTTTTCTCATACTTAGGATGGCTGAAATGACACATACTTTTTATGTTTTTCTAAACATTTTAGTAGTGCTTCATTCAAGTATCCAATTTTCACTAAACTATTTTTAAAATTTTCAAAAGAAAAGTAGTAGCCCATAAACTACATTCAATTTGTTACAACTTTTATTACTATCTTATTGTTAGAAATGAAAGCAACACTACTTTAATAGAAATCTAATTCGAATAAATTTCAGCAATCTTTAGTGTGCATTAACAATGGAGATTATAACAAAACATAAAACCCATTATAGAAAAGATGTCAAACATGAAGAACTCAACACTATGACATAGTGTTTAGATAGAGAAAACCCTTGCAGATACAATAACTCCACCATGAAAGAGGCACAAATTTGTATTAATCTCACCAAGATTGTACAATACATCAATTACACAACTCTCTCCACAAGTCTTCAATCCGACAACATTCCAACAACACCCAAGTACCTAAAATCTGTATTGCAACAAAAAATACATGGAAAATACTTTTAGAAATATTTTTCAAGTCATCCTAAACATTCACCTTCTCTCTCCTAAGATTCTCCAACCTGTAAACATTAATTACCATCTTACGAGCATCTTACACTTGTCCAAAAACAACCATACAAATGTTGGGGGCCCAAGACTAAATCTAGCCTCTTACAACATCTTATGACATGTCATAACCATCATAGATTCCACAAAAGAGTATCTTTCCAAGATAGGAACCTTGGGCTAAATATAGCAAATATACAACTAACATATCTGTCATATGTGTCATAGAATCATAGAATCTTGTGACAACTTGCAGCTATCATAGATTCACTTACCAAACATTATGATAGTTTTCATACATGCCAAATATAGTAGATTCCTCAATAGAGCACACCTACCCTCATTTACTTTGAGTTTTTACATTTGCCAACTGTAAAAGTCACTTCGTAATTACCTCTAGTTACTTCAAAATTACCCTTGCCAGTGAAACTAGTACATCTCCTCATGGATAATTACAAATTACATATAATAAATGGAATAAATACAATATTGGGATTTACAAGGTTAATGGCACCTTATCCCAACATTCTCTCACTTGACATTATACATTGTAAATCAACCCATAGCAAATCAAATAAAAATAATCAGGCACTAGAAACAAGGTGCATGGCCTCTCTACACCATACAAACTTCTCTCTGCTCACAGGCTTGGTCAATGAATCTGCAACATTCTCCTGAGTGTTTATCTTCTTCAACTCATTCTCTCCATTTGCAACCAACTCTCGAACAAAGTGATACTAAACATTAACATGCGTAGTCCGAGCATGGTACATGGGATTCTTGGCCAAACAGATAACACTCTAGCTATCACAACCAATTTGAATGTTCCTACAATCAAAACCAATACCTTACACAGTGTCCTCAACCAAACTGCCTTCTTAGAGACATGAATAGCAGCCATATACTCTATTTTTGTGGTGGACAAAGAAACTATGGCCTGTCTCTTACTCAGCCATCTCATTGCACCTCCAAATAGAGTAAACACATATCCACTAGTGGACCTTCAACTATACAAGTCACCAGCCCAATTTGCATCAACCAAACCCTATATGTCCAAAGATTTGTCGGCACTATCAATACTAGAACAAACCAAACAATGATTAGGTGAACCTGCAAAATATTTAAACACCATCTTTGCATAGTTATAATGTTGTCTACTAGGGTTGGACATAAATCTTCTCAAAACTCACACTACTTGGGTAATATCTGGTCTAGTACAAACCATTGCATACATCAAACTCCCTATTGCAAGTATGAGCATAATTGGTGTTGTCAATGATGTCAACATATCTTGGTTGTCATTGGTTTCAATTGTGTTCTAACTTATTTAGAAGCTTTGTATGTTGAGGATATTGAAAAAATTGGCCCCTTCAGAAGATACAAGTGAGTTAGAGTGAAGTACAGTATAGACAGTGAGTTGTATGCTGAATAACAGTCTGGTGAATTTCTCTGCATTTCTCGTTGGTTGAATATCTTGGTTTGTGGATTGGAAGTTATTTAAAGGGATGCCTAAAGATGCTAAATCTTGAGTTTAAGCCTTCGGTGTGAAGTTGTGAGAAAGTTGCATTTACCAGAGTAAATCCCACCCCTAACTATTCTCTGGTGATAGGGAGAAAGTGTTTGGCTCCACATTCCTCTGCAATAAAGTATTTTTCTCTATGGTTCTAGGAGGAAGTCTGGGATGATGATAAGTGCCTACAAATGCAGTGGTTCATGTTTTGGTGGTCTGCAAGCTATCTTTCGTTTATGTCAGTTGAAGATAGTGAAGTTCATGTGTTATGGTGAGAAGATTCCTATGGCTAAAGTGGTCAAGGTTTGTGTAGTTTCTCCTAATGATTATAATGTGATTATGGATGTCTCCTAATCATGTTCCTATCTTGACATTGGTCTGCATTAAGGAATTGAGATCATGTTTGAAGATTGCTCCCAAATAAGTGTAACCTGTAACAGTCTTAACCGACTTGGTTAATTCCAGTTATTGCAAAGATTCCTTGAAGATTGTGGAAGTGTGTTGTGGCATGGAAGATCATGTTTTAGTCACAGCTAAGGCATGGCATGACCACATACATCTTTACTTTGTTTTCTTTGCATAATCTTGTAATATGTTAGGACTTATTTTGTAAATACTTGTAATGCCAACCTTGGAGATTGTTCCAATGGCTGATGATTGTAATTTCAACCTTGGTGATCATTCCAAGGTTGATGAAGTGTATAAATGCTTTTAGTTGAGTCATGGAAAAGATGTATGTTGATGCATAAATTTGTGGGTCTAATCTAGCAACAACATGGGAAGTTTCTGAGATGTGGGATTGACCCCAGAAACAACCTCTAGATTTTAAGGAAGCTAGCTCTTCCTTCTTCAAAGGGGGCTTTAGAAAAATGTGAGGAATAAATAGGATTAGAGATACAATAGTAAAATCTAATCCTATGGCAATGTGCCAGATTTAAAACTTAACATAGCATAGTGTCAAACCTTGAAAGATTTAAATAGAAATTAAAGAGCATAACTACATGATCAATTACCAATTTGATAAATATATCTGCCAGAGGCAAAAGAAACAAAGAATTCAAGAAACCAAAAATAGAGATGCTCAGATATGCATAGAACACTCTCTCTTTATTTAAATGAATAACAAATTTATAGAGGCTTTAAGATTTGCACAAAGTAAAAATATTACATCCTCATGGAAAAGGACTGCTAAGGTAAAAGAGAAAACATCTGTCCATTGGCTACATAAAATCTATGTGTGTGGAACTCCCTAACTAAACTGACGGATTTGAATTTATAGCCAAAACCTAAGAAAATATCTGCAATGACCCAGGAAGTCTTTGTACTGCCCATGAAATCTTGACATGAAATCTGACACTGAACTAGCTATGATTGTATCTACAACTGTCTTTCCAATTGAACTGAAACTAGTTGAAAAATGCATCTCTACCTCTATTTTTACTAGCATGAGAAAATAATTCCTTTTGCTCCTCTTTTTTATCACCTATAGCTTGCCATAAAAATTACTTGGCTATGTAAACCTTAGGGTTTCATCTTCTTTATATTTCCCAAAAATAAATTTCATGAGTCTTTTATAAAGCCTTAGCTTTATATAGCTAGGACCCACCATGTCATATGTTTAAATCTAACTCAGCCACACTTAGAAACTCATGTAACTTTAAAACATAAACCTCATATTATTTTATAAAGCATTATTTCCATAGAAGAGGCCCCACCATACTTATAGGAGACTCTCATTATATTTTAGTTCTTTAAAATCTCCCTGTGACATATGATGCATAAAATAAAATAAAACAAAACATTAGATTTATATGTCTTCAGGTTTAACCATGTAGTGTATCCCAATGACTTTCTTGCTTCTCAACCTTTGTAGCTCCCACTTGTCAACTTTTGGTTCCCTTTGAGCTGCTCTCTTTTCACCTCTTCTTCTGACATCTGGCAGCCTCCACTGCTTCTTTATCTACTCCCACAAGCTGTTGATCTTCGATCAATCAGACGGTGATTGTGCGCTTCTTGTTTCACTATGTCTCTATACCTAAGTGTTTCATTCTCTAAACCAAATGCTAAATACGAAGCTTCCATTGTACAGAGAAGTGCCTTGCTTCATTTTGTATTAGCATCTTGTTTTTTAGATTTGGTGGTGATGATGGGCTTCATGGCTGATAATTTTAATAGCACATTCTTCATATTTATAGCAGTACCTTGCTTTGTAATAGTCTAAGCATTATAAATGGCTGCCACTTTGTTTCATGCTTAGAGCTGCTCCTCTGAAAGGCCAAACCTCTACTGAAAGCAATGCTTTCATTGGAAAAAAATGATCCTTATATACTGGCGACCCATGAATGTGAGCTATGCTTATACCTTGTAGTGCTTTCTTTTCATGGCTTATCATCTTTAAACTGTAGGTCAAATGTGTTCTCTTATTAGAGGTTGCTCTATCTGAATTGTTTCTAACTTGTGGCTTTCCTTATATATCAGCATCATAACTCTTTTATATAGCCTACACATTACATAGAGGTTGCCTTGATCATTGACTTGTTGTGCCCCTTACGATATGTCTGCTCATTGCTTATATGTTGTCATCCTTTTGTTGAAGGGGCCGCTTCTCTTAACTATGATTGTATCTGCAACTCTCTTTTTATGGTGTCATCAGTCAATTTTTGATTGGATAGGTTGTGATTGTATCTGCAACTATCTTTCCAACTAAATTGAAACTGGCTGAAAAATCCATCTCTGCCTTTATTTTTACTAGCGTGAGAAAATAATTCTCGTCACTCCTCTTCTTTATCCCCGGTAGCTTGCCGTAAAAATAACTTGGCTATGTAAACTTTAGGGTTTCATCTTCTTTATATTTCTTGTGAGTCAAGACAAAATAAATTTCATGAGTCTTTTAAAACCTTAGCTTTATGTAGATGGGACCCACCATGTCATATGTTTAAATCCGACTTAGCCATACTTAGAAACTCACGTAACTTTAAAACATAAACCTCATATTATTTTATAAAGAATTAATTCCATAGAAGAGGGCCCACCATACTTATAAGAGACTCTCATTATATTTTAGTTCTTTAAAGTCTTCCCATGACATATGATGCATTAAATAAAATAAAACAAAACTTTAGATTTATCTATCTTTGGGTTTAACCACGTGGTGTATCCCGATGACTTTCTTGCTTCTTAACCTCTGCAGCTCCCACTTGTCGACTTCGGGTGCCCTTTGACGTGCTCTCTTTTTACTTCTGGTTTTGACATATAGTAGCCTCTACTGCTTCTTTATCTTCTCCCACAAACTGTTGATCTCTGATCAATCGGACGGGATGATGACTGTGCACTTCTTGTTTCACTGTGTCTCTATATCTCAGTGTTTCTCTAAACCAATTTCACTGTGTCTTTATATCTGAGTGTTTCCATTGTACAGAGTAGTGCCTTGCTTCATTTTGTATTAGCATCATGTTTTTAGATTTGGTGGTGATGATGGGCTTCATGGCTGAGAATTTTAATAGCGTATTCTTCATATTTATAGCAGTGCCTTGGTTTGTAATGATTTAAGCCTTATAACTGGCCACCACTCTGTTTCATGCTTAGAATCATTCTTCCATTGAAAGGTCAAACCTCTACTGAAATCAATGCCTTCATTGGAAAAAATTGATTCTTATATACTGGCGACCCATGAATGTAAGCTGCACTGATACTTGGTGGCACTTTCTTTTCATGGCTTATCATCTTTAAACTACAGGTCAAATGCGTTCTATTATTAGACATTGCTCTATCTAAATGGTTTTTAACTTGTGGCTTTCCTTATATATTGGCATCATAACTATTTTATATAGCCTACACATTACATAGAGGTTGCCTTGATCATTGACTTGTTGTGCCCCTTATGATATGGCTGCGCATTGCTTATATGGTGTCATCCTTTTGTTGAAGGTGTCGCTTCTCTTATGGCCTTGGATATGCATTTCATTAGAAGAAGGTAAAACTAAATGTGGCACCCTTCACTTTCACCAGAAGCGCTTTGATTTTACCTGTACATACTTTCTATTAGATGCACCATGATCTTTCACTTACAATAGCTTCCGTATGTATTACTGTACCATTATTGGTATGGCTTGTGCTTTTATTTACTCGGTGGAGGTTCATGAACTTATCACCTATGGGCAATGCCATCATTTAGGAATAGCATCACCATGCTTTTCCTTTATAGCATCGATGCCCTCCTTTCTCCAATGGCTATGTAAGTTTTTTTAATAGGGACATGCCTTTATGAATTTTGATATTCGATGCGCTTATAAAAGGAGTCATCCTTCAATGGTTGATTGCATTACCTCTCATGGAGCGTCTAACTTGAAATAAGTTGTATGCTGATAATAAAAGAGCATATTGACCATTAGGCTAAACTTTCTAGATCTTATTTCTCATTAAAAGGTTGATCCTCCTTGACTGAGT
This sequence comes from Cunninghamia lanceolata, assembly GCA_027924645.1. Taxonomy (NCBI): domain Eukaryota; kingdom Viridiplantae; phylum Streptophyta; class Pinopsida; order Cupressales; family Cupressaceae; genus Cunninghamia; species Cunninghamia lanceolata. Next base: position 5,337,559 of record BSBN01000643.1, read on the forward strand.
TGCATCTTACTTAGGAGAGTACCATTCGTAATAGGCACCATATGTTTGAAGTAAAAATAGTTGGTCATCTTTCAGATATGATGGCAGTGCCAACTTATGAAGTCATGCCTTCAATGTGCTTGGCAGTGTTAAATCTTCACAAAAGTGCCTTTAATGTGACTAAGCGTCTTTATGCCACTTGATACAACTATGTTTTGAATCTAAATAGCTTTTCCATGTATTATAGTTATGTTGACTCACCTTCATTGAATGCTCTATGTGTGTATGATATTGGCAACTCTTTTCACTGGGCAGAATATCATTATGAGTGATAGTACTCCATAATACAAAGGCAACGCACCTCACAAAATGTGGCATTTCATTTATATTAATGACACCATATGAAAACTAACGCCATTTCCCCAAGTTGCACTGATCTTTAATTTGTGTCCTATCCTTGATAATTCCCAAAACACCACACCATACTTATAGCCTGCACTTACCTTGAAATAGTATGGGCCTTTATACTGTATACCACTATGCACTTGGCTTTGAAAATAGAAGCTACACCATACCTGTGCTTTAAATGGATTAGCTTCAGAAGCATTCCTCTATTTTTTGATATGCAACACCATTTCATTTTATTGTGCTCTCATTCTTGATTTGGCAGCTCCCTATGACCGAAGATGACCCGCATCACTCATATTATGCCCTATTTCATTTTCTGAGACTCGATGGCTGCTTTCAAATCATATATGGAGACTTAGATATGCAGTGTCTTCAATGACTACTAAAGATTGTAAAATGTGGGTGGCCTTCAATATATTGAGTCTCCATCTAATAGGCTCATTAACTTTGTGCCTCTAAAAAAAAAATCTCACAGTAGTGTTATTTTAAAAGAATTTTGGAATGGCGTAAAATTTTATCACCAATGTCCTTGCGCGAATATGGGAAGATAAGGAAAGGGGTGAAGAGGCAGAGGTAGAGCAGAGGAAAAGGTAGAGCAAGGAAGAGCAGGGAAGAGGATTGATTGTACTTCAATGTTTCAATATCAAACATAAAGAAGATGGTGATTGTGGTAGTGAGCTTGGAAGTGAGCTGCCAGTATGGTTTAATAGCCCTTAGGGTTTAACAGTCCTTATTGTAATCTTTCTAGGTTTAGGGTTGAGGCAGTGAGCTTGCTAGACCTAGCTATACTTCATGGCAGTGATCTAGTATGTTCTAGGCCCATGGAGTGACCAAGCCTAAACATCATTTTTCAAAGATTGCAATATATATTGAGAGCTAATACTCTCTGTGGTTTTTCCCCACCTTGGGGTTTTCCACATAAAAATCTAGTGTCTCTTGTGTATAATGTTGTGTCTATGTTTAAGTTTCTGATTTCATGCATATTATAATAATTGTTGATAAGTGGTTAATGTGTAAATGAAGAAGTGTCTAATTTTTTGTGACAACTGGTTCACTCCCCCTTTCAGTTATCTATTGCATTTCAATAATTGGTATTAGAGTAAGGTTCCTATGAAGAAAGTATAACTTGAGGAAGATCCAAAATGTCTTATAAGAAGGAAACACTGTATTTTAGTGGGATGAACTATGCTCTTTGGAAGGCTCTTGAGTGAGAAGTCATCTTCTTTGTCTTGGTTACAAAGTATGGAAAGTTGCATAAACAAAATACACCTTGCCTCAGAACGGTTTGACGACTAAAGATGAAATCAATGAATATGAAGTGTATGTAAAAGCAAAAGATGCTTCGTTAAGTTCAATGAATGACACAGTACTGACAAAAGTGGTTTATCTTGAAACTATAAATGAGGTATGGGAAAAGCTAAAAAACCTGTATGAGGCAGATGACTCTATGAAATAATCCAAGCTATAAAGTCTAAAGGTGAAATATGAAAGTTTCAAGATGAATGAAGATGAAAACATATCAGCCTTTATGCAACGAGTTGACAAACATGTCATTAGAATAAAAGGTATGGGGGGAACTCTCGGTGATAATGAAGTTGTAACAAAAATTCTTAGATCACTGCCTAAAACCTACAGTCACAAGGTAGTTGCAATTGAAGAATTTATGCAAGTGAAATATGTTGACAAAGATCAGCTGCTTGGTAAACTTACTGCCTTTGAGATGAGAGAGTTTGGTGATGCCCTACCAATAGTGGAGACTACCTTCAAAGCTAGTACTTCTAGGAAAACCTCCAGATCAGAATAGTACAGAGTAGAATCAAATGATGAGTTTGATGAAATTGAAGCCAACTTTGTGGATAGAATGCAAAGAGGATCTGATAAGTTTAAAGGTAAATTACCTTTCAAATGTTTTTCCCATGGTAAAGTAGACCACTTTGCTTCCATATGTCCTGAAAGAATTGAATGAAATAGGAAAAGATATGAAAACAAGTCTGGGATGCAAAATAAATGTCATTGTGTTCAAGATTTTGATGATGATGGAGTATCAAATAATGGTGAACTAGATAATTCTAGTACCTCTGGTAATGAATTCTTGTTTATTGCTATTAAAGAGGAACCTGTGTCTATTAAACCTACTAGCTTTTGGAAGAAAGAAAAACGAGTGCAAAGTGCCTTGGCTGCTCAGGTTGTTGAAGACAAAGATGAATGGGTTATTGATAGTGTGTGCTCTCACCACATGACTGGTGACAAAAGTAAGGTTGTAAGTTTGGAAAGATATGATGGTGGACTGGTTGGGTTTGGAGATGATACAACTAGTAAGATTTGTGGAAAAGGATCAATTTCTTTTGATGGAAAGCATAATACTGAAGATGTCTTGTATGTGAAAGGATTAAAGAACAATCTTTTGAGTGTGGGTCAGATGTGTGACAAAGGGTATGACCTAAGTTTCAAGGACAATGGATGCAAGATCAGGGAAAGCTCTAGAATAGTCATTGCAACTGGTAAGAAGACTAGAGATAATATCTACCACTTGAAAGGAACTGATAACTACTGTTTGTTGGCTCAGACTAATGAAAGTTGGCTATGGCATAGGAGGTTGTGTCACATCAATTTTGATAACATTATAAAGATAAGTACTACACAGGCTATTAGAGATTTGCCCAAGCTTGTGAAGCCTGCTAATCCTATTTGCAAGGAGTGTCAATTTGGGAAACAAACAAGAACAAATTTCAAAAGTAAGGACCAATTAATTGATAGATTGTTGGAATTAGTGTATATAGACTTGTGTGGACCTACTAAAGTAATAATTTTGAAAGGAGATAGGTATTTCATGTTGCTTATTGATGATTATTCAAGAAAGACTTGGGTTACTTTTTTGAAATAAAAATCAAAAGCTCTAGACAAGTTCAAGGCATTTAAGGCAATTGTTGAAATAGACATGGATTTGAAGATCAAATGCTTAAGGTCTGATAGGCAAGGAGAGTTCACATCAAATGAATTCAATTTCTCTTGTGAAGAACATAGAATAAAGAGACAATTATCTGCGCCTAGAACTCCACAACAAAATGGAGTTGTTGAAAGGAAAAAACAAAGCAGTTCAAGAAGCTACTAGAACCATGATGAAAGAAGTTGATCTTCCGGAAGCATATTAGAGAGAGGCAATTCACACTATTATATATATCTTAAATAGATTTGAATTAAAATATAATAGTTCTAAGACTCCTTATGAATTTTGGTATGGTAAAGTTCCTACTTTGAAATATCTCAATTTTTTTGTAGCAAATGTTATATCAAAAGAGAAGAAGATCTAGGAAAGTTTAATGCTAGGTGTGATGAAGGAATCTTCCTTACTTACTCCACCAAGAGCAAGGCCTATCGGTGCTATAATAAGAGGTCAAACAAGATCATTGAAAGTACAAATGTTAAAGTTAATGAAAGTAAGGAAAGATCTCCAAAATCAAGTGGATATGAATCAGAGTAACCAAATGTTTCAAAAGTGGTGTAGCATGAAGATGACTTAGATGAAGAGGATCAAGCTTCGAAAAGTGCTACCAAGACACCAAGGTATGTGAAACTTAATTATTCTGAGGATCAAATCATAGGAGACAATAGGAAAGGAATCCTAACCAAAAGAAGAGCTACATAAGTACAAGTAAATTTCTGTTTGATTTCTAAGATTGAACCCAAACTTGTGAATGAAGCTTGCAATGATGAGAATTGGGTAAAAGTTATTAAAGGAGAATTGATGCAGATAGAAAAGAATCAGACATGAGATCTTATTCCCAGACTAGTAGATAAAAATGTAATTAGTACCAAGTGGGTTTTCAGAAACAAGATGAATGAGAATGGTGATGTAGTAAGAAACAAAGCAAGGTTGGTATGCAAAGGATACTCTCACATTGAAGGAAAAGATTTTGAGGAAACATTTGCACCAGTGGAAAGGATTGAAGTTATAATAATGTTTTTGGCATTTGCATCATACAAAGATTTTAAAGTATATCAAATAGATGTAAAGTCTCCATTCTTCAATGGAGAATTAGAAGAAGAAGTACATATTGAACAACTGGAAGGATTCCACTCATCAGATCAATGTGACATGGTATGCAAATTGAAGAAGGCTTTGTATGGATTAAAACAAGCCCCCAGGGCATGGTATGCAAGGTTGGATAGGTATCTGATATAGATTGGGTTTAGTAAAGGTACTATAGACAACAATCTCTACTTTAAGATCAATGATGATCAAATCCTAATTGTAGTACTCTTTGTGGACAACATTATCTTTGGACGTAATGAAGGTATGTGCACAATTTTTATCAGAGAGATGTAAAGTGAATTTGAAATGTCCATGTTTGGTGACATGAATTTCTTTTTGGGTCTACAAATAAATCAATAAGATAAATGTATCTTCATTTCTCAGTCTAAGTATGTGAAAGAGATGCTAAAGAAGTTTGGGATGGAAGACTCTAAACTAGTAAATACTCCCATGATAACCGGTTGTAAGTTGAGCAAAAATGATGATTCACCCATTGTAGATCAGAAAAGGTACATATCTATGATTGGAAGGCTACTCTATCTGACTCAAACTAGACCTGACATAATGCATGTAGTTTGTCTTGTGGCAAGGTTTCAAGCAGAGCCCAAGGAGTCACATATGATGGCAATCAAGAGAATTCTGAGATATTTTAAAGGCACAATAGATTATGGTTTGTGGTATCTAAATGACAATGATTTCACTCTCAGTGCATACAATGATGTAGATTGGGCCGGTGATATGGATGACAGGAAAAGTACAAGTGGAGGTGCATTCTTCTTGGGAAAAAGGTTGGTATCTTGGTTGAGCAAGAAACATGATTCAATATCCCTGTCTACTGTAGAAGTAGAATACATTGGACCAACATGTAGTTACACTCAAGTATTATGGATGAAGTAGACATTGAAGGGCATTAGAATTATGTATGAAGATCTAATTGCAATCTTTTGTGACAATACAAGTGCAATAAACATATCAAAGAGTCCAGTAATGCATTCAAGGACTGTTGGTTAACAGTTTTGTCACTGCAAAAACACACTATGATTCACCCAAAAGGTAGTAACAAAATGACACTAGTAACAAATGGAGTAACCATTGCGGTTGCAATGATTATCCTCTGCATTTGAGAGGGGCAGCTCCATCGTATGATGGACGTTTTTATATTTTAGGTACTTTTAACCAGAAAGTATGAAAAGGTAGCAAAAAGAAAGAAGAAAAGATGAAAGAAAAAGAGAAGAAATCTGCGTATGAACATAGGCACACAGCACAAATTCCCACAATGAAGAAGTAAAATACTAACAATGGCAAGGCACAAAGTCCTTCTGAAACACTTGCATATTAGGAGCTGAGCAAAGAGATTATAAACATAAAGAACTTGACTGGACATAAGAACAATCAAGGTTTGAGAAAGAATGAAGACACAGGAACATCAAACTTTCTTTTTCCCAAAATTAACTGAAATACAAAGTCCCCAGTTATCCCTCTCACAAAGCTCCCAACTCTATTGGAAAATGAAATAGCAAAACACGTTCCAGACTGATCGAGTCTCACTCATGCACCAAAGTGCAAGGGGGATCAGAAATCTGGTCTGCCAAACAGATACATAAAACAAAACTACACATCTAGTCACTTTCCTCCTACAGCTCTTACAGGAGCCCCTGGATGAATAGCCAAAACATCCTTTATAATGGCTGCAAATCCAGTTTTGTAGAACTCCTTAGATGGTAGCCCAAAAGCAATCCATTCACCAAAAGAAATACCAAAATGAAAGGAAAGCAAGAGTCATGTATGACTCTTCACATTCTAGTCCAGCCTCCACGGCATCACAAATGCTCGCATCATCTTGGAAAAGAAAAGATGGACGGCTATCATTTACATTCTGAAATTTGTACATAAGAACAAAGCTCGCAGCATCTTGGATTTCATCAACTGTATTATCAAGCAGTCCTGTAATTGCCATAGTATGTTTTCACCACAAACCACTGTAGAAGAAAAGACTAACAATCATAAGTGCAACAAGATGGTGTCCTAAATTCATTCGTAATTCCTCATTTCTTATGCAATGTTGAGAACTCTTCTATAACCCATGCATCAAGTGGAGAACCAGGAATTACAAAGAAGTTTCTAGTATCAAGCTGACTGTATATCATTGGTAGGGTATAATCTGGAAACATCACACATCTTCTTGTTAAAAAGGGTATCCCACCACTCAAGAATAATGTGCTTCCAACCATTTGAAGCATAAAGTCTCAGGTATTTTCTTAGAGTGCCTTCTTGAATAATCCATGTTACAGGTGCCGAGATAAAGCTTCATGCATAAGGCTTGATATTGCCTTTTTGGGCTTCAATTGAAATCGAAATTATGCCTTCAAAATTTGACCAATCAACAGTAAAACTCTTCTTGGAATTAAGATCCAGAAGGTTGCAATGACAACCCATTTCTTCCCAAATAGAATGTAAAGGTCTTTCTTTCGATGCATAAGCCTGAAGATGATATCATAGCATCTGGAGACTTTTTGTAATAATTATTATCTGAGATGAAGGCTCTTTTCTGAGATCTAGAGAAACATGGGGCCCTATTGTCATCTGAATCACCTTTATCTTTTCCATTGTGCTATCTAATGCCACGAGCTCTCTTACCTACAATTATGTCAATGCGTCTAAATGTGGAAGTTCCATAAACCTTATCTCATAATCCCTTTTTTCTATAATCTCAATCCGCTCATGAAATTGGTTTTATCCATGGTGCTTACTATGGTCATTCCACCAAATTCATAGAAACTCCAGTCATCTATCTACCCCCGGGTTCTTGGTTTACATGAAAGTTCTCAAATCTTTTTCAACAACACCATCCAGCCATTGCATTTTCTTTAAAATCCCTAAAGTCTTTTTAACAAATCCATTTTGTGCCCATCATTTGGTGCAATAAAACTATTTCTTCAAAACCCATACGGCATATGTGCCTTATCTACAGTTTTGTATCATGTATACCTGTCTATCATAGCATTTCAAACTGTAATATCAAGCAAAATCTTTCTTTCATAATGCTTTGCTGAAGACCCAAACGTTACTTTGAAGCTTTCAGCTGGTTAGTGTTAGAGAATGATTACAAAGATGGTAGAAAAATGGCGACACACCAGCCGATTACATGCACCGGAAAGTTTCTAAAACCTTTTCAACAAAGCCGTTTAGTGCATATCCTGTTATCATTGCATACAAGTTTTTCTGATGTTTGCTTCAACAAATCCATTTTGTGCATATATCCTTACAAAAATCTACGTTGGATTCCTTGATGAGACGCGACTGGACATGGAGAAAACTGGCGAAGGAAGTGGCCTTTAATGATTTTTATGTCTTGCATGACTATTAAGAGCATCTTCCATAATATCTGGCAAAATCTCCCGCTTCCAATATGCTATTTCCCACTATAATATTTGACAAAAGTATATCTTTCATCATATTTTAATGTTTTTTCCATCTGCCATAGGCCGAATGATGCTGGCGAAGGTTGAGATACTTGGCGGAGGTGGTGGGATGATTGATTGCTAGTTGCATTTCCTTGCTAGTCTGGAGCCCTGTCAAAAAAATCTATTTTACGCATATTCCATTATCATGGCAATCTTTTTGAAATGACTCTGAAAGGCCGCGGCTTTGGCTCTATTCCTTATCATTCCACACTTATCCCAGGGGCATTACTCTCAGATAGTATTACACCTGTCTATTACTAAACCTTATCATTGGTACTTTTGAAAATGCACTGCACTTCTCACCTTCCACAAAATAATGTATTTAAACCAAACAGGTCGTGGCCTTTGCTTTGCATTTTCACACTTTCATATGCACATCTCATCTAATAGTGTGCTGGCAAAGGATAAAATAAAAATTGCCTGGAAGTTTCTAAACCCATTATGAGAAAACTGCCGATGCATCCAAGAACAACTTCAGACATTTAAAATGCATATAAAATCAAATAAGTAATATTCATCGACCTCCGGACCTAGACAAGTCTCCCATCGAGTTTGTTGCATGGATAATATGATGGTGAGAATACCCACTCTATCTGGCAATATGTAAGATGCCATCTCCTACTTGATCGAATTTAAACCAAACAGGTCGTGGCCTTTGCTTTGCATTTTCACACTTTCATATGCACATCTCATCTAATAGTGTGCTGGCAAAGGATAAAATAAAAATTGACTGGAAGTTTCTAAACCCATTATGAAAAGACTGCCGATGCCTCCAAGAACAACTTCAGACATTTAAAATGCATATAAAATCAAATGAGTAATATTCATCGACCTCCGGACCTAGACAAGTCTCCCATCGAGTTTGTTGCATGGATAATATGATGGTGAGAATACCCACTCTATTTGGCAATATGTAAGATGCCATCTCCTACTTGATCGAATGATGAACCAATGGCCATAAGCTCTTGAACAATCCTCTCACATTCAATCCATGTTGCATAAGCCATTCATCATTTCATAACACAATCTTTGCAGAAATCTTCTTGACCTTTGTCTCATGGCCATGTTATCTTGTTATTATCCTCTATTCACCAAAGCAGTGTTTGCTTGGACCAATCTCTACATGTGTTAGAGTATCACTATTCTCATCATACATTTGCACTTCTCAATCAAGAACCTTCGCATATAAACTCTTCGCCATATCCAAAGATACCTTAATAGATATGGGAAATTGAAGGGACAAAAAAAATGCCATTAGAAAATCAAACCTTTGATGTCATCTTCTTGCACATCATCCACAAGGAAACCAAAGGAGCCCAATGACTATGATAGAACAAAAAATCAAAACAAGTTCAAGCCAAGCTAAAGAAAAAATCCTTTTATCAGCCATCTGATATGCCAAGACAAACTATCCTCTGACCTCTTTAACTACAATAGCTGACAAAATCTGGATTAGACTTCCTTTCTGGGAGTAGTTAGAGAGACATAATAGTTGCCACATACAATATTTGCACTAATTGGCATTTGTGTTTGATAATTGGAAACAATGTTGAATTATTATCTCACCAATAGAGGAAACCATTGCCAGACTCATAAGACTCTTTCCCATGGTCTGAGTCATTATCTACAATGGGTTACCCACAATGTTCTCCAAGACCAAATGTTCATATTCTGTCTCCTTTGATGCAACAAGGTACTTTTCATAGAGATAACCAATCACCGCTACAAGTAATGCTCTAACTGCAACCTACAAGTACTTTTATGGAAAAGCTCTATATTTGCATATTTTGAACTAGAAAGTCTTCCTCATGGTGAGATTGTGTTCTTTCTCATTACAACCTAGGAGTCCATTACTGATGTAATGGATAACACATTGATACCAAGAACATTCAAGAGCAGATACAACATTAATGACTCAATAAAATTGTGATTTGGATTAGATGACATGACAATCTTAGAATAGGGAAAAAGTTTAAAATTTTCATATTTAAAAATATGGTCAACAAGAACAAAGCACATATCCATAAGATACCACTTTCTAAGAGAAAAGGTGATAGAGAATGAAGTCAAGTTGGAGTATGTATTTACAAAAGATTAGATTGTAGACATTTTCACCAAACCTCTGCCTAAGGATACTTTTGAGTATCTCAGAGAAAAGTACCCCTCCTGCTCTAAACTAAGATGCACAAGAGTGGATCAGTCCATTGGTGCCTCTTCAGATCTAGATTGATGTTTGTAGGGCTACTTCTCAGGGGGTGTAGTCAGAGAGTTCAGAAGAGAATTCGAATCAAAGTAGAAAAGTACATGTATGTGCCATTTGCCATTGATGTCAAAGGGGGAGAGAAGTCATGTGAAAAACATAGAAAGAAAGAATGTAGATGTGTAAAAAGATAGGGGGAGAATCTTGGCCAGAAAGAAAGAGTACAGATGTGTAAAGAGATAGGGGAGAACCATGTCTTGATGGTTGTTGCAATTTTTCACATCATATGTTGCCATCAATTACAAAGGGGGAGATTGCTGCAAGTATGTGTCTAATCGGTGTTTTCATTGATGTCAACATATCTTGGTTGTCATTGGTGTCAACTATGTTCTATTCTATTACTTGTTTAGAAGATTTTTATGTTGAGGATATTGAGAAAATTGGCCCGTCCAGAAGATACAAGTGAGTTACAGTGAAGTGCAGTATAGATAGTGAGTTGTATGCTAAAAAATAGTCCAATAGACTACTTCACATTTCCTACTGGTTGAATATCTTGCTCTGTGGATAGGAAGTTATTTAAATGGATGCCTAAAAAAGCTAAATTTTGAGTTTGAAACTCTAGTGTGAAGTTGTGAGAAAGTTACATTCACCAGCGTAAAGCTTGCTCCTTTTGATTATTCCCTGGTGATAAGGAGAAAGTGTTTGGCTCGGCATTCCTCTGCAATAAAGTATTTTTCTCTGTAGTTCTAGGAGGAAGTCTGGGATGATGATAATTGCCTACAAATGCAGTGGTTCATGTTTTGGTGGTCCACAAGATATCTTTCTTTTATGTCAGTTGAAGATAGTGAATTTCATGTGTTCCGGTGAGAAGATTCCTATGGCTAAAGTGGTTAAGGTTTGTGTGGTTGCTTTTGATGATTATAACATGCTTGTGAGTGTCTCCTAATCATGTTCCTATCTTGACATTGGTCTGCATTAAGGAATTGAGATTGTGTTTGAAGATTGTTCGCAGATAACTGGAACGTGTAACCAGTCTTAACTGACTTGGTTAATTCCAGTTATTGCAAAGAATCCTTGAAAATTGTGGAAGCGTGTTCTAGCATGGAAGATCATGTTTTAGTCCCAGCTAAGGCATGGCATGATCTACATATGTCTTTCCTTTGTTTTCTTTGCATAATGTTGTAATAGGTCAGGACCTATTTTGTAAATACTTGTAATGCCGACTTTGGAGATTGATCCAATGGTTGATGATTGTAATGCCGATCTTGATGATCATTCCAAGGTTAGTGAAGAGTATAAATATGTGTAGTTGAGTCATGGGAAATATGTCCTTTTGGGAAGATGGGTAGATAAGGAAAGAGGTGAAGAGGTAGAGGCAAAGGTAGAGTAGAGGAAAAGGTAGAGCATGGTAGAGCATAGAAGAAGACTGATTGTACTTCAATGTTTCAATCTTAGACATAAAGAAGATGGTGATTGTGGCAGTGAGCCCGATAGTTATCCACCAATAGGGTTTAATAGCCCTCAGGGTTTAATAGCCCTTATTGTAATCTTTCTAATTTTAGGGTTGAGGCAGTGAGCTAGGATGTTCTAGGCCCATGGAGTGACCTAGCTTGAGCATAATTTTTCAAAGATTGCAATATATTTTGAGATCTAATCCTCTCCAGGGTTTTTCCCCACCTTGGGGTTTTCCATGTAAAAATTAGGTGTCTCTTGTGTATAATGTTGCATATGTGTTTATGTTTCTAATTTCATGCATATTATAATAATTGTGGATAAGTGGTTAATGTGTATATGAAGAAGTGTTTAAGTTTTCGTGACAACTAATTTAACCCCCCCCTCTCAGTTTTCTGGTGCATTTTAACACTCCCTACAACACTAGAATGTGACACATTACACATATCCTCAAGATCATCCTCAGTCTTTGGACACATATCTAATGAAAGCTTAGTACCAATGGGTAAAAGAACTCTATCTGTGTTACAGTCCTGCAAACTAAACCTTTGTAAAATAGTATTCACATACTTTGTGACAACCAAAGCTTTTTGTTAACTTTATCCCTCCTAATCTCCATTCCCAAAATATACCTTGCGGCACCAAGATCCTTCATCTCAAATGCACCTAAAAGTTGGGCCTTAATCTCACTGAACATACCCTTAGTATTGCTGAAAAACATGTCATCAACATACAAAGAGATAACCATTATAGAATCATCAACACAATGAATGTAAACAAAATGATTCTCCTTGCTTCTAACAAAACCCAATTTCAAAACAAATGAGTTAAACTTTTGATACCACATTCTAGGGGACTATTTTAGACCATAAAGAGACCTCTTTAACCTACAAATCTAATGTTCTTTTACTTTTACCTCAAAACATGTAGGTTGTTGCATATAAACTTCTTCTTCAAGATCTCCATGCAAGAACGCAATCTTAACACCCATTTGCTCAATCTCCCAATCATAAGTTGCAACAATGGATAAGAGAAATCTAATAGAAGTCAATTTAGCAACAGGAGATAATATCTCACCAAAATCAACTCCCTCTCTCTGGGAGTAGCCCTTGGCTACCAGATATGCCTTGTACTTTTCCAATGACCCGTCTGCTCCAAACTTCTTCTTGATGACCCACTTACAACCTATGGCCTTTCTTCCTTTGGGAAAATGAACAAGATCCTAGGCATTACAAGAGTCTAAAGCCATCATCTCCTCCTACATGGCTAATTGACAAGACTCACTATCATCTACAAAAATAGCTTCCCTATAGGATCTAGGTTCATTATTAGTACTCAATAAAGCATATACACAATGGGAATCTAGTGGGCTATACCTGTCAACTAGATTCTATTGTCTTCTGAATCTCCTCAAGGGTGGAGTAAGAGATTCTACTCGTTCTTTTGCATGATCATCTACACCAACTTCTTCTATCACAACATATTCATCTTCATCAGAACTACTCAAATCTTTTCCTTCTTCAGCCCCAATCCATCATTTTGTTCTTCCTGAGGTGCATCTTGCTACTCTAAATCAAAGTGCACCTTCTTTACCTTTTCTTCTTTTTCTTTTGTCTACTCAGGTTTAGAAATAGCTCTAAGTTCCCTGAAAATAACATCTCTAGAAAAGATAATCTTGCGTTTTAGTGGATTCTAAAGCTTATAACCTTTCACATTATCACCATATCCAATGAATGTACACTTTTCATCTTTTAGATCTAACTTAGATCTCTTTTCCTTAGGTGCATGAACAAAAGCTTCACAACAAAAAACCCTTAAATGTGAAACAAAAGGTTTCTTACCTGTCCACACTTCATAAGGTGTCAAATCGAGAGCCTTACAAGGAGATCTATTTATCAAATAGAAAGCAGTACACACAACCTATGCCCAAAAGCATTTATCCAATTGTGCATCACTAAGCATACTTCAGTCTCTTTTCATAATTGTTCAGTTCATCCTTTCTGCAACACCATTTTGTTGTGGTGTATAGGGAGTTGTCTTTTGTCTGATTATACCTGCATGCTTGCAAAACTCATCAAATTCCTTAAAGCAATATTTCCCTCCATTGTTAGATCTTAATATTTTTATCTTTAAACCTGATTGGTTCTCTACTAAGACTTTGAATTCCTTAAACTTAGTGAAAACTTTAGATTTATGTTTCATAAAATAAATCCATGTTAATTTGGATACATCATCAATGAAGGTGACAAAGTGATGAGATTTTCTGATAGATTTATTACCTATAGGCCCAAACGCATCTATATGAATAATTTCTGACTTCTCTTTTTCTCTATTGCTTCCTGAAGGAAATGATTTTCTATTTTGTTTACCAAACACACAATGCTCACAGAAATCAAAATGTTCATCAGAATAAGAGAAACCCTCCAACAATTCTTTATTCTTAATAGTTTTCAATACATTATTGCTTGTGTGGCCCAATCTGTGGTGCCACAACATACAAGTGTTTTCAGAAGCCTCAGAAACATAAGAGGCATCACAAACTATAGTGGCTTCAAGCTTAAACAAGTTCCCAAATCTCTTCCGTTTCATTACCACTAAGTTCCCTATCACCAATTTGCAACCATGCTTGTCAAATGTCACACACATTCCCAAATTATTCAACTTCAAAACTGAAATTAGATTTCAAGCCAATCTAGGAACATGCGAAATAATAGGGAGGGTTTTAATCCTCCCATCACTGAAACACAACAATACCTTTCCTTTCCTGACAATCAGATATGAAGAGTTGTTACCAAGGTAGATATTACCTACATCATATTCTTCATATGTGGAGAACCATTCCTTGTGTGGGATCATATGAAATGATCATTCTGAGGCAACCAACCAGTGATCATTAGAAACAACAATACATGCATAAAATAAAACATCTTCACCTGCATTCGAGGACTTATCCAAAGCACTCTCCCACTGTTTCTTTGGGTTTCTACACTCCTTCTTTACATGTCCCCTTTTACCGTAGTTCTAGCACTTAACTCTATCTTTTTTACTAGGAGTTTTAGACTGGCCCTTGGACTTGTCCTTAGCCCCTTTCTGATCTCCTTTAGGTCCCCTTTTCTTAGACCTTCCCTTGACACAAAGAGCATCCCCTGAACAATCCAAACTCTTCTTCCTCAATTCCTGTGATAGTAGCACTAAAACAAGAGCATCCAACTTCGAATATGCAATGTTAGTAGTGATAGAAAGGATAACATTCTCCCAAGGCTCAGGTAAAGAATAAAGAAGTAAGATACATTTATCTTCCTCACAAACCTCAACATCTACTGAATCAAGCTAACATAATATCAAATTAAAAGAATTTAAATGATCTACAACTGATTCACCTTCTCACATTTTCATGGAAAACAATTTTCTTTTTAAATAAAGTTTATTTACCATACTCTTGGCTTGATAGATCTCACCCAACTGATTCCACAACTTGTGTGTGGTCTCCTCCTCTGCAACATTCAATAGAATAGAGTCTAAAAGACACACCCAGATGGTTCCCCGTGCCTTCTCATCCAGTCTATCCCACTCATCTTGAGAGACATCGTCATGTTTCTTTCCTTTTTGAATAACCAACTACTAGTTTCTTTCTTCCAACAAATCTTCCATTTTCAGCTTCCACAACTCATACCTCATTCTATTGAACTTCTCAATGTCCAATCAAGAGGTTGATGTAATGGTTGATGCAGCCATAATAACAACACAAGATCTACAAAATAAACACAACCAAATCTCCCACTGCAGCTATAGCTTCCACACTACCACTGAAGAGTGAAATCTATCTAGCCTCTGATACGAAGTTTTCGAAATGAAAGCAACACTACTTTAATGAAAATATGATTCGAATAAATTTCAGCAATCTTTAGGGTGCATTAACAATGGAGATTGTAACAAAACATATAACCCACTATAGAAAAGATGTCAAACATGAAGAACATAACACAATGACACAAGGTTTACGTGGAGAAAACCCTTGCAGGAAAACAACTCCACTAGAAAAGAGGGACATGTTTGTATTAATCTTAACAATATTGTACAATACATCAACTACAAAACTCTCTCCAAATGTCTTCAATCCGA
Source organism: Cunninghamia lanceolata (assembly GCA_027924645.1). NCBI lineage: Eukaryota > Viridiplantae > Streptophyta > Pinopsida > Cupressales > Cupressaceae > Cunninghamia > Cunninghamia lanceolata. Next base: position 5,353,217 of record BSBN01000643.1, read on the forward strand.
CAGCATTCTGGCAGCACCTGAGTACCTAAAATCTATATTGTAGCAACAAATACATGGAAAATACTTGTATAAATATTTTTTGACTCCTCCTAGGCATTCATCTTCTCTCTCCTAAGATTGTGCACCCTGTAAACATTAATTACCATCTTACAAGCATCTTACACTTGTCCAAAAATAGCTATGCAAAGGTTGGGGGCCCAAGAGTAAATCTGGCCTCTTACAACATCTTATGATGTGTCATAACCATCATAGATTCCACAAAAGAGTATATTTCCAAGATAGGAACCTTAGGTTAAATATAGGAAATATACAACTAACATGTATTTGTCATATGTGTCATAGAATCACAGAATCTTATGACAACTTGCAGCTATCATAGGTTCACTTACCAAACATTATGATAGTTGTCATACATGCCAAATATAGTAGATTCCTCAAGGGAGCATGCCTACCCTAATTTACTCTGAGTTTTTACATTTGCCAATAGTAAAAGTCACTTTGTAATTACCTCTGGTTACTCCGAAATTACCCTTGCCAATGAAACTAGTACACCTCTTCATGGATAATTACAAATTACATATAATAAATGGAATAAATACAATATTGGGATTTACAAGGTTAATGGCAGCTTATCCCAACACTTATTTCTATATTCTATAGATAACTCATTCAATTTTTTACATGAAGTTACTTAAGTCTATGTTTTATAGTTACAAGGAGTAGTGTTTGGCCCATCATGATCCTGCACTCAGCCTTAAACATCAATTATACCTTCCTTTGCATATAAATTGACATCATCGATTGAGCGTATTGAAGTGCACCCAATTCTAATGGAGTTGTTCCTTTGATATGATATGTGTATTGCTTTATCAAATTAGCATAACCTTGATCTACCAAAATGAATTATTCAAATGGCAACAACATAAGTTTACGAATATGAGAGATGATGAGAGCTTGAGAAGATGTTTCATTTATAAAATTTCAGAAATGAGGATCAATGGTGGAGAATGATCAGAGAGATCAATGCCTAGAATTTGATTAGAGGATTTGAATGAATTAGAGAGTGACAAGTGTCCTTTTCCTCTCATTAATTATAGAGGCTAACAGATTGGATTGAGGAGTTGACTGAATTGATTGATTCATTAATTGGATTGATTTGGTTGTTAGATTGATTTCTTAATAGAATAGATTGATGAGTCAACTATTTTGATTGATCTATTAACTTATTTGACTAGAGAAAATTATGGTGTGAGGGGATAAATAGGAAATTAAATAATAAATTATTTAATTTCATGTGCACATGGAAAAATAAATTAAATTTTTAATTTTTTTCTTATTTGGAGGAAATGGAAAATTAGCTTTAATAAAATAAATTTAATTTATTTAAATTGTGGAGGGACATTGGCATAATTAAATAATTAGAATTATTTAATTAATATGGAGGAATATGATAAAGATAGATGAATTAATTGATTAATATGGAAGAATGGAAATTGAATAATCAAGTGGGAAGTGATGTGAAACATGATGTAGTGAACAGGGCAGCCAAAGGGAATCCTGAGCCAACTAGAAGTGTGGGAGTGTTAAGGGATAACAAAGGTAGGTGCATTTTGGCTATGGCACTCCCCTTGGAAAATAGTTTAATCACTACACTGAAGTTGTGGTGGCCTACCAAAGCATTAAGCTTGCCTATGAGAAAGGTTAAAAGAATGTATGGTTTGAAGGGGACTCTCTTAATATTATAAATTGCCTAAAAAATATGCATGTCTCTAGATGGACCATATAAATTTTAATAAGGGACTCCATAAATATGTTAAATTCTTTTGAAAATTCCCTTATTTCCCATATTTTTTGGGAAAGAAATGGGTTGTCTGATGTCATGGCCAATGCAGGAGTGATATCCCATGATATCCAACAATGGGAAAGGCTTTCAAACCTACCAAGTGAGGTGAAGTCTATCACATTTAATGAAGGAAATTATGATGACAACTTCACCTTTAATATCAAGAGTTAATCTCATGATTACTTTACAGTAGCTCTAATGCTTTCTGGGTAGCCAGAAGACCTTTCTAGTTAAAACCAGTTAAGTTTCATCTTATTTGTAGAAGTCAAGTTTTGAAAGTGACAACATAATGATGCCTAAAATGGGAGGTGAAAGAAATAGGGTAGAGCCATGCTTTTAGAATTAGGTCTACAAGGAAAATTACAATGGATGGGTGGTTAGTCCCCCTCATGGATAAATTCCATGAGTTCGAACCAATTGCTAATCACTAGTTTGTGAAAGGGTAATGGGGTAGAAAAATTAAAGCATATGGTATCAAGACCAAGATAGTAGAGGAATTTGTTGCTCAGATTACTGGCTTGTCAGAGGATGGGAGAAAAGATCTTAAAGATTGCAGAGTGGGAGAGGAAGTGTTGAATGTCTTTTTCAAAGGAAATGAGACAAACCTACTAGTGAAATTCAACTTGGGAGGCTACAAGAGGAAATCCATCAAGTTCATCTAGGGCAAAGTGGTGGAGGTAATCATGTGCTATATCACCCTTGAAGGTAGGTACACTATTGTTTATAGTAACCATTTTGTACTTCTAAATCACTTAAGGCATAAAGTGATAGTTTCATTTCTGTGTTATCTCTTATTGTCTATGGAATTTGCCATAAAAGTGAACCAAATAAACCTTAGGTTACCTATTTTACTTGAAGGTTTAATTTTTCTAATCATGGAGTACATTAAAACCTTGGTGCCTAGTAAGGAGGTTAAAGGTAGATCTATGAAGGGAAAGAAGCTCATTTTGGATTATTCTATTTCCATGGATTCTAATACTAGGGAGGAAGATGAGGACCCTGACTGGGCTAAGGAAGAAGAGTTTGTGGAGGTCCTTTTGACTCTACATTCCTCTAAGGCTAAGGGAGAAATAACCAAAAAAAAAAAAAAGACTGATAGAAATATAACCATGAACAAACAGGACATGGAAGAGGAGGAATCGTAGTCCATGGGATCTACATTTGAGGTTCAAGAATTTCAAGGGAGTATGAGGGAGAAGGGGACTAAATAGAAGAATAATAAGAATAAGAAAGGTAAATTGTGTCAAAAGGATACTAATGTTTCGGGGGAAAAGCACACTAATGAGAAAGGGAAGAGTAGTAGTAAGGCAAAATCTAAGATTGGGAGGGAGGAGAGTCCCAAGGGGAATAGATTATGGCTATTGTGACCAAAACTCTTGGGGTTGGAATTACATTTCCTCAAATTCTAGACTCGTCCACTAATGTCCCAGAGAACTTTTCTTTCCTTTTGTCCTCTGCTACTAATAGGGAGGAGCTCTTTGAAGCTTTAGGGATGGTTAGGGAAGCAGTGGATAGAAAACACTAGTTAACTAAATGGTTTTTGATAAAAGTTAATAGGATCAACATCAGGTTCAGTGCTATACAGCAAAGGATTGGTAGTGGTATTGAAATTGATGACAAGTTGCATGTGGAGATCCAACTATCCTGGGAAAACATCCCTAAGGTTAATCAATTCAATAAGGACCTTGTTATACACAACTAGAACCATGACAACTACCTGAACAAAGTGGAAAATCAAATGGAAGAAATAAAATAGAACTTGGAAAGAATGCTAGAAATCAAAAAATGCACTATACAGTACAACACTGAAGGGATAAGAATGCTCAGTGAGAAACTAAGGGAGTTAAGGGAGGAATACATGGTTGGTATAGGGGAGGAGAAGGATGCTGAGGGAAAGGTACAAAAAATAGGTAGCAAAGGAAAACAGAGAAAGATTTATGAATGTGGTGGTCCTAGCTCTAGGACTCGTGGAAGCAAATAGAAGACATTCCAAGAGGAGAAGGATGAACTCCTAGGTTTCGAAAAACTTCATGAAGAATTTTATAAGCAAGATTTGGCTATTGTAGAAACTCTTAAGAACATGTGACATTCCTAACAGGTTTCAAATGGTTCGCTATATGTGGTGCTACTGCTGTTTTGTTGGTAGTAATTATAATAGGTTTCATATCTATTTCTATTTTTATGCTTTAAGTGCCTTTTTTGTTTGAGATGCTATCCATCATTGTTATATCTTTGGGCTAGCATTTGGTTGTAGGGTTTGAAGGCCCCTTCAAAATCGATTTTACCCCTTTAATCAAAAACATGATGTAGTGACATGAAGAATTCATTCGAGAATATTAAGTGTCTACAATATCTATAATGATATTTTGTAATAATGTTAGATGATTTGACTGTCATAACATGGAGAGAATATCAAGCTTGATTACTTTGGAAAGATTTATGAACATAGCTAAGTTTATGGAGTTACCATCTACAATGATGATCAACTACAAATGGAAGGAAATGAGTCCATAACGTTGAAACTATAGAAGGCATTTGTGGTGATAATTTTAAGTATTTTCTTTGTGTGCCAATTAAGATATTGATCTTGGAGGTGACCAAAGAGTTGTAGTAAGCTTTTTCAGAAGGAGAATTCTATGTTTACAACAATTGGACTAGAGAAAAATAGGATGTAGTCTTAGCCCATGGACAAGGCATTGCTTTATTACATAGAGATTTTGGAGTTCTTTGCATTCTACCAGGGAAGGTAGTCCCCCAATTAGATCCTTTGTTACCCCTTGGATTTGACAATCCATGGTAACAACCCTATCACATTTCATGGGTAGCCAAAGTTGGTTATGATTGAAACATACCAGAGAGAAGCTGGACAAAGAGATGAAGTTGATTGTCTATGTGAAACTTTGGTGATTTAATACCCACTCAAATGAAAGGGGTGAAGATTAAATATGGGTTAATTTAAATCATATTAATTATTTTTGAAATAGTTAATTTAATTTCAAAGTTAGGATAGTAAAAAAATAAGTTCTTCTCTAAATCATTTAATTTGTTAGAACTTAAATAAAATTACCAATGTGTAAAAGTGATCAAATAATTCACTATGGTAACGTGGGTAAAGGGTAGTACCAAGTTTGGATAAATTAATTCATTTTAGAATTAATTTTGTAAAGGGACAAAAATTATCAATGGTTCTTGGTGAATTTAAAAGAGAGATAATAAAAGGTGGGTGAGTGTTGTTAATTAGTTATAGAATTAATTAATGTGAGAAGTGAGAAGTGGGAAGTTTTTGGTTGAAAAATTCTCTTGAAGAGAAAGGTGGAAAAATAATTCAAAGAATGGGAGTTCCATAAATAGGAGTCACAGGTAGTTATGCACCTTCTTGGTCTGGGTAAAAGTATTTTTAAAAGGAATTTTTTCTTCGTTATGGGGGTTCCTCTGTCTCAAAAATTATTTTTGAGGAAAAGAAAAATAATGATCTTTTTTGTGAAATTAATTCATAAATTGATCATCTTATATGTGCTAGTTTAGAGTATTGTGAAGAAAAGAAGAATATTTGTATCTAGGTTGTGTGATTTTCTTTTGGATATAGAGTATTATGCTTTAGCCTACTTATTAATAGAAGAGAAAGGTTGATATTGGATCAATTATCTCTATGTGTTGTCATTGATTCTTCTTATGTTGGTGTTACCAAATTGTACTTTATAGCCCAATTAGGTTAGGCTATTACAATAGTTATCTTTGCTACTTTGAAGAAGCAGAGAGGTCAAGAAGAGGGGAGAAGAAATTTTAGTTTCACAGGTCAGCCTAGAAGGCCTACTATCCTGATGGGGAACCATTTTAGTGATCATGTTACCAAGATCATGTACTAGCTCAATTAAAGCTACTAAATAAGTCAAATAAGATAGTTTGGTACAATCTACAATGCATAATTTTGTACAATCATCAAAGTCTACACTTGTATCTTGGATTTGTGGCAACCTTTGATCTTTTTGAGTAGCAGGCAGTTTAAGGAGCAACCTCTAATAGGTAAGGTGATAGGGGAAACTGTAAGCTAAGGTAATCAAAAGTAGAAAAGTTTGAATCTTGACTCAAAGGTCCTTGTGCAGACAAAGAGAAAACCTATATCAAGTTGAGGTAAATATGAGAACCGTCATTTTCTAAAGTGCAAGCAATCAAGAAGGAAATCATTCTTTAACTAATAAGTGCAAGAAGCAATCAACTCAGGCCATGAAGAACAATCAACATGAATATCATAAGAATACTGCAATCATAGAAGGAAACGTGTTGCTGTTAGAGCAATTCATGGATAGTTCCAAGGAGTACATACACCATCATGAAGGAGTAGCCATACAACCATAAGAAGCAATGTCATGACAATTCATCAATGAAGGGATAGTCATCTTAAATATCATAGGAGGATAGACAAAGAGCATCATACAGAGATCAAATAGTCAGTGAAAATCATATAAAAGAATAGTGATACAATAGCCTGGGAATAATGAATAGTGATAATCAAAGGAACATTTGAAACTTTGAGTAAAGCCTTAAATATACATATTATATTAAGGGATACTAAGGGTAGTGCTTAGGGATCCTTAGATGAAGATATACAATGACCAATCTTTGCATAAAGACTTCATAAGGGAACTCACAATAGAGTTTCATGATGGCTGCAATATTCATGAGGGAGGATTGTACTCAAAGTCAAGGAGCAGTTATGAAAGATCATATAGGATAGGAACAACTCAGAATCTAAACATACAATGCAAAAGAGAATGGACATATTGAAGAGACCATCCCCTTCAAAATCTAATTTACCCCTTTAATCAAAAACATGATGTAGTGACATGAAGAATGCATTGGCAAATATTAGGTGTCTATAATATCTATAATGTTATTTTGTAATAATGTTAGCAATTTGACTTTCATAACTGGGAGAGAATATCAAGTTTAATTAATTTGGAAAGATTTATGAAGATAGATACGTTTATGGAGTTTCCATCTATAATGATGATCAACTACAAATGGAAGGAAATGATTCCATAACACTGAAAGTATATAATGCATTTGTGATGGTAATTTTGAGTATTTTCTTTCTACGCTGGTGCAAGAGCACCAAAGGCAAATTTTGAGTTTATGTTGTCAAATGTTGTTCAAGGGTCAAGTTGAGGTGTTTTGACACCTAGAGGATGTAATAAGGTCCATGGGGGACCAATTTTCATGTTCTTATGTCTTGTTTTGGTCAATAAGGTCATATTGTGTAAGGATTTGTATGAGTTGTTTTGGAAAACTAAACAAATCATGACTTATAATGAGGAAATCAACCAAGTGGTTTATAGAACTATTAGAAAACTAGTGAAAACTACCTCATAGATGTTTTAAAACTCTCCCAAATCTCGAGGAGAGGGTTGGACACTATTTGGATACAATTTTGAATGAAGTTTACTCTATTTTCTACATTTTTTCTGTGTTCAGTCACTGTACAGGTCATACTAGTGAGCTATACATTTGTTTAAGACCTAAAACCACTTGCATGTGTTAGAGGAGTGAATCACCTTTGCATTGCAATTGGTTGGAGGGAAAAATATTGAATTTGAAGGGAGTTATGAGGGTTTTTCTAAAAACTATTCTAAAACCTTGAACTAGGGTTTTGTAAACTAGGGCATGGGTTTTTAATGCCATTCCACCAGTGGAATTTCACCAAAATTGGTGGAATGGGAGCATATAGGATGGGTTTTAAGATTTTATTCTTTGCAGAAGTGGAAAATGGAGTTGGAGTCAATTTTTGCATTACCGTAGCCTAATATGAGCCATGTATTAGGCCTAGAGTAATAGATTGAGTGGAATAGGTGCATGGAAGTTGTTTCAAGGGAGAAAATTGCTAGTATTGGTCCATTTGGGGTGTAAATAGGAGTCCCAAATTGGTTTGACAAGTTTAGAGTGCCAATACAATAGAGGTCCTTTGTAAAAGTGGCCTAATTAGGCCTAGTCAAGAATAGCAATAGTCCATTTTTGAGGGGTTTGATATGAATAAACCTATCCTCATCTTTTGATATGTTGTTAATGGGGATAATGGGTAATCAGAAATGTCTTGGTTTCATCGAGATCATGTGCATAACAAAAGTTATTGTCTGACGGACCTCAAAAGAGGGCTACAAGGCTAGGAGCCTATTTGTGAAGCGTCATCAAACCTTAGTTATGGTGAATGTTGATTGTTTGGTTGGGTAGGTAAGTAGGTTTTAGCATCCTCTACTGCATCATATGCCAATTAGGATATTGATCTTGGAACTAACCAAAGAGTTGTAGTAAGATTTTCAGAAGGAGAATTCTATGTTTACAAGAATTGTACCAGAGAAAAATAAGATGCAGTCTTAGCCCAATGGACAAGGCATTGATTTATTACATAGAGATTTTGGAGTTTGCCGGGGAAGGCAGTCCCCAATTAGATCCTTTTTTACCCATTGGATTTGACAATCCATGGTAACTGCCCTATCACATTTCACAAGTAACCAGAGTTGGTTATGATTGAAACATACTAGAGAGAAGGTGGAGGAAGAGATGAAGTTTGTTGTCTATGTGAAACTTTGTTGATTTAATACCCATTCAAATGAAAGGGATAAAGATTAAACATTGTTTAATTTAAATCATATTAATTCTTTTTGAAATAATTAATTTAATTTCAAAGTTAGGATAGTAGAAAAATAAGTTCTTATCTAACCTGTTTAATTCTTTAAAAATTAAATAAAATTACCAATGTGAAAAAGTGATCAAATAATTCACTATGGTAAAGTGGGTAAAGGGTAGTACCAAGTTTCATAAAATTAATTCTTTTTAGAATTAATTTTGTAAATGGACTAAAATTATCAATGATTCTTGGTGAATGCAAAAGAGAAATAATAAAAGGTGGGTGAGTTATGTTAATTATTTTTAGAATTAGTTGATGTGAGAAGTGTGAAGTGGGAAGTTTTTGGTAGAAAAATTCTGGTGAAAGGAAAAGTGGAAAAATAATTCAAAGAATGGGAGTTTTCTAAAAAGGAGTCATGGGTAGTTATGCCCCTTATTGGTGTGGGTAAAAATATTTTTAAAAGAAGTATTTTCTTCGGTATGGGGGTTCCTCTCTCAAAAATTATTTTCGAGGAAAAGAATAATAATGATCTTTTTGTGAAATTAAGTCATAAATTGATCATCTTATATGTATTGGTTCAATGAATTGTGAAGGAAAGGGGAATATTCATACAGGTCATATGATTTTCTTTTGGATACAGAGTATTAAGCTTTAGCCTACTTATTAATATAAGAGAAAGGTTGATAATGGATCAATTATCTCTATGTGTTGTCATTGATATAGGGGTATAGTCAAGGAGGTGTGTGCTAACACCATAGAGGAACAATCAAAGGATATTCTTGGTCATTGTCTCTTGTGTGACCATCACATAGTCTTGGTTAAATCATCAAAGTCTACACTTGTATCTTGAATTTCTAGCAGCCTCTAATATTTTTGAGCAGCAGACAATTTACGGAGCAACCTCTGGTAGGCATGGTGATAGGGGAAACCCTAACCTAAGGTAATCAAAAGTAGAAAGGTATGAATCTTAACTCAAAGGTACTTATGCAGAGAAAGAGAAAACCTATATCAAGTAGAGGTAAATTTGATAAATGTCATGTTCTAAAGTGCAAGCAATCAAGAAGGAAGTCATTCTTTGACTAATAAGTGCAAGAAATAGTCATCTCAGGCCATGAAGAAAAATCAACATGATTGTCATCACAATACTATAATCATAGAAGGGAAGGTATTATTGTTAGATCAATTCATGCATAGTTCCAAGTAGTACATACACCATCATGAAGGAGCAGCCATATGGCCATAAAGAGAAATGTCACGATAGTTCATCAATGCAGGCACAATCGTCATGAGTATCATAAGAGGACATACATAGAGCATCATATAGAGAGATCAAATAGTCATTGAAAATCATATAAAAGAATAGTGAGACAATAGTCTAGGAATAATGAACAGTGATCATCAAAGGAAATTTTGAAATTTTGAGTAAAGACTTGAATATACATAGTATATTAAGGGATACTAAGGGTAGTGCTTAGGGATCCTTAGATGAAGATATGCAATGACCAATGTCTACACAAAGGATTCATAAGGGTGGTTAGAATAGGGTTTCATGACGGCTACAACATTCATGAGGGAGGACAGTACTCAAAGTCAAGGAGCAGTTATGAAAGATCATATAGGACAGGAGGAAGGTCTCATAGCTCAAAATCTAAACATAGAATGCAAAAGAGCATGGATATATTGACAAGACCAGCCCAATCATTAACCATATAGGCATGAAATGATGACAAAAACCATTGAAGAGGTCAACAAAGAAGGACTACAACAACAATCATAGACTAAGTTTGGCATAAGGTTTCAAGAAAGACAACATAATAAAGCATAGTAGCTATTATAGCATGAACAACAATAAAATGAATACCAAAATGACTATTCATGGCCATATAATTATTTGAAAATGCAATTGTAGTAAGACAATAGGTATAGTGAAGGGACATCAGTCATCTTGTTTTAGGGAAAGTCATTAACATAAAGGAAGATTGTCAAAGGAGGAAAACACTGTAGCATTAACTAAGATCTTAATGACAATGTAAGCAATAACATAGTAGCATGTAGAATATGTAGAGGATGCAAGAATCAAATGATAACATGCAAAGTATGACTATGATAGAGTGACCATGGGAAAGAGCAAAGATACAATGTTAGGTGCATGTGCCACACAAAGGGATGATTGCCACTCATTGACTATCTCCATTGAAAGGAAATCACTATCTAATAGAAATCAAAAGAGATCTACATAGCTACCTACATGTTTGTGAGAAGGAGGATATTGAAAGCCCTTCCCACATTTGGTAGTGCCAAGCATGGAGTATAGACAACCAAAATGATAGAATGGAGACACAATCATCACATACAGCCCAAAGGTATGCCAAGAATATAACTACCCTAGATAGATTGATTGCCATATAAATGTTCAAAGAGCAGTCTACATGACATCAAAGACAGTGTCTTTTAGCAAATGATAAAAGTCAATATGAATTTTTTGAGTCTCAGAAGTGGCAATAGAAGATACAGAGGTATAAGACAATAGTCACAAGAAATCTGAAGAGCAGCAAATACCTAAGTAGAGCAGCAACAAGAAGGTAAGTCACTAGAGTAATAACAACCACATCATGATTGTCAAAAGACATAAAAGATCTCAGAAAATGATTCCATTCCATAGTACCTTTCACAATTATAAACTAAGGAGAACAGAGAAATCATAAAGCATCAAGAATATAGCCTACAACAATAGAGTTTTGTTCTAGTTTATGGAATAGTCCTTTTAGCTAGCAAAAACATTAGGATAAGGAGAATATATCCTTCATAGAGAGGCCTTTGCAAGGCATAGTGAGCTCCATACAAAAGGTAATCTACCAGAATAAAGAGATTCAAATTCTTCCACCGCTTTAGCCCAAAGACAGAAACACAAAGAAAATAATGAGTATAGCAGTTGCATGTATGAAACAAAGGATGTTCTTAATTGCTTAGGAGACTATCACATATGAAGATAGGAGTATAAACTTCACAATTATTTTCTTTTAAGGAGCAATAAGGAATGAAAAGAATCCATTCTTGTTTTACTTTTACATCAGAAAAATAAAGGAGATAATAATACTTACCAATAGGAGAAAAGGAAGCATAGCAGAAAGACCAAAGTGTTGGGAATTAAGGTGTCTCAACCTTGGTAATTCATAGCATTGGTTATTTGATTATTTACTTATTTATTTGTCTATGTTGTAATTTATGTTGCACATCCTATTTTGTAATTTAGTGTGGAGTGACATGGTTTATTGTCACTCCACTTGGAATGTGACTAGGATGGTCAACTCATCCCATGTGGATATAGGCATCCAATATTGTGGGAAAGGTTTTCCACCATATGTTGGCATCTTGTGTAGTGTGTAAGGAGTTCTAATTCCTAAGTGTTATGACAGATTCCTATGATAGATTCTACGACACGTAAGAGTCAAGAATAGAAGGTTCTATGACATGTGAAGACATGTGTCGAAGAGCATCTTTGAGGAAGGCATCTTTGGTCACCTAAGGTGGGTTATGACATGTAATAGGAATATGCTATTTTTAGTCAGTTATGATAGATTCTCTTATAGTTGTAAGAGCTGTCATGTATGATGGATTCTAACAGTTGTAAGGTGCATAAGAGCATCTATCATATCCTATTCTTGGATGGAGTGCCCCATATTAGGAAGGCATGTTATGAAAAGCGTAAAATCATGTCGTAATGTAGGACAAGTGTCCCTAGAGGTGTGGTTTTTGGACCATGAGGCCAAGTTGGATACCCATCTCAAGAAGCTTCCTATTTTTCCTTGTAAACTCTATAAAAAAAGGTGCTTGGATGAGAGATGCATAGTTTGATTAATAGGTATTATTGTGCACTAGAATATCTCTAGATATGAGTGTCGAAGACTCCTGAAAGAGAATTGGCTTTGAAACTATATTGTAATTTGTTATTGTTTAGTGTAATACATTTGAATTGATCTTTGGAGTGTGGGGGTTTTCTCCTGTAAGGGTTTTCCCCATGGTATACCCTCTCTCTCTCTGTGTCTACATTTTGTGTGAGTGTGTATGTTCTTGAAATCTCTATGTTATTGTCTTAACATCACTGTAATTGTAAAGGTTTAAAAAGAATCTACATACTACTTCCCTCATTAGATCGAAGTAGGAAGTGTGTTCCACGTACCTTTCTTTCTTTCAGTTTGTATCAAAGCTTGATAACCTTTGGTCCTAGTTGATGGGTAGGGTTTTTTTTGTACTTAGATTGAGTGGGAATCTGTGTAGAGTATTCTATAATCTTGTTGCAAGAAAGAGATAGCAGGCACATCTAGGAGAGTAGAGGCGGAGAAGTTTAATGGCAACAATTTTGAGTTGTGGAAGCTTAAAATGGAAGACATGCTTGTTGATAGAGACCTATGGGAAACCATTTCTAGTCTAAAACTAGAGGCAATGTTGCAATATGATAGGGATCTCAAGGATTAGAAAGCTAAGGGTCTTGTGAGACTGTTTGACTGACTTTGTCTTGTTAAATGTCCATGAAGAGAAGACCATGAAAGAAGTATGGAAGAAGTTGGGAGATGTTTATCAAGCCAAATCCATGGTGAGTAAGATATTCCTGAGGAAGAAGTTGTATTCTCTAAGGATGGATGATGGAGGATCCATTGTAGATCATCTGAATGCCTTTAACATGCTAGTTTTACAATTGACATCGATTGGTTTGAAGATGGAAGAGGAGGATCGATGTATCACCTTACTTTGTCCTTTTCTAAACTTGTGGGACCATCTTGTAATGGCCATCAGGAGTACCACATACACCTTCAAGATGGATGATGTCATGTCTTCATTGTTATCTGAAGAGATGCAGAGAAAATCATCTGAGTCAGCCAAAGAGGCTCTTATGGTTTGTGGAAGGCCCAAGGAGAAAGGGAAAAAGAAGGATGAGAAAGATGAGAAAGGTAGATCCAAATCCTGTGGGAGATCTAAATCTCTATGAAAGTCCAAGGTTCTCTATTGGAGCTATGGTGAATCTAGACATTTCCGAGAGGAATGCAAAGAAGAGAAAAAAAAAAAAAAGAAGAATGTCTTAGATTCACATTCTAACAAGTCACAAGATGATGGTGATGCTTTTATCACAACCTTGGCCACCCATGCATCTGATGATGTGTGGCTAATTGATTTTGGGGCCTCTTTTCACATGACCTTGCATCGAGATCAGTTTACAAAGTATGAAGAATTCGATGGTGGAAGAGTGTACCTTGGTGACGACTCTCATCTGAAGATTGTTTGCCATGGAAGAGTCTCAATCCAATTCCCCAATGGATGAGTGAAGGGGAATCTCTAGGGATATGCAAATTTGAGGCTTGAAATAGAACCTACTTTCTGTAAGTAAATTGAATGATGCAGGTGTGTAGGTTGTCTTCTTTAGTGGAGGATGCAAGATGACTATAGGTGCTGTGGTGCTTGTGAAGGGTACTCGGAGAGGTACTCTATTTCAGATGGATGCATACACTACACAGTGTAATAGTGCTTCTATTTTGAAGGAAAGAGCTTCAGTCACTTCATCTTCACCATTGGAACTAGTAACAAAGAGATGTATTGCTTCAACATCTGATGGTAATGTAGTTTGGGTACCTAAGGGTGCTCATGCTTTGGAAATGAAACTTCTAACTAAGAAGACAATGTTATGGCAAAGAGACTTGGCCACATTGGTGAGAAGGGTCTTAGAGCCCTAAAAAATAAAAACCTCATCAAGGCGTTAAATGATAGTAATCTCAAGTTCAATTTTTTATGAACATTGTATATATGGAAAGAAAAACTGTGTTTAGTTTTATTCTAGTTCTCACAAGTCTTCTGGTGTGTTGGATCTTATTCATTTTGATGTGTTTGGTCCTGTGAATGTTCCTTCAATCTCTAAATCTATATATTTTGTTTCATTCATTGATGACTACAGTAGAAGGACATGGGTTTATTTTCTCAAAAGCTAATTTGAATTCTTTAGTCAATTCAAAGAGTTTAAATCTTTTGTTGAGAATCAGATAGGTATAAAGATAAAGTGTTTGAGAACTGATAATAGTGGTGAGTTTTTTTCCACAGAGTTCAATAAGTTCTATAAAGAACATGCGATTGAAAGACATAAGACAACCCCATAAACCCCTCAACAAAATGTAGTTGTAGAGAGGATTAACAAAACATTGATGGAGAGGGCTAGGAGTATGCTTAGTGATGCTAGCCTTAAACATAAGTTTTGGATTGAAGCTATAGCCACTCCTTGCTACCTGGTAAATAGGTCTTCAACATTAGTTCTTGTTGATAAAACACCCATGGAGGTGTGGTCCAGTAAGAAGCCTTCATTAAGGCATATTTGTGTTTTTGGTTGTGAGGCATATGCTCATGTGCCTAGGGAGGATAGGTCAAAATTAGAGAACAAGGTTGTTAAGTGTATCTTAATTGGCTATGGTGTTACTGTGAAAGGGTACAAGCTTTGGGATCTTTTGGCTGAAAAAGTTTTGTATAGCATAAGTGTTATTATCATAGATATAACACCTTCTCCTATTGTATTACAACTAGAAGATAAAGAAAAGAAAGAAGATGTAGTTTAGTTTCCTTCTACCCCTGAGAAAATTGAACGGAAAGACCCTGTGAGACTTGATCATGAGGAGAGCTCTAGTAGCTATGAAAGCTCAGAAGAAGAACTAGAACCCCAACCTCATCCTTTGAGAAGGTCTACATGAAGAAGGAAGCTACCTGATAGGTTTGGTTATTCATTGCTAGATTCTAGATGTGCTTTTTCCTTGATTACTAACAATGGTGAGCCTAGAACTATGATAGAGGCTACGACATGAACTATGCAGGTTCCTAAAAGGAGACCATGGAAGATGAGATGGATTCTTTGGAGAAGAATAAAACTTGGGACTTGGTGCCTTTGCCTAAAGGATGGAAACCTATTGTCTTTAAATGGGTGTTCAAGAACAAATTTGGAGTAGATGGTAGTGTTGAGAAACACAAGGCTAGATTGGTTGCAAAGGGGTATTCACAAGTGGATGGAATTGATTATGGTGAAATTTTCTCTTCCGTTGCAAAGTTGACATCTATTCAATTCGTGTTATCTATTACAGTAGCTTATGGCTTAGAGGTAGAGAAGATGGATGTGAAGACAACATTCCTTCATGGTGATTTGGAGGAAGATATTACTTGTCATAGCCAAAGCATTACATAGAAAAAGGTAAAGAACATTTGGTTTGCAAGTTAAAGAAGTCTTTATATGGTTTGAAGCAATCTCCTAGGATGTGATACTTGAAGTTTGATTCCTTTGTGATGTCTATTGGATTTCTGAGATCAAAATCAGATCATTGTGTATATTACAAGTTTGACAGTGATTGCATTCTCATTATTGCACTGTATGTTAATGATATGTTTCTGATTGGGAATGGTAAGAATATGATTTCTAATTTGAAGTCCCAGTTGTCAGCACATTTTGAGATGAAAAACTTAAGGGTGATTAGGTACATTCTAGGAATGGAAATCAAAAGAGATAGATCTAATAGAAAACTTTGGTTAAGCCAGAGTAAGTATGTTAAGACCGTGTTGGAGAAATTCAGCATGGCAGATTGCAGACCATTATGTGTTCCAATTTCTTTGGTGACCAAGTTATTTGTTAATGATTATCCAAAGTCTTCTTCTTAGATGGATGACATGAGTAGAGTACCTTATTCTAGTGTTGTTGACATCTTGATGTATGCTATGATCTATACTAGACCAGATAATGCCTAAGCAGTGGGAGTACTTAGTCAATTTATGGCTAATCTTCGATGGGTACATTGGGATGTAGTAAAGAGAGAGTTCAAATATTCATGGGGTACTTTTGAGTATTCCCTATGTTATCATGGTCATCCTACAGGACCTCTATATTATGTGAGTATTCAAGGATTTGTGGATTCGAATTGGGCGGGTGACATTGACAGTAGGAGATCCACTAGTGCTTATTTGTTTACTATGTTCGGTGGTGCAATCAATTGGATGAGTAAGTGACAACCTATTGAGTATATGGCAGCTACTGATGCTTGTAAGGAAGCCATTTGTCTTAAGAGATTTGTCCAAATATTGGTGTCGATGTAGGATAGATTACTATATGTTGTGATAGTCAGAGTGTGATTTGATTAGAAAAGAATGCAACTCTCCATGCTAGAACAAAGCATATTGATATACAGTTTCATTTTGTGTGAGACATAGTGGAAGATGGTAAGGTGATATTGGACAAGATAGATAATTTGAAGAATGTTGTGGATGCATTGACAAAACAAGCGAGCACGGATAAATTTAGATGGTGTTCAGAGTCTATGGGCCTCTCACCCTATAGTAGTTAAATCCTATTTTTTTTCTATTGGCTCTTACATGGTGTTTGACAAGTGAGAGAAAGTT
The DNA here is from genome assembly GCA_027924645.1 of Cunninghamia lanceolata. Taxonomy (NCBI): domain Eukaryota; kingdom Viridiplantae; phylum Streptophyta; class Pinopsida; order Cupressales; family Cupressaceae; genus Cunninghamia; species Cunninghamia lanceolata. The sequence goes on from BSBN01000643.1 coordinate 5,370,094, forward strand.
GGGAATTAAGGTATCTCAACCTTGTTAAATCCTAGCATTGGTTATTTGATTATTTACTTATTTATTTGCCTATGATGTAATTTATGTTGCACATCCTATTTTGTCATTTAGTGTGAAGTGGCCTGGTGTATTGTCACTCCACTTGGAATGTGACTAGGATGGTCAACTAATCTCATATGGATGTAGGTGTCCCATATTGTGGTAGAGGTTTTCTACCATGTCTTGGCATTTGTGTAGTGTGTAAGGAGTTATGACTCGTAAGTGTTATGATGAATTCCTGTGATAGATTCTATGACACGTAAGTGTCAAAAATAGAAGGTTCTATGATAGGTGAATACATGTGTTAAAGAGCATCTTTGGGAACCCAAGGAGGGTTATGACATGGTGTAAGAGGAATATGCTATTTTTAGTCAGTTATGATAGATTCTCTTACAACTCTAAGAGTTGTCATGTATGACAGATTCTATGATAGCTGTAAGGTGCATAAGAGCATCTGTTGTAGCCTATTCTTGGATGGAGCACCCCATATTGAGAAGGCATGTTATGAGAACTATAAAATCATGTTGTAATGTAGGAGAAGTGTCCCTAGGTGTGGATTTTGGGCCATGAGACCAAGTTGGATGCCCAGCTCTAGAAGCTTCCTATTTTTCCTTGTAAACTCTATAAAAATAGGTGCTTAGATGGGAGATGCATAGTTTGATTGACAAGTACTATTATGCTGCTAGAATATCTCCATATACAAGTGTTAAAGACTCTTGAAAGAGAAATGGCTCTAAAACTATATTGTAATCTGTTATTTTTTACTATAATGCATTTGAGCTGTGCTTTGGAGTTTGGGGTTTTTCTCCCATAAGGGTTTTCCCCACGGTATATCTTGTCTCTCTCTCTCTATCTACATTCTATGTGATTGTATGTTTCTGAAATCTCTACGTTCTTGTCTTAACATCACTATACTTGTAAAGGTTTAAAAAAAATCTGCATACTACTTCCCTCATTAAATTGGTGTAGGAAGTGTATTCTGCGTACCTTGCTTCCTTTCACAAATCCTTTACAATTTCATTCTAGAGCTTCCAAACCCTAATTTGCAGCATGACATCACCTCCATCATATAGAGCCAAGTGAGAAAATTAAAAGAATGAGACAAGTTTTTTTGGTATTGAGGATGTTTGTTCAAGAAAAACCCTAGCCTGAGTAACCCTAGAAGTCTTTTTGACTTTTGCTTTAAAGAAAATCATTTGAAATCAAAAGGGTTCATGGGCAATGAATTTTAAGTCATGAAAACCTAGTGAAGAATCATGGGGTCATCGAGTAGTAAGGATTTTATGTCTTTTTTACCCTTTTAATTATAATGAACATTGAAACTGAGGTGAAAGTGTAATCTTTGAAAGGGTATGTTTTGCTTTGACTTGGGGTTTTTGCATAATAAGGGCAAATTGGAGAGTATTTTTATAAGTCAAAGGTGAAGACTACATTGTTATAGCTTTGAGAGCTCATTGTAACGTATGGTGAATTATGTAAACCCTTTTTATTCTATACATGAGTTAAGACAAAAATAATGTATTTTAACACCAATTAAGTGTAATAGTCCTATAAATTGCCTTAATACTTGTTATATAATAACATAGAGGGAGAAATAGGCAACACACAACACTTATTAAAGGAAATCATATTGATTTCTATTAATATTTGTTAAAATAGGGTATTTTTTCTTTCAAATCATGCGAAAAATTGAAGAGGTTTTGAACTGGAGGTACAGACTCATTCATAAGGAGTTATCTTTTCTATTTTTGACTTGGAGTCAAACTAGGCTATGTTTTTGTAGTTTTTTGGTCAAGCATCTTGGGAGATAGAGTTCTAAGCTATTTTTACTCATCTTGGAGTAGTTATGGACCCTAAGTTTTAGGCTTTTCTCTCTTTCTCACCCAATAGTGAGTTGCTTTTTTAGGTTATTCATGCATCACTTAGAGTGGAGTTGAACTGGAGTTGACTTTGCTTTACCTTTTTGGGATATATTTTGTATTCTAGGGGAAAATGTTCATGTTTCTTTCTCAATTCTTTATTTTTCCCTTGCCCTTGCACATTGTAGAGAGAGATTCAGTCTTATAACTCAACCATTTTTATAGTTTTATGCAGTAGCAGTAGTTTATTTCAGCAGTTTTGTTGTTATTTTGTAGAGTTTTCCTACTATTATCATTAAAATCATGTGTTCTTCTATTTAGATTCATGTGTCTTGTCTCATTTTGAATGATTTGGTAAAGATTTATTGTGTTTTATCTTAAAGCCTTTAAATTTTCTATCTCATTTCCTTGAATGTAGGTACACAAAGGTACAATTTTATTACAGGATACAAATTGTGAAAGCCATTTCATGCCTCTTTGTGAAACATTTATGTGGTAAAGATTGATTAGTTTGAGTTGTATGAACAAATGTATTGAAGATAAATGTGAATCAGATTGTATTGTACGCCCCTTTTCAAATGCAAATAATGATTATATAATTTCAATTGCAATTCACTCAACTATTAGTATGGTTGTCACTATTTGTGGGAAAATTATATATATAGAGTTTGGTGACAAACATGTTCACTAAATACTATCAAATTGGTTTGTTCAATAAATTTTAGAGCTTGACACAAAAGGAAAAGAATGGCCAAGAAGCTATTGAAGAGTTTTATAGGTTGAATATTTGGGTTGTTCATGTAGAGGATGACGTTGAAAAGGTTTCTAGATATATCAATGGGCTACACTATTCCATCCAAGATGAAATAAGCATGGTATGAATCACAAGTCTTAAGAAAGCCTATCAATATGCCCTAAAGGCTTAAGACAAACTTGCAATGAAAAAAATAATATGAGAGGGAGAGGCAGATTTTCATGTGCTAGAGGAAGAGAATATCAAAATAAACAAGGAGAAGCTAGTACATCTTAATCCAACACCCAGGATAATAAAGGAAGAGGAGATTAGTCTCGTGGAAGAGGAGATTATTCTTGAGGTAGAGCATAGTTTGGAAGAGGTAGGGGAATTGGATTCAGTTGCACTTATTTTCAATGTGGAGAGATGAAACATCAGGTATTTGAATGTCATCAAATACAATAGAGTTGTGGAAAGGGAAAAAGGGAAGAGTAAATGTGGCCCAAGCTGATTGTGAAAGCATGGCTTCACCAAAATATTGATAAGATCCCAAGGATGGAGAATCCTTGATGTTGAGGGGGATTTTGTTGAATCCAAAGAAGAAACCTAAACCATTTTAGAGGAGGAACTTGTTTTGAAATAGAAGTAAGACTGGTCGTAAATGTTACAAAGTGGTAGTAGACATTGGTACCACAAACAATATTGTGTCTGAAGATATGGTTAACAATCTGAATTTTAGGAGGTTGAAGCATTTGAGCCATTACAAAGTTTATTGGCATAAAAAATAACATCACTTGGCGGTAAGAAAACAATGTCTTGTGAAATATCAGATGTGTAGGTATAAGGATGAAATTTTGTGTGATATAATTCTAATGGATGCATTTCATATCTTGTTGGGTATATCATGATAGTTTGATAGACAAGTTATTCATGATGGAAAGACTAACACATATAAGATCAAGAAGGATGGATAATATCCAGTTTAAATCCATTCAAGGAAAAAGAGGATAAAAAGGAGAATAGTATTAAAAAGTTTGTTTTGTTTCAGGAAAGAGACTCTTGAAAGATATAAATAAAGAAGGAGCATGTTTTCCATTTATTCTCATGCCTACAATGGTCATGAAAATGGAGAAGAATAAAGAATTTATAATTGAAATTCAAAAAATATAGGATAAATGGCAGATATAATGATGTAGTTGGCAGAAGGATTACCATCTATTAGAGACATTAGAAATTGTATGGTTTTAATACAAGGTGTGAGTTTTCCAAACAAGGCACCACATAGGATGATTCCTAAGGAGAAGGATTGAATAAATAGGAAAGTTCAAGATTTATTGGATAAGGAGATGATCAGAGAAATCTCAGTCCTTGTGCTATACTAGCAATATTGACACCCAAGAAGGATGGGGAATGGAGGATGTAAATAGATTCAAGAGAAATTAACAAGATAATAATCAAGTATAGGTTTCCATTTCTATGAATAGATAATATGATGGATTTACTAAGTGGAGCGAAGCGCTTCACGAAAACTAATTTGAAAAGTGGGTACCATCAAATCAGACTTAGAGAAGGAGACAAGTGAAATACAACCTTCAAAATGAAAGATGGAATGTATGAATGGTTGGTGATGTCATTTGGATTGACCAAAACTCTCAGCACCTTCATGAGGTTGATGAATGAAATGTTGAAGCCTTTTCTTGGTATGTTTTTATTGTATATCTTGATAATATTCTAATTTTTAGTAAGACAAGGGAATAACATTTTATACATGTTTGGGTAGTATTGTAGATGTTGAGAAAGGAGAAATTGTTTTGTGAATTTAAAAAAGTGTAGTTTTATGAAGGAAGAGTTAGTGTATCTAGGGTTTATTGTTTCTAGAGATGGTTTGAAAATGGATCTAGAAAAGGTCAAGGTGATTGGGATTGGCCTTCAACATGTAGCATGTTTGAAGCAAGAAGATTACATGGCTTGGCAAGCTTCTATAGGAAGTTCATTTGAAATTTCAGTGGGATTTGTGAACCTATTACTAAAACAATGAAGGGTAATAGGAGAGAGTTTGTTTAGACATTAGCAGTTGAAAAGAATTTTTGAATATTGAACGAGAAAGTGATTGAACAACCAATTTTAGTATTTCTTGATTTCACAAAGGCTTTTCAAGTGGACTGTGATGCAAGTGGAACAACCATTGAAGGAGTTTTAAGTCAAGAAGGGAGACCAATTGCATATTTTAGTGAGAAGTCAAATGAAGCAAAATGAAAATATTTTGTGTATAATCAGAATCTTATGCAATTGTATAGGCATCCAAGAAGTGGAAACATTATTTGGTACTAAAGGAATTTGCATTATATATTGATCATCATGCTTTGCACTTCATAAATGGCCAGGGTAAGTTGAATTAGAAATACATGAAATGGGTTGAATTTCTATATAGTTATTATTTTGTTTTGAAACATGGGAGTAGAAAGTCTAAAGGGTAGTTGATGCATTAGTCAAGAGATATTTAAATTGTTTAACATGAATTGAGAGTGATTGTAGTTGGTTTTGATTCTATGAAGGAGTTGTATGAGATAGATCAAGATTTCAAAGAAGCATGGGTTGTTTGTATGAATCCAGTAGATAAGGATAGAATACTTTGGCTAGAATATTTTCATTAGGAAGGCTTGTTTTTCAAAGGGAAAAAACTATGTATACCTCAGGGGTCAATGAGGGATAATTTGATAAGAGAAAATAATAGTGTTGGATTGAGTGGACAGTTTGGTGGTTATAAAATGTTGGCACAATTCAATGAAGGTTATTTTTGGCTTTTTATTGTTGTGTGTTGGGTGAATATATTGTCTTTAGCTAACTAAAGGAAAAATGGTTATATCAACCACAATGTGATGAGATAAATCTCTCGTCTCAGCAAGGGGAGATTCCCTTTTATTGCCAAATACTGACTAGTAACTATTACAAAATTATTTTCACAAAATACTAACTTTGGGGTGATTCTATATCATCCATTTTTCTTTTTTCAAAAATGATGTTTACAATTCTAAATATGAAATCCAACATGAAAGGATAATTAAGACAATACTTGTAAACTTAAACCATGAAGAAACCCATGAAAACACAAAGTTTCTCATTGCTCCTTATGCCAATTGAAAATAAAAGATTTCGGAATAGAGTGCAGTCCAAAGTCTTCACTATATCCCAATATAAGATAACATGATCACAAACAATAACTTGCGGCCCAAAGTCTTTAAGTTACTTCTCATTCAGAAACTTAAATGCAAATTCCAAATATAATATAGCAGAACAAAGTCTACAAAATTAGATTTGAATCACCTTCTGAACACTTGATTTCCATGCTCAAAATTAAAACATTCATACAAGATAATGTAATAGAAAGGACATAAGAACAATTCTATAACATTACAAACTTGCTCCAAGACAAAGATTGGATTCCAACTTGCTTCTTTATATTGCTTGAAAACTAATTTACAAAAGAAGATGAAAGTCTCAAATTGGTCTTCAAAATGGTAGCACTTTGCTTGAATACACAAAAGATATAAAAATTACATAGAGGCCCGATTTATTTATAGGGAGAGGTCTTGAGAAAATTTAGGAAAAACCTAACTAATTTGACTTATTAAAAAATAGGAGTCCTTATTGACTTAGAACTTCCCATGTTTTTACATGTAATTACATATGAGAAAAGTACATATAAAAATGTAGAAAATAAAGTATGTCATGACACTTTGCATCAACTCCCATCTCCATTCTTCTTCAGATGAGCATCATACATAGTGAATGCTACTTGCATCTCATAGCTATCAGGACTAGCAGTGTTCCAAAAGATTACTTGAACTGTGATCACTGCATCCTTCAATTTGTGTTTCCCTTGTTGTGACTAGCCAACTTTGATTTCAAATTATCTAGTGTTAACTGATAATCTAGAATATTGTCTAAAGAGGTAGCTAAGAAGGATTTGTCTTCAAACTCCCTTTGAAACATATTCTTGAACTCTTGAATCATCTCATCAATGGGGAGAAAATGATGATCTTCAGAAGTCAGCTTGCATCCAGGAGCTCCTCCAATTTGTGCAAAAGACTAACATCAGTTTCTTCACTAATTTCCTTAGCACTATCCAAGTCCTTGATCAACTTTTTTAGAACACTACTCTTATAACTTAATGACTCTTTCATTTCTATATAAGACTCATAATTAGAAACAATGCCAAGTGATATCAGAGTTCTTATTTTCATATTTTTCATCCTGGTCCACTTCTCTATGCTTTCATCTAGATACACAATGTCTTTAGAAATGGTATCCACTAAGTCATCGAACTCAACTCTTATTTTCTCTATCTTGCTTGTCTTCTCAGTTGTACTAGCATGAAGAGACAATCCTTTTTCCTACATTTTATCAAGGTATTCTTCAACAGCTCTCCCTTTCACATGAGTTTTCTCTACCCTCTGAACAACATGATCTTCCACTATAATTGCCTCAGGTGTTATTAACTCAGATGTAAGAGTAATTTTTCTCACCACTGCAACCAACTGTTCTACCATTGCTTTGTACTACTCTTTCATTTCCTTCTCATGATCAAATTTCACAAGTAAGGAATTGAGAGTAGATTGGACATCATCTTTGGCACTTTCATGAGTAATCTTCCCAAGTTCAATCCTAGAAATAGAATAGACACTCATGCTAAAATTTTCCATAGTTGCATCTGATGGTGGATTTGCAATTTCCACATATTTATGACCCTTGTCTTCTAAAAGTTGAGAAGGAGTCTTGGGTTTCTTTTGTGTCTTTTCTTTTACTGGCATTAGCTTCCCAAAGTCAAAGTCATCTGGGAGATGGCTTGCTTCTTTTGTTAAGGTGTATATGCAGAAAGCCATGGAGGAAGAACTGATGTACTAACATTTAGGTTAGACCCCATTATTGGTACTGAAGGAAATGTGTTGACACTCATGGTAGTGATGATGGGAGGAGTATATGTAAAAACTGCACCCAGTACATCCACATTAGCAACTTGCTCAGTACCCAAAACAAACTATTCAAAAATAGAGGAGTCACCAATGTCATAAGAGGGTAAAGAGAAACTAGGAATTGATCCTAAGGAATGAAGAACATTATCAAAGGTCACATTAGGATTATCAAAAATTGTTCCTGAGGATGATGGGGACTCAGATGACTAAATATCAATAGGTGAAATTGGGGTTGTAGGAGGAACAAGTAAAGAAACTGAAATAGATATATTCAATTGAGGGGAAAGGACTTAAGTTTCTTGTGAAACATTTCTTTATGGAGACATGGTGTTTCCTGATAGATTCGCCTGACCATCCCCTTCTTTCTCTTATTCATTCTCTCTCTTTGATGAAGACTTATCCTCAATATCCATTTCCTCTGTAGTTGGTTCTTCAACACCCTATTCTTCAACTTCCATTTCTTTAGCAACAGATTAATCCTTTATCACTTTGGCCTTATTCCCTTTTGACACAAATTTAATCTTAGGCTTGGGAGCCTTGGATGTACCATGAATATCACATGTATTCTTAGTTTGCAATTCAGGGTTTTTTCTTGTTTGTTCTAAAGTCTCATCTTCAAAACCAGTTATGAAGTCCTTCAAGGGTATATCCTTGCTTTACAGCCACAGATTGATATTAGCCAAAACAAGTTCAAACCTTTTTCTCAAAGAAGTTAACTCCTTTTTTGACCACTGTATAGCAGGCAAGGGAGAAGTTTCAATTTGTTCATTGACATATCTAGGCTTAATAACATCTTCGTTGTCCACCATACCTTTTGGAATATTAGCCAAACCCAAATAGTCAATTTGCAAAGTCAACTTGCTATAATCTAACTTATCATCTCCTCTTATGTTCTCAAATCAGCACAGATATCCTCTACAACCAGATCATGAAATTGAGTCTTTCTCCTAAACTTATCCTTCACTCCCTGATAATCAAATTTAAGTCTCCTTTTGAATCATTTCATAGTAACCATCTGCATTTCAATTTCCATTGCCTTTACTCTACCAGCAGTTGCAATAGAGTACCTACCAATCTCAACGAGAAACCTAAATCCAGGCTTCTTTAACTCCAATTGTTTGTTATGAATGACAATCATTTGCTGACACAACTCCATCAGAACAATTCTGTCAGAAGGGAACTTAGGCAACATGTAGGGATAACCTTGAAAATAGCTAACTTTTAGATATGTGAAAGTTGAGAATTGAAGAAACAAGCAACCAAAACCATTCACCACCAGCCAAGCTTCATCTAAAATTCTCCTTTGCTCCAACTGGGGGTCAAAGAGGCACAAGAAGACATCAGAGAAGGCATCATTCACCCAAGTGAGTTAAGAATAATATTGATAACCCAATACAACCCTCCTCTCTCCATCAGATGTTAAACCTGAGATGTTCCTCATTAAAGCTGCTATATATACCAGGTATGATGTCAGATAGAACATTGAAGTAGTTGATACCTTGATTAGCTACTCATGAAGAGCATTACTAATCTGTTCTCCCCAAAATATATTCTGCTTACCTTGAAGTATGATCTTGATGTATGGGTACATCCATTCATGGAAAGTTGAAGATGAAGCTAGACATCTAAATCTACTGAGAAGAGTTATTAAATCATTTAGCTCCTCCACAAATTTGCTCCTGGGAAAAATCTTGGGCCATCTAGACAAGTTTGGTGTAGCATTCTTGAGCCATTTAGTATTAATCACTCTTTTTGGCTTTTCAACATCTTTATTTTACTCACCCTAGGCAACACTAAAATCCAGCTCTACAATATCTTCAGCTCTTGGACACATGAACACCTTATCTATAAATTCTGCATCAAGCCTCATGATCACATTGCTGTGGGCATCTACCATTGTCCTATTATTTTTATTGTAGAAATGAGTAACTTGGAGAACAAACTTCATATTTTGTGTAGCAATAGGGAATGAAGCCACCCAATGAATATTGTTTTTGATAATCTTTTGCATATAAGGACTGGGTTTATCTAACTTTGTTCTCTCCACAAATTTGGTCATATCTATATGACCAATTTTAGTGTCCCTTATCTCATCCACATTAGAAGTGACTGATGTGATAGGAAGAACACCCTGATACTTGTACTTCATCACTTTGGACTTCTTTGAGGACATGTCAGTCATTTGAAAAGAAGGCTCCTTCAGATGAATCAAAGACCTTAACAACTTGTGGGAGAAACTATAACAAAAACTCATGATCTTACAGTTATGGGAAAAAATGGTAATTTGGGAAACTCCATGTTGATGATCATGATCACAGGGATGAGATTGAAAGGGATAAGAGCAAGTAAGTCAAAAGAAACAGATGAATGCGGGCTAAGGATAGCAATTTAGAAAATTCTCTAGTGTGATACAAATTCTAGAGAATGAGTGCACGAGTGGCACATTTTGGCACCCTTGCATGTTGGGAAAAATGGTATTTCATGTTTGAGAAGAAAAAAGTGCCAACTATGCATATTCGAGGTAAATATTTTTACAAAGTGTTCAAGTAGCAATTTCGCCCACTTGTGCATCTAGGAGGAAATTTTCATCAAAGTGCTTGAGCGGTGAAAATACCCACTCAAGTATATATGGTAGGAAATCTTTTATTATAATGTGTAGGGCTGATGAAAATCACCGCACTAACACTTAGGGTAAAACAAAAAGTAAACAAAAAGACCAAGGCAGCGGAAATAGCCGCCCATGCATCTCTGATAAATACTCACATACACATGCAATAGCAATAATATATACCGCTTGACCCAAAAGATGTGTTTGAAATCATAATTTGTGTATGGGCGGAGACAATCACTACCCCTACACATGGATAGTCAAAACAATTTTCAGATGGCAATTTTCATCGCCCTCACACAGAGAAGGAAGTTCATAAGTTAAGACATGAGCAGTGATAATCACCGCCCCTGCATGCATCTAGGGCTTAAAGAAAAAGGACAACACTCAAATGAAAAACAAAAGAAAAATCCCTCATTTCAAAGAAACACAAAAATAAAAAAGGAAAAACAAAAATAGCGTTAATTGCCAAAAACTAAAACCCTACATATTGGAAGACAACAAACATAAACTGAAATCAAAGATCAGTCAAGGTTAAAAAACATAAAAATGCTAGTTTTCGATTTAAACCATGCATCATTAATTATGCAGTAGCTAAAACCATAGCATATGCCAATGAAAGATAAAGAAGAATGAGTAAAACATGAAAACCCTACTTGGTGAATGTTGAAGGAGTAAAAATGACTTCCAAATCATGAAAATGGTGATCCAACATGTGCGCCAAGAAACACAAGGTCAAGCAAACTTTACTGGGAGCTCAGAAGAATCACAAAGATAGAAAAGAGAAGAGGCAATGAAAATAAAATTAATTAAAACACATATAATGCTAATTACGACTTGCATGAAGTGCATTGATTGCACTTGAAGTTTAACTAGAAGATGCTCAGGTGGTGATTTTCACAGCCATTGCATCTTGGGTAAAAACAAAACTTAACATGCATGGGTGGTAGTTTTTTCCATACGAACATAAAGAAAAATTTAACAAACGTGTAATGGATGCAAAAGTCACCGCCTGTGCATGTAATACAAAAAAATTTCTAACTCCTTAAAACATCAAATTTAATTATTTGATTAGTTTTCTATTTGACTCAAACTTTGCAAACTTCAAGGAGCTAAAATGAGGAAATACTCACATAGATCTTCAAGATCTAGAGGACTACACATGAGGGCAAGAAGATTTGCCTCAATTTATGGGCTTAGAGTGTAGGCTACAAAATGAACAAGTTTCACAAGGGTCATCCTACAAAATGAGCACTGCTAATTTTGAAGACAACAACTGGCTCTAACTAGGGAACTTCCTTTGATCATTTTTTGAAACAATCAAAGGGAGAAGAATCCAGTCTCTAAGTGCCTTCATCTATGCCATTGGGTTATAGAGTCAAGCGAACAAAACAAAAGACTAAAAAAGACTAAAAATGAGAAAGAAAAACACAAACTATACAAATATACAAGTGAACTTATCTGACACTTCATGAATTGAAAAGCTTTAGATGTTGTCCATTGTGCGGTAACAAGAATGGTGTCCCATCTTGATACTCCAGTAAGAAACTATTCTCACCATAGAGTTGGTGATTGATAAATGGGCCTCTCCATAGGGAATCAAACTTCCCATGCATTCCTTTTGGCTCTATCCTCTTGTCCCATAACAAGACTTGATCCCCAATCAAAAATTTTCTAGCCTTCGCCTTTTTATCAAAAAGCTTCTTGACCTAACTTTGATGTTTAGCAATATGGTCTACAACCATAACTCGCTTCTCTTCAAGTTCAAAAAGGTACATTATTCGTTTATCAATAGAACTTTCAAAAGTTCTATCTTCCACTGCCTTTGCCAACTTCAAAGCTGGCAATTCCAAGCTGATTGGTATCTCCAATTTCAAACCATATAATAGCTAAAATGGTGACATGCAAATTTCTCTCTTTGGACTAATTCTATCTACCCATTAAGCATTAAATAAAGCTTTATGCCGTGTTCTCTGATTATCATCTACTAGCTTCCTGATAATAGTAACTAAATTCTTATTACTAGATTCTACTTGACCATTCCCTTATGGATAATAGTCAGATGAATGTGAAAGAATAATCCCATATTCAAAGAAAAAACTACTAATCTTGTTGGAAGACAAACATGTAACAATATCTGCCACAATCTTGTTTGGAACTCCAAACCAGGAATGATATTCTCCTTAAGGAACTTACACACCACTTCAGAAGTAGCATGGTTAATTGGAGTAGCTTCCACCCACTTGGTGAAGTAATCTATTTCTGTAAGTACATAGCTGTGTCCTACACTTGACGGTGGGTTAATAGCACTAATGAAATCAATGCCCCCTTGCTAAAAAGGTTCTTCAATTACAACTAGTTTTAATAGTAATGCAGCCAGCTTAGGCTTTCCCACATACTGTTGGCAAAGTTCATGTCTACGTACCTAGTTGTATGCATCTTGAAACAAGCTTGGCCAATAATACTTTGCTCTCAGAATCTTGTGAGCCATTACTGGTGCTGAAAAGTGTCCTCCACATGCCAAATTATGGAAAGACTCTAGTAACTTACTTTGTTGTGCTTTATCAACACAATGGAGAAAAACTCCATAAATACTTCTCTTGTACAAACCATATCCCATAAGACATAGTTTGCAGCCTTAAGCTTGATAGTCCACTTCTCTTTATAAGACAAATGAGAAGGGCACTCACCATATGTGAGAAAATAAGCGATATTATAATACCACTCATCAGTTGTAGTAATAAAAAGCACGGTTGGAACATCTTAAACCTCTATCTCTTCATCACCTATTTCTTTTGGGACATTATCAACAATCAATTGACACAAACCTCTCCCACATACAATCATGTTGGGTTTAATAGCAAGATCAAATTCCTGAGTTTTGACAATCTAATTACCCCTCTTAGTTCCAAACTCCTGTTGAGTTAAGATTTATTTTACCATTGTATCTAGTACCGGAGCAACAGTATGTGAATTCAATATGTAAAACCTAAATTTTTTCATAGCCTTCATTACATCATAAGCATGTTTCTCCATGTTAGAATACTTGAGCTCATGAGATTTCAATAGACAACTCATAAATGATATTAGAGACTCTACACCTTCCTCGTTCTACTGAACAAGAATTACTGACAATATATGCTCTGAAGCATAACTATACATAATGAAATTTTTGTTGTAATTGGGACACACCAAAACTGGAGCATGGGCTATACCTCATTTTATGTCCACAAAGGCTTCTTTACCTTTGATGCTCCAACAGAAAGTGGTCTTACCTTTCATCATATTAACAATATGACAAGATTTCTCATTGAACTCTGGAATGAATCTTCGTATAAAATTCACTTTTCTAAAGAAAGAGTGAACAATAGTCTTACTTGTAGGCAAAGTAAGTCTTTGGATAGATTTGACTCTTTCTAAGTCAATCTTGGTTCTTTCTTTGGACACAATGTGACCAAGAAGTTTTCCTTGTGTAACCCCAAAAACTAGATTCTTTGGGTTAAAAGAAATACCATTTTGATGGCACCATTCCAAAACTTGCTATAGGTGGTAAGCATGATCTTGATGCTCCTTGGAGAAGACCATAAAATCATCAAGGTAAACCATAATAAAATTACCCATTTCATCTCTGAATACTAAGTCCATTGCTCTCTGGAATGTAGTGATAGCGTTGATCAACCCAAATAGTTTCCTATGATATGCAAAAGTGCCCCATGGGGTTGTGAAAGCAGTTTTGTACTGATCCACTTCACTGACCTCTACTTGATTGTAGACCAAAAAAACATCCAACATAAACAACATCGCTGAAGTAGTTACAGTTTGTAACACTTGATCCATTATGGGAAGAGGGTAGTTATCTTTCAAGGAAGATTGATTTAGATTTCTAAAATCTACACAAATATAGATTTCTCCGTTCTTCTTCCTTATAGGAACAATATTTGCAATCCAAGTGGAATGATGGATAGGGAAAATTATCCTAGTATTCAACATTTTTTTAATTTCAGCAAGAAACGTACTTGATATTTTTGGATTGTATTGCCTCTGCTTCTGCCTGTGAGGCAATGATCCCACCTTGAGAGGAATCTCAAGTTGGATCTCTTATGGTCTGATGGACTTCAAGTCATCATATGAATATGCAAGCACATCAATATATAATGGCGTAGAAGTGTTGCAAACTTGAACTTTTCATCATTAGTGCAACATTTCCCAATATTAACCATTTTAGGATCCACTTTTGTGTTCAGGTTCACTTGTTCAAATTCTGTCGACAAACTTGAATCAAGTTCCTACTTTTGTTTAATATAATGATCATGTTTATCAAATAGCTTCTCAAGGGAAACTAAACTTTTAGAATTTTGTTTCCTTTTAATTGAATAAATTCCTCACCAGTCTCTGAGTTTACTTCGAAAACATATTCTCAAGGTGGAGAATCACTCCCTTCAAAGTATAGTTCATCAAAGCTATCCATTTTCTCTAGGAAATCTATGATTTGATTATCACCATTAAAAACCTGCCAATGGTCAGAATTATCAGGTACACTTGGCTAGAAGACCAATTCAATGGTATACTTATTGTCCTTAAAGTCCTTATGTGGGACCATAAGGGTAGCTGATACAGCCAATGAATCAGCCCTGTCATTGTATTCTCTAGGAATAGTAGAAATTTCAAAAGCATCAAACTTATCAATGCACTCCCATACCTAGTTTTGGTAATGCATCAACCTTTCATTTTTTGTCTAGTATAGATTTCTTACCTAACAAAAAATCATCTCCTCATCATCTTGTGCATGAGGACTTTTATGCCCTTTGTACATGCCACTTCCATCCTGAGTAACAAAGACTCATACTGAATAGTATTGTTTGTATTATCAAACTATAATTTATATGAAAAGGGAAAAATATCCCCTTGAGGAGATATTAGGACTACTCTAGCCCCTGACCCTTTAGAAGAACAACTACCATCAAATTCTAGAGTCCAAATATCATTTGAACTTTCTGGTTCAATGTCTTTGTGATCAACAGACTCTTCACCCGAAGAAGAAGAAGAATCCTCCATCACCATACTTTCATCTGAACTATCATCTGATGATCCAAAAATATATTATGTAGTTAGGAAATAATTACCCAATCCTAAAGATTCAAATTAAATTTGAGCTTTGGGGTCCTTAGATTAGGTGACAATATATTTTGCTTCCCTTTCAGGAAGCAATTTCTGCATGACACCTTTGACAGGTATCTTTGCTTCAAACAAATTCATGTTAATCTCTCCTCCCACATCCTTACAGAAGTTATATCCCAGTAAATTACCATATGAAGCTGGGACATCTGCAACTAGAAGAGTCATCTTTATTCTTTTGTCTGGAAAAGCTACGAATGCAAATTGTGCATCCTTGATCTGGCCTAGCAAAAGCACTTGTTTATTCTCCATTGAAAAGCACCTTCCAAAGGTCTTTGTCAAAGTTAGTCTGAGAGCATCCACCACTTTGGTAGGCATGACATGATTAGAAGCTCCCAAGTCTATGATAGAATTACTCAATTTATGACCATTAACTAACGGATAAACATAAAAGGGTTCAATTTTCCCTAGAGCAACAAGAGGAGTGGTAACTAGGTTGTTTTGGGCAGACCTATTTTTTGAGGAATCATGAATGGTCTTGGAATTACCTTGCCCTACAGAGGTAGTCTTATTCTTAACAAATTTGGCTAACCTTTCAAATTGATCAAGGTTAGCTATTAAATATTCTACCTTAGACATCTGGATTTTAGTTTTCCTAGCATGGTCAATTATGTCAAAAAGCTGAAATGAATTAGACATAGAGGCAGGAAATCCTTCATTCTGGGGTTTAATTGGGGAAGTACCAATCTGAGGAATAGCAATAGAAGAAGTAGGAGTGTTAGAAGAACTTACTTGTTTATCAGTAGCCATATCCATTGATTTAAAAAGGCAAATGAGTTCCTCATTTGGCAATTGAAATCACAGGTTAAGATTCTTCTTTTGATATTCCTTTATTAACCACTTGTTGGTTTGACTGATTTTGAGATCTGGTGAAAACAACATATGCTCCACCATATACATCTTCTCCTCTTTCTGCTTCATCTTGATAGTTCAAGAACCCAATAGTAGAGTCCCCAGCCAATTTTTCTTCTCCTTCCATAAAGAGATTGGCACCATTTTCCTGATCCAAGTCAGGTTGTGGAAAATTTTCATGCTCAGCTTCATAGTAGCCAATTACTGAGTTGACCGATAGTGCTTCAATGGCAAGCTTCCCCTGTGTTGGTGGAAGCCTATTCTGACCTTGGTTTCTCACGACATTGCCTTGATATGAAATATTAGGGAATGTCCCAATAAGAAGGAGTGGACATATTTTGGGACATTTGTTTTTTCAAAGCCAACAACTCATTGCCTAACTTCTGCACCATAGGATATGTGGTTCTTGTTGAAGGTATGTCAATAGAGGGCTGCCCTCTACTTCAGTTTGAATCCTTTCTTATCTTATGTGCAAGGATAATATCATCTTCAACCTCGGTAGCCAAATTTTGTGCTATAGAAAGATTAGTAGGATTAGCATGCCTTAACAAAAAACTTACCTCAGGAATCTGAGTGTTGATGAAGAAAGATTTCAGAAATTCTCTGCCATTAGTTGAGCGGTTGTCAAAATCCAATTTGTTAATTTGTTGAACATGGCAATGAATTCCCGCATGGGCTCTTGCGGTTCTTTCTTCATCTATGTTAGTTGAGCTAACAAATCATGTGCATCTTCTATAGGCTTAAACCTAGCTTCAAACTTGGTTCTAATAGTATTCCATCCATTGATGGTTTGGGCTGGAAGGTGATAGAACTAATCAACTTCGACACCTTGGAGTGTTTCTACAAACAATCTCATAGAAACATCTTCATATTCCACCCCTAGCACACCACATGCTATGAAAAAAGTTGCTATGTGTTCATCAAAATGGACTTTCCCATCGCCATAAAATTTGGGAAAATTCTTTCTTGAACTACGGGGTAGTTCATGCAATGATGGTGTCAAATTTAGAGGTAAAAAAGAATTACCCCAAGGACCTTGAGCTGCCATAGTACATCAGTTGAAAGGTGGAATATCAAAACTTTGATGAACCTGAGTGGATAATACTCTATTAGTATTCACACTAGAAGCTTCACCTAGTATGGGAGACCTGGCATTGGTAGGAGAGAATCTCCTTGTATGCTGAAGTCTTGGTATCAGAGGCAAAAGACCAAAATTACTTTTCTGCATTAACTCAAACATAGGATCAATAATTCCTTGAGATCTTTTACTTCTTCTATACCTTGAGTATGTCAGAATGTAAAGTACTTAACAAAAGTAAAAAATTGAACAAACCAATTTCAAGCAACAAGATCACAATGATTCAACTCAAAGCATGAGGCTCTAAGTTGTGCATAAGTCCCTAGTAGAGTCACCAAAAATTGTTGGGTGAATATTTTATCTTTAGCTAACTAAAGGCAAAATAGTTATATCAACCACAATGTGATGAGATAAATCTCTCCTCTTAGCAAGGGGAGGTTCCCTTTTATTGCCAAATACTAACTAGTTACTATTCCAAACTTATTTATAGTAAATATTAACTTCGAGGTGATTCTATATCATCCATTTCTCATTTTTTAGAAATGATGTTTACAATTCTCAATATGAAATCCAACACAAAAGGATAATTAAAAAAATACCAGTATACTTAAACCATGAAGAAATCCATGAAAACACAAAGTTTCTCATTGCTCCTTATGCCAATTGAAAATAAAATATTTTAGAATAGCGTATAGCCCAAAGTCCTCACTATATGCCAATATAAGATAACATGATCACAAACAATAACTTGCAGCCCAAACTCTTCAAGTTACTTCTCATTCACAAACTTAAATGCAAATTCCAAATTTGATATAGCAGGACAAAGTCTACAGAATCATATTTGAATCACCTTCCGAACACTTGATTTCCATGCTCACAATTCAAACATTCATACAAGATAATGTAATAGAAAGGACATAAGAACAATTCTATAACATTACAAACTTGCTCCAAGACAAAGATTGGATGCCAACTTGCTTCTTTATATTGCTTGAAAACTAATTTACAAAATAAGCTCAAAGTCTCAAATTACTGTTCAAAATGGTAGCGCTTCGCTTCAATAGACAAAAGATAAAAAATTACATAGAGGCCCCCTTTATTTATAGGGAGATGTCTTGAGAAAATTTAGGAAAAACGTAACTACTTTGACTTATTAAAAAATAGGAGTCCTTATTGAGTTAGAACTTCCCATGTTTTTACATGTAATTACCTATGAGAAAAGTACATGTAAAAGTGTCCAAAACTAAATGAAAACTACATATAAAAAATACAGAAAATAAACTGTCATGACACTTTGCATCAACTCGCATATCCATTCTTCTTCATATGAGCATCATACATAGTGAATGTTGCTTGCATCTCATAGCTATTAGGACTAGCAGTGTTCCTAAAGATTAATCAAGCTATGATCACTGCATCCTTCACTTTTGTGGTTGCCTTGTTGTGACTAGTCAACTTTGACTTCAAATTATCTAGTGTTAACTAATAATCCAGAATATTGTCTAAAGAGGCATTTGAGAAGGATTTGTCTTCAAACTTCCTTTGAAACATATTCTTGAACTCTTGAATCATCTCATCAGCAGGGAGAAAATGATGATCTTCAGATGTCATCTTGAATGGGAGCTCCTCTAGTTTGTACAAAAGACTAACATTACTTTCTTCACCGATTTCCTTAGCACTCTCCAAGTCCTTCATCTGCTCTTTTAGAACACTACTCCAATAACATAACGACTCTTTCATTTCTGCATAAGACTCACAATTAGAAACAATGCCAAGTGATATCAGAGTTCTTATTTTCAGCTTTTTAATCTCAATCCACTTCTCTAGGCTTTCATCTAGATACTTAATGTCTTGAGAAATGGTATCCACCAAGTCATCCAACTCAACTCTTATTTTCTGCATCCTGCTTGTCTTCTCAGTTGTACTGGCAAGAAGAGACAATCCTTGTTTCTACATTTTTTCATGATATTCTTCAACAACTCTCCCTTTCACATGAGTCTTCTCTGCCCTCTGAACAATATGATCTTCCGCTATAATTACCTTTGGTGTGATTGGCTTAGATGTCAAAGTAATTTTTCTCACCACTGCAGCCACCTGTTCCACCATTGATTTGTACTACTCTTTCATTTCCTTATCATGATCAAATTTCACAAGTAAGGAATTAAGTGTAGACTGGACATCAGCTTTGGCACTTTTATGATTAATCTTCCCAAGTTCAATCTTGGAAATAGAATAGTCACTCATATTAAAATTTTCTATAGTTGTATATGATGGCAGATGTGTAATTTACTGGCATTAGCTTCCCAAAGTCAAAGTCATCTGGGGAGATGGTTTCTTTTGTGTCTTTGCTTTTACTGGCATTAGCTTCCCAAAGTCAAAGTCATCTGGGGAGATGGTTTGCTTCTTCCTTTTAGGTGTATATGTAGAAAGCCATGGAGGAAGCATTGATGTACTAACATTCAGGTAAGACCCCATTGTTGGTACAAATGGAAATGTGCTAACGCTCATGGTAGTGATGAAGGGAGGAGTATTTGTAAACACTACACCTGGTACATCCACATTAGCAACTTGCTTAGTATCCAAAACAAACTATTCAAAAATAGAGGAGTCACCAATGTCATAAGAGGGTGAAGACAAACTAGGAATTGATCTTAAGGAATGAAGAACATTATCAAAGGTCACATTAGGATTATCAAAAAATGTGCTTGAGGATGACGGGGACTCGGATGACTGAATATCAATGGGTGAAATTGCAGTTGTAGGAGGAGTAGGCAAAGAAACTAAAATAGATATATTAGGTTGAGGGGAAAGTACTTTAGTTTCTTGTGACACATTTTTTTGTAAAGACATGGTTGTGCCCTATACATTCTCCTAACCATTCGCTTCTTCTTTCTCCCATTCATTCTCTCTCTTTGTTGAAGACTTATCCTCAATATCCATTTCCTCTATAGTTGGTTCTTCAACAACCTATTCTTTAACTTCCATTTCTTTAGCAACAGATTCATCCTCTGTCACTTTGGCATTATTCCCTTTTGACACAAATTTAATCTTAGGCTTGTGAGCCTTGGATGTACCAAGAATATCACTTCTATTCTTAGTTCTCAATTCATCCTTTATTCTTGTTTGTTCTAAAGCCTCCTCTTTAGAACAAATTATGAAGTCCTTCAAGGGTATATCCTTTCTTTGCATCCACATATTTGTATTAGCTAGAATAGGTTCAAACCTTTTTCTCAAAGAAGTTAACTACTTTTTTAACCACTGCATAGTGGGCAAGGGAGAAGTTGCAATTTGTTCATTGACATATCTAGGATTAACAACATCTTTGTTGTCCACCATACCTTCTAGAATATTAGCCACACCCAAATATTTAATTTGATTCAGAGTCAACCTATTGTAATCTAACTTTTTGATCTCCTCTTCTGTTCTAAGTCAGCCTAGATATCCTCTACCATTGGCTCATGAAACTGAGTCTTTTCTCCTGATCATTTCCTTCACTCTCCAAAAATCAAATTTAGGTCTCCTTTTGAATTGTTTCATTGTATCCATCTGCATTTTGGTTTCCATTGCCTTTGCTTTAGCAACAATTGTAATAGAGTGCCTACCAATCTCAATAGGAAACCTAAATCCAGGCTTCTTTAACTCCATTTGTTTTTTATGAAGCACAATAATTCACCAACACAACTCCATCAAAACAATTCTATCAGAAGGGAAATTAGGTAACATGTAGGGATAACCTTGAAAATAGCCAACTCTTAGATATGTGAAATGATGTAGAGGCATCCACACTAAAACCTTGACATACAGCATGTATGTCTACAACCCTTCATCATCATCATATTTCTATTAACATAGTCAGCATCATCATATTTTCTCTGCCAACCGATATCCTCCTGCAGACAAACCTTCGACCTTTCGCCTGTCAGCAGCATCATCATATCCGGCTATCGGCAGCATCATCATATTCGGCAAGCGCAATCATCCTCCTGACGATCACTGTTCATCTTACCGCCAAATGCTTTTTGCAGCATCATGATGTTCAACATCATGTTCATCAGCAGGATATAAAATATCCGGTTCCCTCCATATATCCTGATGACGACACTTCACGCACCTTTCCTTCGATGCTTACGTCACCCCGATATCTGACTTTATCGGGTGATATTTCAGAATGTCCTGATGACGATTATCCTGATGACGATGACGTCATATGCAGCTCCTTCAATATCCTGCTGTCGGCCAAACTTAACATTATCGGCCCGCGATGGTTTTATCAACCCGATCTTCTACCTTATGCCGATACGCTCCTCCTTGGCAACACCTTGCGATGATCACCCCAATGCACATTCACCTTATGCAAACTACTGTATCAGGCTCACCTCCATCTACTCGGATGATGCCCAAAGTAACTGCAGGATATACACAGAAATATCCTGATGATGCCGTTGTGACGAATTTCTAACCTTAGCAAATTTTGATCCGCCAAACCTTTTGAGGTGACCCGATCTGCTTCCTGGACAACTTTCCAGACTCTAACAACCAACACGACCTAGCACATACCCATGCTAGGGTTCTCAACACCTTATGCAAACTACTGTATCAGGCTCACCTCCATCTACTCGGATGACGCCCGAAGTAACTGCAGGATATACACAGAAATATCCCGATGATGCCGTTGTGACAAATTTCTAACCTTAGCGAATTTCAATCCGTCAAACCTCCTGAGGTGACCTGATCTGCTTCCTAGACAACTTTCCAGACTCTAACAACCAGCACGACCTAGCACATACCCATGCTAGGGTTCTCAACACCTCTCGACTGCGATCCTGCAAACATACAAGTGAACAAACAAAAAATACAAACTAAATCCTAAACTACTGTACATAGCCATTCCACCGAACAAACAGACTAAACAGCTGTCCAGACAACTACCTAAAAATAGTAAAGTATGGTCAACATGACCTTATTACATGCATTGGTCTTATAAGACCTTCTTGGAAACATTAACCAGACCTATAACAAACTAACTGCCTCATGGAGGCCAGCTGTCAGGTAGGTGCTCCTGCACCATACTCCCCAACAGAAAAGAACTCATGTCCCATGAGTTAGGTTGTGGAAGTCCTCCACCTTTACACTTTGCCATCTCAGTGTTCTGACCTGTTCTAGCTTTATCCTCTGCTGTCTCTTGGCTGCTCCAAGATTTTTGAACTGTAACTTGCTGTCTTGCAAGTAAATCCTCATGCCTGTCAATGTAGGCCCTTCTCTCACATACCCTGTGTTTGTCAGATTGTCTTACCAGAACCTCTGTCTGAATACCTGGCTGAATAACCTTAGGAATTGCCTCTTGAACTTCTGCAATGTTCAATTCTATCTTCCTTTCAACCTTTATAGGACAAACAATAGTCCCAACTATGACAATATCCTTGTCATTCCTCTCAACTGGTTGCTGTTTGTAAACCTGTTGCTGAACCTGCTGCTGACCTCTGTCAGTCAAAACTGAAACTGTCTTCAGACTGTTGTTCTTAACAACTCCTTTCCCTGCAGTGTCCTCAACTGCCTTTATGCCTGATCCTATAGGCTTCTGCACAAATTCCTTCTTTCCCACTAAAATGATTTTTGCTGCCTTCTGTACTACAGCTGCTTCCTGTAATGGCATCAACATAATAGTTTTCCCATCTTTCTTGATGGTGTAGGTATTAGCATACCCATCATATAGTACCCTCCTGTCAAATTGCCATGGCCTACCCAACAGTAGGTGACAACATTCCATGGGCAAAATGTCACACAAAACTCTATCATGATATGCTCCAATCTGAAAATCCACATATGCCTGTTCATAGACAAAAAGTGATTGACTATCACTCACCCAAGATGCCTTGTAAGGGTGTTGATGTGGAATCCTTTCCAAATGCAGTTTATCCACCATTTCCTGAGATACCATGTTGTCTGTTGAACCAGTATCAATGACAACCTTACATACCTTACCTTTGCTCTTGCATGTGGTTTTGAAAAGAGCTCTTCTTTGCATCATATCCTTTGATGCCTGCAAACTAATTCTCCTTAGCATCAATGCTTCTCCCTCCTCAGGATATCCATAATTGTCAGGAACTCTATCTTGATAAGTGTTTAAACTTTGTACACATTCCTCTACTTTCTCTTCTTGCACAAGTTGTACTCTCTTGTCATTCGTTTTATCATCTCTGGATGATGAACCTTTGCTTTCTGGGCATTTGAAAAATGGATGACCAAACTCACCACAGGTGTAACACTTTCCTAAAAATGTAGTAGAACCTCTACCACTTCCAAATCTGCCTCTATTACCTTTCCATCCACCTCTGAAATCAGATTGTCCCTATCCTTTACCAGTGTCTTCTTGACCCTCATTGGTTTGCCTTGTTGTAGGGGCTAATCCTCTTCCCCTCATATTGTTTCCTCTTCCTCTCATGGACTTATCTTGTCTCCTATTCATCTTTTCTTCAATCCTGATTGCCATTTGGTAACAATCCTCCACACTCTTAGGGTTAGCTAAATCTAACTCATCCTGTATGTTCAATCTCAAACCAGCCAAGTACCTAGCCACCTTTTCTACCTCATTCTCATGATGACCAGACCTCATACTCAATTTATAAAACTCCTCAGTATATGCCTTCACATCCATTTCCTTCTGCCTTAAAAATTGCAGCTTCTTAAACATCTGAATTTCATAATCCTTGGGCAAGAATTTACCTTTTATCCTTGCTACCATCTTATCCCATGAAGTGATCTTTGACTTCCCTTGTTTCCTTCTCTCGGATTGTACATAATTCCACCATACCAAAGCATGACCTCCTAACTTGGTCTTTGCAATCTTTACCTTCTGATCCTCAGCAACATCTTCACATTCAAAGTGATTATCAAGTGCAGCAATCCAATCCAGTAACTCATCTTCATTCAAACTTCCATTATACTTGGAAACATCAACCTTTACCTTAGGTTTATCACTCTGCACTGCCTTTAATAGTTTTGCAAATCTCTGGTCTTCAGCATCCAGATCTTCAGCTACCTCTTCATACTCTTCAACAGCATCTTCATCTTCTTCTAATTCACTGTCGTCCACTTCCCTCTTTTTGTTCTTCTCCAAGGCTACAAGCCTGTCTTGAAGTGCTTCAGCAAGCTCCTTCATCTTCCTCATCTCTCTGGCATGTTTTTCCTTCATCTCCTGCAATTCCCTTGCAGTACCATTACCTTTCGGAGGCATTTTGTCAACCTCTCACTCCTCTACCTCTGTCCTTTCGGTGACAGAATCAACACACAACAGCCCAGACCTTTTGCTGAGCTCTGATACCACTATGATGCAGAGGCATCCACACTAAAACCTTGACATACAGCATGTATGTCTACAACCCTTCATCATCATCATATTTCTGTTAACATAGTCAGCATCATCATATTTTCTCTGCCGACCGATATCCTCCTGCAGATAAACCTTCGACCTTTCGCCTGTCAGCAGCATCATCATATCCGGCTATCGGCAACATCATCATATTCGGCAAGCGCAATCATCCTCCTGACGATCACTGTTCATCTTACCGCCAAATGCTTTCTGCAGCATCATGATGTTCAACATCATGTTCATCAGCAGGATATAAAATATCTGGTTCCCTCCATATATCCTGATGATGACACTTCACGCACCTTTCCTTCGATGGTTACGTCACCCTGATATCTGACTTTATCGGGTGATATTTCAGAATGTCCTGATGACGATTATCCTGATGACAATGACGTCATATGCAGCTCCTTCAATATCCTGCTGTCGGCCAAACTTAACATTATCGGCCCGCGATGGTTTTATCAACCTGATCTTCTACCTTATGCCGATACGCTCCTCCTCGGAAACACCTTGCGATGATCACCCCAATGCACATTCACCTTATGCAAACTACTGTATCAGGCTCACCTCCATCAACTCGGATGATGCCCGAAGTAACTGCAGGATATACACAGAAATATCCTGATGATGCCGTTGTGACGAATTTCTAACCTTATCAAATTTCGATCCGCCGAACCTCCTGAGGTGACCCGATCTGCTTCCTGGACAACTTTCTAGACTCTAACAACCAGCACGACCTAGCACATACCCATGCTAGGGTTCTCAACACCTCTCGACTGCGATCCTACAAACATACAGGTGAACAAAGAGAAAATACAAACTAAATCCTAAGCTACTGTACATAGCCATTCCACCGAACAAACAGACTAAACAGCTGTCCAGACAACTACCTAAAAATAGTAAAGTATGGTCAACATGACCTTATTACATGCATTGGTCTTATAAGACCTTCTTGGAAACATTAACCAGACCTATAACAAACTAACTGCCTCATGGAGGCCAGCTGTCAGGTAGGTGCTCCTGCACCACAATTCCAACACTTAACTTTGTTCTTCTTTCCAAGAGTCTTAGATTAGCCTTAGACTTGTCCTTACCACCTTTCTAATCTCCTTTTGGTCCTCTTTCCATAGACCTTCCATTGACACTGAGACCATCTCCTTAACTATCTAAACTTTTCTTCCTTAATTTATGTGATAGTAGAACTGAAACGAGAGCATCTAACTTCAAATATGTGAGGTTAGCAGTGATAGCTAAAACAACACTCTCCCATGACTCATGCAAAAAATAGAGAAGTAAAATACATTTTTCTTCCTCATTCACCTCAAAATCTACAGATGCTAGTTGACTCAATAACAAATTAAATGAATTCAAATGCTCTGCAATAGATTCACCCTCTTTCATTTTCATAGAAAAAAATTTATACTTCAAGTAAAGTTTGTTTAGCATACTCTTATCTTGGTAGATCTCGCCTAAACGCTTACACAAACTATGTATGGTCTCTTTCCTCGCAACATTCAATAAGACAAAGTCTGCAAGACACAAATGGATAGTTGTTGTGCCTTCTTATCCAACCTTGCCCATTCATCTGGAGAGATATCATTGGGTTTCTTCTCTATTTGAACAACCAATGATTGGTTTCTTTCTTCCAGCAAATCCTCTATTTTCAGCTTCCACAACTCATACCCCATTCCATTATACTTCTCAATGTCCAATCAAGAGGTTGATGCAATAGTAAATCTAGCCATAATAACAAATCAAGATCTACAAAAAAAACACAACCAAATCTCCCACTATAGCTATAGCTTCCACACTACCATCCAAGAGTCAAAACAGGCCAAGCTCTGATACCAAATGTTAGAAATGAAAACACAACTACTTCAAATGGAAATATGATTCAAATATGTTTAATGACCTTATATCAATGTATTATCAATAGAGATTTCATTAAAATAAAAAACACACTACAGATAAAATATCAAGCATGAAGAACTGAACACATAACACAATATGTAACATGGAGAAAACTCTTTTGAGTAAAAAAATCCACCAAGAAAAGAGGATCCAAGTTGTATTGTCCTCAAATATGAGATTAGAATACATGCACTTCTTTTATTTATTTACTCTTCAATCCATTGACATCTGTTACTCTCAAATCTAATAAAAATGTATTACAAATATCCTTATAAAAGGGGGTTGCCTTCTAGGGCAAGCTAACCAAAAAAAATATCAACTGTCAGATATGTGACATAATGACAAATGGTCTAGATTCACAATGATAAAATATAAATAAAATAAGGTTTTGTGGGTGCTGCCACTAAACTCCCACTAGGGCCCATGGCCCTCGGACCCCTCAAAGGGGGGAAACCCCCCTGCAACCCTCGTCGTGGATGAATAAGCATCATGTAGCGAATATAAACATATGGTTGAAACAAGATCATTGCTAGTTAAACCTTTCATCCCTTATGGGTGATTTACAAACAATATTAGGAATAATTACTTACATATGATTTACAAGGTTGTATTGTAACTAGGGAAGACAACTAAGAGGGAGGGTGAATCAGTTGTCTCAACTCTTTTACTTTTGTTGCATTTAGTCTTCTTTATAACTTATAAATAGATTAATGATATAACCATGAAAGCATGAATCAACAACACAAGAGTAGAAACATAATCAACACACATAACACCAAGATTTTTACATGGAAACCTGGGGGTGGTGCCACAATAATGGGTTACACTTTTTGGGACATCCTATTTTTTGCTGAAATCATATATTTTTAGAAAATATAATGAATTAATCTTTTAAAGCTTCCATTTAAAGGATTTTAATTGAAGAGGGTTTGACCAAACCTCCTTACATTAAAACCCCCTTTGATAGAACCCCGCTAGTTTTGAACTATACCTATAATAGAGTCTCCTCTAAACCTATCAAAATGCTAATAAAAAACTACATTTGATTTACCTTTTAGGGGAGCAAATGAATTCATTTAAAATTTATGTTTTGTAAGTATGTAGTCCTTATTATAAGCTTCCCAAAAAGTATAATTTTAAATATATTTAATTTGATTATATATTTATTTTTTATTTCTTGTGAATGTAGGTTTTTCACCGAACATCAAGTTCTCTATTCTACACACATGGAAAATTAGTAAATTAGGGAAACAAATTCTAAAAAATATCTATGCCCTAGGTATTAATGTCCCTATTTCAACAAAAAAAAATATATATTTTTTGATACATACAGAAAAATTTATGTTTTATGGAATATGCCTATGTCTAAATTATAATTGGTTTGACTTCAAAACTTAATTAAAAAAAATATTCAACAAAACATTATGAAACCAAATGCATGCCCTATATATCAGTGTTACCAATCTAAATTCAAAAGGATCAGAATTTTATCCTTTGTAGAAAAACAATTATGTTCTACGGAATACACATCACTTTGAAAAATGTTGTTTACTATTAAAAATTAGTTATCAAAAGAGACACAAAAAAAATTACAATTTAACTCTAATTTAAAAAATATATATATTTAGAATCTACAAACAAAATCTCACAAATCACTAGCTTGCATCATCTTCAAATTCCTAATAGTTTAGTGCCTATAGGTGTTAGAAAGTGAAGATTTAGTTCAAACTGTTGATTTCAATGTCAATTTTGGCCAAAAGGTTTAACCCATTATTGTGGGATGACCCCTGGTTAAGGGAAAAACCATGGTGGAGGTTAACCCACAAGCTTTATTCTCTATTAAAATAATAGAAAATGAGAAGGCTATTGCAAGTATGGGCCTAATTGGTGTTGTCATTGATGACAACATACTCTTGTTGCATTAATGATAAGGATTGGATGAGTTGTATGCTGAGGATATTGAGAAAATTAGTCATATCAGGAATAGAGAAGAATAGTGAAGATAGTGAGGTAAAGATCCAAGATAAGTTGAAGATCAGAGGATGCACTTCAAGGGGTTTGTAGATATGTGTCTTAATATGATCTAGTGAAAATTTCAGAGGTCCACATCAAGAGCTAAAGAAGTTATGGCCACTCAAGTAAAACCGGTTCTGGCAAATGTTCAGAGGTGATAAAGTGACACAGATAGGTCTGGTGAGATCTAGAAATGCAATATCTTATTCTGCGGATTTATGGAGTGTTTAGGAAGTCAATGTGAATTGACAACTCAATTGGTTCGTGGTCTGGAGGTTTGCAAGCATCTATTCCAATACAACAATGATAACAGACTTTGTTCTTGAGCTTCTGATGAAGGAGAGGATGATTTCAGTACACAGAAGTAGTGTGGAGGTTCTTAGTGATTCAAGCAAGCTTGTAGAGGTCTTTGGATTGTGCCTAGTTCATGTTGGTGGTCTGCATTGAAGTTTGAGCTCACAATTGAAGAATTACTTTCAGATGATGGTGTTCTTCATAAGTCTAGCCTACCAGATAAGTTACACCTCCTGCGGATGATCTTGAAGATGTTATGTGAAGATTGGCATGTTCGTAGAAGAAGATTAAAGTCTCAGATCTATGTGACCGACAGTGTGTTGATCTGTGTGAAGTCTTTTGTAATTAGTCATGATGTATTTATGTATTTGCTCTATAATGTATGCCGACTTGGATGATTATTCCTAAGTTGATGTCATGTATAAATAAGCGATTGTAAAGTCATTTCAAAGGTATCGTAGAGATGAGAGTGTGGTAGAGAGGAGGAGAACGAAAGGCAAAGAAAAAGTTTTTGGGCTAAAATGGAACTAACTCAAGCATGGTCAAGATGCTATTCTTCAGTTCAAGTATGTAATACTTATTATTTTGTAGACTGTGTGTCTCCTATAGGTAGTGGGCCTCTTGTGAGTAGTGTGCTCAGGCAGTGAGTTGTATTTGGCATGTGTCATTTAGTTCTTTCTATTCTTCTAATAGAGAATACAATCTTAGGTTAGTCACCCTGTGGTTTTTCCCTTAACCAGGTTTTCCACATTAAAAATCTTGGTGTCATATGTGTTAATGTGTTTCTACTCTTGAATTGTTGCATTGAGTTTCCATGATTGATTTATCATTATACTATTGAATTAAGAAAAGAATTTAAGTAGTCGATTGCAAGAAAGTTTTGGACAACTAATTCACCCCCCTCTCAGTTGTCTGTCCTCAATCTAACAATTGGTATCAGAACTAAGTTCCTCTCAAAAAGTGTAACCACTTGAGGAGATCTAGGATGTCGTCATACAAGAAGGATAGTCTGACGTTTGATGGAACCAATTACACTCTCTAAAAAAGTCGTATGGAATGCCACTTGCAATATATGGGAATGCAGTATTGGGTTATGGCTTCAAAGAAGTATGATCCCCCACAGAATGGTTCGTGCACTGCGGATGAAATGAGAGATGCTGGAAAACAATCTATGCGCTAAAGAAGCTCTTCTAAGTGCTTTATCTGATTCAGAACTGACAAATGTGGTTGACCTAAAAACTGCATATGAGATTTGGCAAAAATTGCAACTTCTGCATGAAGGAGACAAGTATGTGAAATGTGACAAGCTACAGAGTCTGAAAGGAAAATTCAAAAACTTGAAGATGAGAGAAGATGAAAATATCACTACATTTATGCCTAGAGTAAATGAGCCTATTTGTGGCATTAGATGTGCTCGTGGAGTCTTGGATGAAGATGATATTGTTGGCAAAGTTCTCAGATCCCTTCCTAATTCTTACAAATATAAGGTTGCTGCCATTGAAGAATTCAAAGCCCATTCAGGTGTCACAAGAGATCAATTGGTTGCTAAATTGGCTGCATTTGAATTAACTGAGTTTGGAGATGCTCCCCCAAGACTAAATCTGCATTCAAAGCTAGTGCATCTATAAAAGGCAAACAAAGGTTTGATCTGGGAGAGAACTCTTCAAGGAAACTATCATGGTATGAAAAGGCAAGAAAAGACCTAGAAGAAGATGAAGCTGAAACTGCTCAACTTGAAGCCCTTAGTGCAAAAAGACTGCCAAGAGGATCTGGTATGTATGAAAGGAAATTGCCTTTTAAGTGTTTTAACTGCAATATGATTGGTCATTTTGCCTCAAGGTGTCCAGTAAGATTTTCAAGGCCAAACCCTAACAAATCAAGGTTCCAAAAGAAATTCTACTATGTTCATGAAGATGATGATGATGAAGGAGTAACAGATGATGAATCAGAAATAGGAAATAAATCTGAAAGTGACTGGGTGTTTATTGCCATCAAGGAAGAAGATCCAATGCCCTCTAAATCTATCAATCATAAAATCATTGAAAAAGCTCTGGCTACCCAAGTTGAAGAAAAGGATGATTGGGTCATTAACAGTGGATGTTCCCACCATATGACAGGTGACAAAAACAAGTTTATAGATTTGGAAAGGTATGAAGGAGGAGTGGTAAAATTTGGTGATAATTTTGCTGGTAGAATCAGAGGTAGAGGAACTATTTCTTTTGATGGAAAGAATAAAACTGGTAATGTATTGTATGTTGAAGGATTGAAGCACAATCTTCTCAGCGTTGGATAGTTGGTGGACAAAGGCTATGATCTTCAATTCAAAAATAGAAAATGCAAGATCTTTGAAAGATCCAGAATAGAGATTGCATCTAGTACCCAGACTAAAGGAACATCTTCCACTTGGTCAATATTTGTAAAAGTTATTTATTTGTTCAAATTGATCAGAGTTGGTTGTGGCATAGAAGAATGTGTCATGTAAATTTTGATAATATCATTAAAATAAGCAACACCTAGGCTGTGAGAGATCTTCCAAAATTGGTAAACCCTACAAATAGTATGTGCAAAGAATGCCAATTGGGTAAGCAGAGTAGAGTTACATTCAGAAGTAAGGAACAATCTTCTACCGCATTATTGGACTTAGTTCATACTAATTTATGTGGTCCAGCAAGAATCAGGAGTGTGAAATGTGATAGATACTTCATGCTATTAATTGGTGACTACTCTTGGATGATGTGGATAACTTTTATGAAGGAGAAATTAGAGGCTCTTGAGAAATTCAAGATATACAAGGCTATGGTGGAGAATGAAACTACATTGAGCATAAAGTGTCCAAGGTCTGATAGAGGTGGAGAATTGACATCCGGTGAGTTATAGAATTCTATGAGAAGCATGGAATAAGAAGACAGTTGTCTACTCCTAGGACTCCACAGCAGAACAGAGTAGTGGAAAGAAAGAACCGAACCATCCAAGAAGCATCTAGAACCATGATGATGGAAGCAAATGTTCCTCAGATCTACTAGAGAGAAGATGTAAGCACTGCAGTCTACACTCTTAATCGAGTTCAAATCAGAAGTAATACTAGTAAAACCCCTTATGAACTCTGGTTTGGCATCACTCCTACTTTGAAGTATTTTAGAGTCTTTGGTAGCCAATGTTACATTAAAAGAGATGAAGATCTATGAAAATTTGATGCTAGAAGTGATGAAGGAATATTCTTGGGTTATTCTACTCAAAGAAAAGCATACCAATGCTATAACAAGAGATTGAGAAAGATTATTGAAAGTACAAATGTGAAGGTTGATGAAGGTATTGAAAAACCCTCAAGATTTTATGAATATGATGAAGATGATCAGAATGATATTCTAATCCAAGGAGTCCAAGCCCCTTCTGAGATTTAGATTCAAATTGATCTAGTAAACCAGGAAGAAGAGATGAATTTGAATGAACCTGTTCAAGAAATAAAAGTGCAAGAAAATCCCAAAATTACAATCATCAACCATCGGAACAATCTCCAAGGTCAGCATACATACATATATTAGAATAGGTCTAGACCTAAACAGATTTGTAGAGGAAAAGAATGAATGTGGACCACACCACACCTTAGTTGGGATTCAAATATAATCTCCCATGCAATAACATTCTTCCACAATCTCCAAAGCATAACTGCAAGTAGTGAAAAAAACTAAGTCAGCCAAAATTGGTGTTAACACTAAAGACTTTTAGGAGCACGATTCAACCACGATCCAAATTATACTTTGCATACAAATCAAAAGGCAAGAACACAATCTAGAAACATCCACAAGCACATTACAATCACCAAGAACTTCTACACAAACTCCAATCACTCTATCCAAAAGATTCTTCAAACAAGACCACTTAAACATTACTGTTGACTACTGTCACAAAGAAAAGATTTCTTGTGGAGAACCAAATCACAAACCATTACAACAAAAGACACATAGTTCATTATCCCAAACTTAACTCTAGAACTGTAAACAACAAATGTCAAATGCGGAGAGATGTAGAGTAGAATAAATCTCCCTATCACCATTGAATGATTAGAAAAATAGTTTTTACTTAGGTGAATAGAACTCACTCAGATTTTCACACCAGAGGCTCAAACTTGAAACATGGCAACTATAGACATCCCTTAACATAACTTCCAAACCACAGATAAGGATATTCAATATATAGGATATGCGGAGGAAAACACTATACTATTTTGGGAGACAGAACAATTTTGTAATTGTACTAACTTCTCAAACACTTGCTCAAACTCATCCAAATAACTTTCTTAGATGTTGACCATAGGTGTTGACATCAATGACAACACTTAGTGCTCATACTTGCAACAATGTTGTGGTGTGAGGAGAGAGCATACACACACACTAGATTCACACTCATAATGTTAATTTACCCTTTGGGTAATTAAAATGTGTGTTGTGAAAGTGAATGGATGGAAGAATGTTTTTGATTCTCAAGGTTATGTGAAGTGAATGAGAAAAACATACACACCATCAGTCCCACTCAAATCCACCAAACAATTCAAGCACAAATTTTTTTAAATCCAAAGCCAAATGTGATAATGAAGGCACAAATTGTTCATTTTAAGCCCAATTCCAAAGTGTGATTACAAACATAGTTCATTTTAGGCCCAAATTGAAGTGTGAGTGTAGACACATTTCTGATCAAATGAAAAGAGAAAATATGGATTGAGTACACCTAGAAATATTGATGTTTAGATTTGATGCTGATGTTGTTGTTGTGTAACTTCTTAGATTCTTCTAAATTCCACCAAAATGAAAAAAGAATAAAGAAACTTGCAAATTAATGTGTCAAGTGAAAAGGAAGAAATTTGATGAAATAATAATGATGAGCAGTGACAGAAAAATTGATATGATAATTAGATTCTACAAGAAATTCTATGTTGTTTTAAAAAAATTGCTAAAATAGGATAAAATTTGCACAAGCTATGAACGTTTGAAGTTTGTAAACAAAGGTTGAGTTTGACTTAATATACCTAATGAATTTGATAAAATCACCCAATAAAACCTTCTTCACAATGAAGCTAGGTGAGTTAGCTCTCCAACACTGCTCGTAAATCACAAAAATCTGATATATTATGAGAAAGTTATGAAAAAATAAAAAAGCCATCTCGGGCTCTAGGAGGAACAAGAAAAACCTGATATACATCCCAAGGATATATACCCCAAGGATAGGCATTAATAGAAAAGTATACAAAAAAAGTATAAGGGTGTATACATGAATAGTATAGAGGAAAGTATACAAGAAAAGTATATATGAAAGTATAGAGAAAACATATACAAGAAAGTATACAAGAATTATAGGGCACAAAGGAGTGAGCATTAGGGTCCTTGGCTTAGCACTAAGCATTTGGAGAAGGGGCACACAGATTGTGTCCAACTCAGGGTATAGTGTACACCTGAGAATGTCTTGGCCAAGGTTGTGTTTTTATGCCGTGAGACATGGTTGGTTCTTTGTAAGAACCAGTTCCTCTAGGGGTGCTCTTTGCTGAGAACAATTGGGACCTATGATCATTCCTCCAAATACCATATAATAGCATCTTAGTGCTTCACAGATAAGTATTGAACTTATTGTTAATAAAGATATTGAGAATATTATATATATATATGCGATTATGTGATTATGTTATCCAATTTATCTTTGTATTGATTTACATTAAATATCTTATTAAATTATCAATGTTGTAATATAATTTTGTTGTTTACTAATTATTTAAATAATTCTAGGGAAAGGTAGCATCACAAGCCCAGTCTTACTGGTGTGAAGTGACACTTTTCTCCTACCATAATTATGATAGATGGGAGTTGAAGGAGGTTATTTACGATTTTGTCTTTTGGAAATTATGCTTTTTGAAATGGACAAGATGATGTCCCTCCATGGGAAGTGCACACGTATTGAATTTGGGGGAGGTATTTCAGATAAGAGACTCATGAAAGTATTTAATACCCACTCTGCTATTGTGCTACTTGTAATTCAGATGGTGTTGGATGATGTCTTCCTCTCGACATTAGATAGATATTAGTTTAATTTTGATATAGCATCAATGTTCTCTATAGTTATGATGGATTTGAGTGAGAACAAGGAAGATATTAAAGTTGTCATGAAGGCTATGGTGTTCTCAAAATGGTATGAGGGACTGAAATGAATTGTTGGAGGTGGTGATGGTTGTCTTGGGTTTTACACTGAACATGGTATCTATCTAGTCTTGTTTCTAGCATTCATCTAGCCTTGGGCCCCCTTTGTGGTGGAAATTATTTTGTATGGGGCTGATGCCAGGAGCAAGAAGGCCACTTGGGGACTCAAATCCTAAAAAGCATGGCTGGTATGTCAATGGAGAATGATATTGACTAGTCGTTTGCACTGGTTTCAAAGGGTGCTTTGGAGATGGAATTGGATGAAGGGTCGAGTGGAGTAGATGATGACAAACTAGAGAAGGCCATGGTCAGTTAGTTTCAAATTTTAGTAGTGGTTAATATATCTATTATGAGGGCTCTATAAGTTGTAATTATGTAAAACTCTTACAATTAATAGATATCACCCATAAGGGGTATATTTTATTTGGCCCTCCGATGGAGTAGCCTATTCAATTTTTTGATTAGCTTCTCTGGTTCATGGGTAGGCCCCCTTAGCCCATTCACACATAAAAAAATTTAATTTACATTAACATATTATATATAATGCTCTCTATAGATTTACAATTATATGAAAAAAGTAACTCTTTAATAAGTGAAATAAATTTATATTATTATAATACATTATACTAGTAACCTCATTTTACAACTTCAATATTCTATCTTTTAGGAATCTAGTTATTTAATTTTATTCTAACAATGAGTAACCTTCCTATTTTACAATTTTAATATTGTATCTTTCACCACTCTATTTACTCTATTTTATTATGGCACTTATTTGTTTTATGTATTGTTTATATTTACTATTCTAATATTATATTTTTTTTACCATTTGAGTGTTGTATTAATAAATATAATATAGTGTTGTAGCCATTAAGGGCGTGGTTCAGTTGTCAAGTTGCTGGGTTGTAAAGGTGACTAGGATTCAAACCTGATTGGGCCAAAGAGTTCATGCTTGTGCTCGTAGGCTATGGGCCTTTGCTAGTAGGTGTTATTGTTTAATTAATTACTCTAAAATCTTAAATCATATTTTAAATTCTCATTTGTCCTAATTAATTTAATTCTTATCCATTATCCACAAATAAGTTACTTACGCAGAGGGGTGTTATAAGTGGCATTAAGGGGATGATTGTGAGGGTGTTCACAAAAACTAAAAAGCGCTGACATATATTTTAAATGAAAGCACACAACAATTAAATTTTTTAAATTTACATAAAATAACAAATCTATATAAATACAAGTAATAGTCAAAGATAAATCATATATTTTTCTAAAGTTAGGGGATGATTGTGAGGGTGTTCACAAAAACTAAAAAGAGCTGACATATTTTTTTAAATGAAAGCACACAAGAATTAAATTTAATGGGGGACATAAAATAACAAATCTATATAAATACAGGTAATAGTCAAATATAAATCATATATTTTTCTAAAGCTAGGTATGCTAGTTATAATTTCAGCTAGTCACATGACTAGTTAAGAAGTCACATGATTAACTAAGAGGTTGTCTAAATTTATTGAACCTAGACAAAAGTCAAATTAACTTTATATCTTCACCACTCATTTCCGTACATCTTTTAATCCTAACCATTTGCATAAGGATAAGCCCTAGAAGCTTCCATCCTTTCCCTAATTCCTCTCACTAAATCTTATCCATCCATTTATCTTTAATATCCAACATTCATCTATTAAAATTTCTAGAAACGTCTATTCTTCTCATTTAATCCTAGCCATCCATTTATCTTTAATCTCAACCCTCCATTCTTATAAATTTTCCTAGAAACTTATAATCTTGCTTTAGTTTCATCTTATTCAATGTTAGCCATCCAATCCAAATGAATCATAACCCTCCATTCCTTCATCTTAAATCTATAAATACATGCCTTCTCTCTTATGTAAGGCAATCAATCAAGAAATATTTGCAGGTGCATGTTTTCATATTAAGGAGTTTGTTACAACAACTCAACAAAGCAAATCATCATCAAGCATTTGATCACTAGGAGCCATCATGCACATCAAGGAATGGTATTGAGTTTGATTTAGTTTGCACTGCTCTAGTTTTCTTTTTTTTTTCTGTTCATGCTCCAATCCAAGCTTGTTGTAGTTTATTAACTTGCATTTTGTGTTGTGAACAATAAGTATAAAAATGAAATAATTCAGTGTGTATATGGATGCCAATAAGACTTTTATAAAAAAGAAAGACAAACACAAATGAATGTATATTTACAGTTGGGACCATGACAAAAAGAATAAGACTTTATAAAAAAGAAAGACAAACACAAATGAATGTACATTTACAGTTGGGACGATGACAAAAAGCCTTTCATGCATTATTTTTTATGTATTTACTAAGTGTTGATTTTGTTGCCAAAAGTCTCCATTGTATTCATAACTATATTTATAACTATATTTAAATTTGTATTATTTCATGGATTCAATGGCATGTGATGTGAAGACAAATCTGTGCAGCAAGATTATTGGGTCCATTCATTGTCTTTTAAAATTTATTGGAAGTTGTTTATCTTAAGAATTGTTCCTGTAAACTGTTGTAATACAATTTTTCTTTTGGATAAAGTTAAAAAGTTTCTAAGAGGAAATTTTAAGGAGAGTAAAATGTGTGGCATTTTTAGGTTTTGATTTGAACACGCAACAGTAAGTTCACATTTAAAAACATTAATGCTATTTTCATTTGGAAAACTATGGTTCATAGCTATTTTTGGAACCAAATTTTTGGAAGGGAATAAAATAAAAAAGATTTAAATAAAGGTTGGAGGAATTAATAGTTGGTATGAGGTGGTTATGAGTTCAAAACATGGGAGGTATAAATTTTAAATATTATTTTGTCATTGGAGATATAAGGTTTTATTTATACACAAACTTGCAAGTATTTGATTTTTTTCTCTTTGAGATATTTTGGAGAGATAAGGGTATGTTTTTGCTTTTGGAGTAATAAGGTGGAAAACATTGGAGTTATAAGGATATATTTGTGTTTACACTATATTGTAAAAGGTGCACTTTTTGTGGAATCCGACACCTTATTTTGCCATGGCTACATCAATTGCTCTCAGAGCCATTTATACTACACCTGATGAGGCCTCGAAAGACTCATCCAAAACATCAATTGGCTAAAGTGTAATAGGGTCATATTGGAGGCAGCGGCATTGGAGGATGGAGGACTTTCCATCATCTCAAGTTAGCTTCTCACTTCGAGATGATGATTTGCATGAGAAGCATTTTTGTTTTTGGTTGTTTTGTTTTTCTTTATTGTTGCTAACAGAGCTAACAGATTTGAAGCATGTATGTTTTGTGAAGATTTTGTTTTGGAGACAGGTTTGGGGTTTGGTGTTGAGCTCAATATGGATTGTTGTCCAGCGATCTTCAAAGAGTATATGATTTCAAATTATACCCTTTCGCGGTCACTAGACAACATGGCAGAGATCTATCGTATCTCTTAGGGTCCATTGTCGAATAATTCAAGACTCTGTGATTTGAGAGCTTGGGACTAAAAAGCTTAAGAACACAGCTCGAAGCTACGCCCTTCTGAGGGTAGATGAGACAGCATGATGGAGCCTATCTTGGTTTAGGATTTGTTCTTTGGGAGAAGATCTTCCATAAAATATGTATTCATATTATGTAATCAGCTTTGTTGAGTATTTTAGCATTAAGGAGGGGTACCTGGTACTCTTGACAGGAACAATGTAATAAGGGGGGGAATGTTGGCATAATAGTATATAGTATTACATTGTTAGTTTATGCATATTAAATAAATGTTAGTTTATAAGTTAGGTTTTGGGAAGTTACGAGAAGTTCCATTCCCGTAAGAAGTTATATACAGGAATAACAAAGGCTTTAAGAAGCCAATGTACTGCATTGTAAAATCATCCTGAAGACAATACTATATTATTTTATTATGGTTTAATTTTGTGTATGTTTGCTCACCATTTCTCAATATGATTAAACTTACCTTCCAGAACAACCTCCCATACAATCAAGAAATCTAGACAACTTGCCTTGGGATGTTGATTAGCGAGATGAATCCTACATGAATCAACGAAAGAAAGGTCTGATATGTGCTTTGAATACCCATGGAGCACCATGTATTCACTCAATTTGGACACTAGATCAATCATGTTATCAAATGAGGAGTATGAAAAACTCTCTATGTTATCATTTTGCATGGTTGTTTGACCTCTATCCTCAAAGAATAAACTATTGTACTCATTCTCCACCTGCATATCAGCAATAACCAAGTGAGAATTATCATATTTAGAGGCATGATCAAGATTAGAAAAATCAAAGCATGATATACTCAAATATGCCCTACTAAAATTAGTCACATGTAATGAAGAAATATCATCTAAATCACACAATAACTTCCCTATTTCAGCTTCTTATTCATGATGGAATGATGTATCATCATGTACAACAGCAACAAGACCTTTTGGGCCTTCTTCCACTTGTGTAACTTGACCTATGTTGTTGATTTCACCTTGTAACATTGTTATACCTTTATCTTTTTCATTTGGGTCAACTTGTATCTCATGAAAAGCACTTGTGTAGGTCTGATATGACTTATTATCTTGATGTATCATGTTGGTAAAGTCATAAATTTGCCCATTTACCTCAAAAAAATCAGATTCTACTTCAAGTGTATCAATTGAAACAAATTTTTGTTTTGCTATCCATGAATTTCCTTCACTATGTATGCTGATATATCCTTGTTTTGGCATTAAATTGGACTGATCTAGCTGCTATCCACACTCAATTTCACTGTCAAAATAGTTAGCAAACTGAAACCAGTCATTTTCATCCAATTTATCATCAAAATCAGTCTCTAAATTAGTCATTTCGCAAGCAACTTCTTGCTGATTTGCACTTTCTATTTGACAAAAAAACTCACCAAAGTTGTTATCCAACCTATTGATGTGTTTTTTATGCAAATGCAAACTCAGAATAAAATACCAAGATATTCTATCCTCTCTTGAACAAAGTCTCTCAAAGGCTAAACAATGTGATCCGATGAGACAACTCCAAGGTTCATGATACGTCAAGTCTTGACTTGTAATGGATAGACTCAGTAGTTGATGTCATTTGCTGAAAACTCACAAAGGGACTTATGCTGAATTTACTCCTTATTCCAATCAAATATGTTATTCTCCTTTTTGTGAAGTGGAACTTACTCTAACCGACTATGAAAAGAAAATGCAAAAGGACAAGGGTTTAGAAGGCTAATCTAAGGACAATGAGATAATAAAATATGC
The DNA here is from genome assembly GCA_027924645.1 of Cunninghamia lanceolata. Lineage (NCBI taxonomy): Eukaryota > Viridiplantae > Streptophyta > Pinopsida > Cupressales > Cupressaceae > Cunninghamia > Cunninghamia lanceolata. The sequence continues at coordinate 5,410,437 of BSBN01000643.1, forward strand.
CAAGATAGACAAACTCTTCATCAAACCAAACTTAGCTTCGCCATGAGAATCAACAACTACACAAAGTTGGTACAATCTTCTAAGGAAACTCAAGGATTTTCATGTTGTAAACTTTCATCAAACACCCACTTCTGGTGCAGCTTGAACGAGCATCCACAACTAAACTAAAACAAATGTGGTTCAAGCTAACTTTACAAAATGACGTATTAGCGACAAATCATAAAAAGTATGAACCATTAACGAATTCATCAAATATCTCTACATAAAAACATTAAATCAATGCACTTCTAATCTATTTCTAAGCTACTTGGAAACATCTCTCCTTTGGGTGGTGAATTAATTTCTTGAAGACATTTTCTCCACAAGTCATCTAATCTCAATTGCACTTTGGATTCTTCTTCCAACCTTAATTCTTCCTTCACTTGATGAACAACTTCTTGACAAGATGAACACAGGAGTTCTAAATGAGTGGTGTTGTGAATCCTGCACTAGCCACCTACAATCATCATTTCCTCTAGAGGCAGGTCCTTCTCAATACTTAGTCGCTTCTTGATCATTTCCTTAAAACTTATGAAGAACTCCCTTTCGTTGAATAAGGTGTCAAGAACCACCTTTGTAGAAACAATAGGCTCAAGTGCCTATGAAAAAGAATTTTTTTTTTGCAATTCTAATTCTTTCTTTGATAAGAATGTTAGGCAATATAGCTTCTCATGTCCATTGGTATCATGAATTATGCATCCCTTCCTTGATGCAAAGTCATCCAAACTCTTAGGATAGAGTTGTACATTCAAAGTCCACCAAAGCCGAAGAATATCACCTTGAGGGTGATCAAATTGCTACCCACAACCATGAGACTGCTTCACATATGCTAAGAAATCCATCGTTGTTCTTTGGTTATTTTCAATTTTTTACTTTTTTTGGATTTTTTGACATTTTATACTTTTTTTTATTTTTTGGCATAAGAGAGATCTTGAAATCACGAATTCTTCTTTGAAAGCTCACTTGGTTCCAATTCCACAATTTAGATTTTGTTCGCGTGCTTGTAGTGAAAGAAGCAATGTAATTCTTTGGTCATGCCTTTTTATCTTGAGTTGAGATGTAAGAAATTCTACGTTCTGGCCTCCTCCTTGCTGAATTTTATCGAGCGATGTAAGGAGATGCATGAATGATAGAGAATGAATGATAAAACACTAGAATATATTTTATATGCTTGGAACAAATGGAGCAATTTGTTGTTCTCGCCCTCCTTCTAGCGCCAATTCTGTTGATGTGTTTCTTATGCACATGCAAACTCAGAATAAAATACCAAGGTATTTTATCCTCTCTTGAACAAAGTCTCTCGAAGGCTAAACAATGTGATCCAATGAGACAACTCCAAGGTTAATGATACGTCAGGTCTTGACTTGCAATGGATAGACTTAGCAGTTGATGTGATTTGCTGAAAATTCACAAAGGGACTTACGCTGAATTGACTCCTTATTCCAATCAAATATGTTATTCTTCTTGTTATGAAGTGGAACTCACACTAACCAGCTATGAAAAGAAAGGACAAAAGACAAGGGTTAAGAGAGTCGAACCTAAGGACAATGGTATAATAAAACATGCTCTGATAGACAAATTCCTCATAAAACCAAACTCTGCTTTGCCATTTGAACCAACAACTACACAAAGTCGGTGCAATCTTCTTAGGGAACTCAAAGATTTTCATGTTGTAAACTTTCATCCAAACACCCACTACTGGCACAACTTGAATGAGTATCCACAACTGAACTAAAGTGAATGAAGGTTCAGTCTAACTTTGTAAAGTGGATTACCTTTGATAATCCAAAAAAAGGATGAACCAAGAAGAATTCATCAAATATCTTTACATATATTCATTACATCAATGCACTTCTAATCTATTTATAAGCTACTTGGAAACATTTCTCCATCATATTCAAGAATTTGAAACCATGCTAACATTCCATCACCAAACACAAATAACCATGAGAACCAACAATGAGCTTGTATTGATTTTGGAAATGTATAATTACAACAATTTCACAATGTATCTTCAATGACTTCAAGAAGCCTCCTCTACTCTACTCCTACTCTAACAGCATCTACTCCTACTCTCCTATCTTGATCTCTCTCTCATAATCCTCCCTTTACAAATGAGAGAAATGAGCCCTTTTATAGGCCCCAAAATTACATGAATGGTTAGGATTGATTCGAGAATCAATGGCCAAGATTGAGACAACAAGGTAGTTTGTTACAAAAATTACTATTTTTAGAACACTGAATGTGGACTGATGACATGGCAGACTGTGATTGGATCAATGCTGTGCACATACCACCTCAGTATCGAGCAAACTGGTTTGGTTTTCTTTGTGTTCATATTGTTTGAAATGCTTTCCCAAATTATGTCATCTTTTGGAGTAGTCTTTGAATCTTCAAATTTTCACCTTTGGAACATGGCTGCTTCGAACTTGAAAACTTTGGAATTTTGATACTTCTTCTTGTTGTCTTTCATGCAATTCTACTTTTGAATGTAATTCATGGATTGGTTGGTGAATTTTCTCATTTCTCTTCTCATCTTCCCGTCTTCTTGCATAGGATGTCTTCATTCTGATTCTTGCAGGAAGTAGGAGATGTCTTTGTTCATGACTCTTTAAAGTGGATTTCATCATGGATGTCCCTCTTTGTCCAGCACATGTAATGGATTACTTCTGCAAACATAGAATTGGACCTTCTCCCTTCAAGCGATGACCTTGATGTATGACTTTCTCCATATGCTGTAGTAAAATATTTAGAATTGGAATATCTAGAGAGCATCACGTTTAAATTTCTCCATTCAAGTGCATGTAAGCTTACTTCACAAATTCCCTTAACACTAAATCCATCATTAAAACCATCATTACCTTTGTCCTAAGCACTGCAAGTCTACTTCACTTATGAATTTATTTTGGATTAATGTTTCAAATGAGGGTGAGCGCTGATTTTGTATATGTATGCAAGGAAAGTGCTCATTTCAAATGCAAAGGTATGGTGAAAGTGAATGAGGTGCTGATTTCATGTCCACATGCAATGAGTGTACATTGCAAAGGGTAAAATGGTGCCTAATAATAAGCACAAATTTTGAATAGGTAAGAATGAAGTGTATAATGCCTAATGCAAGAGTGTGTAGAATTCACATCACCTTCCTTGCTAATCTTCCCTTACTTATGAAATGCAAATTTATGCAACTTACAAGGTAGCCAAGGATATGATAGATCAACATTAAAAGCAGTAGGCTTATGACAATAAAGTTGAAAATGCACAGACCCTAGATCAATGCCTAGATCCACTCTTAGAACTTGCTTTTGGATTTGCCTTTTGCATATGACCTTCTGTTTGCATTCCCTTTCTAAGTCAGTTGTCTTTATGGTGGTTTTCTTATGATTTCTTCAATGTCTAAAACATGTTTTATCTCTTCTCCAGGCTGATTTCATCACTTTGGCACCGATTTTATGTGCACATGTATAATGTTTGCCTGTGCAAACCTCCTCCAAAAGTGTGCCTAAAATGAAGATGGCAGACTCCTTGACGCTCTATGCATAATTTGGATAATGCGAAATGCAAGAGTGAAATGGATATGCACCCAGAATAATTAGTGAACATTTGGTATTTCATACAAAGTTATATCAAATGTGTGCCTTATCAATGGGACCCATGCATAAATTACAAAGTGGATGCAAAAAGAACTTGAAGTGGACTTTTAAAATATCCCATGTACATCGTTAATGCCTTATCAAATATGTGCCTTTCAAATTTTATGAATATGAGTTTTGAGCAGACCATTAAAACTCCTATGCCTAAGTTCAATAATGTGAAATGCAAGATACGAATAAATGTGTACTCAGAGAAAATAGTGGTCATCCAGATGCGCTTTGCATAATTTTGCATTCAAAGTAACTTATGAGCTTTCATTTTTTTGAATGGACTTTATGACGTTCTACGCAGATACTTGAAAATGTGCCCTTTGCATATTCCAAGCTTGCACTCAAATGCTTAGAGTGGATATTATGATGCCTTATGTGTGTTTTTACATTTTATGTTAGACAATATGGAATATATGCTAGGCTATTGGGACCTACACAGAATGAATAAGCACCTAAACTCGACGGCTTTGAAGGACCCAATGTTTGATACTTAATGATATTGAATGCACGATTTTGTAAAATGATCATATAAAGAACATGAGAAGTCTTACGTATATCTTCAAGGCATCTTAGAATATCAAGGCGACAAATTAGAAATCTTGAGCATCAAATTGGATTGCCTGATTTGCAAAGAGATTATGCCAATGTTATATGCCCGTGATTTTGCATGCTCTAGTCGGAAGGGTGCTCTAGGTGGGCGATTTAAACCATCAAGTTGAGAAAATCAGACTACCAAGGGACTGCGAAAGTCCACCTGGGTGGGGATTTAGGAGCTTTCTGCATCATGCAAACTCTCAATTCGAGTGGGAATTTGAATAGGGCCAGCCCCAAAACAAAACAAACTCACGCCAAAAAACTCAAAAATCCAAAACTAAAGAGGGGTCCCCATCAGCAATGGGGCGATGTGTGATTAGGTCACAACACAACCCATTCTCATCATTAAGAATCAAAATATTATCATTACTAACATCTCTTTCACTCTCCCATGACTGAAAATCAAAATTAATCCACTTTGGAATAGTAGTACGTTCAACCAACTCCTTAGGACAGCCATCTAATGAATAATTCATAGTACATCAAATCTAAATATTTTATGTTCATTATGACAAAGCATTGTAGAAAATTCATTCTTACTCATGAATACATCACCTTATTGACCTTGATTGATGAAGAATGATGGATTTGTACCAGTTGCAAGATCACTTCATTGGGTTCATCCAATTGATGCATCCTCATGAAAATATGTATCCACTCGTGTTACCTCCCCTCATGAAATCTTTCTCTACTCATGAACAGATGTAAACTTCTAAACTTGGTGGTCTCTCATTGGAACAACTTATAAAAAATATTGGATGGGTTGGAAAATCATTATCTCTCACACCATTATGATCTTTGCTACATGTCAAACCTTTAGTTCTCTCAACCAAGTAATTAAGAAATCTTGTAATATAATTTTTACCTTATTTCTTACAATCACTTGCTTCATTTGTAACCTGTCATGACTAATACACACTTATTCCACTTGGCAAACCACCCAAATTTGATGAACATAAAGCTACATGTGACTTAGAACTTGATGGTACATCTATAGGAACATTAGTAGAAGAAGTATTGCATGGATTTACATCTGAATCATGACCATTTGAACCATAAAACTGACTTTGTAAGTGGCTGACCTAATTTTGGTCATGTGCTGATTGAGTCTTTTGAGGAGTATGATTGTCATAGTTGATTGCATGAGGTGTTTGTAGCTAATTAGGGCCATGGTATGAGCTTATATAAGGCTGCATCCTTTCACAAAACTCAAACAATTGTATGTTGTGACCAATATTCTCATCATTCAAATGATTTGTAATGTCATATGCTTTTTTGGCCAAGACAAGAGTCTTCTCAAATAAGTCGTTTAAAGATAGTACTCTATTGGACTAGCCAACAATCAATTTTCTAAATATGAAATCAAGACCCCACAAATAATGCTCTTTCAAAACCTCAAGATTGAAAATCAGATCTCCACCATTAACACTTCTATACATCATGATAAATCTACGATTAAATTGCAAAACACTCTCACAATGTTATGTAAATCAAATTGAAAGAAAAAGATGCTTTCCAGATCAACCCATGACCATATGGTATGAGGTGGAAGATTTGCATATCATTATAGAGTTTCACCTTTAAATGTGTGGAAAAATAGAAGACACTTAATATTTGCATGAGTACGAACCTCATTTCGGACCCCAAGTATGTACAAAGAGCTAGCCTTTTGAGCCAAACCTTGCAAAGATCTAACTCATCTTAAAATATGCAATAAACCAATGATATTGAAATCTTGTACCAAAATTATTTTTCATGCCCTCATAATGCCAATTTGTTGATGGGTGTTTTTGCACACAACTTAGATAAAATACCAAGTATATTATCTCTCTTGAAAGGAATCAAATCCCAAAGAAATGGAAAATGACTACCCCAAGGTCTATATAGTCAAGTCTTGGCCTTCACAAGATAACTCAGTTCTTCCAATGTATTCTTCTATTCGAACAATGGGCCTTACATGAATATAGACAACTTCAACAAACAAGGTTAAATTACACATAAATAAATTAGTTTTTCATATTTAGCATTGCATAAACAAACTGATCCAAATATATATTGCCATTAAATGTATCTTTTCAGCCCATGACCAATAATATAATAACTTTGATTCATGAAATGTGAACCTTACAATAGCAATATGCAAGTTTGAAAACCATATTGTAACTCCAAACTAACTAGAGCTAATAAAAAAAGTTCAATAACAAGACAAGATAGAGAAAGATACTAAGAAAGATAACTAGAGCTTAAATGCATTCAACCATTTCAAGCTCAACAATTGATAGATAAATTTGCAAAAACATTTAACCATTGTTGATTTGACCATGAAAAGCCAACAATCAAGTTTCATGGAGTTGCAATCTTCAAAGGTGAAATTAGGCATTCAGGCTAACCACACAAGTTAATTTATAATAAACAAATTACTAGTGGTATAGACACTTTGCAAACTCATCAAATGTCCATGAATCCTCAGCTGAAAATGAAATAAATACTTCAACTTGGTCTATAGAAATCAAGAAACAAACTTTATATAATGACAAGTTTAATGGATATCAATAATTTATATTGATTGTCTTGACTAGAAACCATAAATAAGACTTGTATTAAGCTCAAAATATTGAAAAACAACAACAATTTCTAAACTTGTGTAGAGAAAACCATGAGAATAACATGAAAAATCAAAAAATACTATGTATTTTCCTTTAAATCCCAATAATACAATTGCTTTCAAGTATGTTTTCAATGTTTTTTTGTGAAACCACCAACAAGAACCAATTATTTCTTCACCAATTCTCAGTTCTTCTCCATTCTTACAATGAGTTTCAACTTATATATTCAAATCATCTTTTCATACTAAGTTTTTACCCTAAAACCCAATGGCTATGATCAATTTGATCCAATTTCGCACATTTGATGCTCCAACAAAAAAGTTAAATTTGGTGGAAAGGAATATTCCATTCCATCCTCTGTATCTTCCTCAAGAAGCTTCCCTTAGTATCAAAAAATAATATTCTATTTACTTTTGTTAATAAGTTTTCCAAATATGAGAAAAAGTAACTTTTTAAAGCAAAAATATTAAATATTTGCAACTACAACTCCAACAAGTTGCTGTAGTACAACAAATATTAATAAAAAATACATAAGCAGCTATAGAAAGTCATTTTCTCAACCATTGGTGGTTGTAGTTATCTATTTTTGATGTAAAAACATAAATATGCAGCTGTAGGTGACTAATTTTGGCATCAAAAGTTCATTTTCATTCTTCATACTTCATGATTTCTCCATTTTTCCAATTTAGATATCCATCTTGGACCTTTAAAAATAAGATGGGAACTTGTGGAAGGTTGTATCAGTCATCTCCTTGGTTGAAAATTAGTTATAAGGTGGCACAATGCATCCTCCAAAAGCTGCATGACAATGTTCCCATCCACGACAACAACTACTTTGCTTTTGATACTAAAAGATGCAACAGGAATTATAACACTTGGCAACATTTGTGATACCTAGAAAATAACATATGGCAGCATTTGGAAACCTCATACTGAGACATATGGCACTTTTCGCTGGTCTTCAAAATAGGATAGATGTCACTAACCATGACACGTTTAGCCTCCTCCTAATATAAAAGGGACATACAGAATACCACCACTTGTCACAACCTGCCACACTTATCTCTTGATACATGGCATCACTTAAGAATCAAAACTGGGACACTTGGTGCTCTCTTCTTATCCGAAAGCTTCTCTCCTTTATGCCTCAAATAGCCATGACAATGACATTTGTCACTCTTCGCACCACTTAGAAACTGCAAAATTTACCTCGTGGGACCCACCATATATTTCATTATCTTTCAAACTTAACCAAAATAAGTGACATGTGGTGCCATCAACCTAAAGCAACAAAACTAACATGGCACCCTTCGCATGTCACTTAAGCCTTTTAAAAGAGCTTCTCGAAGCCCCGTGGAGATGACACTTGTCATCTCTCGCATGCAACTAAAACTTACGAAATATATACATGACAAACTCCAGCAACATGAAAGCTTCTTTCATACCATCTCCCATGAGCAACACTTGGTAGCCTCCACTGCATCTAAAAACTGTGCCGTAACATCCCGAGCCCACCACATGTGTCTTGGTGCCTTAAAAGATTATAAAAAAGGAATACACGTGGCACTATCCGCTGCTGCAACAAAAGGACACTTGGTGACTTCCAAATGCAAGATGTATCAAAAGTAACTTTTTCACAATGGCTCGCAGCATCGAGGCACGGTGGGATGAGATATGCCACCTAACTTTTCATCTTCTGTTAGCACCACATTGAAGTCCCCATCCATAATGATCCTTCCTTTCCCAATTTTGCTAAGTCATTAGCTAAGATCGGTCTAGAGTTTAGTCTTTTGAGAGGTTCTGCATGAACCATAGATACAGAAGATCCAAAGATCCTTATCATCAAAGGATTTCAAAATCTACCCATGATCCAATTATTGATGTTGGCTACTACATCCATTTGACACATTTGTTTCCTCCAAAGAATGACCAATCCTCCTAAAGCTCCATTCGCTGAGACGAGTGTTGAGTCCCATTTCCACCACTTCTTAAAGATCTTTTGACCTTGTTCCTCTGAAAACTTAGTTTCTTGTAGGAGTACTATATCAATGTCTTCCCCATAAAGATAGTTCTTGATGAGAAGTTTCTTATTAGGGACATTTAAGCCCCTAAAATTCCTTGCAAGAATCCTCACTAGTCTTGAGGAGAGTGGTTGATTTTCCTCATGCTTGATCTTAGAGCCCTATCTATGGTGGTCCGTATCCCAGCTGCAATCTCCACTTGGAAACTGGTAAAGAGGAGATAAAAAGAGGCAATTATGGGGCTCATCACCACCTCCAAATTTAAGGGTTTGGTTGTCGTCCTGAGTAGACAAGGAACTAAACAAATCAAACGCTAGGGCCTAGAATTAAGCATGAGTGTAGTTCCCCTGAAATCATATGGATCAACATGTCCCTCCTACTTTAGGAAGAATCCTCTCTGAGCCTCTATGTGTTCCCACCTGCTATTTTCTTCTTCTTCTTTTTATGGTCACCTGCCAGTCCAGTGGGGAATAGGATACCATAGAAGAGGTGGATGAAAAGTCAATAGAAACCATATTAGTCTAATTGCTCTGGATAGATTTATGTACTTGTCACCACTACTTATTGATGCATGGAAATTATACAAAGAATTTGGTTCCTTTTTCTTCATTTTGATGTCAATTCCTACCATGCCTAATTTTACAACTGTCAAATGTAATATTTCCTTTCTCTCTAAGTAACTCTAGATAAGCTGCATAAATTGTCCTATGACCTTTGAGGAGCTTTGTGGCCACACTTGGAAGCTTTTGCAAAACAAACCATTCATCATCAATATCACTAGGATCCTTCACCTCTACCTTGATTACCAAAGCCATTGATTTCTCTCTATCATGATAACTTATCATCTACACTCCCCTATCATACTCATTTCTAATGAAGGAAGTGAGGGCTACGATTTGTATATCCCCAGTATAAAGAATGGGGTTTCAATACAATTCATAAGGAACAACTAAATCATGCAAATAAAATTCCCAAAGTTGATCTTGTGGTTTTGGGCAAGGTGTCCTAAAAATCTAGAAAGAACTTTTATATAGTATCTAACATAAATGGGAGGTTACTCACAAGTTACATAAACTAAAAAATAAGAATTTTTTTTGTTAGAAACATGGTCTATACCCTAGCAAGATAATGGCAGCAATTTTAATCACAAGATGAAATTTGAATTTAACAAAGAATCAAGATCACTACTTCCAACAATAATGATAGGGAGTTCAAGACTCTAAGACATAAAATTCTATCAATGAGAGGAATAACAATACAAACAATTACAATCATCGATTAGAGACATGAATCCATTGGTAGAAAGAAGCAGTCCTTACATGAATTAGAACAATGTACTTTTCACATTCAACTACAAGAATTATTCATCTACTCACATTTTCGGCCACCACAGTTGGCCTCTTGATAGACATATTACCAAAAATTCTAATTTAGACTCCTATTGCTTCCTCTAAGCATTTGACCTCTCTTCTCCTCTCAGAATTCACATTTGCCATTGGCCTTCCTAACGTGTTGTTCCTTTTTAGCAATCTCTATGGCCAACATGAAAGGCCTTCCTCTCCCCAAACACTAAAGAAGTATTCTAAATACTAAACGACTACCAGTCACCCCTCCATGTGGAGAATAAAAATGCCAACTTAGTAGAAAATAATGCCAACATTTGAGTGGATGGTAGAGAGAATTGCCATAAGGAAGCTCCAATGTAACCACCAATGTTGAACGCCTTCCATATGCCGCAAGAAATCTGAAATGAAACACCCATAAGACTTCACTATCTATCATTACTTCTCCTTTCCATAATGGTCGAGCCTCAACCATCAGCCAAGTGTCAAATCTGGCCAAGAATTGGGGACATTTATATTCTTTTCTATGCATTGTGTAACTACTGAATTGTGATAGGAAATCCAAACGCGGGTTCCTCAGTGACTGAAGGATAGAATACTGATACAATAACAAGATACAACGAACACCAAAACATAACAAAAAACCCCAAACTATAGAAACTAAAACAAAATGCAAACAAAAATTAGAGGGCGAGTGATGCCACTGCATCACAAGAGATCTACTTTGCATGATTTGACTAGTGAGTTCTATAATTTTTTCTCTTCCTTTCTTCGATTCATCAATTTCTTTTTATTTTCCTTTTTGCTTCTCTCCAAATATTTTCTCCATTTACTCTTCCTCATCCCACCTCTTTTTCATTATTCTTATTCTTTGTTCCTCCTCCATAACAAATACTCAATGGGCAGTCCATTAGTTTGTGTGACTGCATGATGGCTGGAAGGACCGGCTAAAGTGGAAGGAGTGTTATGTCCTATAGCCAACAATGTTCCTTGTTCATTTACCTCTACTTCTTCCTTCATTTATTCCACAACAACCTCAAGAACCTATGCAATTCACTGATGCCATGCTCCTTTGCTCTCAATTCTACTTGCAACTACTGATTAGCAATTACTTGCTCTTTTAATTGTTTTCTAAATAGACTTTTTTCAAAGGGTAGCTTGGAGTTCCCCTTCATCCTTTGTTTCGATATCAACAGGGACCATCCCCTAACCTTTAATTTACTTAATGAATTCAAAAGAAGATGAACTAGAATCACTTGCAAGGTCAAACACTAGGGTGCTTGACACATTTTGTTTATCCATATAGAAAAACATATCTTCTCTTTTAGAATCAGTGTTCGTTTTTACCAGCACCACTTTTGTTTTTGGAATTTGTAGGTTTAATTTGTTCCTCTTTCTTTTAAGGTGGTGTGAAAGATTGGGCTTTTGAGTTGGAAGAGGTCTCACTATTTTGGCTTTTTTTTACTTACTTTTGGAAAATAAGGGGATATTTTTCATTTCCATTTTTACCTAGCAGAAAAAAAAAGTAAAGGTTCCTCATGGGTAGATAGAATATCTTTAAAAAAAAGTACTTTCTCTTCACATGTAGGTGAAATATGTTCCAGTGGACTTTCTATCACACAGTATGAAGTTTAAACTACAACAAATGGAGTCTTAGGTTCAAGGAATGAAGTTACGTGTACAGGGGTTCCTACAGGATTAGGTGTAGATGTTGCAAGGCTTTTGAGGGTGCTCCAGGGTCAGAGGTTGTAACTGCATGCCTTTTAGAAGGGGTTGCATGGTTAGAAACTAATGTTGCATGTTTTTCAAATAGTGCCTCATGAGCATAGGACATGGACACTTGATCTGCAGAAGGTGTTGCATGTGGTTCTCCCAAATTTTCTCCCCTTTCTTCTTCTACTTCCTTTACTTGCTACACCCTATTTATTTTCAATCTATGCCTTTGGCCATGTGGCCCTAGATTAGGCATTTCCCTTATATGACACAAAAGAAAAAATACCTCCCATGTCACATGAGGAAAGTAGTTACTTGGAAATTGGTCACTCAAACCCTTTTTCACTGATAAATGAATAAGTGCATGGTAAGAAAATGCATTTGTGGTACCTTTCTGGTATTCACTTTCTATTTTCTTTAACAAATTAAATAGAAAATTTGAAATATTGACATTTCTCCCATCTTGCAAATGGTTTAACAACATAAGATGTACAACATGGAGATAAGATTGCCTACCTTCACAGGTTGATTATTTGATGATGTATGTAGCTACTTGTGCTAACTATGAGTTAAACGACAAGTGTTGAGTTTATTGTGACAAGGGCTATCTTGACACCCTACTTGAGGTATATAATCACTCAACCATAATGTAAGGTAGAGATAAAGATCAAATATCTAGATTTGTCTCAAAGAAAACTTGATTTTTGGAATTGATATGGATTGGAGGATGGGAGAAAATTTTGATTTTGGTTAAGGAGAATGGTAGGAGAAAAGATGGATGGATAAAGATTGATTTTGGTAGGAAATATTCAAAGTCTAGGTCCAAGATGAGTGATTAAAGTCAAGTACAAAATGAAGGAAGGTGACTATGGTTATGAATAAGGTGCTAATGAAGATTGATAATTGGATTTTGATGATTTGGAAAGGGTTTTGGAAACACACAAGAAGACACAATAGCTAACTTGATTTTCAAGGCTGATAAGGTTGATTGGCTTATGATGGTATAACATATGACAAAATGCCAAGCACACAAACAAGCCTAATATTATTCAAGTAGGAGTGACTCCTAATGCGGGCCCACAAATGAAACTTAAACCATCAATACTATCTACCTATGAGGGATAGATAGGGATATCCATTTACACGTGAAATCCCTTACCTTGGAATACTAAAGGCTTTTCTAAGGTTAGCCCTATCTCAACACATGGAACTAGATTATGAGTAACTTCATGGGTGATCTGCATCCCTTGCACCCATTACAAGATGGCTGAAAGGACTTAAACTAGGCTTGCACAAGTTCTCTAAGGGTGTCGCTGACATATGCAAGGTATGTGGGCCTCAATCTATGAACACTAGTCCATCTAAAAGAATGAAACCCAAGCAAATGCTCAAACGATCTCTTCACATTGTGTCCTATATCAACAAGGGCCCAAAAGCTATGCTAGACATGATGATGACTAGATTGGGGTACAAATTTCATTCTCTTCCTTTGATATAACACATTAGAACACATGATTGAGGTTGTCCCTTGGTGTGATGAAATCCCCAAGTAGGCCTCCAAATAGGAAATGTTAATGTTAGCTTTTTTATCTCCAAGCTCAAACTAAGCACAAGAAGGGAGCATACACAATAACACACCTTTGGTGACAAAAATTAACCAAGAGATGATTTTGATCCCCAAGATCACCTTGTGGTGCAAGGGAAGAGAATACACACACACTTTATCCACACAAGCGAGATTAATTAACCCTTAGAAATCAATGTGTGTTGTGAAAATGAATGTGATTAAATGTTGTTTTTGATACCCAAGATCATCTTTCAATAGAAGAGAAGAGCATACACACATTGAAAAGCATACCAAATTCACCAAACAAAGAAAACACAAAGTCTCCAATAATAAACATTTAACAAGAAAAAACTTGCACCACACTTATTAGTAATTTGAGATATTTTAGCCTCTGACAACCATAAACTAAAAACAAGTGTTAGCTCAAAAATGATAAATCTAGCAAAAAGTAGAAATAAAAGTGATCACACAAAAGATTAGATGGCGCCAATATATTTCTTATGATTTTCTATGCAATTTTTAAAAAGAAATCAATGAATTTAGATTTAACATGTAAATGTAATGATTAAATGAAGTTTGCAATGTAAGAGCATTAGGATTGAAAAATAAATCCCTAAAGATTAGAAAATAATATCATCCAATAGGAAAATAAATATAACCATTATATCTCTTATGATTTTTTAATCAATTTAAAAAAAAAGTTTTCTAAAATTGGATTTCATATGCAAAAGTTATGCCATAAAGAAGGTTTTGAAAAAATATTATTTTTTAATAAAATCTATTTCTACCATAGATATGAAAAAATTTATGGCAAATGATATTGATGGCTCTCTTGATGTCTGCATTCATTCCATGATGGCTAAGCTTTTGTTAGATCCTAGGTACATGGGACAAAGGTGGAACACATTTGATGTTGTGTGATCACTTCAAAGCTATTGACGTCTGCCATTTCTTATCTACTCCATGATGATATAGGTGACGTGATGCATCAGACTGAGGTCCATCTTGATTGCTTCATGGAACATCTCCATGGTATTTAGTGACACTAGATGTGTCTCCAATAGTTTTTAAGAGGAGATTGCTCTTATTCTAAAGGTGACACTGTCGGCAGATGCTATCCCAGTCTTTTTAGACTATTGTGATGATAACAAGATAGAGTAGAAAGGCATGGAGAAGAAGGCTTCTAGTATGGATGCCTCATGTGTTAATTGTAAGTTTTTGAATAATGCATGATGCAGATGTAATTTTCATCACCCTCTCCTTTGATACTAAGATTCTTATAGTATTGTTTACAAAAGGTTGGTAGTGGAGTGGTTGGACTGTGCCTTCATCCTTCTTGTGGGATTGTAATATGGTATCGAATATAGTTATGGTTTCCATAAGTTGGTCTGATATCTTCATCAGATCTTTGTGATACTAAAGGGAATATTCCTGGTGTTATGTGGTTTCCCCAATTCTCATAGTTCTTGGATCCTAAACTAGGGTTTTTAAAACATAAAAAAATAATTTTTAATGTACATTCATTATAATTTAGGTTGATAAATGTGTTGTTTATAAAATATTTAATGGCAAGGAAGAAATAGTGTCTATCAATTGGGAAGGGCACAACACGAAAAAGAGGCATCGTGCAGTAGCAAAAATCAGAGCAGAGTCAGGTAAAAACCCTTTTAAAATAGGTACGACATTCCCATTTGAGTTGCATTCGCTTAAATGTTTCTAAAACCTTTTCAACAAATTCATTATGTGCCTACATTGCATTATATGAGATGACATTTATTTGAGGCATTCGGTTAAGCCATTTATATGCCCTATCTATGCTTCCACATCTTGCATACGAGTCTACCATAGCACTTGGAACTACAACATTTTCAACTACAGTATTTGACAAAATCCCCTTCCATTATGTCTTGATGGATGTCCATACCTCGTTCCAAAGCTCCCATTTTCATGCATGTTGAGAGGACGCAGGCAACGGTTGTGGAGTCTAGTTTTACACTTGCCCACTGCATTGAGTCTATTATGAAAATAATTAGTCAATCTCTATTATTTTGTCATATTATGAGATTAACGTGACAGAGAAAAGGGTTATGGTCTTTTGAAAATTTGAACACGTTTGGTATCTAAAGATTTTCATTTTAGTATTGAGAATTTATGAGGGATTGAGAATCCTACTTCTTATTACGCTATCTTAAGTGGAGATAATAAGATTTAACTGCACTTATTAATTGCAGGCTCTCTTATACCTTGACAGCTTCATCTCGTACAATGGGAAGTGCCTGCAAAAGATGCGTGGTAAGTTTCCTATGGTGGTCTTCTTCCCGAGGTGCTCTCCAAATCCTATCATTGGTGCCATTTGACCCCCTGATGTCACTGCTATCCTTTGCCATCTTGTCTTGACTTTTACTACTTACGAGTTGTTTGTAGTGACAAAGGAAGATAACTATTATTTTCTAGTTGCCTTCTTCCTTTTTTTGTGTTTCCTTCTGTCGAGTCTCTTTCCCTCTAGACACTCTGCTCGGGTTTCTCTCTCTTCTCAGCAATAGGCTCCCATGGCCGACACACATCTCAATCGAAGATTTTTTTCCCAGCCCTTGATTGGGAACCGGAGATTAGGGGCAGGATTGAATCTGTAGACCTGATGATGCTTCTCGACTAGGACTGTACTCTCATACAATTTGTAGTCAGGAACATCGTTGGGCATGCTTGGATAAGAGGTTATGAGGGCAGTGTTTTAAACTATACAAATGTGGTCTCCCAACTTCTATCCAATATTTTGGAACTAGTAATGGATGGCGAGTTTGTGCATGCTCTAGCTTCAGGGCTGTTCTACAAAATCATTTACACTATCGACAGGTGGGAAATGGCGGTATCTCTTTACAGTATAGTCCAGGGAGACACTCTAATTGGGGGACTCTTTAATCTTGCCTTTCTGTGTATGTCTACTTTGTAGCAAGCTATTTACTGGGCCTTGCAACTCACTTTAAAGTCCCTGTGCAATGATGAAATTGACGGTGTGTTGCAGTTTCATTGTTTTCTGATCACTAAGAAAAAAGATGACAGGATTAAGGATGTTTCTTTGGCCATCTAATTTTTAAGGATCCACACCTCCGATCTAGCACCATGAATGCCTCGATATGCCTTAGAGGAACCTGATGAAGGTGTCCAGCCAGTTGCGATGGTCGAACTAGACGAGCATAATCTTCTTGTAGCTCTGGCAGTGGTGTGAGGGTGTGGTGTCAAGTCGTGTGTTTTTTGGTGGTCTGGTGTTGGAGGTTGATGGCTCTTGTGATGATGGTGGTGAGGGATGTTCTGGCAGTTTTGTCCTAAGGAGGGTTTTGTTTATTACTAGTTTCTTTTTACGGCTGGTTTTCATTTCTCTAGTGCTCTCTCAGTGGTGTTTTCCTATATTATCATTGTAGATGGTCATGGTGCGGGCCCTATGTTTCGTTCTACTTCTCCTTGTTCGGTGGTGGCAGTTAGTGTGTCTCTCTAGTTTAAGTTTCCTCCGTCTAATGTTTAAATTTTGTTTTATCAGGTCTTCTTTGGGCCTTCTTTGCTATTTTATTTGCCTTCCTAGACTTGGCTAAGGCCACATTTTCTGTAATATTTTTAATCTCGTTAATCTATGGGTGTTTACACACCTTTTTCTGTTTTAAAGAAAAAAAATTTATGAGGGATAAAAGTATTGTTATTGCTTTAAGGTGAATGTATTAAATTTCAGATTCATTCAAATGTTGCTTATTATAAATATTGATTTTATTTTGTAGGTATTGTGATGCTGAATGCTCCCTAACTGAGTGTATGGGTGACACTAAATATGGTTGGTTTGCAACACATAGGTCATTGGAGGTCTGTCAAACCCACTTTCTCTTTTGGCTGTGATATTTTTGTGGTCTTGATATTCTTGCTTGGTGTTTTTCATGTATGATTCAGTCTAGCTCTTGGGGCCAGTACTTTGTATTGGTTGATGGGGTTTTTGAATCATAACCTTCGAGATGGGTTTTGGAGATCCCATATTAAGTGTTGAAACTTAGCCATAAGATTGTTTTCCTAAATTTTGATTTCAAAGGTTGTGAAATTTGGATTTATAGTTGATAGTTGTATTTGCTTGAAAGTTTTCTAAATCCTTTTCAATTAATCCATTTTGAGCTTAACATGTGATCACTCCAGTCTATGAAACCATATTTCTTTTAGGCATTTTGTCAAACAGTTCACATGCCTTGACTATGACTCCACGTTTTGCATATAGATCTACTAGGGCACTTACAACTACAACATCATACAAAAATTCCCCTTCCATTTTGTTTTGATGGATGTTCATACACTGCGAAAGCTCCCATTTTGGCACAGGAAGGGAGGATGCTGGCAAAGGTTGAGGAGTCTGGTTTTACACTTGCCAGATGCATTTCGCTTAAGGGTTTCCAAGTGTTTTTTTTAACAAACTCATATTGAATATATCCTGCAATTGTGGTATGTTAGAGACCATATTTCTTTTAAGCGTTATGTGAAAACCACATGCCTTGTCTAGGGTCCCACGTGTTGCCATGCCCGTTTACCAGAGAGCACTTGCAACTGCCATGTCTGACAAAAATTTCCCTTCCTTTATGCTTTGATGAATGTCTCTTCACTATTACTGGGGATCTAATACAGTGCACATTGTTATAATGCAAGCCTATTTTTTTAGATTATTTTGTTTAGCATCACCAATAACCTCTGCAAGAAAATTGTCTGTCTAAAATGATAGAAAAGATTCATATCTCTAACAATGATCAACAATCTTGGAGATAAGTTTTGTTGTAGTGTTGCAATCAACATGTACTTGAAGGTTCTTAACAATCTATAATAGCTTATTTTACTTAATAAAACATAATATCTGCTAAGAATACAATTGTAAAACAATTATGTTACAACTTCCTATAAACAGGTTTCTAGGTACATTTGTGTTATTATGAGTCACGGCATCCACTCAATTTTACAACTGCAGTATAGTCGTAATGTTAGTTTTCCCTTAGATGTTTCCATTACAAGCACTGGCATAGAAAGAAGCATCAAAAGGCAAAAGTGATCAAGGTATTCACACCTGACGTAGCATTGACAAATCAGCAGCCAACAAAAAAAATGGGTGATTTTTGTACAATCTAAATCTTAAGAATACCACAATATTTTCAAAAGTGGGCATGAGTTGTATCACTCACAGGTGGCTAAATTTGAAACAATCCAATATCATAATGGAAACAAATAGAAAAGAAAATGAGTGCTTTCTCCCTTAAAACATCTACAAAGTCAAATAAAAGTAACACTATTCTTGAAATTTTGCCTCATCAAGCAATTCTTTTATTTTTCTGTTCTCAACAACCTACAGTTAGTTGATTTTTATATCATCTTTTAGAGTAGCATCTCGCCATTTAGGACATGGTTTGTACCTTGTGGTTTCTAACTCTCTCTAGTTCAAGAGTGATTTTTGCACTATTCTCTTAGTCGTATCCGATATAAAGATATTACTAAGTTGATTTTAAAGAATTCAAACTTCTGGTATTATAGTTTAAGTGGGATTTATATTAGTGTGATGGCTATTATCTGTTCCCTCATTTTTTTTTGTGTTGTCTTCTTTGCTTCAATTCTACAAAATACTGATACAATTGTTAAGTGTACGCATGGTACTTAAGGTTATGGTGCTCTTTATAAATGATCGTGGGAAGTATTACTTATTATATTGTAATCCTACTTTAAAGATGACCATAGTATTTTGGGTCTTTAGATATCACTAGGTTTTTAGAACTTGTCACATTTGTAATGGAAAAATGTTTGAATAACCTAGGTTGCGATATGTTACTAGAAGACATTATAAATCTTATGGTAATTCTTTGAAAATCATGGTGGGCACATCATGTCAAACATGATATGGCGTAGTGTTTACTTAGATTATAGAGCTTGTTATAATCTTATCCTTTGAATAATGAATATGTTTTACTTAGAAAGTGTAGTATTCAATTAGAATGATTCTTCTTGTTCATTGTATGTCTTTCTATTATTTGAAATAATCAAACTCATTAAATTCTATGCTTATAGAGGTACTTGGGTATTGCTCAAATGACATATATAACCATGTGTCTTTTACTTCTTGAATACCTTCATTTGTTCTTGGGAATTGAGTCTAATTAATTTAAGCATTGAGATCTCTTTTTGGAGACCTGAGTTCAAAATTGTGACAGTCATCTAATATGAAAATTTTAGTTATGACTCTCATTCTTCCATAGTTGGCTCCTAATGTGGATAAGGTTTCTAAAACAACATGGGTTCTAGATTGTAACTCTTAAACTTCCATATGATATACATAGGTTAATAAGGGATTATAACTTGGGGTTTTAGACAAAGTATGTAAAACACCTTAGTTGAGAGTCTCACGTTGAAACAATAATACTTTGGTCAGTTATTATTGATGGTCTCTTGAGGAGTATTGTAATACTAGAATTATTATTTAAATAGTGGATATGAAGGTAGATCAAAACCATTCTTGATTCTTAAATACCTCCTTGGTGAATTTGTCAAGAAGGGAGGTTTTGTCGTTAATGTCAAATAGGCTTGAGATTACTAGTCTTAATTTAATCATATTAGTAAATTAATTTGAACTCCCTTCATACGTAACTTGTAATTGGTTGGGTTTTGTAACTTAAGTTGTTGAAATGATTTTACTTAACTTTCTTTTCCATTGTATTAGATCTTATTTAGAATCAATGTCAGCATTTGACATAAAATGGGTAAGTACCCTTGAAATTAAGACTTTTTAATGGATAAGTAGAGACTTTATATTATGAAATTCTTAGGTAATTACCTGTGTGGATTTGATGTCATCAAAGTGATAGGGTGACATTCTCTATTGAGACAATCTAGAAGGTTATATAAGAGCTAGAAGATATTATTTTCATTAATATTATGTGGATGGGCTTTGTGTTTTGCGATGTATTTTCCTTCCTATTAAATCATCATGATATTATTATGTGATAAGGACAATAGTTGTTACTTTGAAAAACGTTGCTCCATATTGCTTGAGGCATTGATTGTCATTGCTTGAGGGTGTAGATTTATAAATATATTGTAAAACTATAATATAATCCCAACTACATTGAGAGGATGTAATAAGACCTTTTGTCCATTATATCACTAGTTTTAGGAAATTGTGTTTGCAATGAGAATTAGCATCCTTGGTGTAATGTAATAAAGTTTTCATGTACTTTTTACTTGAATAGATCATTGTGTTAGAACTAATACAACTTATGTTTTATGCTTGAGCAAATATACGTTTATAACCTAGAGTCTAATTAGGTGATAGTAGTAACCTTCGAGAGCTTTACCTCCCCAAGTTGACTAAATGGAACTAGAGATGTAGCTATGCTATAATCATTGCATTTTAAGAATAATTAATCATCTTCCCTTTAGTAATTGATATATTTCTTAACACTTTAGGTTGAAGCTCATAGAATTTAGAAGCCATAGGTCATTCACTTATGTGCTTAGATTTACAATGCGACTTTCAGGTATTGAATTACTGGTTGATCTTGCAAGTATTATTTAACAATTTTGATGTAAAAATAGTACACGAATTTGGAGATAGACTTGCCTTAGGTAAACTTGATGCCTCAAGGAAACACCCGATAGGGATTCCTGACACTAGGGTTGCACGAAAATCACCCCTTTTAGGTGGTCATGATAGTGGATTTATTTTCATCCCTGTTTCAACTGAGTGGATGGTAGTTGACGAAGAATGGTCTGGGGTAGGGAATCACCCTAGAAAGGGTTGCCTACCTACTCACAGTTGCATCAAACATAATGTAAGACAGAACTACATATTCGCATACCCTAGAGTTAGTCGCATCTGGAGGGGGCCTTGATTCGATGCATACAGGGTATATAGGTAATCTAGAGGGCGAATGATGCCCCTAGTACTCAGGTCCCCCAGATATAGGGTGTTCTTCTAAAATTAACATCGTGTTTTTAACTTTCTGTGTAATGATTTTTTAGTCATGTTAACAAGAGATTGTCTGGTTAGTTTTGTGCAGATGGTAAGGATACCAGTCACTGGAAAAAAATAAGTTGTTGGAAATGAATGTAGAATGTAGTGAAGAACCTATAGTATGTGTTTCTCAATTTCCCTTATATGTTACCTTGTTGAATGTAATATCTCATTTCACTGGATCAAAATTTTTGATTCCTTTGTATTTTTGAATCTAGAGTTTTGTTAATAAGGAGTCGGGTCCTTGCACATTTAATATGTTTATCTTGGTGTTGTTCCTTACTATGTTATTATTTGTATTCAATCATCTTTTTATTAACATTAGAGTAAAAGTAAGGTTGATGATTCAACATAGACAACATGCCATTTAGACTCAAGCCTTACCAATAAAAGTAATGTCTTGATTATGTGATAATTAGAAATAAATTACGTCCACCTGTAAGAATTGGAGTGAAGTTAAGGTGATAAATAAAAGTAAGGTTGCTAGTTAATCAACCAATACACTTCATGAAAAAATAGAATTAAGCTTTAAGTAGGGTTATTTTTAGTGAAAGAGTAAGAACAAGGTCTTCATATAGGTTGCTAATATATTTATTTATGTATTATGTTTCTTATCAGTAGATGTAATTATTTTATGTTTTGAGATGTTTACCAACATTTGTTGTAACTATTTTCTCCTTTCGTAGTCTGCTGGACTACTACTTTTATTTGTAATTTTTTTTTAGAATTAAAAAAAAAAGAACAAGGTTATTACTCTTTGAACATTGATTAATTCACAACATATATTTGGACCTGAATAATAACTAAAAGAACCGATTCGCTCCAATTAAATCATAACATACATTAGGACAAGAAAAAATAGTTTACGTCATGCCAAGAAAAATAACTTATTCAATTTATGTCACAACATATATTGGGACATAGATAGCAATAAAAGGAAAACACTCACTCCCATTAAGTCACAACATACATTCTGGCCTAAAAATTACACTATTCACTAAGTCACACCATTCATCCATTCATATATAAAATTAAATGGAAGTCATTGAATCTAATGAAATTAGCATCCTAAAAACAACTCTAAATTTAAGTCATTAATTTTATATATATATATACACACCTAAATTATAGAAATCTATTTTTAGATCATAATCCAACTTTATTTTTTAATTTAAAAGAAAATTACTCAATAAATTTAAAAATTAAAAGCTCATTTGCCTAGTAAAATCTGCCTTGACAAACCTTGACACTATAAAAGTATTAATTAATATAAAAAGTAAAATTGCTTAGTTGCTTATTTCATAGCGAGACTTGACTAGATCATATATATTGAACTTGTTAGGAATTGAATAAAGGAGGGTCTATTTACAAAAATATTTCTAATATTGAATGCTGTGCGGCTGGACGCGTGGATGGCAGGGTAAAGTGTTGTTATTTCCCCCGTGTTTTCTTCCATTGGAAGTGTAACACACAAACGTGTCAAGCCCATGCTTATCTTAACCCCTGGGTTGAAAAACCCTAATCATTATAAATCGTCCGCGTTTGTAGGTCTATGTTTATTAAAATATTTGTTCTCACCTGTTCATCTGAAGTATTTATAAAGTTAGACATTTCATTGTTTAGTTATTTTGAAAAGTGTTTTGACGTTGTCTGTAGCTGTGATTTGTTTGTACTAAAGCCGATCGAGTCTGATGGCATCTAAGGAAATTAATATGATCGACCAGCAGCCATATAATCAACCGGAATCTGATATATCGGAGAGTATACCGAATCCCGACTGGCTGAATAGCGATTGGTATACAGTGAGACGAATCCGAAAAGGGGGTTCGTCTGCTGGACAAGCGGATAAGGTGTTCGATAAAATTTTTCTTTTTCGATTTTCTGAATCAGAAATTAGAAAATCCTCAGTATTATGATGGTACAACATCTGATGAGACAGTTCTGAATGTGAATTTAATTGTTTTTCTTCTGTGAAAATTTTCAGTATTACATTGAGAGGGCTACTGGCGTGAAATGTCAATCCAGGCAAGAATTAGAGAGGTACCAACAGACCGGATCGAAGAAGAAACGACCAAAGGGTAATCTCTGTAAAGTAAAATTTGAGAAACCATTTTGTGTAGTTTTACTTGCATGTATTTTCTGATAGTATAGCTTTTGTTTCATTGCAGGAATATCCAATCCAAGGGCAAAGCCTGGCATGAGAGGGCAACTGCCCTCTACTGCTTTGGTACCTTTGGATCAAGACCAGCAGCCTTCTCACATGAAAAGGCCAAATGGTAATCTCTGTAAAATTTAAGAGACCATTTTGTATAGTTTTACTTTCATACATTTTTTGATGGTATAGTTTTTGTTTTATTGCAGGAATAACTAATCAAAAGATAAAACGTCGAATGAGAGGGCAACTGTCCAATCCAATGCACCAACAACCTCACGAGAGGGAAACTGTCCAATCCAGGTCACCAGCAACCTCACCATGACTAGTCAAGATTAAGGGGAATAAAAAACTCTCTGGGTACCTTGTGTTCCTCCTAATTTTTAAGGAGCTATGTTTTGTTTTTTTCAGCTGTACTTGTACTTATTACATCTCTTTAACATTAAATGTGAGATATAGTTTCTTATATCTGGGAGTTCACATCTAACTAACTTTATTATTTGATTTTGTTTAATATTTTAATTTATTATATAAACTTCATTGTATGCAATTTTTTTTAAGTGCATGGCAGATTCAGACATCTATTTTATGGAGTTTAAGTAAATAAATAGTTGATGGGAATTTAAAAGGCTACATAAAGTTTGGGAATTTATAATTCCAACAAGGCTAAATTTTTTCCACAGAATAAAATTACAATCATAAGAGATTAACTTTCCTATTCTTTTTTTTCTCACTGTGTTCAAGTAAAATGTAAAATTGAAATTGTTGCAAACTTATAATTATTATATATTTTCTTGTGTGAACTATAAACCACTAATTTGAGTGCTTTCTAAAATTTCTAATGCATTATTTACAAAACAATTGAGAACCATCAAAATGAACAAAGCTTAGAAAATGGGATTTGCTTTTTTAATTTACTGTCTGAATAAAAGAAAGTATCTTAAATTTATTGTAGATGTTTTCATATAATTCAACTTCATACCTCAAGAGTTATTGATATAAATGAACTAAAAATTTCTAACAATAATATTATACTTTCGTAAATATTTTTTTATTTAATAATTAAAAAAAATATCATTTATCTCGTCTTATTCTTCTATGTTGTGAACAGTTAGTATAAAAATGAAATAATTCAGTGTGTATATGGATGCCAATAAGACTTTTATAAAAAAGAAAGACAAACACAAATGAATGTATATTTACAGTTGGGACCATGACAAAAAGAATAAAACTTTTATAAAAAAGAAAGACAAACACAAATGAATGTACATTTACAGTTGGGACGGTGACAAAGAGCCTTTCACACATTATTTTTTATGTATTTACTGAGTGTTGATTTTGTTGCCGAAAGTCTCCATTGTATTCATAACTATATTTATAACTATATTTAAATTTGTATTATTTCATGGATTCAATGGCGTGTGATGTGTAGACAAATCTGTGCAGCAAGATTACTGGGTCCATTCATTGTCTTTTAAAATTTATTGGAGGTTGTTTATCTTATGAATTGTTCCTGTAAACTGTTGTAGAATTCCTCCATGAAGCTGTTATAGATTTTGTTGACTGTGTGCAAGGTTTTGTTTCTTGTAATTTCTAGCTATTTGGAAGGCCGAGCTAGAGCTAAATCTGAACACTTATCTGTGCTCTTATTTGTGCTAAACCTAGTAATCTCATGCTATTTGCAATTATTGCTACTAAATTTTTCTACTCGAATGCATTTGCACCATTTATTGAATTGATCTTGGAGATAGATGAAGCTGATTGCACTCCAGTCATTTACCTGTGTAGAATCAATTGTTCTCGATTTAAAGTATCAGTATGACAATTACCATCAAAATGCACCAATCTTTAAAAAGTTAAGAATTAGTCAACCATTTGATGATCTTGTAATTCAGGTTAAGCGTTTTGCCAACAATGGGCTTTTGGAGGGTTTTGTTGATAAAGTACAGAAAATGGATGTATATCCTCAAGCCCTAGACATGGAACCCTTTTTCAGCAATCTTGTAAAGTGAGTTTTGCTTAGTTGAATTTGGTAAGCATTTGGCTTTGGCAATATTTGCCTGTGATTTGTTTGAAAGATATATAAAGGTGCTGAAGTATTGGCTGCCATATACCAGACCAGTTTCTTTGTTCGAAATTGAAGAAAATTTGCACGGCGCCAACATGATTCATCGAGGAATGGAGAGGCTTCTCACGTATAACAAGGAGCAGAACCAGTGCTATCACACATATTTATTAACATTCACAGTAGAAGAAGAATAACTTGGAAATTATGAATGTTACGGAATATATAAAATCTTATTATATAACAACTTTAAAGTTCAAAATGGACATCTGAGAACCTTGTTGTAAGAAGAATTGATATTTCTCTGTTAATTTTGTCTATATTGTTCAAATTTTGTGCTTTTCTTTTGGCTTTGACCTCATGAACCCAGCTTGGGAGAAAACCAAGCCAGCCTTGCCAAGCCCACCTATATCACAAGCAAAGAGAAAGAGGATGTATCACCAAGACTTCTTGGTACGACACCCATCTACAGAATTTTGATGACATCTGGTGAAGGGACACTTGTATGATACATATAGACAAGCAGATCTTCTTTTCAATATGATTTTCCTATGGTTCTGTAGCTTTACACTGAATTCTGTAAGCATTTTTAATTCCATGGCCCTTTCACAGTAATTGACAATTTGACAATAATGTTGATTCTGCAGAATTAAACTGAATTATGTAAGCATTTATAATTCCATGGCGCTTTCACAGTAATTCACAATGATGTTGATTCCTCTGGCCTAATCATCACTACAAATGTGTGATACTGCCAATTCCATTCTTGGTGTGTTTGAAGAAGGTTGATAAAGACAACTATGAAGTGAAGACCATGGATGATGAATTTATGATGAATTTTGTGTTTGCTGGCAGCGCAAACTTGTGAAAGGAAAATATTTTCTCTATTGCGTTGAATGTAGGTGAAAGAGGCAATTCATACGGTGGGATTAAAACTGACTGAAATTTCTTAATGATACATAAGGGAAAATGTTTTATGAGGTTAAGAGCAAACATTGAAAAGTTTTCACTTATTACCTAGACTAATACAATTTTTCTTTTGGATAAAGTTAAAAAGTTTCTAAGAGGAAATTTTAAGGAGAGTAAAATGTGCGGCATTTTTAGGTTTTGATTTGAACACGCAGCAGTAAGTTTACATTTAAAAACATTAATGCTATTTTCATTTGGAAAACTATGGTTCATAGCTATTTTTGGAACCAGATTTTTGGAAGGGAATAAAATAAAAAAGATTTAAATGAAGGTTGGAGGAATTAATGGTTGGTATGAGGTGGTTATGAGTTCAAAACTTGGGAGGTATAAATTTTAAATATTATTTTGTCATTGGAGATATAAGGTTTTATTCATACACAAACTTGCAAGTATTTAATTTTTTTTCTCTTTGAGATATCTTGGAGGGATAAGGGTATATTTTTGCTTTTGGAGTAATAAGGTGGAAAACATTGGAGTTATAAGGATATATTTGTGTTTACACTATATTGTAAAAGGTGCACTTTTGGTAGAATCCGACACCTTATTTTGTCATGGCTACATCAATTGCTCTCGGAGCCATTTATACTACACCCGATGAGGCCTCGAAAGACTCATCCAAAGCATTAGCTGGTTAAGGTGTAGTAGGGTCATATTGGAGGTAGGCAGCATCGGGGGATGCAGGACTTTCCATCATCTCAAGTTACCTTCTTGCTTTGAGATGATGCTTTGCATGAGAAGCATTTTTGTTTTTGGTTGTTTTGTTTTTCTTTGTTGTTGCTGACAGAGCTGACAAATTTGAAGAATGTATGTTTTGTGAAGATTTTGTTTTGGAGACAGGTTTGAGGTTTGGTGTTGAGCTCAATATGGATTGTTGTTCAACGAGCTTCAAAGAGTATATGATTTTGAATTATACCCTTTCGCGGTCACTAGACAACATGGTAGAGATCTGTCATATCTCTTAGGGTCCATTGTCGAATAATTCAAGACTCTGTGATTTGAGAGCTTGGGACTAAAGAGCTCAAGAACATAGCTCGAAGCTACGCCCTTCCTAGGGTAGATGAGACAGCATGATGGAGCCTCGCTTGGTTCAGGATTTGTTCTTTGGGAGAAGATCTTCTATAAAATATGTATTCATATTATGTAATCAGCTTTGTTGAGTATTTTAGCATTAAGGGGGGGTACCTGGTACTTTTGCAGGAACAATGTAATATGGGGGGAAATGTTGGTATAATAGTATATAGTATTACATTGTTAGTTTATGCATATTAAATAAATATTAGTTTATAAGTTTGATTTTGGGAAGTTACGAGAAGTTATATACAGGAATAACTAAGGCTTTAAAAAGCCAATGTACTGCATTCTAAAATCATCTTGAAGACAATACTATATTATTTTATTATGGTTTAATTTTGTGTATGTTTGCTCACCATTTCTCAATATGATTAACCTTACCTTCCAAAACAACCTCCCATACAAGCAAGAAATCTAGACAACTTGCCTCAGGATGTGGATTAGTGAGATGAATCCTACATGAATCAAAGAAAGAAAGGTCTGATATGTGCTTTGAATACCCATGGAGCACCATGTATTCACTCAATTTGGACACTAGATCAATCATGTTATCAAATGAGGAGTATGAAAAACTCTCTAGGTTATCATTTTGCATGGTTGTTTGACCTCTACCCTCAAAGAATAAACTATTGTACTCATTCTCCACCTGCATATCAGCAATAACAAAGTGAGAATCATCATATTTAGAGGCATTATCAAGATTAGAAAAATCAAAGCATGATATACTCAAATCTGCCCTACTAAAATTAGTCACATGTAATGAAGAAACATCATCTAAATCACACAATAACTTCCCTATTTCAGCTTGTTATTCATGATGGAATGATGTATTTGTCATGTACAACAGTAACAAGACCTTTTGGATCTTCTTCCACTTGCGTAACTTGACCTATGTTGTTGTTTTCACCTTGTAACGATGTTATACCTTAATCTTTTTCATTTGGGTCAACTTGTATCTCATGAAAAGCACTTGTATAGGTCTGATATGACTTATTATCTTGATGTATCATGTTGGTACAGTCATAAATTTGACCATTTACCTCCAAAAAATCAGATTCTACTTCAAGTATATCAATTGAAACAAATTTTTGTTTCGCTATCCATGAATTTCCTTCACTATGTAGGCTGATATATCCTTGTTTTGGCATTAAATTGGACTGATCTAGCTACTATCCACACTCAATTTCACTGTCAAAATAGTTAGCAAACTAAAAACAATCATTTTCATCCAATTTATCATCAAAATCAGTCACTAAATTAGTCATTTGGCAAGCAACTTCTTGCTGATTTGCACTTTCTATTTGACAAAAAAACTCACCAAAGTTGCTATCCAACCTATTGATGTGTTTTTTATGCAAATGCAAACTCAGAATAAAATACTAAGGTATTCTATCCTCTCTTGAACAAAGTCTCTCAAAGGCTAAACAATGTGATCTGATGAGACAACTCCAAGGTTTATGATACATCAAGTCTTGACTTGCAATGGATAGACTTAGTAGTTGATGTGATTTGCTGAAAACTTACAAAGGGACTTATGCTGAATTTACTCCTTATTCCAATCAAATATGTTATTCTCCTTTTTGTGAAGTGGAACTTACTCTAACCGACTATGAAAAGAAAATGCAAAAGGACAAGGGTTTAGAAGGCTAATCTAAGGACAATGAGAATCAACAACTACACAAAGTTGGTGCAATCTTCTAAGGAAACTCAAGGATTTTCATGTTGTAAACTTTCATCAAACACCCACTTCTGGCACAGCTTGAACGAGCATCCACAACTAAACTAAAACAAATGTGGTTCAAGCTAACTTTGTTAAATGACTTATCAGTGACAAATCATAAAAAGTATGAACCATCAAGGAATTCATCAAATATCTCCACATAAAAACATTACATCAATGCACTTCTAATCTATTTCTAAGCTACTTGGAAACATCTATCCTTTGGGTGGTGAATTAATTTCTTGAATACATTTTCTCCACAAGTCATCTAATCTCAATTGCACTTTGGATTCTTCTTCCAATCTTAATTCTTCCTTCACTTGATTAACAACTTCCTGACAAGATGAACACCAGGAGTTCTGAATGAGTGGTGTTGTGAATCCTGCACTAGTCACCTAGAATCAACATTTCCTCTATAGGCAGGTCTTTCTCAATACTTAGTCTCTTCTTGATCATTTCCTTAAAACTATATGAACAACTCCCTTTCATCGAATAAGGTGTTAGGAACCACCTTTGTAGAAACAATAGGCTCAAGCACCTGTGAAAAAGAATTTTTTTCTTGCAATGCTAATTCCTTCTTTGATAAGAATGTTAGGCAATATAGCTCCTCATGTCCATTGGTATCGTGAATTATGCATCCCTTCCATGATGCAAAGTCATCCAAACTCTTAGAATAGAGTTGTGCATTCAAAGTCCACCAAAGACAAAGAATATCACCTTGAGGGTGATCACATTGCTGCCCACAACCATTAGACTGCTTCACATATGCTGAGAAATCCATCCTTGTTCTTTGGTATTTTTCAAATTTTTACTTTTTTTGGATTTTTTGACGTTTTATATATTTTTTTAATTTTTCCGCATAACAGAGATCTTGAAATCTCGAATTCTGCTTTGAAAGCTCACTTGGTTCCAATTCCACAATTTAGAGTTCGTTCGCATGCTTGTAGTGAAAGAAGCAATGTAATTCTTTGGTCGTGCCTTTTTATCTTGAGTTGAGATGTAAGAAATTCTACGTTTTGGCCTCCTTGCTGAATTCTGTCGAGTGATGTAAGGAGAGGCATGAATGATAGAGAATAAATGATAAAACACTAGAATATATTTTATATGCTTGGAACAAATGGAGCAATTTGTTGTTCTCGCCCTCCTTCTAGCACCAATTCTATTGATGTGTTTCTTATGCACATGCAAACTTAGAATAAAATACCAAAGTATTCTATCCTCTCTTGAACAAAGTCTCTCAAAGGCTAAACAATGTGATCCGATGAGACAACTCCAAGGTTCATGATACGTTAGGTCTTGACTTGCAATGGATAGACTCAGTAGTTGATGTGATTTGTTGAAAATTCACAAAGGGACTTACGCTGAATTGACTCCTTATTCCAATCAAATATGTTATTCTCCTTGTTATGAAGTGGAACTCACTCTAACTGGCTACGAAAAGAAAAGACAAAAGACAAGGGTTAAGAGAGTCGAACCTAAGGACAATGGTATAATAAAACATGCTCTGATCGACAAATTCCTCATAAAACCAAACTCTGCTTCGCCATGAGAACCAACAACTACACGAAGTCCGTGCAATCTTCTTAGGGAACTCAAAGATTTTCATGTTGTAAACTTTCATCCAAACACCCACTGCTAGCATGACTTGAATGAGCAATCACAATAGAACTAAAGCGAATGAAGGTTCAGTCTAACTTTGTAAAGTGGGTTACCTTTTATAATCCAAAAAAAATATGAACCACGAAGAATTCATCAAATATCTTTACATACATTCATTACATCAATGCACTTCTAATCTCTTTCTAAGCTACTTGGAAACATTTCTCCATCATATTCAATAATTTGAAACCATGCTAACATTCCATCACCAAACACAAATCACCATGAGAACCAACAATGAACTTGTATTGATTTTGGAAATCTATAATTACAACAATTTCACAATGTCTCTTCAATGACTTCAAGAAGCCTCCTCTACTCTACTCCTACTCTAACAGCATCTACTCCTACTCTCCTATCTTGATCTCTCTCTCATAATCCTCCCTTTACAAATGAGAGAAATGAACCCTTTTATAGGCCCCAAAATTACATGAATGGTTAGGATTGATTCGAGAATCAATGGCCAAGATTAAGACGACAAGGTAGTTTGTTACAAAAATTACTATTTTTAGAACATTGAATGCAGACTAATGATGTGGCAGACTGTGATTGGATCAATGATATGCACATGCCACCTTAGTATTGAGAAAACTAGTTTGGTTTTGTTTGTGTTCATATTGTTCGAAATGCTTTCCCAAGTTATGTCATCTTTTGGAGTAGTCTTTGAATCTTTGAATTTTCATCTTTGGAACATGGCTACTTCAAACTTGAAAACATGGGAATTTTGATACTTCTTCTTGTTTCCTTTCATGCAATTGTACTTTTAAATGCTATTCATGGATTGGTTGATGAATTTGCTCATTTCTCTTCTCGTCTTCCTGTCTTCTTGCATAGGATGTCTTCATTTTGATTCTTGCAAGAAGTAGCAGATGTCTTTGTTCATGACTCCTTAAAGTGGATTTCATCATGGATGTCCCTCTTTGTCCGGCACATGTAATGGATGACTTCTACAAGTGTAGAAATAGACCTTCTCCCTTCAAGCGATGACTTTGATGTATGACTTTCTCCATATGCTGCAGTAAAATATTTAGAATTGGAATATCTAGAGAGCATCACATTTAAATTTCTCCATTCAACCACATATAAGCTTGCTTCACAAATTGCCATAACACTAAATCCATCATTAAAACAATCCTTACCTTTGTCCTAAGCATTGCAAGTCTACTTCACTTATGAATTTATTTTGGATGAATGTTTCAAATGAGGGTGAGTGCTGATTTTGTATATGTATGCAAGGAAAGTGCTCATTTCAAATGCAAAGGTATGGTGAAACTGAATGAGGTGCTGATTTCGTGTCCACATGCAATGAGTGCACATTCCAAAGTAAGGGTAAAAGAGTGCCTAAGAATAAGTGCAAATTTTGAATAGGTACGATTGAAGTTTATAATGCCTAATGCAAGAGTGTGTAGAATTCATGTCACCTTCCTTGCTAATCTTCAATTACTTATGAAATGCAAATGTGCCCTTCACATATTCCAAGCTTGCTCTCAAATGCTTAGAGCGGATATTATGACGCCTTATGTGTGTTTTTACATTTTATGTTAGACAATATGGAATATGTGCTAGGCTATCGGGACCTACACAAAATGAATAAGCACCTAAACTCGATGGCTTTGAAGGACCCGATGTT
Source organism: Cunninghamia lanceolata (assembly GCA_027924645.1). Lineage (NCBI taxonomy): Eukaryota > Viridiplantae > Streptophyta > Pinopsida > Cupressales > Cupressaceae > Cunninghamia > Cunninghamia lanceolata. The sequence goes on from BSBN01000643.1 coordinate 5,443,238, forward strand.
TGATACTTAATGATATTGAATGCACTATTTTGTAAAATGACCGTATAAAGAACATGAGAAGTCTTATGTATATCTTCAAGGCATCTTAGAATATCAAGGTGAGAAAATAGAAATATTGAGCATCAAATTGGATTGCCTAATTTGCAAAGAGGTTATGCCAATGTTATATGCCCGTGATTTTGCATGCTCTAGTCAGACAGACGCTCTAGGTGGGCAATTTAAACCATCAAGTTGAGAAAATCAGACTGCTAAGGGACTATGAAAGTCTACCTGGGTGGGGATTTAGGAGCTTTCTGCATCATGCAAACTCTCAATTCAGGTGTGAATTTGAACAGATCCAGCACCAAAACAAAACAAACTCAAGCCAAAAAACTCAAAAATCCAAAACTGAAGAGGGGTCCCAATCAGTGATGGGATGATGTGTGATTAGGTCACAACACAACCCATTCTCATCATTAAGAATCAAAATATTATCATTACTAACATCTCTTTCACTGTCCCATGACTAAAAATCAGAATTAATCCACTTTGGAATAGTAGTACCTTCAACCAACTCCTTAGGACAGCCATCTAATGAATAATCCATAGTACATCCAATCTAAACATTTTATGTTCAATATGACAAAGCAATGTAGAAAATTCAATCTTACTCATGAATACATCACCTTGTTGACCTTGATTGATGAAGAATGATGGATTTGTACCACTTGCAAGATCACTTCATTGGATTCATCCAATTGATGCATCCTCATGAAAATATGTATCCACTCATGCTACCTCTCCTCATGAAATATTTCTTTACTCATGAACACATGTAAACCTCTAAACTTGGTGGTCTCTCATTGGAACAACTCATAAAAAATATTGGATGGGTTGGAAAATCATCATTTCTCACACCATTATGATCTTTGTTACATGTCAAACCTTTAGTTCTCTCAACCAAGTAATTAAGAAATCTTGTAATATAATTTTTACCTTGTTTCTTACAATCACTTGCTTCATTTGCAACCTATCATGACTAATACACACTTATTCCACTTGGCAAACCACCCAAATTTGATGAACATAAAGCTGCATGTGACTTAGAACTTGATGGTACATCTGTAGGAACATTAGTAGAGGAAGTATTGCATGGATTTACATTTGAATCATGACCATTTGAACCATAAAAGTGACTTTGTAAGTGGCTGGCCTAATTTTTGTCATGTGCTGATTGAGTCTTTTGAGGAGTATGATTGTCATAGTTGATTGCATGAGGTGTTTGTAGCTGATTAGGGCCATGGTATGAGCTGATATAAGGCTGCATACTTTCACAAAACTCAAACAATTGCATGTTATGACCAATATTCTCATCATTCAAATGATTTGTAATGTCATATGCTTTTTTGGCTAAGTCAAGAGTCTTCTCAAATAGGTTGTTTAAAGTTAGTACTCTATTGGACTAGCCAACAATCAATTTTTTTAATATCAAATCAAGACCCCACAAATAATGCTCTTTCAAAACCTCAAGATTGAAAATCAGATCTCCACCATTAACAGTTCTATACATCATGATAAATCTATGGTTAAATTGCAAAACACTCTCACAATGTTATGTAAATCAAACTGAAAGAAAAAGATGCTTTCAAGATCAACCCATGACCATATGGTATGAGGTGGAAGATTTGCATATCATTATAGAGTTTCACCTTTAAATGTGTGGAAAAATAGAAGACACTTAATATTTGCATGAGTATGAACCTCATTTCAGACGCCAAGTATGCACAAAGAGCTAGCCTTTTGAGCCAATTTGTTGATGGGTGTTTTTGTACACAACAACTTAGATAAAATACCAAGTATATTATCTCTCTTGAAAGGAATCAAATCCCAAAGAAATGGAAAATGACTACCCCAAGGTCTATATAGTCAAGTCTTGGCCTTCACAAGATAACTCAGTTCTTCTAATATATTCTTCTATTCCAACAATGGGCCTTACATGAATATGGATGAACTTCAACAAACAAGGTTAAATTACACATAAATAAATTAGTTTTTCAGATTTAGCATTGCATAAACAAACTGATCCAAACATATATTGCCATTAAGTGTATCTTTTCATCCCATGACCAATAATATAATAACTTTGATTCATGAAATATGAACCTTACAATAGCAATATACAAGTTTGAAAACCATATTGTAACTCCAAACTAGCTAGATCTAATAAAAAAAGTTCAAAAACAAGACAAGATAGAGAAAGATACTAAGAAAGATAACTAGATCTTAAACACATTCAACCATTTCAACCTCAACAATTGATAGATAAGTTTGCAAACACATTTAACCATTGTTGATTTGACCATGAAAAGCCAACAATCAAGTTTCATGGAGCTACAATCTTCAAAGGTGAAATTAGGCATTCAGGCTAACCACACAAGTTAATTTATAATAAACAAATTACTAGTGGTATAGACACTTTGCAAACTCATCAAATGTCCGTGAATCCTCAGCTGAAAATGAAATAAATACTTCAACTTGGTCTATAGAAATCATGAAACAAACTTTATAGAATGACAAGTTTAATGGATATCAATAATTTATATTGATTGTCTTGACTAGAAACCATAAATAAGACATGTATTAAGCTCAAAATATTGACAAACAACACCAATTTATAAACTTGTGTAGATAAAACCATGAGAATAACATGAAAAATCAAAAAATACTATGTATTTTCCTTTAAATCCCAATAATACAATTGCTTTCAAGTATGTTTTCAATGTTTTTTTATTAAAACACCAACAAGAACCAATTATTTCTTCAACAATTCTCACTTCTTCTCCCTTCTTACAATGAGTTTCAACTTATATATTCAAATCATCTTTTCATACCAAGTTTTTACCCTAAAACCCAATGGCTATGATCAATTTGATCCAATTTCTCACATTTGATGCTCCAACAAAAAAGTTAAATTTGGTGGAAAAGAATATTCTATTCCATCCCATGTATCTTCCTCAAGAAGCTTCCCTCAGTATCAAAAAGTAATATTTTATTTACTTTTGTTAATAAGTTTTCCAAATATGAGAAAAAGTAACTTTTTGAAGCGAAAATATTAAATATTTGAAACTACAACTCCAACAAGTTGTTGTAGTACAACAAATATTAATAAAAAATACATAATCAGCTATAGAAAGTCATTTTCTCAACCATTGGTGGTTGTAGCTATCTATGTTCGATCTAAAAACATAAATATGCAGCTATAGGCGACTGATTTTGGCATCAAAAGTTCATTTTCATTCTTCATACTTCATGATTTCTCCATTTTTCCAATTTAGATATCCATCTTGGACCTTTAAAAATAAGATGGGAACTTGTGGAAGGTTGTATCAGTCATCTCCTTGGTTGAAAATTAGTTATAAGGTGGCACAATGCATCCTCCAAAAGTTGCATGACAATGTTCCCATCCACGACAACAACTACTTTTCTTTTGATACTAAAAGATGCAACAGGAATTATAACACTTGGCAACATCCATGATACCTAGAAAATAACATATGGCAGCATTTGGAAACCTCATACTAAGACATCTGGCACTTTCTGCTGGTCTTCAAAATAGGATAGATGTCAGTATCCATGACATGTTTAGCCTCCTCCTAATATAAAAGGGACATACAGAATACCACCACTTGTCGCAACCTGCCACATTTGTCCCTCTTCGCATCACTTAGAAACTGCAGAATTTACCTTGTGGGACCCACCATATATTTCATTATCTTTCAAAATTAACCAAAATAAGTGACATGTGGTGCCATCAACCTAAAGCAACAAAACTAACATGGCGCCCTTCACATGTCACTTAAGCCTTTTAAAAGAGCCTCTCGAAGCCCCATGGAGATGACGCTTGTCGTCTCTCGCATGCAACTAAAACTTACAAAATATATATGTGACAAACTCCAGCAATGTGAAAGATTCTTTCATACCATCTCCCATGAGCAACACTTGGTAGCCTCCACTACATCTAAAAACTATGCCGTAACATCCCAGGCCCACCACATGTGTCTTGGTGCATTAAAAGCTTATCAAAAGGAATACACATGGCACTATCCACTACTACAACAAAAGGACACTTGGTGACTTCCAAATGCAAGATGTATCAAAAGTAACTTTTTCACCAAGGCCCGCAGCACCGAGACACCGTGGGATGAGATATGCCACCTAACTTTTCATCTTTTGTTAGCACCACAATGAAGTCCCCATCCATCATGATCCTTCCTTTCCCAATTTTGCTAAGTCATTGGCTGAGATTGGTCTAGAGTTTAGTCTTTTGAAAGGTTCTGCATAAACCATAGATAGAGAAGATCCAAAGATCCTTATCATCAAAGGTTTCAAAATCTACCCATAATCCAATTTTTGATGTTGGCTACTACATCTATTTGACACATTTGTTTCCTCCAAAGAATGACCAATCCTCTTGAAGCTCCATTCACAGAGATGAGTGTTGAGTCCCATTTCCACTACTTCTTAAAGATCTTTTGACCTTGTTCCTCTGAAAACATAGTTTCTTGTAGGATTACTATATCAATCTCTTCCCCATTTAGACAGTTCTTGATGAGAAGTTGCTTATTAGGGGCATTTAAGCCCCTAAAATTCCTTGCAAGAATCCTCACTAGTCTTGAAGAGAGTGGTTGATTGTCCTCATGCTTGATTTTAGGGCCCTATCTATGGTGGTTTGTATCCCAGCTGCAATCTCCACTTGGAAACTGGTAAAGAGGAGATAAAAAGAGGCAATTATGGGGCTCATCACCACCTCCAAATTTAAGGGTTTGGTTGTCATCCTGAGTAGACAAGGAACTAAACAAATCAAACACTAGGGCCTAGAATTAAGCATGAGTGTAGTTCCCCTGAAGTCATATGGTTCAACATGTCCCTCCTACTTCTGGAAGAATCCTCTCTGAGCCTTTATGTGCTCCCACCTACTATTTTCTTCTTCTTCTTTTTATGGTCACCTGCCAGTCCAGTGGGGAATAGGATACCATAGAACAGGTGGATGGAAAGTCAATAGAAACCATATCAGTCCGATTGCTCTAGATAGATTTATGTACTTGTCACCACTACTTATTGCTGCATGGAAATTATACAAAGAATTTGGTTCCTTTTTCTTCATTTTGATGTCAATTCCTACCCTGCCTAATTTTACAACTGTCAAATGCAATATTTCCTTTCTCTCTACGTAGCTCTGGATAAGCAGCATAAATTGTCCTATGACCTTTGAGGAGCTTTGTGGCCACACTTGGAAGCTTTTGCAAAACAAACCATTCATCATCAATATCACTAGGATCCTGCACCTCTACCTTGATTACCAAAGCCATTGATTTCTCTTATCATGATGACTTATCATCTGCACTCCCCTATCATACTCATTTCTGATGAAGGAAGTGAGGGCTATGATTTGTATTTACCCAGTATAAAGAATGGGGTTTCAATACAATTCATAATGAACAACTAAATCATGCAAATAAAATTCCCAAAGTTGATCTTGTAGTTTTGGGCAAGGTGTCCTAAAAATCTAGAAAGAACTTTTATATAGTATCTAACATAAATGGGAGGTTACTCACAAGTTACATAAACTGAAAAATAAGAATTTTTTTTGTTAGAAACATGGTGTATACCCTAGCAAGATAATGGCAGCAATTTTAATCACATGATGAAATTTGAATTGAACAAAGAATCAAGATCACTACTCCCCACAATAATAATAGGGAGTTCAAGACTCTAAGACGTAAAATTCTATCAATGAGAGGAATAACAATACAAACAATTATAATCATCGATTAGAGACATGAATCCATTGGTACAAGGAAACAGTCCTTACATGAATTAGAACAATGTATTTTTCACATTCAACTACAAGAATTATTCATCTACTCACAATTTTGGCCACCACAGTTGGCCTCTTGATAGACATATTACCAAAAATCCTAATTTGGACTCCTATTGCTTCCTCTAAGCATTTGACCTCTCTTCTCCTCTTAGGATTCACATTTGTCATTGCCCTTCCTAACGTGCTCTTCCTTTTTAGCAATCTCTATGGCCAACATGAAAGCCCTTCCTCTCCCCAAACACTAAAGAAGTATTCTAAATACTAAACAACTGCCAGTCGCCCCTCCATGTGGAGAATAAAAATGCCAACCTAGCAGAGAATAATGCCAGCATTTGAGTGGATGGCAGAGAGAATTGCCATAAGGAAGCTCCAATGTAACCACCAATGTTGAACACCTTCCATATGCCACAAGAAATCCGAAATGAAACACCCATAAGACTTCACTATCTATCATTACTTCTCCTTTCCATAACGGTTGAGCCTCAACCATTAGCCAAGTGTCAAATCTGGCCAAGAATTGGGGACATTTATATTCTTTTCTATGCATTGTGTAACTACTGAATAGCGATAGGAAATCCAAACATGGTTTCCTCAGTGACCGAAGGATAGAATACTGATGCAACCTCAAGAACCTATGCAATTCACTGATGCCATGCTCCTTTGCTCTCAATTCTACTTACAACTACTGATTAGCAATTACTTGCTCTTCTAATTGTTTTCTAAATAGACTTTTTTCAAAGGGTAGCTTGGAGTTCCCCTTCATCCTTTATTTTGATATCAACAGGGACCATCACCTAACCTTTAATTTACTTAGTGAATTCAAAAGAAGATGAACTAGAATCACTTGCAAGGTCAAACACTAGGGTGCTTCACACATTTTGTTTATCCATATAGAAAAACATAACTTCTCTTTTAGAATCAGTGTCCATTTTTACTAGCACCACTTTTGCTTCTGGAATTTGTAGGTTTAATTTGTTCCTCTTTCTTTTAAGGTGGTGTGAAAGATTGGGCTTTTGAGTTGGAAGAGGTCTCACTATTTTGGATTTCTTTTTACTTACTTTTTGCAAATAAGGGGATATTTTTCATTTCCATTTTTACCTAGCAGCAAAAAAAACTAAAGGTTCCTCATGGGTAGATAGAATGTCTTTTAAAAAAAGTACTTTCTCTTAACATGTAGGTGAAATATGTTCTAGTGGACTTTCTGTCACACGATATGAAGTTTAAACTAGAACAAATGGAGTCTTAGGTTCAAGGGATGAAGTTACATATACAGGGGTTCCTACAGGATTAGGTGTAGATGTTGCAAGGCTTTTGAGGGTGCTCCAGGGTCAGAGGTTGTAACTGCATGCCTTTTAGAAGGGGTTGCATGGTTAGAAACTGATGTTGCATGTTTTTCAAATAGTGCCTCATGAGCATAGGACATGGACACTTGATCTGCAGAAGGTCTTTCTTGTGGTTCTCCCAAATTTTCTCCCCTTTCTTCTTGTACTTCCTTTACTTGTTACACCCTATTTATTTTCAATCTATGCCTCTGGCCATGTGGCCCTAGATCATGCATTTCCCTTATATAACACAAAAGAAAAAATACCTCCCATGTCACATGAGGAAAGTAGTTACTTGGAAATTGGTCACTCAAACCCTTTTTCACTGACAAATGAATAAGTGCATGGTAAGAAAATGCATTTGTGGTATATTTCTAGTATTCACTTTTTATTTTCTTTAACAAATTAAATAGAAAATTTGGAATATTGACATTTCTCCCATGTTACAAATGGTTTAACAACATAAGATGTAAAACATGGAGATAAGATTCCCTACCTTCACAAGTTAATTATTTGATGATGTATGTAGTTGCTTGTGCTAACTATGAGTTAAGCAACAAGTGTTGAGTCTCTTGTGACAAGGGCTATCTTGACACCCTACTTGAGGTATATAATAACTCAACCATAATGTAAGGTAGAGATAAAGATCAAATATCTAGATTTGTCTCAAAGAAAACTTGATTTTTGGAATTGATTTGGACTGGAGAATGGGTGAAAATTTTGATTTTGGTTAAGGAGAATGGTAGGAGAAAAGATGGATGGATAAAGATTGATTTTGGTAGGAAATATCCAAAGTCTAGGTCCAAGATGAGTGATTAAAGTCAAGTACAAAATGAAGGAAGGTGACTATGGTTATGAAAAAGGTGCTAATGAAGATTGATAATTGGATTTTGATGATTTGGAAAGGGTTTTGGAAACACACAAGAAGACACAATAGCTAACTTGATTTCCAAGGTTGATAAGGTTGATTGGCTTATGATGGTATAACATATGAGAAAATGCCAAGCACACAAACAAGCCTAATATTATTCAAGTAGGAGTGACTCCTAATGCGGGCCCACAAATGAAACTTAAACCATCAATACTATCTACCTATGAGGGATAGATAGGTATATCCATGTACACGTGAAATCCCTTACCTTGGAATACTAAAGGCTTTTCTAAGGTTAGCTCTATCTCAACACATGGAACTAGATTATGAGTAACTTCATGGGTGATCCGCATCCCTTGCACCCATTACAAGATGGCTGAAAGGAATTAAACTAGGCTTGCACAAGTTCTCTAAGGGTGTCAGTGACATAGGAAAGGTACCTGGGGCTCAATCTATGAACACTAGTCCATCTAAAAGAATGAAACCCAAGAAAAGGCTCAAACGATCTCTTCACATTGTGTCCTATATCAACAAGGACCCAAAAGCTATGCTAGACATGATGATGACTAGATTGAGGTACAAATTTCATTCTCTTCCTTTGATATAACACATTAGAACACATGGTTGAGGTTGTCCCTTACCATGATGAAATCCCCAAGTAGGCCTCGAAATAGGAAATGTTAATGTTAGGTTTTTTACCTCCAAGCTCAAACTAAGCACAAGAAGAGAGCATACACAATAACACACCTTTGGTGACAAAAATTAACCAAGAGATGATTTTGATCCCCAAGATCACCTTGTGGTGCAAGGGAAGAGAATACACACACACTTTATCCACACAAGCAAGATTAATTAACCCTTAGAAATTAATGTGTGTTGTGAAAATGAATGTGATTAAATGTTGTTTTTGATTCCCAAGATCATCTTTCAATAGAAGAGAAGAGCATACACACATCAAAAAGCATACCAAATTCACCAAACAAAGAAAACACAAAATCTCAAATAATAAACATTTAACAAGAAAAAACTTGCACCACACTTATTAATAGTTTGAGATATTTTAGCCTTTGACAACTATAAACTAAAAACAAGTGTTATCTCAAAAATGATAAATCTAGCAAAAATTAGAAATAAAAGTGATCACACAAAAGATTAGATGGCACCAATATATTTCTTATGATTTTCTATGCAATTTTAAAAAAGAAATCAATGAATTTAGATTTAACATGTAAATGTAATGATTAAAGGAAGTTTGCAATGTAAGAGCAGTAGGATTGAAAAATAAATCCCTAAAGATTAGAAAATAATATCATCCAATAGGAAAATAAATATAACCATTATATCTCTTATGATTTTTTTAATCAATTTTAAAAAAAGTTTTCTAAAATTGGATTTCATATGCAAAAGTGATGCCATAAAGAAGGTTTTGAAAAAATATTATTTTTTAATAAAATCTATTTCTACCATAGATATGAAAAAATTTATGGCAAATGATATTGATGGCTCTCTTGATGTCTACATTCATTCCATGATGGCTAAGCTTGTGTTAGATCCTAGGTACATGGGATGAAGGTGGAACACATTTGATGTTGTGTGATCGCTTCAAAGCTATTGATGTCTGCCATTTCTTATCTACTCCATCATGATATAGGTGACATGATGCATCAGATTGAGGTCCATCTCGATTGCTTCATGGAACATCTCCATGGTATTTAGTGACACTAGATGTGTCTCCAATAGTTTTTAAGATGAGATTGCTCTTATTCTAAAGGTGACACTATTGGCAGATGCTATCCCAGTCTTTTTAGACTATTGTGATGATAACAAGATAGAGGAGAAAGGCATGGAGAAGAAGGCTTCTAGTATGGATGCCTCATGTGTTAATTGTAAGTTTTTGAATAATGCATGATGCCTATGTAATTTTCATCACCCTCTCCTTTGATACTAAGATTCTTATAGTATTGTTTACAAAAGGTTGGTAGTGGAGTGGTTGGACTGTGCCTTCATCCTTCTTGTGGGATTGTAATATGGTATAGAATATAGTTATGGTTTCCATAAGTTGGTCTGATATCTTCATCAGATCTTTGTGATACTAAAGGGAATATTCCTGGTGTTATGTGGTTTCCCCAATTCTCATAGTTCTTGGATCCTAAACTAGGGTTTTTAAAAAATAAAAAATAAATTTTTAATGTACATTCATTATAATTTAGGTTGATAAATGTGTTGTTTATAAAATATTTAATGGGAAGGAAGAAAGAGTGTCTATCAGTTGGGGAGGGCACAACATGAAAAAGAGGCATCATGCGGTAGCAAAAATCAGAGCAGAGGCAGGTAAAAACCCTTTTAAAATAGGTACGATATTCCCATTTGAATTGCATTTGCTTAAATGTTTCTAAAACCTTTTCAACAAATTCATTATGTGCCTACATTACATTATATGAGATGAAATTTATTTGAGGCATTCGGTTAAGCCATTTATATGCCCTATCTATGCTTCCACATCTTGCATACGAGTCTACCATAGCACTTGCAACTACAACATTTTCAACTACAATATTTGACAAAATCCCCTTCCATTATGTCTTGATGGATGTCCATACCTCATTCTAAAGCTCCCATTTTCATGCATGTTGAGAGGACGTAGGCAACGGTTGCGGAGTCTAGTTTTACACTTGCCCACTACATTGAGTCTATTACGAAAATAATTACTCAATCTCTATTATTTGTTCATATTATGAGATTAACGTGACAGAGAAAAGGGTTATGATCTTTTGAAAATTTGAACACATTTGGTATCTAAAGATTTTCATTTCAGTATTGAGAATTTATGAGGGATTGAGAATCCTACTTCTTATTACACTATCTTAAGGGGAGGTGATAAGCTTTAACTGCACTTATTAATTGCGGGCTCTCTTATACCTTGACGGCTTCATCTCGTACGATGGGAAGTGCCTGCAAAAGATGCGTGGTAAGTTTCCTATGGCGGTCTTCTTCCCGAGGTGCTTTCCAAATCCTATCATTGGTGCCATCTGACCCCCTGATGTCACTGTTGTCCTTTGCCAGCTTGTCTTGACTTTTACTACTTACGACTTGTTTGTAGTGACAAAGGAAGATAACTATTATTTTCTAGTTGCCTTCTTCCTTTTTTTGTGTTTCCTTCTGTCGAGTCTCTTTCCCTCTAGACACTCTGCTCAGGTTTCTCTCTCTTCTCAGTAATAGGCTCCCATGGCCGACACACGTCTCAATCAAAGATTGTTTTTTCCCAGCCCTTGATTGGGAACTGGAGATTAGGGGTAGGGTTGAATCTGTAGACCTGATGATGTTGCTTGACTAGGACTGCACTCTCATACAATTTGCATTCAGGAACATCGTTGGGCATGCTTGGATAAGACGATATGAGGGCAGTGTTTTAAACTATATAGATGTGGTCTCCCAGCTTCTATCCGATATTATGGAACTAGTCATGGATGGCGAGTTTGTGCATGCTCTAGCTTCAGGCTTGTCCTACAAAATTATTTACACTGTCGACAGGTGGCAAATGGCGGTATCTCTTTACAGTATAGTCCAGGGAGACACTCTAATTGGGGGGCTCTTTAATCTTGCCTCTATGTGTACGTCTACTTTGCAGCAAGCTATTTACTAGGCCTTGCAACTCACTTTAAACTCCCTGTGCAATGATGAAATTGATGGTGTGTTGCAGTCTCATTGTTTTCTGATTACTAAGAAAAAAGCTGACAGGATTAAGGATGTTTCTTTGGCCATCTAATTTTTAAGGATCCACACCTCTGATCTAGCACCATGAATGCCCCGATATGCCTTGGAGGACTCTGATGAAGGTGTCCAGCCAGTTGCAGTGGTCGAATTGTAAAAGCATAATCTTCCTACAGCTCTGGCGGTGGTGGGAAGGTGTGGTGTCAGGTCGTGTGTTTTTTGGTGGTCTGGTGTTGGAGGTTGATGGCTCTTGTGATGATGGTGGTGAGGGATGTTCTAGTAGTTTTGTCCTAAGGGAGGTTTTGTTTATTACTGGTTTCTTTTCACGGCTGGTTTTCATTTCTCCAGTGCTCTCTCAGTGGTGTTTTCATGTTTTATCATTGTAGATGGTCATGGTGCTGGCCCTATGTTTCCTTCTACTTCTCCTTGTTCGGTGGTGGTGGTTAGTGTGTCTCTCCGGTTTAAGTTTCCTTCGTCTAATGTTTAAATTTTTTTTTATCAGGTCTTCTAAGGGCCTTCTTTGTTGTTTTATTTGCCTTCCTAGACTTGGCTAAGGCCACTTTTTCTGTAATATTTATAATCTTGTTAATCTATGGGTGTTTACACACCTTTTTCTATTTTTTTTTTTTTTTAAATTATGAGGGATAAAAAGTACTGTTATTGCTTTAAGGTGAATGTATTAAATTTCACATTCATTCAGATGCTACTTATTATAAATATTGATTTTATTTTGTAGGCATTGTGATGCCGAATGCTCCCTAACTGAGTGTATGGGTGACACTAAATATGGTTGGTTTGCAACACACAGGTCATTGGAGGTCTGTCAAACCCACTTTCTCTTTTGGCTGTGATATTTTTGTGGTCTTGATATTCTTGCTTGGTGTTTTTCATATATGATTCAGTCTAGCTCTTGGGGCCAGTGCTTTGTATTGGTTGATGGGGTTTTTGAATCATAACCTTCGAGATGGGTTTTGGAGATCCCATATTAAGTGTTGAAACTTAGGCATAAGATTGTTTTCCTAAATTTTGATTTCAAAGGTTGTGAAATTTGGATTTATAGTTGATAGTTGTATTTTCTTCAAAGTTTTCTAAAGCCTTTTCAATTAATCCATTTTGAGCTTAACATGCAATCACTCCAGTCTATGAAACCGTATTTCTTTTAGGCATTTTGTCAAATAGTTCACATGCCTTGACTATGACTCTATGTTTTGCATATAGATCTACTAGGGCACTTACAACTACAACATCATACAAAAATTCCCCTTCCATTTTGTTTTGATGGATGTTCATACACTGTGCGAAAGCTCCCATTTTTGCACAGGAAGGGAGGATGCTAGCAAAGGTTGAGGAGTCTAGTTTTAAACTCGCTAGATGCATTTCGCTTAAGGGTTTCTAAGTGTTTTTTTTAACAAACTCATATTGAATATATCCTGCAATTGTGGTATGTTAGATACCATATTTCTTTTAAGCGTTATGTGAAAACCACATGCCTTCTTTAGGGTCCCATGTGTTGCCATGCCCGTCTACCAGAGAGCACTTGCAACTGCCATGTCTGACAAAAATTTCCCTTCCTTTATGCTTTCATGAATGTCTCTTCACTATTACTGGGGATCTAATACAATGCACATTGTTATAATGCAAGCCTATTTTTTAAAATTATTTCGTTTAGCATCACCAATAACCTCTGCAAGAAAATTGTCTGTCTAAAATGATGGAAAAGATTCATATCTCTAACAATGATCAACAATCTTGGAGAAAAGTTTTGTTGTAGTGTTGCAATCAACATGTACTTGAAGGTTCTTAACAATATCTAATAGCTTATTTTACTTAATAAAATATAATATCTGCTAAGAATACAATTGTAAAACAATTATGTTACAACTTCCTATAAACAGGTTTCTAGGCACATTTGTGTTATTATGAGTCACGACATCCACTAAATTTTACAACTGCAGTATAGTCGTAATGTCAGTTTTCCCTTAGATGTTTCCATTACAAGCACTGGCATAGAAAGAAGCATCAAAAGGCTAAAGTGATCAAGGTATTCACACCTGACATAGCATTGACAAATCAGCAGCCAACAAACAAAAATGGGTGATTTTTGTACCATCTAAATCTTAAGGATACCGCAATATTTTCAAAAGTGGGCATGAGCTGTATCACTCATAGGTAGCTAAATTTGAAACAATCCAATATCATAATGAAAACAAACAGAAAAGAAAATGAGTGCTTTCTCCCTTAAAACATCTTCTACAAAGTCCAATAAAAGTAAAACTATTCTTGAAATTTTGCCTCATCAAACAATTCTATTATTTTTTTGTTCTCAACAACCTACAGTTAGTTGATTTTTATATCATCTTTTAGAGTAGCATCTCACCATTTAGGACACAGTTTGTACCTTGTGGTTTCTAACTCTCTCCAGTTTAAGAGTGATTTTTGCACTATTCTCTTAGTCATATCCAATATAAAGATATTACTAAGTTGATTTTAAAGAATTCAAACTTCTGGCATTATAACTTAAGTGGGATTTATATTGGTGTGATGGCTGTTATCTGTTCCTTCATTTTTTTCGTGTTGTCTTCTTTCCTTCAATTCTACAAAATACTGATACAATTGTTAAGTGTACGCATAGTACTTAAGGTTATGGTGCTCTTTATAAATGATCGTGGGAAGTATTACTTATTATATTGTAATCCTACTTTAAAGATGACCATAGTATTTTGGGTCTTTAGATATCACTAGGTTTTTAGAACTTGTCACCTTAGGCCCTCTTAGATTTCTTAAAACTAAATTTTTTTTTCTTGAGCAATTTTATTAAAGGCAAACCACAGAGTAGAAATTAGAAATGAGACTAAATTATAGAATTTAATTGAGGAAGAATATTTAAAAGCCATGTGTAAAGGAAATGATTTGTAATGGAAAAATGTTTGAATAACCTAGGTTGCGATATGTTACTAGAAGACATTATAAATCTTATGGTAATTCTTTGAAAATCATGGTGGGCACATCATGTCAAACATGATATGGCGTAGTGTTTACTTAGAATATAGAACTTGTTATAATCTTATACTTTGAATAATGAATATGTTGTACTTAGAAAGTGTAGTATTCAATTAGAATGATTCTTCTTGTTCATTGTATGTCTTTCTATTATTTGAAATAATCAAACTCATTAAATTCTATGCTTATAGAGGTACTTGGGTATTGCTCAAATGACATATATAACCATGTGTCTTTTACTTCTTGAATACCTTCATTTGTTCTTGGGAATTGAGTCTAATTAATTTAAGCATTGAGATCTCTTTTTGGAGACCTGAGTTCAAAATCATGACAGTCATCTAATATGAAAATTTTAGTTATGACTCTCATTCTTCCATAGTTGGCTCCTAATGTGGATAAGGTTTCTAAAACAACATGGGTTCTTGATAGTAACTCTTAAACTTCCATATGATATACATAGGTTAATAAGGGATTATAACTTGGGGTTTTAGACAAAGTATGTAGAACACCTTAGTTGAGAGTCTCTCGTTGAAACAATAATACTTTGGTTAGTTATTGTTGATGGTTTCTTGAGGAGTATTGTAATAGTAGAATTATTATTTAAATAGTGGATATGAAGGTAGATCAAAACCATTCTTGATTCTTAAATACCTCCTTGGTGAATTTGTCAAGAAGGGAGGTTTTGTCCTTAATGTCAAATAGGCTTGAGATTACTAGTCTTAATTTAATCATATTAGTATATTAATTTGAACTCCCTTCATATGTAACTTGTAATTGGTTGGGTTTTGTAACTTAAGTTGTTGAAATGATTTTACTTAACTTTCTTTTCCATTGTATTAGATCTTATTCAGAATCAATGTTAGCATTTGACATAAAATGGGTAAGTACCCTTGAAATTAAGACTTTTTAATGGATAAGTAGAGACTTTATATTATGAAATTCTTAGGTAATTACCTGTGTGGATTTGATGTCATCAAAGTGATAGGGTGACATTCTCTATTGAGACAATCTAGAAGGTTATATAAGAGCTAGAAGATGCTATTTTCATTAATATTATGTGGATGGGCTTTGTGTTTTGTGATGTATTTTCCTTCCTATTAAATCATCATGATATTATTATGTGATAAGGACAATAGTTGTTACTTTGAAAAACGTTGCTCCATATTGCTTGAGGCATTGATTGTCATTGCTTGAGGGTGTAGATTTATAAATATGTTGTAAAACTATAATCTAATCCCAACTACATTGAGAGGATGTAAAAAGACCTTTTGTCCATTTTATCACTATTTTTAGAAAATTGTGTTTACAATGAGAATTAGCATCTTTGGTGTAATGTAATAAAGTTTTCATGTACTTTTTACTTGAATAGATCATTGTGTTAGAACTAATACAACTTATGTTTTATGCTTGAGCAAATATACGTTTATAAACTAGAGTCTAATTAGGTGATAGTAGTAACCTTCGAGAGCTTTACCTCCCCAAGTTGACTAAATGGAACTAGAGATGTAGCTATGCTATAATCATTGCACTTTAAGAATAATTAATCATCTTCTCTTTAGTAATTGATATATTTCTTAACACTTTAGGTTGAAGCTCATAGAATTTAGGAGCCATAGGTCATTCACTTATGTGCTTAGATTTACAATGCGACTTTCAGGTATTGAATTATTGGTTGATCTTGCAAGTATTATTTCACAATTTTAATGTAAAAATAGTACACGAATTTGGAGATAGACTTGCCTTAGGTAAACTTGATGCCTCAGGCAAACACCCGATAGGGATTCCTCAACACTAGGGTTGCATGAAAACCACCCCTTTTAGGTGGTCATGATAGTGGATTTATTTTCATCCCTGTTTCCCCTGAGTGGGTGGCAGTTGACGAAGAATTGTCTGTGGTAGGGAATCACCCTAGAAAGGGTTGCATACCTGCTCACAGTTGCATCAAATATAATGTAAGATAGAACTACATATTTGCATACCTTAGAGTTAGTCGCATCTGGAGGGGGCCTTGATCCCATGGATACAGGGTATATAGGTAATTTGGAGGACGAATGATGCCCCTAGTACTCAGGTCCCCCAGATATAGGGTGTTCTTCTAAAATTAATATCGTGTTTTTAACTTTCTGTGTAATGATTTTTTAGTCATGTTAACATGAGATTGTCTAGTTAGTTTTGTGCAGATGGTAAGGATACCAATCATTGGAAAAAAAATAAGTTGTTGGAAATGAATGCAGAATGTAGTGAAGAACCTACAGTATGTGTTTCTCAATTTCCCTTATATGTTACCTTGTTGAATGTAATATCTCATTTCACCAGATCAAAATTTTTCATTCCTTTGTATTTTTGAATCTAGAGTTTTGTTAATAAGGAGTCGGGTCCTTGCACATTTAATGTGTTTATCTTGGTGTTGTTCCTTACTATGTTATTATTTGTATTCAATCATGTTTTTATTAACATAAGAGTAAAAGTAAGGTTGATGATTCAACATAGACAACATGCCATTTAGACTCAAGCCTTACCAATAAAAGTAATGTCTTGATTATGTGATAATTAGAAATAAATTACGCCCACCTGTAAGAATTGGAGTGAAGTTAAGGTGATAAATAAAAGCAAGGTTGCTAATTAATCAACCAATACACTTCATGAAAAAATAGAATTAAGCTTTAAGTAGGGTTATTGATAGTGAAAGAGTAAGAACAAGGTCTTCATATAGGCTGCTAATATATTTATTTATGTATTATGTTGCTTATCAGTAGATGTAATTATTTTATGTTTTGAGATGTTTACCAACATTTGTTGTAACTATTTTCTCCTTCCGTAGTCTGCTGGGCTGCTACCTTTATTTGTAATTTTCTTTTTGAATTAAAAAAAAAAAGAACAAGGTTATTACTCTTTGAACATTGATTAATTCACAACATATATTTGGACCTGAATAATAAGTAAAAGAACCGATTCGCTCTAATTAAATCATAACATACATTAGGACAAGAAAAAATAGTTTACGTCATGCCAAGAAAAATAACTCATTCAATTTATGTCACAACATGCATTGGGACATAGATAGCAATAAAAGGAAAACACTCACTCCCATTAAGTCACAACATACATTCTGACCTAAAAATTACACTCTTCACTAAGTCACACCATTCATCCATTCATATATAAAATTAAATGAAAGTCACTGAGTCTAATGAAATTATCGTCCTAAAAACAACTCTAAATTTAAGTCATTAATTATATATATATATATATATACACCTAAATTATTGAAATCTATTTTTAGAACAATCATAATCCACTTTTTTTTTAATTTAAAAGAAAATTACTCAATAAATTAGAAAATTAAAAGCTCATTTGCCTAGTAAAATCTGCCTTGACAAACCTTTACACTATAAAATTATTAATTAATATAAAAAGTAAAATTGCTTAGTTGCTTATTTCATAGTGAGACTTGACTAGATCATATTTATTGAACTTGTTAGGAATTGTATAAAGGAGGGTCTATTTACAAAAATATTTCTAATATTGAATCCTGTGCGGCTGGACGCGTGGATGGCAGGGTAAAGTGTTGTTATTTCCCCCGTGTTTTCTTCCATTGGAAGTGTAACACACAAACGTGTCAAGCCGATGCTTATCTTAACCCCTGGGTTGAAAAACCCTAATCATTATAAATCGTCCGTGTTTGTTGGTCTATGTTTATTAAAATATTTCTTCTCACCTGTTCAACTGGAGTCTTTATAAAGTTAGACATTTCATTGTTTAGTTATTTTGAAAAGTGTTTCGACGTTGTCTGTAGCCGTGATTTGTTTGTACTAAAGCCGATCGAGTCTGATGGCATCTAAGGAAATTAATATGATCAACCAGCAGCCATACAATCAACCGGAATCTGATATATCGGAGAGTATACCGAATCCCGACTCGATTGGTATACAGTGAGACGAATCCGAAAAGGGGGTTCGTCTGCTGGACAAGCGGATAAGGTGTTCGATACATTTTTTCTTTTTCGATTTTCTGAATCAGAAATTAGAAAATCCTCAGTATTATGATGGTACAACATCTGATGAGACAGTTCTGAATGTGAATTTAATTGTTTTTCTTCTGTGAAAATTTTCAGTATTACATTGAGAGGGCTACTGGTGTGAAATGTCAATCCAGGCCAGAATTAGAGAGGTACTAACTGTGAAAAATCTATTGCAGCTACTGATTATTAATTTCCTATCTTATAAGATTATTTGGCTGCCGAAAAATTAATTAATTTACAGCAAATATTAAATAATAATACAGCTGCAATTTCACGGAAAAATCACGGAAATAGAAAAATAAAATCAACACAATGTTTTGGACAAATTGTCCCTGGAAAAACCCCGAAGGGAAAACCAGTCAGCAGATATGAATTTTATTCAACTACAGGAAATCAAGAGATACAAAATTGCTTGCCTCTTACTGGCAGAGCTCTGGAAATTTCTTTCCTGTAAATTCCCTTCCCTCAATTGTTCCTGCTGAAATTGCTCCGGCAATATTTTCCTTCTCCGACAATTCCACTGCTCTCCAACGCTATCACTGCGCCCTTTGCTTTCACTGCAAATCAATTTGCTATCACCGCAAATTTATTTATTTGTTATCGCTGCAAATACTTCTCGGATCTATGTTCTCCAAATGCCTATTGATCCTCTTTTATAATCCCCTCATTGGAAACCAATGGCCATGATTTAATTTTAAGCAATGGCTAGGATTAATTAGACTCTAAACCCTAATATCTAGAAGTCTCTCGAGAAATCAATTATTTAGGTATGGAGATAATTATTCCCGCTGTGTTTCCAGCCTCGTAATCTACACCTGTCCAAGCTACACAAAAAATTAACACTCCCTCTTAGCGAGGAAGGTGTTCTGCATAACACCCAACTTACCTCTGAAGAAGATGAATTTCACCTTCCCCAATGCCTTTGTTAAAATGTCTGCTACCTGCAGATCTATAGGTATATACTGTAGCTGAACAACCCTCCGCTGTACACAATCCCTGATGAAATGATATCTGATGTCTATATGTTTAGACTTATCATGAAACACTGGATTCTCAGATAATCTGATGTAACTCTGATTATCACAGTGTATCACTGTAGTCTCAACCCTCTGACCAAACAAGGCTACTAGCAACTTCCGAAGCCATATAGCCTCACATGTTGCCATGCTAGCTGCTATGTATTCTGCTTCTGCAGAACTCAGAGCCACAGACTTTTGCTTCCTGCTGTACCAAGAGACAACTCCTGATCCCAAACTAAAGCAGCACCCTGAAGTGCTTTTCCTGTCCACCGCACTACTTGCCCAATCTGCATCAGTATAGCCTATCAACTTGATACCATCACCTCGAGCATATCTGATCCCATACTCAATTGTACCACGCAAATACCGCAACACATGCTTTGCTGCTATCCAATGCACTCTCTTCGGCTCAACCATGAACTGACTAAGAGAGTTTACTACAAAGGATATATCTGGCCTAGTGTTGACCAAATACATGAGAGATCCAATCAACATCCTGTATAAGGTGGGGTCTACATCCTTTTCCTTGGATGTGTCTACCTTCTTCCAATTCGTGATCATAGGTGTAGACATGGCTCTGCAATCTTGCATCTCAAACCTCTTCAAGATTTCAATGCAGTATTTCCCTTGTCCAAGGAAAATCTCTCCATCTATCTGCCACACTTCCATGCCTAGAAAGTAGTGCATAAGCCCCAAATCCTTCATCTCGAACTCTGCTGCAAGGTCCCTCTTGCACTCCTCTATAAGCCCCAGTGAACCTGTTAAAAACAAGTCGTCCACATATAGAACAAGAATGGGAATTTCACCCCCAACCACCAAGTAGTAGAGGTTAGCATCTGCCTCACTCTTCACAAAGCTTATTCCCTGCAAGTATCTATCAATGCGCTCATACCACGCCCTGGGAGCTTGCTTGAGTCCATACAAAGCTTTCTTCAATCTACACACGTGGGTTTCACTGTTGTGTGCTACAAAGCCCTCTGGTTGTTCTATGTATACCTCTTCTAACAATTCACCATTAAGAAATGCCGTCTTGACATCCATTTGATGGATCTGCCATCCCATATGCGCTGCAAGTGAGATTACGGCTCGTATAGAAGTATACCTGGCCACTGGAGCGAATGTCTCCTCATAGTCTATTCCCTCCTTCTGAAAGAACCCCTTGGCCACGAACCTTGCCTTGTATTTCTCGATGCTACCATCTGCACCATGCTTAATCTTATAGATCCAGCGTGATCCAACCACTGCCCTATCTGTCGGTCTAGGCACAACCTCCCACACATCATTCTGCATTATTGAGGTATATTCCTCAACCATCGCATCTTGCCACACCTGTTGCTGTGTAGCCTCTTGATAGCTAGAAGGCTCACTATCTACCAACTGACTAACCAATGCCACATAGTCATTATACCTAGCTGGTTGTTTCCACTGTCTATTACTCGTCCTAGGAGCTCCCACAAACTCCTGAGTATCCTTATGTGTCTGTTGAACCTCACGGTTCCTCCTGTCAACTA
Source organism: Cunninghamia lanceolata (assembly GCA_027924645.1). NCBI lineage: Eukaryota > Viridiplantae > Streptophyta > Pinopsida > Cupressales > Cupressaceae > Cunninghamia > Cunninghamia lanceolata. The sequence continues at coordinate 5,464,553 of BSBN01000643.1, forward strand.
TAGAGGATGAAATATCAAACTCCATATCTTCTTGATGCATCTCTTGGATTTGCTATATCTGTTGCTCCATACTCTGCGAACTCTCAGCACCTGAGCCTGTGCTTGTACTAGTAACTGTACTCGTGCTTTGCTGCCCCTGTTCTGGTTGAACAATCCTTGGAGCTTCTATTGGCTGCTCATTCTGATCATCTACTGGCAAATCTCTGGACCTCCTATATGCCTTGTCCTCCATGAATTTGACATCACGCCTGACTATAATCCTCTTGGTCCCTGGAATAAATATCCGATATGCCTTTGAGGTCTCGCTGTACCCCACAAAGTACCCTCTCTCTGCAGTCTGATCTAACTTGGAACGTGTAGCCCCTGGAATGTGACAAAATGCCAAACTCCCAAATATCCTGAAGTGACTAACATCTGGCTTCTTCCCTGAGAATGCCTCCTCTGGTGTCATCTTGCCCAATACCTTATGTGGAACCCTGTTCTGTATGTATACTGCTGTACTGCATGCCTCTGCCCATAAGTATCGTGGCATATCTTGGTCATACAACATAGCCCTTGCTGCCTCTGATATAGAATGATTCTTCCTCTCAGCAACCCCATTCTGCTGCGGGTTGTAAGGAACAGTCCACTCTCTCTTGATTCCTTCCCTGGTACAGAACTCCTGGAACTCTTTCCCTTTGTACTCGCCTCCATTGTCTGACCGAAGAACCTTTACCTTCCTGCCTGTCGAATTCTCCACAAGAGCTTTGAACTCCTGGAAGTGACTGAAGACCTCATCCTTGGTCTTCAAGAAGTATATCCAGGTCTTCCTGGAGAAATCATCAATAAAAGTAACAAAGTACTCATATCCTCTGAGAGACTTCATTGACATAGGTCCACATATATCTGAATGTACTAGATCAAGAACCCCCTTGGATCTGGTGTCACTCCTTGGAAAAGCTGCTTTCACAAACTTCCCCAATACACATCCCTTACATACATCATCATGCTCTGTGCTCACGTCTGGAACACCTGTCACTGTCTCACGAAGCAATTTAAGTGCTCCATGATGTATATGGCCCATCCTTCTATGCCATAGCTCTCCTTGATCTCTAGGATTACTGCTGCTCACTAGTGCCTTAGGAGTATCAAACTGCAACCTATAAAGTCGGCCTCTCCTAACTCCAATAGCTATGGGTGATTTCCAATCCTTATGCTTGATTAAAACATGCGCCCCTCTAAAGAGTACATTGTAGCCTTTATCCTGAAGGACAGATACGGAAATTAGATTCATGCCCAAGCCTGGCACATACAACACATCATGAATGGAAATAGGCTTGCCATTCTCCCTCTGAAATAGAACAGTCCCTCTCCCAACTGGATTGCACTTGGACTTGTTCCCCATCTGAATCTAGAAACTGATGTCCTCCTCCTTGTAGCTGGAGAAGTACTCCCTAACTCCTGTCATATGAAATGACGCCCCACTGTCTATATACCAAACACCCTGTGAGGTTGAGCTAGTCAGGCAAGCTATGAGTGCAAACTCATCCTCCATTCTACTAGAAAGCTCATCTACACTTGATGAAGCTGCCGTCTGCTTCTTGCCCTTTTTTTCATTTTTCTTCCTTTGTGGGCAATCGCTGACATAGTGGCCGAACTCGTGACAGCCATAGTATTTGATCTTAGATAAGTCCTTCTTCTCACTTTTTGGATTTGATCCTTTGCCAGACCCCTTCTTCGCTTTCCCTTTTCCTGCTAGGGCAACGTTTTTCTGTTCCACCTCACTTTTCTGACTATTACTACTGGTTCCATTGACAAGACTTAGTCTAAGCTCCTCCTGAGTGAAGTCACTCCATAGTCGATCCCAACTCGGTAAGGTGTCTCATCCATTAATAACTTGAACAAAGACATCCCACTGCTTAGTAAACCCATTTAGGGCTATTCGTACTAGCTCATCATCCTTTGGTTTGTCTCCAACAGCTGCCAATTCATCCTTGACAAGTCTAAGTCTGGTGAGGTAACTTGTGACGTCTTCTCCCTTATTCATCTGGGTATTCCTTAACTTTTCTCTAAGAATCAGCTTTCGGTTAAGGGTAGCATTCTGGTATAGATTCATAATGGCATCCCACATCGTCTTTGCTTTATCTAACTCTACAATATGCGGAACAATATGATCCTTAACACCGTCAAGAATCAGCCTCCTTGCCTTGGCATCTTCCTTCTTATATGCTACGAGCTGTGTTGCGTCTGTAGGTACAGGTACAACAGTGGTCACATAATCCTTGATACCATTCTCTTCCAGCAATAAAGAAATTCTGGCTTTCCAGACACCAAAATTTGAGGCTCCATCCAATCTGTCCTGATCTCTTAAACCTGCTGAGGCCATCTCAAAAGAAAATAATAATTTGAAGAGGTCAAACTGAGTTTTATAAACCCTAGATTATTTTTCCTTTCTCCCTGTGCCTGTTCTGCACTCAGATCTGCTCTGATACCATGTGAAAAATCTATTGCAGCTACTGATTATTAATTTCCTATCTTATAAGATTATTTGGCTGCCGAAAAATTAATTAATTTACAGCAAATATTAAATAATAATACAGCTGCAATTTCACGGAAAAATCACGGAAATAGAAAAATAAAATCAACACAATGTTTTGGACAAATTGTCCCTGGAAAAACCCCGAAGGGAAAACCAGTCAGCAGATATGAATTTTATTCAACTACAGGAAATCAAGAGATACAAAATTGCTTGCCTCTTACTGGCAAAGCTCTGGAAATTTCTTTCCTGTAAATTCCCTTCCCTCAATTGTTCCTGCTGAAATTGCTCCGGCAATATTTTCCTTCTCCGGCAATTCCACTGCTCTCCAACGCTATCACTGCGCCCTTTGCTTTCACTGCAAATCAATTTGCTATCACCGCAAATTTATTTATTTGCTATCGCTGCAAATACTTCTCGGATCTATGTTCTCCAAATGCCTATTGATCCTCTTTTATAATCCCCTCATTGGAAACCAATGGCCATGATTTAATTTTAAGCAATGGCTAGGATTAATTAGACTCTAAACCCTAATATCTGGAAGTCTCTCGAGAAATCAATTATCTAGGTATGGAGATAATTATTCCAACTGTGTTTCCAGCCTCGTAATCTCCACCTGAGACTAGAACACCTGTCCAAGCTACACAAAAATTAACACTAACAGACCGGATCGAAGAAGAAACGACCAAAGGGTAATCTCTGTAAAGTAAAATTTGAGAAACCATTTTGTGTAGTTTTACTTGCATGTATTTTCTGATAGTATAGCTTTTGTTTCATTGCAGGAATATCCAATCCAAGGGCAAAGCTTGGCATATGAGGGCAACTGCCCCGTACTGCTTTGGTACCTTTGGATCAAGACCAGCAGCCTTCTCACGTGAAAAGGCCAAATGGTAATCTCTGTAAAATTTAAGAAACCATTTTGTATAGTTTTACTTTCATACATTTTTTGATGGTATAGTTTTTGTTTTATTGCAGGAATAACTAATCAAAAGATAAAACGTTGAATGAGAGGGCAACTGTCCAATCCAATGCACCAACAACCTCACGAGAGGGAAACTATCCAATCCAGGTCACCAGCAACCTCACCATGACTAGTCAAGATTAAGGGGAATAAAAAACTCTATGGGTACCTTGTGTTCCTCCTAATTTTTAAGGAGCTATGTTTTGTTTTTTTCAGCTGTATTTGTACTTATTACATCTTTTTAACATTAAATGTGAGATATAGTTTCTTATATCTGGGAGTTCACATTTAACTAACTTTATTATTTGATTTTGTTTAATATTTTAATTTATTATATAAACTTCATTGTATGCAATTTCTTTTAAGTGCATGGCAGATTCAGACATTTATTTTATGGAGTTTAAGTAAATAAATAGTTGATGGGAATTTAAAAGGCTGCATAAAGTTTGGGAATTTATAATTCTAACAAGGCTAAATTTTTTCCACAGAATAAAATTACAATCATAAGAGATTAACTTTCCTGTTCTTTTTTTTCTCACTGTGTTCAAGTAAAATGTAAAATTGAAATTGTTGCAAACTTATAATTATTATATATTTTCTTGTGTGAACTATAAACCACTAATTTGAGTGCTTTCTAAAATTTCTAATGCATTATTTACAAAACAATTGAGAACCATCAAAATGAACAAAGCTTAGAAAATGGGATTTGCTTTTTTAATTTACTGTCTGAATAAAAGAAAGTATCTTAAATTTATTGTAGATGTTTTCATATAATTCAACTTCATACCTCAAGAGTTATTGATATAAATGAACTAAAAATTTCTAACAATAATATTATACATTCGTAAATATTTTTGTATTTAATAAGTTAAAAAAAATATCATTTATCTCGTCTTACTCCTCTATGTTGTGAACAGTCAGTATAAAAATGAAATAATTCAGTGTGTATATGGATGCCAATAAGACTTTTATAAAAAAGAAAGACAAACACAAATGAATGTATATTTACAGTTGGGACCGTGACAAAAAGAATAAGACTTTTATAAAAGAGAAAGACAAACACAAATGAATCTACATTTACAGTTGGGACGGTGACAAAGAGCCTTTCACGCATTATTTTTTATGTATTTACTGAGTGTTGATTTTGTTTCCGAGAGTCTCCATTGTATTCATAACTATATTTATAACTATATTTAAATTTGCATTATTTCATGATTTCAATGGCGTGTGATGTGAAGACAAATCTGTGCAGCAAGATTACTGGGTCCATTCATTGTCTTTTAAAATTTATTGGAGGTTGCTTATCTTATGAATTGTTCCTGTAAACTGTTGTAGAATTCCTCCATGAAGCTGTTATAGATTTTGTTGACTGTGTGCAAGGTTTTGTTTCTCGTAATTTCTAGCTATTTGGAAGGCCGAGCTAGGGCTAAATCTGAACACTTATCTGTGCTCTTATTTGTTGTAAACCTAGTAATCTCATGCTATTTGCAATTATTGCTACTAAATTTTTCTACTCGAATGCATTTGCACCATTTATTGAATTGATCTTGGAGATAGATGAAGCTGATTGCACTCGAGTCATTTACCTGTGTAGAATCAATTGTTCTCGATTTAAAGTATCAGTATGACAATTACCATCAAAATGCACCAATCTTTATGAAGTTAAGAATTAGTCAACCATTTGATGATCTTGTAATTCAGGTTAAGCGTTTTGCCAACAATGGGCTTTTGGAGGATTTTGTTGATAAAGTACAGAAAATGGATGTATATCCTCAAGCCCTAGACATGGAACCCTTTTTCAGCAATCTTGTAAAGTGAGTTTTGCTTAGTTGAATTTGGTAAGCATTTGGCTTTGGCAATATTTGCCTCTGATTTGTTTGAAAGATATATAAAGGTGCTGAAGTCTTGGCTGCCATATACCAGACCAGTTTCTTTGTTCGAAATTCAAGAAAATTTGCACGGCGCCAACATGATTCATCGAGGAATGGAGAGGCTCCTCACGTATAACAAGGAGCAGAACCAGTGCTATCACACATATTTATTAACATTCACAGTAGAAGAAGAATAACTTGGCAATTATGAATGTTACGGAATATATAAAATCTTATTATATAACAACTTTAAAGTTCAAAATGGACATCTGAGAACCTTGTTGTAAGAAGAATTGATATTTCTCCGTTAATTTTGTCTATATTGTTCAAATTTTGTGCTTTTCTTTTGGTTTTGACCTCATGAACCCAGCTTGGAAGAAAACCAAGCCAGCCTTGCCAAGCCCGCCTATATCACAAGCAAAGAGAAAGAGGATGTATCACGAAGACTTCTTTGTACGACACCCATCTACAGAATTTTGATGACATCTGGTGAAGGGACACTTGTATGATACATATAGACAAGCAGATCTTCTTTTCAATATGATTTTCCTATGGTTCTGTAGCTTTACACTGAATTCTGTAAGCATTTTTAATTCCATGGCCCTTTCACAGTAATTGACAATTTGACAATAATGTTGATTCTGCAGAATTAAACTGAATTATGTAAGCATTTATAATTCCATGGCGCTTTCACAGTAATTCACAATGATGTTGATTCCTCTGGCCTAATCATCACTACAAATGTGTGATACTGCCAATTCCATTCTTAGTGTGTTTGAAGAAGGTTGATAAAGACAACTATGAAGTGAAGACCATGGATGATGAATTTATGATGAATTTTGTGTTTGCTGGCAGCGCAAACTTGTGAAAGGAAAATATTTTCTCTATTGCGTTGAATATAGGTGAAAGAGGCAATTCATACGGTGAGATTAAAACTGACTGAAATTTCTTAATGATACATAAGGGAAAATGTTTTATGAGGTTAAGAGCAAACATTGAAAAGTTTTCACTTACTACCTAGAGTAATACAATTTTTCTTTTGGATAAAGTTAAAAAGTTTCTAAGAAGAAATTTTAAGGAGAGTAAAATGTGCGGCATTTTTAGGTTTTGATTTGAACACGCAGCAGTAAGTTTACATTTAAAAATATTAATGCTATTTTCATTTGGAAAACTATGGTTCATAGCTATTTTTGGAACCAGATTTTTGGAAGGGAATAAAATAAAAAAGATTTAAATGAAGGTTGGAAGAATTAATAGTTGGTATGAAGTGGTTATGAGTTCGAAACTTGGGAGGTATAAATTTTAAATATTATTTTGTCATTGGAGATATAAGGTTTTATTTATACACAAACTTGCAAGTATTTGATTTTTTTTCTCTTTGAGATATCTTGGAGGGATAAGGGTATATTTTTTCTTTTGGAGTAATAAGGTGGAAAACATTGGAGTTATAAGGATATATTTGTGTTTACACTATATTGTAAAAGGTGCACTTTAGGTGGAATTCGACACCTTATTTTGTCATGGCTACATCAATTGGTCTCGGAGCCATTTATACTACACCTGATGAGGCCTCGAAAGAATCATCCAAAACATCAGCTGGTTAAAGTGTAGTAGGGTCATATTGGAGGCAGGCGGCATCAGAGGATGGAGTACTTTCCATCATCTCAAGTTACCTTCTCGTTTTGAGATGATGCTTTGCATGAGAAGCATTTTTATTTTTGGTTATTTTATTTTTCTTTATTGTTGCTGACAGAGCTGACAGATTTTAAGAATGTATGTTTTGTGAAGATTTTGTTTTGGAGACAGGTTTGGGGTTTGGTGTTGAGCTCAATATGGATTGTTGTCCAGCAAGCTGCAAAGAGTATATGATTTTGAATTATACCCTTTAGCGTTCACTAGACAACATGGAATTATACCCTTTCACGGTCACTAGACAACATGGCATTATTTTTCTATTCTCAACAACCTACAGTTAGTTGATTTTTATATCATCTTTTAGAGTAGCATCTCGCCATTTAGGACATGGTTTGTACCTTGTGGTTTCTAACTCTCTCCAGTTTAAGATTGATTTTTGCACTATTCTCTTAGTCGTATCCAATATAAAGATATTACTAAGTTGATTTTAAAGAATTCAAACTTCAGGTATTATAACATAAGTGGGATTTATATTGGTGTGATGGCTATTATCTGTTCCCTCATTTTTAATTTTTTTGTCTTCTTTGCTTCAATTCTACAAAATACTGATACAATTGTTAAGTGTACGCATGGTACTTAAGGTTATGGTGCTCTTTATAAATGATCATGGGAAGTATTACTTATTATATTGTAATCCTACTTTAAAGATGACCATAGTATTTTGGGTCTTTAGATATCACTAGGTTTTTAGAACTTGTCACCTTAGGCCCTCTTAGATTTCTTAAAACTAAATTTCTTTTTTTTTTCTTGAGCAATTTTATTAAAGGCAAACCACAGAGTAGAAATTAGAAATGATACTAAATTATAGAATTTAATTGAGGAAGAATATTTAAAAGCCATGTGTAAAGGAAATGATTTGTAATGGAAAAGTGTTTGAATAACCTAGGTTGCGATATGTTACTAGAAGACATTATAAATCTTATGGTAATTCTTTGAAAATCATGGTGGGCACATCATGTCAAACATGATATGGTGTAGTGTTTACTTAGATTATAGAACTTGTTATAATCTTATCCTTTGAATAATGAATATGTTTTTCTTAGAAAGTGTAGTATTCAATTAGAATGATTCTTCTTGTTCATTGTATGTCTTTCTATTATTTGAAATAATCAAACTCATTAAATTCTATGCTTATAGAGGTACTTGGGTATTGCTCAAATGACATATATAACCATGTGTCTTTTACTTCTTGAATACCTTCATTTGTTCTTGGGAATTGAGTCTAATTAATTTAAGCATTGAGATCTCTTTTTGGAGACCTGAGTTCAAAATCATGACAGTCATCTAATATAAAAATTTCAGTTATGACTCTCATTCTTCCATAGTTGGCTCCTAATGTGGATAAGGTTTCTAAAACAACATGGGTTCTAGATAGTAACTCTTAAACTTCCATATGATATACATAGGTTAATAAGGGATTATAACTTGGGGTTTTAGACAAAGTATGTAAAACACCTTAGTTGAGAGTCTCTCGTTGAAATAATAATACTTTGGTCAGCTATTGTTAATGGTTTCTTGAGGAGTATTGTAATACTAGAATTACTATTTAAGTAGTGGATATGAAGGCAGATCAAAACCATTCTTGATTCTTAAATACCTCCTTGGTGAATTTGTCAAGAAGGGAGGTTTTCTCGTTAATGTCAAATAGGCTTGAGATTACCAGTCTTAATTTAATCATATTAGTAAATTAATTTGAACTCCCTTCATACTTAACTTTCTTTTCCATCGTATTAGATCTTATTTAGAATCAATTTCAGCATTTGACATAAAATGGGTAAGTACCCTTGAAATTAAGACTTTTTAATGGATAAGTAGAGACTTTATATTATGAAATTCTTAGGTAATTACCTGTGTGGATTTGATGTCATCAAAGTGATAGGGTGACATTCTCTATTGAGACAATCTAGAAGGTTATATAAGAGCTAGAAGATGTTATTTTCATTAATATTATGTGGATGGGCTTTGTGTTTCGCGATGTATTTTCCTTCCTATTAAATCATCATGATATTATTATGTGATAAGAACAATAGTTGTTACTTTGAAAAACATTGCTCCATATTGCTTGAGGCATTGATTGTCATTGCTTGAGGGTGTAGATTTATATATATGTTGTAAAACTATAATATGATCCCAACTACATCAAGAGGATGTAATAAGATCTTTTGTCCATTGTATCACCAGTTTTAGGAAATTGTGTTTGCAATGAGAATTAGCATCCTTTGTGTAATGTAATAAAGTTTTCATGTACTTTTTACTTGAATAGATCATTGTGTTAGAACTAATACAACTTATGTTTTACGCTTGAGCAAATATACGTTTATAACCTAGAGTCTAATTAGGTGATAGTAGTAACCTTCGAGAGCTTTACCTCCCCAAGTTGACTAAATGGAACTAGAGATGTAGCTATGCTATAATCATTGCACTTTAAGAATAATTAATCATCTTCTCTTTAGTAATTAATATATTTCTTAGCGCTTTAGGTTGAAGCTCATAGAATTTAGAAGCCATAGGTGATTCACTTATGTGCTTAGATTTACAATGCGACTTTAGGGTATTCAATTACTTGTTGATCTTGCAAGTATTATTTCACAATTTTGATGTAAAAATAGTACACGAATTTGGAGATAGACTTGCCTTAGGTAAATTGATGCCTTGGGGAAACTCCCGATAGGGATTCCTCAACACTAGGGTTGCATGAAAACCACCCCTTTTAGGTGGTCATGATAGTGGATTTATTTTCATCCCTGTTTCACCTGAGTGGGTGGCAGTTGACGAAGAACTATCTATGGTAGGGAATCACCCTAAAAAGGGTTGCATACCTGCTCACAGTTGTATCAAATATAATGTAAGACAGAACTACATATTCACATACCCTAGAGTTAGTCGCATCTAGAGGGGGCCTTGATCCTATGGATACAGGGTATATAGGTAATCTGGAGGGCAAATGACGCCCCCAGTACTCAGGTCCCCCAGATATAGGGTGTTCTTCTAAAATTAACATCGTGTTTTTAACTTTCTATGTAATGATATTTTAGTCATGTTAATATGAGATTGTCTAGTTAGTTTTGTGCAGATGGTAAGGATACTAGTCACTGGAAAAAAATAAGTTGTTGGAAATGAATGCAAAATGTAGTGAAGAACCTACAATATGTGTTTCTCAATTTCCATTATATGTTACCTTGTTCAATGTAATATCTCATTTCACCAGATCAAAATTTTTCATTCCTTTGTATTTTTGAATCTAGAGTTTTGTTAATAAGGAGTCAGGTCCTTGCACATTTAATGTGTTTATGTTGGTGTTGTTCCTTACTATGTTATTATTTGTATTCAATCATTTTTTTATTAACATAAGAGTAAAAGTAAGGTTGATGATTCAACATAGACAACATGCCATTTAGACTCAAGCCTTACCAATAAAAGTAATGTCTTGATTATGTGATAATTAGAAATAAATTATGTCCACCTGTAAGAATTGGAGTGAAGTTAAGGTGATAAATAAAAGCAAGGTTGCTAGTTAATCAACCAATACACTTCATGAAGAAATAGAATTAAGCTTTAAGTAGGGTTATTGTTAGTGAAAGAGTAAGAACAAGGTCTTCATATAGGTTGCTAATATATTTATTTATGTATTATGTTGCTTATCAATAGATGTAATTATTTTATGTTTTGAGATGTTTACAAACATTTGTTGTAACTATTTTCTCCTTCCGCAGTCTGCTGGACTGCTACCTTTACTTGTAATTGTTTTTTTACAATTAAAAAAAAAAGAACAAGGTTATTACTCTTTGAACATTGATTAATTCACAACATATATTTGGACCTGAATAATAACTAAAAGAACTGATTCGCTCCAATTAAATCATAACATACATTAGGACAAGAAAAAATAGTTTACTTCATGCCAAGAAAAATATCTCATTCAATTTATGTCACAACATGCATTGGGACATAGATAGCAATAAAAGGAAAACACTCACTCCCATTAAGTCACAACATACATTCTGACCTAAAAATTACACTCTTCACTAAGTCACACCATTCATCCATTCATATATAAAATTACATGGAAGTCACTGAATCTAATGAAATTAGCGTTCTAAAAACAACTCTAAATTTAAGTCATTAATTTTATATATATATATATGCACCTAAATTATTGAAATCTATTTTTAGAACAATCATAATCCAACTTTATTTTTTAATTTAAAAGAAAATTACTCAATAAATTTGAAAATTAAAAGCTCTGCCTAGTAAAATCTGCCTTGACAAACCTTGACACTATAAAATTATTAATTAATATAAAAAGTAAAATTGCTTAGTTGCTTATTTCATAGCGAGACTTGACTAGATCATATATATTGAACTTGTTAGGAATTGAATAAAGGAGGGTCTATTTACAAAAATATTTCTAATATTGAATTCTGTGCGGCTGGACGCGTGGATGGCAGAGTAAAGTGTTGTTATTTCCGCCGTGTTTTCTTCCATTGGAAGTGTAACACACAAACGTGTCAAGCCCATGCTTATCTTAACCCCTAGGTTGAAAAACCCTAATCATTATAAATCGTCCGCGTTTGTAGGTCTATGTTTATTAAAATATTTGTTCTCACCTGTTCAACTGAAGTCTTTATAAAGTTAGACATTTCACTGTTTAGTTATTTTGAAAAGTGTTTTGACGTTGTCTGTACCTGTGATTTGTTTGTACTAAAGCCGATCGAGTCTGATGGCATCTAAGGAAATTAATATGATCAACCAGCAGCCATACAATCAACCGGAATCTGATATATCGGATTTACCACAATCTGATATATCGGAGAGTATACCGAATCCCGACTGGCTGAATAGCGATTGGTATACGGTGAGACGAATCCGAAAAGGGGGTTCGTCTGCTGGACGAGCGGATAAGGTGTTCGATAAATTTGTTCTTTTTCGATTTTCTGAATCAGAAATTAGAAAATCCTCAGTATTATGATGGTACAACATCTGATGAGAAAGTTCTGAATGTGAATTTAATTGTTTTTCTTCTGTGAAAATTTTCACTATTACATTGAGAGGGCTACTGGCGTGAAATGTCTATCCAGGCCAGAATTAGAGAGGTACCAACAGACCGGATCGAAGAAGAAACGACCAAAGGGTAATCCCTGTAAAGTAAAATTTGAGAAACCATTTTGTGTAGTTTTACTTGCATGTATTTTCTGATAGTATAGCTTTTTTTTCATTGCAGGAATATCCAATCCAAGGGCAAATCCTGGCATGAGAGGGCAACTGCCCTCTACTGCTTTGGTACCTTTGGATCAAGCCCAGCAGCCTTCTCACATGAAAAGGCCAAATGGTAATCTCTGTAAAATTTAAGAAACCATTTTGTATAGTTTTACTTTCATACATTTTTTGATGGTATAGTTTTTGTTTTATTGCAGGAATAACTAAACAGAAGGTAAAACGTCGAATGAGAGGGCAACTGTCCAATCCAATGCACCAACAACCTGACGAGAGGGAAACTGTCCAATCCAGGTCACCAGCAACCTCACCATGACTAGTCAAGATTAAGGGGAGTAAAAAACTCTATGGGTACCTTGTGTTCCTCCTAATTTTTAAGGAGCTATGTTTTGTTTTTTTCAGCTGTACTTGTACTTATTACATCTTTTTAACATTAAATGTGAGATATAGTTTCTTATATCTGGGAGTTCACATCTAACTAACTTTATTATTTGATTTTGTTTAATATTTTAATTTATTATATAAACTTCATTGTATGCAATTTCTTTTAAGTGCATGGCAGATTCAGACATTTATTTTATGGAGTTTAAGTAAATAAATAGTTGATGGGAATTTAAAAGGCTGCATAAAGTTTGGGAATTTATAATTCCAACAAGGCTAAAGTTTTTCCACAGAATAAAATTACAATCATAAGAGATTAACTTTCCTGTTCTTTTTTTTCTCACTGTGTTCAAGTAAAATGTAAAATTGAAATTGTTGCAAACTTATAATTATTATATATTTTCTTGTGTGAACTATAAACCACTAATTTGAGTGTTTTCTAAAATTTCTAATGTATTATTTACAAAACAATTGAGAACCATCAAAATGAACAAAGTTTAGAAAATGGGATTTGCTTTTTTAATTTACTATCTGAATAAAAGAAAGTATTTTTAATTTATTGTAGATGTTTTCATATAATTCAACTTCATACCTCAAGAGTTATTGATATAAATGAACTAAAAATTTCTAACAATGATATTATACTTTCGTAAATATTTTTTTATTTAATAATTAAAAAAATATATCATTTATCTCATCTTATTCCTCTATGTTGTGAACAGTCAGTATAAAAATGAAATAATTGTTGAAGATAAAATGCAGCGAAATGAAAAACTAAAACACTTAAATAATCAAAGACACAACAATAAAAATAGAGACACAAATTTAACGTTGTTCACCATCAAGATGGCTACATCCACCAAGGAAAGCAGGACATTATTCCATTAATCAATCCAATTACATACGTCTTCATCTCTACCAAAAAGAGAATGAGAAGGAAATTATATAGACTTTTCAGGCAACTAAAGAGACATAGGAAGAGGAAGATGAAAAGGCAGTGACGGTTGGGCTTCATTTCCAACAATCTCCCACTGAAGTCTAAACAGCACTGCTGTACCCACTTTCCATGAAACTCATGGTTACATAACTACTGTACCAAGTAACTAGTCCATTGGCTGACCAATCCTGGTGAGAACTCCAACCAAGTTAACCAAACTGACACCAGAATAACAAAACCATATCTTATTTGATATCCACTCTTCATTTATGTCCTCTCTTCTGCCATCATTAGAGTTTGAAGGCTTCGACCATGGTACCTTCCCACTTTGAAAGCTAGGTGTAGATGCTAATGAACTAAATGCACTCTTTGGAATGTGTAGTGGAGTATCTTCTTGGATAATCTGGACCTGTGCACATGGTGCGCCATTCACATTAGTCCAACAATGACGCAAGAGAAAGCGTTGCTGCCCACGAGTTATAGCATTCATTGAGCCATCCTCCAAACGATGGTATTGACGAATCTCTGCAGTAGCCCCAACTAAAGCAAACTGAAGGTCTTCATCTAGTGGCAGAGATTGAACAGGAATCACACCTATAGTGTATCGGGCTTCTTCCTGCTCCATAGCCCGTTCTACAGCTGCTTTAAGCCTTGGCTGTATCACTCTGAATGGAAGAGTAGCTTCTGGGAACAACACAATTCTCTCTAGATAAAACATTGGCAAATCAAGAAGGGCACCTCCATCCAAAAAAGCTTGTCTACAATGAATATCCTCAACTTTGCCAAGGTATGTGTGCAAGGATGCCAAAGACGTGTCAAATGTGAAGCCACCGTAACGGCCTGCCCCTCTATCCCCACGTCCACCTAGACTTGAATCGTCACTAGAAGAAGAATCACGAGCTGAATCGACCTCTTCAACTTCGAGTTGTTCCATCGCATAGCCTTTCTTTAGCAAAACTTCAGGGGCAATATAATCTGGTGAACCAACTTTAGAATCAGCCAACATCCTCCTATTCCTCTACCAATGTTGAAGTTGTTCACGCTGACTCTTCCATGGCCCGCCCATGTTTGAATTAGGGAAGCATCCATCAATATCCATGGATTCCCTGAAAATCTTGTCATTCATAGCCTCATTTTCATGAAGAGTCGATAGGCTGGTACAATCCAAAGGTTTACAGAGGCCAAAATCTGAGAGCTTCATGTGACCATTTTTATCTAAAAGAAGGTTATCTGGTTTTATATCCCTGTGTATGTAATTATGCTTATGTATCGATTCTATAGCAAGTACACTCTAAGCAATATAGAAACGATTGACATCCCCTGATAATCATAAGAAGGGTCATCATATCACCTCTAGGCAAATACTCCATTATTAGATATAGATACTCAGCATAAAGTTTCACAATGCAGTGACTGTCAACTTCTTGAACCTACATTAAGGAATCCTTCTCTAGAAGAGATACGGCCAATGAAGGAGTAGTATCAAGAAATCCACTAAATTGATATTGCATTTCCACTGGCCCTAGATTCCATGTGGCAGATTGATTCTGCCATTGTTGCATAGCCTGTGGCATAGTGTTCCAGCCTGTTCTGCTTATATGCTTAGAATGCCATCCAGAGTCCTCATTTCCATGGCCCTGCCCTGATGGATACAACACTGATGCAAGGTCACAATGTGCATCTGCATAATCGGCCCTTAAGTATATAGCCTCTTCAAGAGCCTTCTCTGTAGCTCTATACTCACCTATGCCAAATAGTGCACCTTCCAAATGCTTTAATGCTCTGTAATGAGTCAGATAGAGAATTGCAGACTCCCTGTAATGCTCACAAGCACTCAGAAGCATTTCCTCACTTTCTAAATAAATGCCCAAGTTCACATGGATCTGAGGTAGCAAGTAAGACCATTGACTACCACTAGTCTCTGTAGCTTCAAGAGCCAATATATATAACTCCTTTGCATATGAATACCTTCCTAATGCATAAAATGTATTACCTGTCCTAAAATGTGGACAAACATCAGCGGGTTTCAGGTCAGTAAGGCGCTTCTCTTCACACTTGGGGTTGGAAATCTTTGGTGCTTTCAACTCTCCATCTTCTTCATCATCCCAATCATCTGGCTTTGTAGATTCAGGATCATCAATTTCCTCAAGCTCATCATCCAACCAACCTTGAGGCTTTTCAGCTTCCAAATCTTCATAAATGTTGAGACCTAGCTTCAACATCTTATGAATGTTGGAAGCAAAGATATCTGGATCATCGAGGCAGAAGGTAGAAGTGAGAGAAACCATTTCATAGAGGAGCAATACCAGGTCCTTTACAGACTTACCACTCTTATCTACCTCTGCCCTCTTCCGCAACTCCTCCATGATGGCTTTCCTATGTTGTTCATCACCCATGCGTTCGAGAAGTGCTCTAAGCTCAATTTTGAGATCTTCTAAAAATTCTTGTGGTGTAGATTCAATTCCAAATCCAACATCCTCCTCTTCAATTGAATCCTCCTTATTTTTCAAACCATCCCACCAATGTACACGGTGTTTTATTTCAGCAACATCCATTGCTGCCAAATCCTTTTTTTCGTTCAGCCTCTATAGGCTCTCCGATTCTTCTAGCATGTCAAAAACCTCACCTCCTAAATCCTGCGGAGGCCTTTCCCACACATACCTTGCCTAGGCAGTGTTCGGGGAATCAGGATCAACATCATCCATAATAACATCAGTGGCAAGATCAGCAGCCAAATGGAGAGGAGATTCATCTACTTCCATAGGTACAATTTCATCTAGCTCTAAGTCACTGTCCGTAGCTCCCACTTCATCAAAACTCACTCCAGAGCCACATGACAAAGACATGAGAGCTAGAGCCCAATCATCCAAAGCTGCTACATCCATATTCCTGGAAATTCTTCACAATTTCCAAAACAGCTTTTCCACCATTGGCTCTGATACCAATTGTTGAAGATAAAATGCAGCGAAATGAAAAACTAAAACACTTAAATAATCAAAGAAACAACAATAAAAATAGAGACACAAATTTAACATGGTTCACCATCAAGATGGCTACATCCACCAAGGAAAGCAAGACACTATTCCATTAATCAATCCAATTACATACGTCTTCATCTCTACCAAAAAGAGAATGAGAAGGAAATTATATAGACTCTTCAGGCAACTGAAGAGACATAGGAAGAGGAAGACGAAAAGGTAGTGACGGTTGGGCTTCATTTCCAACAATAATTTAGTGTGTATATGGATGCCAATAAGACTTTTATAAAAAAGAAAGACAAACACAAATGAATGTATATTTACAGTTGGGACCATTACAAAAAGAATAAGACTTTTATTAAAAAAAAAAGACAAACACAAATGAATGTACATTTATAGTTGGGACGGTGACAAAAAGCCTTTCACACATTATTTTTTATGTATTTCTAAGTGTTGATTTTGTTGCCGAAAGTCTCCATTGTATTCATAACTATATTTAAATTTGTATTATTTCATGGATTCAATGGCGTGTGATGTGAAGACAAATCTGTGCAGCAAGATTACTGGGTCCATTCATTGTCTTTTAAAATTTATTGGAGGTTGTTTATCTTATGAATTGTTCCTGGAAATTGTTGTAGAATTCCTCCTAGAATTCCTCCATGAAGCTGTTATAGATTTTGCTGACTGTGTGCAAGGTTTTGTTTCTCGTAATTTCTAGCTATTTGGAAGGCCGAGCTAGGGCTAAATCTGAACACTTATCTGTGCTCTTATTTGTGCTAAACCTAGTAATCTCATGCTATTTGCAATTTTTGCTACTAAATTTTTCTACTCGAATGTATTTGCACCATTTATTGAATTGATCTTGGAGATAGATGACGCTGATTGCACTCCAGTCATTTACCTGTGTAGAATCAATTGTTCTCAATTTAAAGTATTAGTATGACAATTACCATCAAAATGCACCAATCTTTAAAAAGTTAAGAATTAATCAACCATTTGATGATCTTGTAATTCATGTTAAGCGTTTTGCCAACAATGGGCTTTTGGAGGGTTTTGTTGATAAAGTACAAAAAATGGATGTATATCCTCAAGCCCTAGACATGGAACCCTCTTTCATCAATCTTGTAAAGTGAGTTTTGCTTAGTTGAATTTGGTAAGCATTTGGCTTTGGCAATATTTGCCTGTGATTTGTTCGACATTCTTTGTACCTCTCCTGCATTATAGGGTGAGATGAAATATGAGCTTTTAGCAGTACTTGTACATGCTGGATTTTCTCTAAATTTTGGTCACTATTACTACTTTGTACGCTCTGGCTATGATGGCTGGTATGAGATGGATGATTCATAGGTAATTAACCTTCAACGCATGCAATAAATGAACAAAATTCAAGTGTAAATTCAACCTAGTTTTTATTTATCTGTCAATAGAGATATGAAAAAAAGAATTAGTGTAATAGGGTTTAGCCCAATTGAAATTCTAAAAAAAAAAGTCCCTTTTTGACATAAACAAGAGTCACCAATTGTAAGTAGAGACTTCCATTCTTTTATGGATTTGTTATGAGTACTTATTCAAGGAGTAATTTCCTTTAAAAAGATAAATTTAGTCCTTAAAAAAAACTCATTACAACTGTTAAATAAGAGTCTATTTGCATATCAAAAGACTAGATATATTTTATATATAAAGGGTAGGCCAAAATTGACAAGTATAATAGAATGAACTTTACTGATAAAATATTGGAGTCCCGGGTCCTTGAGACATTTTATCTGAAATTAGAGCTAATATTCTTTTGAAAGATATATAAAGGTGCTGAAGTCTTGGCTACCATATACCAGACCAGTTTCTTTGTTCGAAATTCAAGAAAATTTGCACGGTGCCAACATGATTCATCAAGGAATGGAGAGGCTCCTCACATATAACAAGGAGCAGAACCATGCTAGTTAAGAGGTAGAGGAGAAACAGAAATATAGAGCTACCATGAAATAGAGCTGCTACTCTTTATAAAAAATACAAGAAAAAAAAACAGAGCATACATGCATCAAGTAAAACTCAGAAAATAGAGCAATATCTTTAGTTTTGCTATATTACTCAAACTATTAAAAATAGAGTATATATTGACTTTAAAACATAGCTGTTGCATTCTTACATAAAAAACATATTACTGTCTGTGATAGCTGCAAGTCTTTCATACACAGCAATCTTCATAAACTAGACAGTAACTTCATTGTTTTCTTCTGCTCTTCAACAAACTCCTAAATGACTGCACTCAAAAGCAACGTAAAGACCCAGCTAAGGAGGGAAAAACAAGAACATTTAATAACATTAAATTTGAGTTTGATGGTAGCATGGGTAATTTGTTCTGCATACAGTAAATAAGGAATGGGTTGCGTTGAAAAAACTATCAGACATGGCATGTGAAAAGCAAAAGGGAGATACGTAGCTGCTAAGAAATGATAGAGAAATAAATATTGTAGTTGGGATTAATATCTCCAACACTCCCCCTTAATCACAACTACTGCCATCTAGAACTCCCAAACAATCTCTCAGATATTCAAAGCTTTCTTTTCCCAGTGGCTTGGTGAAGATATCTGCATACTGATCTTGAGACCTACAAAAAACTAAAAAGATCTCTCCATTGTTAATCAACTCTCTAATGAAATGATATCTTGTGTCAATATGTTTACTTCTCTTGTGAAAAACTAGATTCTTTGACAATGCTATAGCTGAGTTGTTATCACATAGATCCTTGTTGGCTCTTGTTGTTCTTGACTGAGATCTTTCAAAACTCTTCTCATCCAAACTGCTTGACATGATGCACTTGTGGCTGCTACATACTCTGCTTCAGCTGATGAAAGAGTGACAATTGGTTGTTTCTAGGAAGCCCACGAAACTACACCTGTTCCAAAATGAAAGACATAACTAGAAGTGCTCTTCCTATCATCAATGGTTCCTGCACAATCACTATCTATGTAGCCTATGAGCTTGAACTCATTTGACTTTGCATACTGAATGCTATAGTTCCTTGTTCCACTAACATATCTAAGGATCCTTTTTCTTGCTTGCCAATGAGAAACTTTTGGAGATTCCATAAACCTTGAAATGAGACTAACTGCATACATAATGTCCAGCCTTGTGGTTGTTAAATACATGAGGCTACCAACAAGCCTTTTATACAAAGTTGGATCAATGTTGGTTCCTTTGTCATCCTTGCTTAATTTTAGTCCTGTCACAACTGGTGTTGGAGCTAATTTGCAATTTGTCATGTTAAACCTCTTCAAAATGTCATTTGCATACTTAGATTGGGAGATGAAAATACCATTATCATTTTGGTTTACCTCAATGCCAATAAAATACTTCATGAGGCCTAAATCAGTCATTTCAAACTCCTTTTTCATAGCTCTTTTGAACAAATCAATTTCTAAATCACCCGTGAATATCAAATCATCCACATACAAGCAAACAATTATGATCTCACCTTGCTCATTCATTTTGGTATACAATGTACGCTCACTGCAGCACCTATTGAAACCATTTTGCAAAAAATAACAATCAATTCTACTATACCAAGCTCTTGGGGCTTGCTTGAGTCCATAGAGTGCCTTTTTCAGTTTGTAAACTTTGTCTTCTTGACCCAAAATCTCATACCTAGGTGGCTGCTCCACATACACTTCTTCTTCAAGGTAGCTATTCAGAAAGACTGATTTTACATCCATTTGGTAAACTATCCACTTGTTTTGAGCTGCTATTGCAAGTATAGTTCTCATAGTGTCTAATCAAGCTACTGGAGCAAATGTCTCATTGTAATCAACCCCAGGCTATTGTGAATATCCTTTTTCCACTAGTCTTGCTTTATGCTTTTGCACATCACCATTTGCATCTAATTTGGTTTTGTAAACCCACTTCACTCCTATGACATCCTTATCTTTTGGAAGACTCACTAACTCCCATGTTTGATTCTTTTCTATTCCATCAATTTCATCATCCATTGCATTTACCCATTTGTCATCCTTAATTGCATCTTCATAATGAATTGGATCTTCTACTTGTGAATAAAATGCAAAGAGAGAAATCAGACCAGCATTGTTCTCACCTTCATTTTGATCATAAATGTCTCTCAAACTTCTGATTTTTTGTCTCCTCAAGCATGCCAATGTAGGATTTGACATATCACTTGAACTTCGACTTGTGGAATGTGGACTTGATGGTCCTGCACCTTGATTGCCACTTGTAGATGGTGTTTGTTGTACATTTGAAGGAGTGGATTCTTGAATGCGTGAGGCTGTCCTCACACTTGATGATGGTGTCATTTGATGACCACTTTGTTGAGCTTGAATGGGTGTGGAAGGAGTCACATTTGATGGAGTACCTGCTGGTATAAAAACTTCTCTATCTTCTTGTGGTAAGTTGGCTGAAATATTGATTGTTTTCTCCAAACTTCCATCCCATGTTTCATCTTCTATGAATTGCACATCTCTTCTAATTATAACTTTCTTGGTTATTGGATTGTATAGTTTGTATGCCTTTGATTCATCACTACAACCAACAAATATACACTGTTCGCCCTTGTTGTCCAATTTTCTTCTCAACTCATCTTGCACATGTGCATATGCAACACATCCAAATACTCTCATATGAGCAACACTATGTTTTCTTCCTATCCATGCTTCTTCAGGAATCATATTCTTCACACTTTTGGTTGGACATCTATTCATAATGTATGTTGCACAAGCTACAGCTTCAGCCCAATATTCATTTGACAAATACTTTGCTTTCAACATGCTCCTTGCCATTTCCATGATTGTTCTATTTTTCCTTTCAACTACCCCATATTTTTGAGGTGTGTACCTGGTTGTGAATTGCTTATGAATTCCATGGTCTTTACAAAAATTTAGAAATTCATTTCAGATGTATTCACCACCTCTATCTGTTCTCAAAGCTTTTTTGTAGTGCCCACTTTGCTTCTCAACAAGTGCCTTGAATTGACGAAAGTAATCAAACACTTAATTCTTTTGTCTTAGAAAGTAGACCCATGTTTTCCTTGAATAGTCATCAATGAATGTCAAAAAGTAGAATCTTCCACCAATTGAAGGTGTTTGCATTGGTCCACATAAATATGAATGAACAATTTCTAAATGTGCCTTTGCTCTAATTGACTTGCCTATTAGAAATGTGTCTCTATGTTGCTTTCCCAAGATACATCCTTCACATACTCTTTCAGGTTTCTCTATTAATGGAAAACCCTTTACCATACTCTTCCTATGAAGCAAATTTAGACCTCCAAAGTTGAGATGCCAAAATCTTAGATGCCATAACCAATTTTCATCTTTTATTTCTGCTTGAAAGATGGTTTGTGTAACTGCTGTAACTTTTTCTTTATCCTCTTGTGGGTTCATTGTGAGCTATGCTTGAGCATATTCCACATTCAAATCTAGCTTAATCTTTAGGGGAAACATTCTGTTGCTTGTCATTTGCACTTTAGCAATAAGCGGATTACTTGGAAATTTATCTAGAATAATGCATTCTTTGTTTTTGAAGAAGACTGTATACCCCTTTTGAACAAGCTGTCCAATGCTCATTAGATTGTGTTTTAGACCAAGCACAAAATACACATCTGAAATATACTTCTTCTCCCCATGTTTAGTTAGAATGTTGATGTTTCCTTTACCCATAACTGAAACTTTGTTGTCATTACCGAATGTGACATCTAATTTTACACTTTCATCTAAACTTGAGAACATTTCTAAGTTCCTTGTCATGTGATTGCTACACCCTGAGTCTAAAAACCATACATCATTTTGATTCTCTTGTGCTACATTGCATGCTATGAACATATTGCTTTGATTTTGGTTTTCTCTTGTAAAGTTTGCATTTTGTCTGCTGAAATCATATTGTTTTTTCCTACATTCATTTGAATAATGATCATATTTCTTACAATAATGACATTGGATTTGATATTTGTCATACCTTTGACCATGTGGTTGATTTTGAGATGGGTTTGGGCTTGAGTTTTGGCTACTGCCTCTTCCACTTGAGTTTGATGGGTTGCTTCTTCCACCTCTATAAGATTTCCTTCCTCTACTTCTGAAATTTGATCTTCCTCTGCCTCTACCATGGCTGATTAAAGCTTGTGTCTTGAATGCATACTCTAATGATGAATTTGTTGACCTGCTTAGTCTATGCTCATGTGAGATGAGAGATGAATGGAGCTCATCAACTGAAAACTGTGAGAGGTTCTTTGTTTCATCTATGGTCACAACTATGGATTCAAACCTTGTGGGTAAACTCCTTAAAATCTTATCAACAATCCTTGTATCTTCAAGTGTCTCACCATGAGATCTAATTTGATTAACTAAACCCATCACTTGTGTGAAAAAAGTGTCTATTGAATCTAAATCCTTCATGAAGATTGTTTCAAAATCCCTTCTTAGCATTTGCAACTTAGCTGTTTTCACCTTTGACATTCCTTGATAGGCTGTTTGGAGTGTATGCCATGATTGTTTGGACTTAGTTGGTGCAGGAGCACCTACCTAACAGCTGGCCTTCATGAGGTAGTTAGTTAGTTTGAGTCTTGTTTATGTTTTCCAAGAAGGTCTGATAAGACCAAATGCATGTAATAAGGTCATGCTGACCGTACTAAGATCATGCTGACCATGTTTTACTATTTTTAGGTAGTTTGTTAGACAACTGTCATGCTGTAGGTCCGGTTGGATCTCCCAGCCGCCTGGAGAGATTTCCCAGCCGCTTGGAGTCGGGTCAGTAGTACTCGCAGGAAAATCTATTTAAGCATGAGGATCGGTTGATATTGCATATATATCATCGATCAGACTTTGCGAGAGAGAGACAGAGTATTGTAATAGCATCTGTTGAAATCAATAAAGAGACCCTATTATTGTTCATCCTCTGTTGAATTCCATTGCTTGATCGATTTGCTGGTTTGGTGGTTTCATGGATTCGCTGATCCATTCCACCGGTTGATTCGTCGGATCGGTGGAATGGTTATGTACAGTAGGTTAGGTTTTAGTTTGTTTTCTGTTCACATGCAGGTGTGTAGGATCGCCGTCAAGAGATGTTGAAGACCCTAGCATGGGTATGTGCTAGGTCGAGCTGATAGAGTTTGGAAGATCACCCTGGAAGTGGATCGAGTCATCCCAGGAGGTTCGGCGGATCAGAACAGTGAAAATCCGCTAAGGCTGGAAATTTGTCAAAACGGCATCATCAGGATAATTTGGTGAATATCCTGCAGTCGCTTCGGGCATCGTCATCTGGATAAGTGGAGAAGAGCATGATGCAGTTGGTTGCATAAAGTGAAAGTGCGTCGGGGTGATCATCATCAGGAGGTGCCGAGAAGGAGTGCATCGGCATAAGGTAGAAGATCAGGTTGATCGCGGGCTGAAGAAAAAGTTAAGTTTGGCCAATAGCAGGATATGACCTCATCATCATCAGGATATACGTCATCAGGATATTTCGGGGCAGCAGGATATTGAGGAGCTGCATGTGACGTCATCGTCATCAGGATATACGTCATCAGGATATCGGGGTGACGTAAGCTTCGAGGGGACGGTGCGTGGAGTTAAGGTTTGTCGTCATCAGGATATATGGAGGGAACCGGATGTTCTTTATCCTGCTGACTAACATGATGTTGAATATCATGATGCTGAAGATAGTGAAGGTTGAAGTTGTCGGTGAGATGAACAGTGGACGTCAGGAGGATGTTCACGCTTGCCGAACATGATGATGCTGCCGGTAGTCGAATATGATGATGCTACTGACAGGCGAAAGGGCGAAGGCTTGTCATCAGGAGGATATCGGTCGGTGACAGTAAATATGATGATGCTGACAATGTTAAGAAAAATATGATGATGATGATGATGATGGGCTGCAGACATCCATGCTGTATGTCAAGGTTATAGTGTGGATGCCTCTGCATCATAGTGGTATCAGAGCTCAGCAAAAGGTCTGGGCTGTTGTGGGTTGATTCTGTCACCGAAAGGGCAGAGGTAGAGTTGAGTGTGTGTTGTGTGTTGATTGAGAGGTTGACAAAATGCCTCCGAAAGGTAATGGTACTGCAAGGGAATTGCAGGAGATAAAGGAAAAACATGCTAGAGAGATGAGGAAGATGAAGGAGCTTGCTGAAGCACTTCAAGCCAGGCTTGTAGCCCTGGAGAAGAACAAAAAGAGGGAAGTGGAAGACAGTGAGTCTGAAGAAGATGAAGATACTGTTGAAGAGTATGAGAGGTAGCTGAAGAACTGGATGCTGAAGACCAGAAATTTGCAAAACTGTTAAAGGTAGTGCAGGGTGATAAACCTAAGGTAAAGGTTGATGTTTCCAAGTATAATGGAAGTTTGAATGAAGATGAGTTACTGGATTGGATTGCTGCACTTGATAATCACTTTGAATGTGAAGATATTGCTGAGGATCAGAAGGTAAAGATTGCAAAGACCAAGTTAGGAGGTCATGCTTTGGTATGGTGGGATTATGTATAGTCTGAAAGAAGGAAGCAAGGGAAGTCAAAGATCACTTCATGGGATAAGATGGTAGCAAGGATAAAAGGTAAATTCTTGCCTAAGGATTATGAAATTCAGATGTTTAAGAAGCTGCAATTTTTAAGGCAGAAAGAAATGGATGTGAAGGCATATACTGAGGAGTTTTATAAGTTGAGTATGAGATCCGGTCATCATGAGAATGAGGTAGAAAAGGTGGCTAGGTACTTGGCTGGTTTGAGATTGAACATACAGGATGAGTTAGTTTTAGCTAACCCTAAGAATGTGGAGGATTGTTATCAAATGGCAATCAGGATTGAAGAAAAGATGAATAGGAGACAAGATAAGTCCATGAGAGGAAGAGGCAGCAATATGAGGGGAAGAGGAGCAGCCCCTACAACAAGGCAAACCAATGAGGGTCAAGAAGACACTGGTAAAGGACAGGGACAGTCTAATTTCAGAGGTGGATGGAAAGGTAATAGAGGCAGATTTGGAGGTGGTAGAGGTTCTACTACATTTTCAGGAAAGTGTTACACCTGTGGTGAGTTTGGTCATCCATCTTTCAAATGTCCAGAAAACAAAGGTTCATCATCCAGAGATGATAGAACGAGTGACAAGAGAGTACAACTTGTGCAAGAAGAGAAAGAAGAGAAAAGTGTGCAAAGTTCAAACACTTATCAAAATAGAGAACCTGACAATTATGGATATCCTGAGGATGGAGAAGCATTGATGCTAAGGAGAATTAGTTTGCAGGCATCAAAGGATATGATACAAAGAAGAGCTCTTTTCAAGACCACATGCAAGAGCAAAGGTAAGGTATGTAAGGTTGTCATTGATACTGGTTCAACAGACAACATGGTATCTCAGGAAATGGTGGATAAACTGAATTTGGAAAGGATTCCACACCAACACCCTTACAAGGTATCTTGGGTGAGTGATAGTCAATCACTTTTTGTCTATGAACAGGCATATGTGGATTTTTAGATTGGAGCATATCAGGATAGAGTTTTGTGTGACATATTGCCCATGGAATGTTGTCACCTACTGTTGGGTAGACCATGGCAATTTGATAGGAGGGTACTGTATGATGGGTATGCTAATACCTACACCATCAAGAAAGATGGGAAAACTATTATGTTGATGCCATTACAGGAAGATGCTGCAGTACAGAAGGCAGCCCAAGTCATTTTAATGGGAAAGAAGGAGTTTGTGCAGAAGCCTATAGGAGCAGGCATACAGGCAGTTGAGAACACTGCAGGGAAAGGAGTTGTTAAAGACAATAAGTTGAAGACAGTTTCAGTTTTGACTGACAGAGGTCAGCAGCAGGTTCAGAAACAAGTTTGCAAACAGCAACCAGTTGAGAGGAATGACAAGGATGTTGTCATAGTTGGGACTATTGTTTGTCCTATAAAGGTTGATAGAAAGACAGAGTTGAACTTTGCAGAAGTTCAAGAGGTAGTTCAGACAGAGGTTCTGGTCAGACAATCTGACAAACACAAGGTATGTGAGAGAAGGGCCTACATTGACAGGCATGAGGATTTACTTGCAAGACAGCAAGTTACAGTTCAGAAGTCTTGGAGCAGCCAAGAGACAGCAGAGGATAAAGCTGGAACAGGGCAGAACACTGCAAAGGCAAAGTGTAAAGGTGGAGGACTTCCACAACCAAACTCATGGGACATGAGTTCTTTTCTGTTGGGGAGTATGGTGCAGGAGCACCTACCTAACAGCTGGCCTTCATGAGGTAGTTAGTTAGTTTGAGTCTTGTTTATGTTTTCCAAGAAGGTCTGATAAGACCAAATGCATGTAATAAGGTCATGCTGACCGTACTAAGATCATGCTGACCATGTTTTACTATTTTTAGGTAGTTTGTTAGACAGCTGTCATGCTGTAGGTCCGGTTGGATCTCCCAGCCGCCTGGAGAGATTTCCCAGCTGCTTGGAGTCGGGTCAGTAGTACTCGCAGGAAAATCTATTTAAGCATGAGGATCGGTTGATATTGCATATATATCATCGATCAGACTTTGTGAGAGAGAGACAGAGTATTGTAATAGCATCTGTTGAAATCAATAAAGAGACCCTGTTATTGTTCATCCTCTGTTGAATTCCATTGCTTGATCGATTTGCTGGTTTGGTGGTTTCATGGATTCGCTGATCCATTCCACCGGTTGATTCGTCGGATCGGTGGAATGGTTATGTACAGTAGGTTAGGTTTTAGTTTGTTTTCTGTTCGCATGCAGGTGTGCAGGATCGCCGTCAAGAGATGTTGAAGACCCTAGCATGGGTATGCGCTAGGTCGAGCTGATAGAGTTTGGAAGATCACCCTGGAAGTGGATCAGGTCATCCCAGGAGGTTCGGCGGATGAGAACAGTGAAAATCTGCTAAGGCTAGAAATTTGTCAAAACGGCATCATCAGGATAATTTGGTGAATATCCTGCAGTCGCTTCGGGCATCGTCATCCAGATAAGTGGAGAAGAGCATGATGCAGTTGGTTGCATAAAGTGAAAGTGCGTCGGGGTGATCATCATCAGGAGGTGCCGAGAAGGAGTGCATCGGCATAAGGTAGAAGATCAGGTTGATCGCGGGCCGAAGAAAAAGTTAAGTTTGGCCAATAGCAGGATATGACGTCATCATCATCAGGATATACGTCATCAGGATATTTCAGGGCAGCAGGATATTGAGGAGCTGCATGTGACGTCATCGTCATCAGGATATACGTCATCAGGATATCGGGGTGACGTAAGCTTCGAGGGGACGGTGCGTGGAGTTAAGGTTTGTCGTCATCAGAATATATGGAGGGAATCGGATGTTCTTTATCCTGCTGACTAACATGATGTTGAATATCATGATGCTGAAGATAGTGAAGGTTGAAGTTGTCGGTGAGATGAACAGTGGACGTCAGGAGGATGTTCGCGCTTGCCGAACATGATGATGTTGCCGGTAGTCGAATATGATGATGCTGCTGACAGGCGAAAGGGCGAAGGCTTGTCATCAGGAGGATATCAGTCGGCGACAATAAATATGATTATGCTGACAGTGTTAAGCAAAATATGATGATGATGATGATGATGATGATGATGATGATGGGCTGCAGACATCCATGCTGTATGTCAAGGTTATAGTGTGGATGCCTCTGCATCATTAGTTGCTACTACAATCCTTGGAAAAATACTCTCATGTACTGCTTGAAAGATGTAGAATAGAGCTTTGGAGTCCTTCTTCCTATTATCCCTCAACAAATTTTTCTCTGCTTGAGTCAATGCATTGTATGCTGCTGCATCTACTAGTTCTGGAAATCCATTCTCTACTAGATCCCAAATGTCTTGAGAACAAAACAGTGCCTTCATTGTTATGGACCAATAATCATAATTTTTCCCATTGAACTGTGGGATTTGAGGATTTGTTAAACTTGTGCTTGTGCTTGCCATTGCTGACTGTGAAACTTGCTTGAATGGCTTTGTTGGAGCTCTTAGCTTTGATTACTTTCAGCTCTGCTATATCTTTCCTTGAGCAACCCCTATTTGAGCAACCTTAGGCTCTGATACACTTTTCTAGTTAAGAGGTAGAGGAGAAACATAATACAGAGCTACCATGAAACAGAGCTACTGTGCTTTATAAAAAATACAAGAAAAAGAAATAGAGCATACATGCATCAAGTAAAACTTAGAAAACAGAGCAATATCTTCAGTTTTTTTATATTACTCAGACTATTAAAAATAGAGTATATATTAACTTTAAAACATAGCTGCTGCTATCTTACATAAAAAACATATTGTTGGCTGTGATAGCTACAACTCTTTCATACACAACAGTCTTCATAAACTAGACAGTAGCTTCCTTTTTTTCTTCTGCTCTTCAACAAACTCCTAAATGACTGCACTCAAAAGCAACGTAAAGACCCAGCTAAGGAGGGAAAAACAAGAACATTTAATAACATTAAATTTGAGTTTGATGGTAGCATGGGTAATTTGTCCTGCATATAGTAAATAAGGAATGGGCTACGTTGAAAAAACTATTTGACATGGCATGTGAAAAGCAAAAGGGAGATACGTAGCTGCTAAGAAATGATAGAGAAATAAATATTGTAGTTGGGATTAATATCTCCAACAAACCAGTGCTATCACACATATTTATTAACATTCACAGTAGAAGAAGAATAACTTGGAAATTATGAATGTTATGGAATATATAAAATCTTATTATATAACAACTTTAAAGTTCAAAATGGACATCTGAGAACCTTGTTGTAAGAAGAATTGATATTTCTCTATTAATTTTGTCTATATTGTTCAAATTTTGTGCCTTTTTTTGGCTTTGACCTCCTGAACCTATCTTGGGAGAAAACCAAGCCAGCCTTGCCAAGCCCACCTATATCACAAGCAAAGAGAAAGAGGATGTATCACCAAGACTTCTTGGTATGACACCCATCTACAGAATTTTGATGGCATCTGGTGAAGGGACACTTGTATGATACATATAGACAAGCAGATCTTCTTTTCAATATGATTTTCCTATGGTTCTATAGCTTTACACTGAATTCTGTAAGTATTTTTAATTCCATGGCCCTTTCACAGTAATTGACAATTTGACAATAATGTTGATTCTACAGAATTAAACTGAATTATATAAGCATTTATAATTCCATGGCGCTTTCACAGTAATTCACAATGATGTTGATTCCTCTGGCCTAATCATCACTACAAATGTGTGATACTGCCAATTCCATTCTTGGTGTGTTTGAAGAAGGTTGATAAAGACAACTATGAAGTGAAGACCATGGATGATGAATTTATGATGAATTTTGTGTTTGCTGGTAGCGTAAACTTGTGAAAGGAAAATATTTTCTCTGTTGTGTTGAATGTAGGTGAAAGAGGCTATTCATACGGAGAGATTAAAACTGACTAAATTTTCTTAATGATACATAAGGGAAAATGTTTTATGAGGTTAAGAGCAAACATTGAAAAGTTTTCACTTATTACCTAGAGAAATACAATTTTTCTTTTGGATAAAGTTAAAAAGTTTCTAAGAGGAAATTTTAAGGAGAGTAAAATATACAACATTTTTAGGTTTTGATTTGAACACGTAGTAGTAAGTTTACATTTAAAAACATTAATGCTATTTTCATTTCGAAAACTATGGTTCATAGCTATTTTTGGAACCAAATTTTTGGAAGGGAATAAAATAAAAAAGATTTAAATGAAGGTTGGAGGAATTAATAATTGGTATGAGGTGGTTATGAGTTCAAAACATGGGGGGTATAAATTTTAAATATTATTTTGTCATTGGAGATATAAGGTTTTATTTATACACAAACTTGCAAGTATTTGATGTTTTTTCTCTTTGAGATATCTTGGAGGGATAAGGGTATGTTTTTTCTTTTGGAGTAATAAGGTTGAAAACATTGGAGTTATAAGGATATATTTGTGTTTACACTATATCGTAAAAGGTGCACTTTTGGTGGAATCTGACACCTTATTTCGCCATGGCTACATAAATTGCTCTTGGAGCCATTTATACTACACCTAATGAGGCCTCGAAAGACTCATCCAAAACATCAGCTGGTTAAAGTGTAGTAGGGTCATATTGGAGGCAGGCAGCATCGGAGGATAGAGGACTTTCCATCATCTCAAGTTAGCTTCTCGCCTTGAGATGATGGTTTGCATGAGAAGCATTTTTGTTTTTGGTTGTTTCATTTTTCTTTGTTGTTGCTGACAGAGCTAACAGATTTGAAGAATGTATGTTTTGTGAAGATTTTGTTTTGGAGACAAGTTTGGGGTTTGGTGTTGAGCTAAATATGGATTGTTGTCCAGCGAGCTTCAAAGAGTATATGATTTTGAATTATAGCCTTTCACGGTCACTAGACAACAGGGTAGAGATCTGTCGTATCTCTTAGGGTCCATTGTCGAATAATTCAAGACTCTGTGATTTGAGAGCTTGGGACTAAAGAGCTCAAGAACACAGCTTGAAGCTACACCCTTCTGAGGGTAGATGAGATAGCATGATGGAGCCTTGCTTGGTTCAGGATTTGTTATTTGGGAGAAGATCTTCTATAAAATATGTATTCATATTATGTAATCAGCTTTGTTGAGTATTTTAGCATTAAGGGGGGGTACCTGGTACTTTTGTAGGAACAATGTAATAAGGGGGGAAATGTTGGTATAATAGTATATAGTATTACATTGTTAGTTTATGCATCTTAAATAAATGTTAGTTTATAAGTTAGGTTTTGGGAAGTTACAAGAAGTTACTTTCCCATAAGAAGTTATATACAGGAATAACTAATGCTTTAAAAACCCAATGTACTAAATTGTAAAATCATCCTGAAGACAATACTATATTATTTTATTATGGTTTAATTTTGTGTATGTTTGCTCACCATTTCTCAATATGATTAACCTTACCTTCCAAAACAGCCTCCCATACAAGCAAGAAATCTGGACAACTTGCCTCAGGATGTGGATCAGTGAGATGAATCCTATATGAATCAATGAAAGAAAGGTCTGATATGTGCTTTGAATACCCATGGAGCACCATGTATTCACTCAATTTGGACACTAGATCAATCATGTTATCAAATGAGGAGTATGAAAAACTCTCTAGGTTATCATTTTACATGGTTGTTTGACCTCTATCCTCAAAGAATAAACTATTGTACTCATTCTCCACCTGCATATCAGCAATAACCAATTGAGAATCATCATATTTAGAGGCATGATCAAGATTAGAAAAATCAAAGCATGATATACTCAAATCTGCCCTACTAAAATTAGTCACATGTAATGAAGACACATCATCTAAATCACACAATAACTTCCCTATTTCAGCTTGTTATTCATGATGGAATGATGTATCATCATGTACAACAGCAACAAGACCTTTTGAATCTTCTTCCACTTGTGTAACTTGACCTATGTTGTTGATTTCACCTTGTAACAATGTTATACCTTAATTTTTTTCCTTTGGGTCAGCTTGTATCTCATCAAAAGCACTTGTATAGGTCTGATATGACTTATTATCTTGATGTATCATGTTGGTACAGTCATAAATTTGACCATTTAACTCCAAAAAATCAGATTCTACTTCAAGTATATCAATTGAAACAAATTTTTGTTTCACTATCCATTAATTTCCTTCACTATGTAGGCTGATATATCCTTGTTTTGGCATTAAATTGGACTGATCTAGCTGCTATCCACACTCAATTTCACTATCAAAATAGTTAGCAAACTGAAACCAGTCATTTTTATCCAATTTATCATCAAAATCAGTCACTAAATTAGTCATTTGGCAAGCAACTTCTTGCTGATTTGCACTTTCTATTTGACAAAAAAACTCACCAAAGTTGTTATCAAACCTATTGATGTGTTTTTTATGCACATGCAAACTCAGAATAAAATACCAAGGTATTCTATCCTCACTTGAACAAAGTCTCTCGAAGGCTAAACAATGTGATCTGATGAGACAACTCCAAGGTTCATGATACGTCAAGTCTTGACTTGCAATGGATAGACTCAGTAGTTGATGTGATTTGCTAAAAACTCACAAAGGGACTTATGCTAAATTTACTCCTTATTCCAATCAAATATGTTATTCTCCTTTTTGTGAAGTGGAACTTACTCTAACCGACTATGAAAAGAAAATGCAAAAGGACAAGGGTTTAGAAGGCTAATCTAAGGACAATGAGATAATAAAATATGCCAAGATAGACAAACTCCTCATGAAACCAAACTCAGCTTCGCCATGAGAATCAACAACTACACAAAGTTGGTGCAATCTTCTAAAGAAACTCAAGGATTTTTATGTTGCAAAATTTCATCAAACACCCACTTCTAGTGCAGCTTGAACGAGCAGCCACAACTAAACTAAAACAAATGTGGTTCAGGCTAACTTTGCAAAATGACTTATCAGCGATAAATCATAAAAAGTATGAACCATTAAGAAATTCATCATATATCTCCACATAAAAACATTACATCAATGCACTTCTAATCTATTTCTAAGCTACTTGGAAACATCTGTCCTTTGGGTGGTGAATTAATTTCTTGAATACATTTTCTCCACAAGTCATCTAATCTCAATTGCACTTTGGATTCTTCTTCCAACCTTAATTCTTCCTTCACTTGATGAACAACTACCTGACAAGATGAACACAGGAGTTCTGAATGAGTGGTGTTGTGAATCCTGCACTAGCCACCTAGAATCAACATTTCCTCTGCAGGCAGGTCCTTCTCAATACTTAGTCTCTTCTTGATCATTTCCTTAAAAGTTATGAAGAAATCCCTTTCGTCAAATAAGGTGTCAGGAACCACCTTTGTAGAAACAATAGGCTCACGCACCTGTGAAAAAGAATTTTTTTCTTGCAATGCTAATTCGTTCTTTGATAAGAATGTTAGGCAATATAGCTCATCGTGTCCATTGGTATCATGAATTCTGCATCCCTTCCTTGATGCAAAGTCATCCAAACTCTTAGGATAGAGTTGTACATTCAAAGTCCACCAAAGTGGAAGAATATCACCTTGAGAGTGATCACATTGCTGCCCACAACCATGAGACTGCTTCACATATGCTGAGAAATCCATCCTTATTCTTTGGTATTTTTCAAATTTTTACTTTTTTTTGATTTTTTGACATTTTATACTTTTTTTAAAAATTTTTGGCATAAGAGAGATCTTGAAATCTCAAATTCTTCTTTGAAAGCTCACTTGGTTCCAATTTCACAATTCGGAGTTCATTCGTGTGCTTCGAGTGATAGAAGTAATGTAATTCTTTGTTCATGCATTTTTATCTTGAGTTGAGATGTAAGAAATTCTATGTTCTAGCCTCCTTGCTGAATTCTGTCGAGCGATGTAAGGAGAGGCATGAATAATAGAGAATGAAAGATAAAACACTAGAATATATTTTATATGCTTGGAACAAATGGAGCAATTTGTTGTTCTCTCCCTCCTTCTAGCACCAATTATGTTGATGTGTTTCTTATGCACATGCAAACTCAGAATAAAATAATAAGGTATTCTATCCTCTCTTTAACAAAGTCTCTCGAAGGCTAAACAATGTGATCTGATGAGACAACTCCAAGGTTCATGATACATTAGGTCTTGACTTGCAATAGATAGACTCAGTAGTTGATGTGATTTGTTGAAAATTCACAAAGGGACTTACGCTGAATTGACTCCTTATTCCAATCAAATATGTTATTCTCCTTGTTATGAAGTGGAACTCACTCTAACCAACTACAAAAAGAAAAGACAAAAGACAAGGGTTAAGAGAGTCGAACCTAAGGACAATGGTATAATAAAACATGCTCTGATAGACAAATTCCTCATAAAACTAAACTCTGCTTCGCCATGAGAACCAACAACTACACGAAGTCAGTGCAATCTTCTTGGGGAACTCAAAGATTTTCATGTTGTAAACTTTCATCCAAACACCCACTATTGGCGCAACTTGAATGAGCATCCACAACCAAACTAAAGCGAATGAAGGTTAGGTCTAACTTTGTAAAGTGGGTTACCTTTGATAATCCAAAAAAAGTATGAAACACGAAGAATTAATCAAATATCTTTACATATATTCATTACATCAATGCACTTCTAATCTATTTCTAAGCTACTTGGAAACATTTCTCCATCATATTCAAGAATTTGAAACCATGGTAACATTCCATCACCAAACACAAATCCCCATCAGAACCAACAATGAGCTTGCATTGATTTTGGAAATGTATAATTAAAACAATTTCACAAAGTCTCTTCAATGACTTCAAGAAGCCTCCTCTACTCTACTCCTACTCTAACAGCATCTACTCCTACTCTCCTGTCTTGACCTCTCTCTCATAATCTCCCTTTACAAATGAGAGAAATGAACCCTTTTATAGGCCCCAAAATTACATGAATGGTTAGGATTGATTTGAGAATCAATGGCCAAGATTGAGATAACAAGATAGTTTGTTACAAAAATTACTATTTTTAGAACATTGAATGTAGATTGATGATGTGGCAGACTATGATTGGATCAATGCTGTGCACATGCCACCTCAGTATCGAGCAAACTAGTTTGGTTTAGTTTGTGTTCATATTGTTCGAAATGCTTTCCCAAATTATGTCATCTTTTGGAGTAGTCTTTGAATCTTTGAATTTTCACCTTTGGAACATGGCTGCATCGAACTTGAAAACTTGGGAATTTTGATACTTCTTGTTGTTGTCTTTCATGCAATTGTACTTTTGAATGCAATTCATGGATTGGTTGATGAATTTGCTCATTTCTCTTCTTGTCTTCCTATCTTCTTGCATAGGATGTCTTCATTTTGATTCCTGCAGGAAGTAGGAGATGTCTTTGTCCATAACTCTTTAAAGTGGATTTCATCATGGATGTCCCTCTTTCTCTGGCACATGTAATGGATGACTTCTGCAAGTGTATAACTAGACCTTCTCCCTTCAAGTGATGACCTTGATGTATGACTTTCTCCATATGCTGCAGTAAAATATTTAGAATTGGAATATCTAGAGAGCATCACGTTTAAATTTCTCCATTCAAGCACATGTAAGCTTGCTTCACAAATTGCCATAACACTAAATCCATCATTAAAACCATCCTTACCTTTGTCCTAAGCATTACGAGTCTACTTCACCTATGAATTTATTTTGGATGAATGTTTCAAATGAGGGTGAGCGCTGATTTTGTATATGTATGCAAGGAAAGTGCTCATTTTAAATGCAAAGGTATGGTGAAAATTAATGAGGTGCCGATTTCGTGTCCACATGCAATGAGTGCACATTACAAAGTAAGGGTAAAAGAGTGCCTAAGAATAAGAGCAAATTTTGAATAGGTAAGAATGAAGTGTATAATGCCTAATGCAAGAGTGTGTAGAATTCATGTCACCTCCCTTGCTAATCTTCCCTTACTTATGAAATGCAAATTTATGCAACTTACAAGGTAGTCAAGGATATGATAGATCAACATTAAAAGCAGTAGGCTTATGACAATAAAGTTGAAAATGCACAGACCCTACAAATCAATGCGTAGATCTACTCTTAGAACTTGCTTTTGGATTTGACTTTTGCATATGACCTTCTGTTTGCATTGCCTTTCTAAGTCAGTTCTCTTTATGGTTGTTTTCTTATGACTTCTTCAATGTCTAAAAGATGTTTTATCTCTTCTCTAGGCCGATTTCATCACTTTGGCACCGATTTTATGTGCACATGTATAATGTTTGCCTATGCAAACCTCCTCCAAAAGTGTGCCTAAAATGAAGATGGCAGACTCCTTGATGCTCTATGCATAATTTGGATAATGTGAAATGTAAGAGTGAAATAGATATGCACCTAGAATAATTAGCAGACATTTTGGATAGTTGTGTAATTTGGTATTTCATACAAGGTTATATCGAATGTGCACCTTATCAATGGGACCCATGCGTAAATTACAAAGTGGACACAAAAAGGACTTGAAGTGGACTTTTAAAGATCCCATGCACATTGTTAATGCCTTATCGAATATGCGCCTTTTGAATTTTATGAATCTAAGTTTTGAGCGGACTTTTAAAACTCCTATGCCTAAGTTCAATAATGTGAAATGAAAGATAGGAATAAATGTGTGCTCAAAGAAAATAGTGGTCATCCAGATGGGCTTTGCATAATTTTGCATTCAAAGTAACTTATGAGCTTTCATTTCTTCGAGCAGACTTTATGACATTCTACACAGATACTTGAAAATGTGCCCTTTGCATATTCCAAGCTTGCTCTCAAATGCTTAGAGCGGATATTATGATGCCTTATGTGTGTTTTTACATTTTATGTTAGACAATATGGAATATTTGCTAGGCTATCGGGACCTACACAAAATGAATAAGCACCTAAACTCGATGGCTTTGAAGGACCCGATGTTTGATACTTAATGATATTGAATGCACAATTTTGTAAAATGACCATATAAAGAACATGAGAAGTCTTACGTATATCTTCAAGGCATCTTAGAATATCAAGGCAACAAATTAGAAATATTGAGCATCAAATTGGATTGCCTGATTTGCAAACAGATTATGCCAATGTTATATGCCCATGATTTTGCATGCTCTAGGTGGGCGATTTAAACCATCAAGTTGAGAAAATCAGACTGCCAAGGGACTACAAAAGTCCACCTGGGTGGGCATTTAAGAGCTTTCTGCATCATGCAAACTCTCAATTCGGGTGGGAATTTGAACAGGGCCAGCACCAAAACTAAACAAACTCAAGCCAAAAAACTCAAAAATCCAAAACTGAAGAGGGGTCCCCATCAACAATGGGGTGATGTGTGATTAGGTCACAACACAACCCATTCTCATCATTAAGAATCAAAATATTATCATTACTAACATCTCTTTCACTGTCCCATGACTGAAAATCAGAATTAATCCACTTTGGAATAGTAGTACCTTCAACCAACTCCTTAGGACAGCCATCTAATGAATAATTCATAGTACATCCAATCTAAACATTTTATGTTCATTATGACAAAGCAATGTAGAAAATTCATTCTTACTCATGAATACTTCACCTTGTTGACCTTGATTGATGAAGAATGATGGATTTGTACCACTTGCAAGATCACTTCATTGGGTTCGTCCAATTGATGCATCCTCATGAAAATATGTATCCACTCATGTTACCTCTCCTCATGAAATCTTTCTATACTCATGAACACATGTAAAACTCTAAACTTGGTGGTCTCTCATTGGAACAACTCATAAAAATTATTGGATGGGTTGAAAAATCATTATCTCTCACACCATTATGATCTTGGCTACATGTCAAACCTTTAGTTCTCTCAACCAAGTAATTAAGAAATCTTGTAATATAATTTTTACCTTGTTTTTTACAATCACTTGCTTCATTTGCAACCTGTGATGACTAATACACACTTATTCCAGTTGGCAAACCACCCAAATTTGATGAACATAAAGCTGCATGTGACTTAGAACTTGATGGTACATCTGTAGGAACATTAGTAGAGGAAGTATTGCATGGATTTACATCTGAATCATGACCATTTGAACCATAAAACTGACTTTGTAAGTGGCTGGCCTAATTTTGGTCATGTGCTGATTGAGTCTTTTGAGGAGTATGATTGTCATAGTTGATTGCATGAGGTGTTTGTAGCTGATTAGGGCCATGGTATGAGCTGACATAAGGCTGCATCCTTTCACAAAACTCATACAATTCTATGTTATGACCAATATTCTCATCATTCAAATGACTTGTAATGTCATCTGCTTTTTTGGCCAAGTCAAGAGTCTTCTCAAATAGGTTGTTTAAAGTTAGTACTCTATTGGACTAGCCAACAATCAATTTTCTAAATATCAAATCAAGACCCCACACATAATGCTCTTTCAAAACCTCAAGATTGAAAATTAGATCTCCACCATTAACAGTTCTATACATCATGATAAATCTATGGTTAAATTGCAAAACACTCTCACAATGTTATGTAAATCAAACTGAAAGAAAAAGATGTTGTCAAGATGAACCCATGACCATATGGTATGAGGTGGAAGATTTGCATATCATTATAGAGTTTCACCTTTAAATGTGTGGAAAAATAGAAGACACTTAATATTTGCATAAGTACGAACCTCATTTCAGACCCCAAGTATGCACAAAGAGCTAGCCTTTTGAGCCAAACCTCTCAAAGATCTAACTCATCTTAAAATATGAAATAAACCAATGATATTGAAATCTTGTACCAAAATTATTGTTCATGCCCTCATAATGCCAATTTGTTGATGGGTGTTTTTGCACACAACAACTTAGATAAAATACAAAGTATATTATCTCTCTTGAAAGGAATCAAATCTCAAAGAAATGGAAAATGACTACCCCAAGGTCTATATAGTCAAGTCTTGGCCTTCACAAGATAACTCAGTTCTTCCAATGTATTCTTCTATTCCAACAATGGGCCTTACATGAATATGGACGAACTTCAACAAACAAGGTTAAATTACACATAAATAAATTAGTTTTCAGATTTAGCATTGCATAAACAAACTGATCCAAACATATATTGCCATTAAATGTATCTTTTCAACGCATGACCAATAATATAATAACTTTGATTCATGAAATATGAACTTTACAATAGTAATATGCAAGTTTGAAAACAATATTGTAACTCCAAACTAACTAGATCTAATAAAAAAAGTTCAAAAACAAGATAAGATAGAGAAAGATACTAAGAAAGATAACTAGATCTTAAACACATTCAACCATTTCAACCTTAACATTTGATAGATAAGTTTGCAAACACATTTAACCATTGTTGATTTGACCATGAAAAGCCAACAATCAAGTTTCATGGAGCTGCAATCTTCAAAGGTGAAATTAGGCATTCAAGGTAACCACACAAATTAATTTATAATAAACAAATTACTAGTGGTATAGACACTTTGCAAACTCATCAAATGTCCATGAATCCTCAGCTGAAAATGAAATAAATACTTCAACTTGGTCTATAGAAATCATGAGACAAACTTTATAAAATGACAAATTTAATGGATATCAATAATTCATATTGATTGTCTTGACTAGAAACCATAAATAAGACTTGTATTAAGCTCAAAATATGGACAAACAACAACAATTTCTAAACTTGTGTAGGGAAAACCATGAGAATAACATGAAAAATAAAAAAATACTATGTATTTTCCTTTGAGTCCCAATAATACAATTGCTTTCAAGTATGTTTTCAATGTTTTTTTGTCAAAACACCAACAAGAACCAATTATTTCTTCACCAATTCTCACTTCTTCTCCCTTCTTACAATGAATTTCAATTTATATATTCAAATCCTCTTTTCATACTAAGTTTTTACCCTAAAACCCAAATGGCTATGATCAATTTGATCCAATTTCTCACATTTGATGCTCCAACAAAAAAGTTAAATTTGGTGGAAAGGAAGATTCCATTCCATCCCATGTATCTTCCTCAAGAAGCTTCCCTTAGTATCAAAAAGTAATATTTTATTTACTTTTGTTAATAAGTTTTCCAAATATGAGAAAAAGTAACTTTTTGAAGTCAAAATATTAAATATTTGCAACTACAACTCCAACAAGTTGTTGTAGTACAACAAATATTAATAAAAAATACATAATCAGCTATAGAAAGTCATTTTCTCAACCATTGGTGGTTGTAGCTATCTATTTTCGATGTAAAAACATAAATATGGAGCTGTGGGCAACTGATTTTGGCATCAAAAGTTCATTTTCATTCTTCATACTTCATGATTTCTCCATTTTTCTAAAATAGATATCCATCTTGGACCTTTAAAAATAAGATGGGAACTTGTGGAAGGTTGTATCAGTCATCTCCTTGGTTGAAAATCAGTTATAAGGTGGCACAATGCATCCTCCAAAAGCTGCATGACAATGTTCCCATCCACGACATCAACTACTTTGCTTTTGATACTAAAAGATGCAACAGGAATTATAACACTTGGCAACATCCGTGATACCTAGAAAATAACATATGGCAGCATTTGGAAACCTCATACTGAGACATCTGGCACTTTCTGCTGGTCTTCAAAATAGGATAGATGTCACTATCTATGACACGTTTAGCCTCCTCCCAATATAAAAGGGACATACAGAATACCACCACTTATTGCAACCTGCCACACATATCTCTTGATACATGGAATCACTTGAGAATCAAAACTGGGACACTTGGTGCTCTCTTCTTGTCCAAAAGCTTCTCTCCTTTATGCCTTCAATAGCCATGACAATGACATTTGTCACTCTTCGCACCACTTAGAAACTACAAAATTTACCTCATGGGACCCACCATATATTTCATTATCTTTCAAACTTAATCAAAATAAGTGACATGTGGTGCCATCAACCTAAAGCAACAAAACTAACATGGCGCCCTTCACATGTCACTTAAGCCTTTTAAAAGAGCCTCTTGAAGCCCCGTGGAGATGACACTTGTCGTCTCTCACATGCAACTAAAACTTACAAAATATATACGTGACAAACTCCAGTAGCATGAAAGCTTCTTTCATACCATCTCCCATGAGCAACACTTGGTAGCCTCCACTGCATCTAAAAACTGTGCCGTAACATCCCGGGCCCACCACATGTGTCTTGGTGCCTTAAAAGCTTATCAAAAGGAATACACATGGCACTAACCGCTGCTGCAACAAAAGGACACTTGGCGACTTCCAAATGCAAGATGCATCAAAAGTAACTTTTTCACCAAGGCCCACAGCACCGAGACACAGTGGGATAAGATATGCCACCTAACTTTTCATCTTCTATTAGCACCACATTGAAGTCCCCATCCATAATGATCCTTCCTTTCCCAATTTTGCTAAGTCGTTGGCTAAGATCGGTCTAGAGTTTAGTCTTTTGAGAGGTTCTGCATAAACCATAGATACCCATAATCCAATTTTTGATGTTGGCTACTACATCTATTTGACACATTTGTTTCCTCCAAAGAATGACCAATCCTCTTGAAGCTCCATTCACTGAGATGAGTGTTGAGTCCCATTTCCACCACTTCTTAAAGATCTTTTGACCTTGTTCCTCTGAAAACTTAGTTTCTTGTAGGATTACTATATCAATGTCTTCCCCATCAAGATAGTTCTTGATGAGAAGTTGCTTATTAGAGGCATTTAAGCCCCTAAAATTCCTTGCAAGAATCCTCACTAGTCTTGAGGAGAGTGGTTGGTTGTCCTCATGCTTGATCTTAGGGCCCTATCTATGGTGGTTTGTATCCCAGCTGCAATCTCCACTTGGAAACTAGTAAAGAGGAGATAAAAAGAGGCAATTATGGGGCTCATGACCACCTCCAAATTTAAGGGTTTGGTTGTCATCCTGAGTAGACAAGGAACTAAACAAATTAAATGCTAGGGCCTAGAATTAAGCATGAGAGTAGTTCACCTGAAGTCATATGGATCAACATGTCCCTCCTACTTCAGGAAGAATCCTCTCTAAGCCTCTATGTGCTCCCACCTGCTATTTTCTTCTTCTCCTTTTTATGGTCACCTGCCAGTCCAGTGCGGAATAGGATACCATAGAAGAGGTGGATGGAAAGTCAATAGAAACCATATCAGTCTGATTGCTCTGGATACATTTATGTACTTGTCACCACTACTTATTGCTGCACGGAAATTATACAAGGAATTTGGTTCCTTTTTCTTCATTTTGATGTCAATTCCTACTATGCCTAATTTTACAACTATCAAATGCAATATTTCCTCTCTCTAAGTAACTCTGGATAAGCTGCATAAATTGTCCTATGACCTTTGAGGAGCTTTGTGGCCACACTTGGAAGCTTTTGTAAAATAAACCATTCATCATCAATATCACTAGGATCCTTCACCTCTACCTTGATTACCAAAGCCATT
Organism: Cunninghamia lanceolata; assembly: GCA_027924645.1. Lineage (NCBI taxonomy): Eukaryota > Viridiplantae > Streptophyta > Pinopsida > Cupressales > Cupressaceae > Cunninghamia > Cunninghamia lanceolata. Next base: position 5,506,955 of record BSBN01000643.1, read on the forward strand.
AATTTCTCTCTATCATGATAACTTATCATCTGCACTCCCCTATCGTACTCATTTCTGATGAAGGAAGTGAGGGCTATGATTTGTATATCCCCAGTATAAAGAATGGGGTTTCAATACAATTCATAAGGAACAAGTAAATCATGCAAATAAAATTCCCAAAGTTGATCTTGTGGTTTTGGGCAAGGTGTCCTAAAAATCTAGAAAGAACTTTTATATAGTATCTAACATAAATGGAAGGTTACTCACAAGTTACATAAACTGAAAAATAAGAATTTTTTTTGTTAGAAACATGGTGTATACCCTAGCAAGATAATGGCAGCAATTTTAATCACAAGATGAAATTTGAATTGAACAAAGAATCAAGATCACTACTCCCCACAATAATGATAGGGAGTTCAAGACTCTAAGATGTAAAATTCTATCAATGAGAGGAATAACAATACAAACAATTACAATCATCGATTAGAGACATGAATCCATTGGTACAAAGAAACAGTCCTTACATGAATTAGAAAAATGTATTTTTCACATTCAACTACAAGAATTATTCATCTACTCACAATTTCGGCCACCACAATTGGCCTCTTGATAGACATATTACAAAAAATTCTAATTCAGACTCCTATTGCTTCCTCTAAGCATTCGACCTCTCTTCTCCTCTCAAAATTCACATTTGTCATTGCCCTTCCTAATGTGCTCTTCCTTTTTAGCGTTCTCTACGGCCAACATGAAAGGCCTTCCTCTCCCCAAACACTAAAGAAGTATTCTAAATACTAAACAACTGTCAGTCGTCCCTCCATGTGGAGAATAAAAATTCCAACCTAGCAAAGAATAATGCCAGTATTTGAGTGGATGGCAGAGAGAATTGCCATAAGGAAGCTCCAATGTAACCACCAATGTTGAACGCCTTCCATATGCCACAAGAAATCCGAAATGAAACACCCATAAGACTTCACTATCTATCATTACTTCTCCTTTCCATAACAGTCGAGCCTCAACCATCAGCCAAGTGTCGAATCTGGCCAAGAATTGGGGACATTTATATTCTTTTCTATGCATTGTGTAACTACTAAATAGCGATAGGAAATCCAAACGCGGGTTCCTCAGTGACCGAAGGATAGAATACTGATGCAACAACAAGCTACAACAAACACCAAAACATAACAAAAAACCCCAAACTATAGAAACTAAAATAAAATGCAAACCAAAATTAGAGGGCGAGCGATGCCACTGCATCACAAGAGGTCTACTTTGCATGATTTGACTAGTGAGTTCTGTCATTTTTTCTTTTCTTTGCTTCAATTCATCAATTTCTTTTTATTTTCCTTTTTGCTTCTCTCCAAATATTTTCTCCATTTCCTCCTCCTCATCCCACCTCTTTTTCATTATTCTTATTCTTTGTTCCTCCTCCATAACAAATACTCAATGGGCAGTCCATCGGTTTGTGTGACTGCATGATGGCTAGAAGGACCGGCTAAAGTGGAAGGAGTGTTATGTCCTATAGCCAACAACATTCCTTGTTCATTTACCTCTACTTCTTCCTTCATTTCATCCACAAAAACCTCAAGAACCTATGCAATTCACTGATGCCATGCTCCTTTGCTCTCAATTCTACTTGCAACTACTGATTAGTAATTACTTGCTCTTCTAATTGTTTTCTAAATAGATTTTTTTCAAAGGGTAGCTTGGAGTTCCCCTTCATCCTTTGTTTTGATATCAACAGGGACCATCCCCTAACCTTTAATTTACTTGGTGAATTCAAAAGAAGATGAACTAGAATCACTTGCAAGGTCAAACACTAGGGTGCTTGACACATTTAGTTTATCCATATAGGAAAACATATCTTCTCTTTTAGAATCAATGTTCATTTTTACTAGCACCACTTTTGCTTTTGGAATTTGTAGGTTTAATTTTTTCCTCTTTCTTTTAAGGTGGTGTGAAAGATTTGGCTTTTGAGTTGGAAGAGGTCTCACTATTTTGGCTATCTTTTTACTTACTTTTGGCAAATAAGGGGATATTTTTTATTTCCATTTTTACCTAGCAGCAAAAAAAAGTAAAGGTTCCTCATGGGTAGATAGAATATCTTTTTAAAAAAGTACTTTCTCTTCACATGTAGGTGAAATATGTTCTAGTGGACTTTCTGTCACATGGTATGAAGTTTAAACTACAACAAATGGAGTCTTAGGTTCAAGGGATGAAGTTACGTGTACAGGGGTTCCTACAGGATTAGGTGTAGATGTTGCAAGGGTTTTGAGGGTGCTCCAGGGTCAGAGGTTGTAACTGCATGCCTTTTAGAAGGGGTTGCATGGTTAGAAACTGATGTTGCATGTTTTTCAAATAGTGCTTCATGAGCATAGGACATGGACACTTGATCTGCAGAAGGTCTTGCTTGTGGTTCTCCCAAATTTTCTCCCCTTTCTTCTTGTACTTCCTTTACTTGTTACACCCTATTTATTTTCAATCTATGCCTCTGGCCATGTGGCCCTAGATCAGGCATTTCCCTTATATGACACAAGAAAAAATACCTCCCATGTCACATGAGGAAAGTAGTTACTTGGAAATTGGTCACTCAAACCCTTTTTCACTGACAAATGAATAAGTGCATGGTAAGAAAATGCATTTGTGGTACCTTTATGGTATTCACTTTCTATTTTCTTTAACAAATTAAAAAGAAAATTTGGAGTATTGACATTTCTCCCATGTTGCAGATGGTTTAACAACATAAGATGTACAACATGGAGATAAGATTGCCTACCTTCACAGGTTAATTATTTGATGATGTATGTAGTTGCTTGTGCTAACTATGAGTTAAGCGACAAGTGTTGAGTCTCTTGTGACAAGGGCTATCTTGACACCCTACTTGAGGTATATAATCACTTAACCATAATGTAAGGTAGACATAAAGATCAAATATCTAGATTTGTCTCAAAGAAAACTTGATTTTTGGAATTGATATGGATTGGAGGATGGGTGAAAATTTTGATTTTGGTTAAGGAGAATGGTAGGAGAAAAGATGGATGGATAAAGATTGATTTTGGTAGGAAATATCCAAAGTCTAGGTCCAAGATGAGTGATTAAAGTCAAGTACAAAATGAAGGAAGGTGACTATGGTTATGAAAAAGGTGCTAATGAAGATTGATAATTGGATTTTGATGATTTGGAAAGGGTTTTGGAAACACACAAGAAGACACAATAGCTACCTTGATTTTCAAGGTTGATTGGCTTATGATGGTATAACATATGAGAAAATGCCAAGCACACAAACAAGCCTAATATTATTCAAGTAGGAGTGACTCCTAATGCGGGCCCACAAATGAAACTTAAACCATCAATACTATCTACCTATGAGGGATAGATAGGGATATCCATGTACATGTGAAATCCCTTACCTCGGAATACTAAAGGCTTTTCTAAGGTTAGCTCTATCTCAACACATGGAACTAGATTATGAGTAACTTCATGGGTGATCCGCATCCCTTGCACCCATTATAAGATGGCTGAAAGGACTTAAACTAGGCTTGCACAAGTTCTCTAAGGGTGTCACTGACATATGCAAGGTACGTGGGCTTCAATCTATGAACACTAGTCCATCTAAAAGAATGAAACCCAAGCAAAGACTCAAACGATCTCTTCACATTGTGTCCTATATCAACAAGGGCCCAAAAGCTATGCTAGACATGATGATGACTAGATTGAGGTACAAATTTCATTCTCTTCCTTTGATATAACACATTAGAACACATGGTTGAGGTTGTCCCTTGACGTGATGAAATCCCCAAGTAGGCCTCCAAATAGGAAATGTTAATGTTAGGTTTTTTATCTCCAAGCTCAAACTAAGCACAAGAAGAGAGCATACACAATAACACACCTTTGGTGACAAAAATTAACCAAGAGATGATTTTGATCCCCAAGATCACCTTGTGGTGCAAGGGAAGAGAATACACACACACTTTATCCACACAAGCAAGATTAATTAACCCTTAGAAATCAATGTGTGTTGTGAAAATGAATGTGATTAAATGTTGTTTTTGATTCCCAAGATCATCTTTCAATAGAAGACAAGAGCATACACACATCGAAAAGCATACCAAATTCACCAAACAAAGAAAACACAAAGTCTCAAATAATAAACATTTAACAAGAAAAAACTTGCACCACACTTATTAGTAGTTTGAGATATTTTAGCCTTTGACAACCATAAACTAAAAACAAGTGTTAGCTCAAAAATGATAAATCTAGCAAAAAGTAGAAATAAAAGTGATCACACAAAAGATTAGATGGCACCAATATATTTCTTATGATTTTCTATGCAATTTTTAAAAAGAAATCAATGAATTTAGATTTAACATGTAAATGTAATGATTAAATGAAGTTTGCAATGTAAGAGCATTAGGATTGAAAAATAAATCCCTAAAGATTAGAAAATAATATCATCCAATAGGAAAATAAATATAACCATTATATCTCTTATGATTTTTTAATCAATTTTAAAAAAAGTTTTCTAAAATTGGATTTCATATGCAAAAGTTATGCCATAAAGAAGGTTTTGAAAAAATATTATTTTTTAATAAAATCTATTTCTACCATAGATATGAAAAAATTTATGGCAAATGATATTGATGGCTCTCTTGATGTCTACATTCATTCCATGATGGCTAAGCTTTTGTTAGATCCTAGGTACATGGGACGAAGGTGGAACACATTTGATGTTGTGTGATCACTTCAAAGCTATTGACGTCTGCCATTTCTTATCTACTCCATGATGATATAGGTGACGTGATGCATCAGACTGAGGTCCATCTCGATTGCTTCATGGAACATCTCCATGGTATTTAGTGACACTAAATGTGTCTCCAATAGTTTTTAAGAGGAGATTGCTCTTATTCTAAAGGTGACACTGTCGACGGATGCTATCCCAGTCTTTCTAGACTATTATGATGATAACAAGATACAGGAGAAAGGCATGGAGAAGAAGTCTTCTAGTATGGATGCCTCATGTGTTAATTGTAAGTTTTTGAATAATGCATGATGCCTATGTAATTTTCCTCACCCTCTCCTTTGATACTAAGATTCTTATAGTATTGTTTACATAAGGTTGGTAGTGGAGTGGTTGGACTGTGCCTTCATCCTTCTTGTGGGATTGTAATATGGTATAGAATATAGTTATGGTTTCTATAAGTTGGTCTGATATCTTCATCAGATCTTTGTGATACTAAAGGGAATATTCTTGGTGTTATGTGGTTTCCCCAATTCTCATAGTTCTTGGATCCTAAACTAGGGTTTTTTAAAAATAAAAAATAAATTTTTAATGTACATTCATTATAATTTAGGTTGATAAATGTGTTGTTTATAAAATATTTAATGGGAAGGAAGAAAGGAGTGTCTATCAGTTGGGGAGGGCACAACACGAAAAAGAGGCATCGTGCAGTAGCAAAAATCAGAGCAGAGGTAGGTAAAAACCCTTTTAAAATAGGTATGAGATTCCCATTTGAGTTGCATTTGCTTAAATGTTTCTAAAACCTTTTCAACAAATTCATTATGTGCCTACATTGCATTATATGAGATGACATTTATTTGAGGCATTCGGTTAAGCCATTTATATACCCTATCTATGCTTCCACATCTTGCATACAAGTCTACCATAACACTTGCAACTACAACATTTTCAACTACAATATTTGACAAAATCCCCTTCCATTATGTCTTGATGGATGTCCATACCTTGTTCCAAAGCTCCCATTTTCATGCATGTTGAGAGGATGCAGGCAATGGTTGTGGAGTCTAGCTTTACACTTGCCCACTGCATTGAGTCTATTATGAAAATAATTACTCAATCTCTATTATTTGTTCTTATTATGAGATTAACGTGACAGAGAAAAGGGTTATGGTCTTTTGAAAATTTGAACACGTTTGGTATCTAAAGATTTTCATTTTAGTATTGAGAATTTATGAGGGATTGAGAATCCTACTTCTTATTACACTATCTTAAGGAGAGGTGATAAGCTTTAACTGCACTTATTAATTGCGGGCTCTCATATACCTTGACAGCTTCATCCCGTACGATGGGAAGTGCCTGCAAAAGATGCGTGGTAAGTTTCCTATGGTGGTTTTCTTCCCGTGGTGCTCTCCAAATCCTATCATTGGTGCCATCTGACCCCTTGATGTCACTGCTGTCCTTTGCCAACTTGTCTTGACTTTTACTACTTACGAGTTGTTTGTAGTGACAAAGGAAGATAACTATTATTTTCTAGCTGCCTTCTTCCTTTTTCTATGTTTCCTTCTATCGAGTCTCTTTCCTTCTAGACACTATGCTCGAGTCTCTCTCTCTCTTCTTAGCAATAGGCTCCCATGGCCGACACATGTCTCAATCAAAGATTGTTTTTTCCCAGCCCTTGATTGGGAACCAGAGATTAGGGGCAGGGTTAAATCTGTAGACCTGATGACACTGCTCGACTAGGACTGCACTCTCATACAATTTGCAGTCAGGGACATCGTTGGGCATGGTTGGATAAGAGGTTACGAGGGCAGTGTTTTAAACTATACAGATGTGGTCTCCCAGCTTCTATCCAATATTATGGACCTAGTCATGGATGGCGAGTTTGTGCATGCTCTAGCTTTAGGCCTGTTCTACAAAATCATTTACACTGTCGACAGTTGGGAAATGGCAGTATCTCTTTACAATATAGTCCAGGGAGACACTCTAATTGGGGGACTCTTTAATCTTGCCTCTTTGTGTACGTCTACTTTGTAGAAAGCTATTTACTGGGCCTTGCAACTCACTTTAAAGTCCCTGTGCAATGATGAAATTGACGGTGTGTTGCAGTTTCATTGTTTTCTGATTACTACGAAAAATGCTGACAGGATTAAGGATGTTTCTTTGGCCATCCAATTTTTAAGGATCCACACCTCCGATCTAGCACTATGAATGCCCCGATATGCCTTGAAGGACCCTAATGAAGGTGTCCAGCCAGTAGCGGTATTCGAACTAGACAAGCATAATCTTCCTGCAGCTCCGGTAGCGGTGTGAGGGTGTGGTGTCAGGTCGTGTGTTTTTTGGTGGTCTGGTGTTGGAGGTTGATGGCTCTTGTGATGATGGTGGTGAGGGATGTTCTGGCAGTTTTGTTCTAAGGGAGGTTTTGTTTATTACTGGTTTCTTGTCACGGCTGGTTTTCATTTCTCCAGTGCTCTCTCAGTGGTGTTTTCTTGTTTTATCATTGTAGATGGTCATGGTGCGGGCCCTATGTCTCTCCGGTTTAAGTTTCCTTTGTCTAATGTTTAAATTTTGTTTTATCAAGTCTGCTAAGGGCCTTCTTTGCTGTTTTATTTGCCTTCCTAGACTCGGCTAAGGCCACATTTTCTGTAATATTTTTAATCTCGTTAATCTACGGGTGTTTACACACCTTTTTCTATTTTTTTTTTTTTAAATTATGAGGGATAAAAGTACTGTTATTGCTTTAAGGTGAATGTATTAAATTTCAGATTCGTTCAGATGCTGCTTATTATAAATAATGATTTTATTTTGTAGGCATTGTGATGCCGAATGCTCCCTAACTGAGTGTATGGGTGACACTAAATATGGTTGGTTTGCAACACACAGGTCATTGGAGGTCCGTCAAACCCACTTTCTCTTTTGGCTGTGATATTTTTGTGGTCTTGATATTCTTTCTTGGTGTTTTTCATGTATGATTTAGTCTAGCTCTTGGGGCCAGTACTTTGTATTGGTTAATGGAGTTTTTGAATCATAACCTTCGAGATGGGTTTTGGAGATCCCATATTAAGCATTGAAACTTAGGCATAAGATTGTTTTCCTAAATTTTGATTTCAAAGGTTGTGAAATTTAGATTTATAGTTGATAGTTGTATTAGCTTGAAAGTTTTCCAAAGCCTTTTCAATCAATCCATTTTGAACTTAACATGCGATCCCTCCAGTCTGTGAAACCATATTTCCTTTAGGCATTTTGTCAAACAGTTCACATGCCTTGACTATGACTCCACGTTTTGCATATAGATCTACTAGGGCACTTACAACTACAACATCATACAAAAATTCCCCTTCCATTTTGTTTTGATGGATGTTCATACACTGTACGAAAGCTCCCATTTTGTCACAGGAAGGGAGGATGCTGGCAAAGGTTGAGGAGTATGGTTTTACATTTGCTAGATGCATTTCGCTTAAGGGTTTCTAAGTGTTTTTTTTAACAAACTCATATTGAATATATCCTACAATTGTGGTATGTTAGAGACCATATTTCTTTTAAGCATTATGTGAAAACCACATGCCTTGTCTAGGGTCCCACGTGTTGCCATGCCTGTCTACCAGAGAGCACTTGCAACTGCCACGTTTGACAAAAATTTCCCTTCCTTTATGCTTTGATGAATGTCTCTTCACTATTACTGGGGATCTAATATGGTGCACATTGTTATAATGCAAGCCTATTTTTTTAGATTATTTCGTTAGCATGACCAACAACCTCCGCAAGAAAATTGTCTGTCTAACATGATGGAAAACATTCATATCTCTAACAATGATCAACAATCTTGGAGATAAGTTTTGTTGTAGTGTTGCAATCAACATGTACTTGAAGGTTCTTAACAATCTCTAATAGCTTATTTTACTTAATAAAACATAATATCTGCTAAGAATAAAATTGTAAAACAATTATGTTACAACGTTTCTGGGCACATTTGTGTTATTATGAGTCACGACATCCACTAAATTTTACAACTGCAGTATAGTCGTAATGTCAGTTTTCCCTTAGATGTTTCCATTACAAGCACTGGCATAGAAAGAAGCATCAAAAGGCTAAAGTGATCAAGGTATTCACACCTGACGTAACATTGACATATCAGCAGCCAACAAACAAAAATGGGTGATTTTTGTACTATCTAAATCTTAAGGATACCGCAATATTTTCAAAAGTGGGCATGAGCTGTATCACTCACAGGTGGCTAAATTTGAAACAATCCAATATCATAATGAAAACAAACAGAAAAGAAAACAAGTGCTTTCTCCCTTAAAACATCTTCTACAAAGTCCAATAAAAGTAAAACTATTATTTTTCTATTCTCAACAACCTACAGTTAGTTGATTTTTATATCATCTTTTAGAGTAGCATCTCGCCATTTAGGACATGGTTTGTACCTTGTGGTTTCTAACTCTCTCCAGTTTAAGAGTGATTTTTACACTATTCTCTTAGTCGTATCCAATATAAAGATATTACTAAGTTGATTTTAAAGAATTCAAACTTCTGGTATTATAACTTAAGTGGGATTTATATGGGTGTGATGGTTGTTATCTGTTTCCTCTTTTTTTTTTCTGTTGCCTTCTTTGCTTCAATTCTACAAAATACTGATACAATTGTTAAGTGTATGCATGGTACTTAAGGTTATGGTGCACTTTATAAATGATCGTGGGAAGTATTACTTATTATATTGTAATCCTACTTTAAAGATGACCATAGTATTTTGGGTCTTTAGATATCACTAGGATTTTAGAGCTTGTCACCTTAGGCCCTCTTAAATTTCTTAAAACTAAATTTCTTTTTCTTTTTCTTGAGCAATTTTATTAACGGCAAACCACAGAGTAGAAATTAGAAATGAGACTAAATTATAGAATTTAATTGAGGAAGAATATTTAAAAGCCATGTGTAAAGGAAATGATTTGTAATGGAAAAATGTTTGAATAGCCTAGGTTGCGATATGTTACTAGAAGACATTATAAATCTTATGATAATTCTTTGAAAATCATGGTGGACACATCATGTCAAACATGATATGGAGTAGTGTTTACTTAGATTATAGAACTTGTTATAATCTTATCCTTTGAATTATGAATATGTTTTTCTTAGAAAGTGTAGTATTCAATTAGAATGATTCTTCTTGTTCATTGTATGTCTTTCTATTATTTGAAATAATCAAACTCATTAAATTCTATGCTTATAGAGGTACTTGGGTATTGCTCAAATGACATATATAACCATGTGTCTTTTACTCCTTGAATACCTTCATTTGTTCTTGGGAATTGAGTCTAATTAATTTAAGCATTGAGATCTCTTTTTGGAGACCTGAGGTCCAAATCATGACAGTCATCTAATATGAAAATTCCAGTTATGACTCTCATTCTTCCATAGTTGGCTCCTAATGTGGATAAGGTTTCTAAAACAACATGGGTTCTAGATAGTAACTCTTAAACTTCCATATGATATACATAGGTTAATAAGGGGTTATAACTTGGGGTTTTAGACAAAGTATGTAAAATGCCTTAGTTGAGAGTCTCTTGTTGAAACAATAATACTTTGGTAAGTTATTGTTGATGGTTTCTTGAGGAGTATTGTAATACTAGAATTATTATTTAAATAGTGGATATGAAGGCAGATCAAAACCATTCTTGATTCTTAAATACCTCCTTGGTGAATTTGTCAAGAAGGGAGGTTTTGTCGTTAATGTCAAATAGGCTTGAGATTACTAGTCTTAATTTAATCATATTAGTAAATTAATTTGAACTCCCTTCATACGTAACTTGTAATTAGTTGGGTTTTGTAACTTAAGTTGTTGAAATGATTTTACTTAACTTTCTTTTCCATCGTATTAGATCTTATTTAGAATCAATGTCAGCATTTGACATAAAATGGATAAGTACCCTTGAAATTAAGACTTTTTACTGGATAAGTAGAGACTTTATATTATGAAATTCTTAGGTAATTACCCGTGTGGATTTGATGTCATCAAAGTGATAGGGTGACATTCTCTATTGAGACAATCTAGAAGGTTATATAAGAGCTAGAAGATGTTGTTTTCATTAATATTATGTGGATGGGCTTTGTGTTTTGCAATGTAATTTCCTTCCTGTTAAATCATCATGATATTATTACGTGATAAGGACAATAGTTGTTACTTTGAAAAACATTTCTCCATATTGCTCGAGGCATCGATTGTCATTGCTTGAGGGTGTAGATTTATAAATATGTTGTAAAACTATAATCTGATCCTAACTACATCGAGAAGATGTAATAAGACCTTTTGTCCATTGTATCACCAGTTTTAGGAAATTGTGTTTGCAATGAAAATCAGCATCCTTGGTGTAATGTAATAAAGTTTTCATGTACTTTTTACTTGAATAGATCATTGTGTTAGAACTAATACAACTTATGTTTTATGCTTGAGCAAATATACGTTTATAACCTAGAGTCTAACTAGGTGATAGTAGTAACCTTCAAGAGCTTTACCTCCCCGAGTTCACTAAATGGAACTAGAGATGTAGCTATGCTATAATCATTGCACTTTAAGAATAATTAATCATCGTCTCTTTAGTAATTGATATATTTCTTAACGCTTTAGGTTGAAGCTCATAGAACTTAGAAGCCATAGGTCATTCACTTATGTGCTTAGATTTACAATGCGACTTTAGGGTATTGAATTACTGGTTGATCTTGCAAGTATTATTTCACAATTTTGATGTAAAAATAGTACACGAATTTGGAGATAGACTTGCCTAGGGTAAACTTGATGCCTCAGGCAAACCCCTGATAGGGATTCCTCAACACTAGGGTTGCACCAAAACCACTCCTTTTAGGTGGTCATGATAGTGGATTTATTTTCATCCCTGTTTCACCTGAGTGGGTGATAGTTGACGAAGAACTGTCTGGGGTAGGGAATCACTCTAGAAAGGGTTGAATACCTGCTCACAGTTGCATCAAACATAATGTAAGACAGAACTACATATTCGCATACCCTAGAGTTAGTCGCATCCAAAGGGGGCCTTGATCCTATGGATACAGGGTATATAGGTAATCTGGAGGGCGAATGATGCCCCCAGTACTTAGGTCCCCCGGATATAGGGTGTTCTTCTAAAATTAACATCATGTTTTTAACTTTTTGTGTAATGATTTTTTAGTCATGTTAACATGAGATTGTCTAGTTAGTTTTGTGTAGATGGTAAGGATACCAGTCACTGGAAAAAAAATAAGCTATTGGAAATGAATGCAGAATGTAGTGAAGAACCTACAATATGTGTTTCTCAATTTCCCTTATATGTTACCTTGTTGAATGTACTATCTCATTTCACCAGATCAAAATTTTTCATTCTTTTGTATTTTTGAATCTAGAGTTTTGTTAATAAGGAGTCGGGTCCTTGCACATTTAATGTGTTTATCTTGGTGTTGTTCCTTACTATGTTATTATTTGTATTCAATCATTTTTTTATTAACATAAGAGTAAAAGTAAGGTTGATGATTCAACATAGACAACATGCCATTTAGACTCAAGCCTTACCAGTAAAAGTAATGTCTTGATTATGTGATAATTAGAAATAACTTACGTCCACCTGTAAGAATTGGAGTGAAGTTAAGGTGATAAATAAAAGCAAGGTTGCTAGTTAATCAACCAATACACTTCATGAAAAAATAGAATTAAGCTTTAAGTAGGGTTATTGTTAGTGAAAGAGTAAGAACAAGGTCTTCATATAGGCTGCTAATATATTTATTTATGTATTATGTTGCTTATCAGTAGATGTAATTATTTTATGTTTTGAGATGTTTACCAACATTTGTTGTAACTATTTTCTCCTTCCGTAGTCTAGTGGACTGCTACCTTTATTTGTAATTGTTTTTTTACAATTAAAAAAAAAAAGAACAAGGTTATTACTCTTTGAACATTGATTAATTCACAACATATATTTGGACCTGAATAATAACTAAAAGAACTGATTCGCTCCAATTAAATCATAACATATAGTAGGACAAGAAAAAATAGTTTACGTCATGCCAAGAAAAATAACTCATTCAATTTATGTCACAACATGCATTGAGACATAGATAGCAATAAAAGGAAAACACTCACTCCCATTAAATCACAACATACATTCTGACCTAAAAATTATACTCTTCACTAAGTCACACCATTCATCCATTCATATATAAAATTAAATGGAAGTCACTTAGTCTAATGAAATTAGCATCCTAAAAACAACTCTAAATTTAAGTCATTAGTTTTATATATATATATATACACCTAAATTATTAAAATCTATTTTTAGAACAATCATAATCCAACTTTATTTTTTAATTTAAAAGAAAATTACTAAATAAATTTGAAAATTAAAAGCTCATTTGCCTAGTAAAATCTGCTTGATAAACCTTGACACTATTAAATTATTAATTAATATAAAAAGTAAAACTGCTTAGCTGCTTATTTCATAGCGAGACTTGACTAGATCATATATAGTGAACTTGTTAGGAATTGAATAAAGGAGGGTCTATTTACGAAAATATTTCTAATATTGAATGCTGTGCGGCTGGACGCGTGGATGGCAGGGTAAAGTGTTGTTATTTCCCCCGTGTTTTCTTCCATTGGGAGTGAACACACAAACGTATCAAGGCCATGCTTATCTTAACCCCTGGGTTGAAAAACCCTAATCGTTATAAATCGTCCGCGTTTGTAGGTCTATGTTTATTAAAATATTTGTTCTCACCTGTTCAACTGGAGTCTTTATAAAGTTAGACATTTCATTGTTTAGTTATTTGAAAAGTTTTTTGACGTTGTCTGTAGCTGTGATTTGTTTGTACTAAAGCCGATCGAGTCTGATGGCATCTAAGGAAATTAATATGATCGACCAGCAGCCATACAATCAACCGGAATCTGATATATCGGAGAGTATACCGAATCCCGACTGGCTGAATAGCGATTGGTATACAGTGAGACGAATCCGAGAAGGGGGTTTGTCTGCTGGACAAGCGGATAAGGTGTTCGATAAATTTTTTCTTTTTCAATTTTCTGAATCAGAAATTAGAAAATCCTCAGTATTATGATGGTACAACATCTGATGAGACAGTTCTGAATGTGAATTTAATTGTTTTTCTTCTGTGAAAATTTTCAGTATTACATTGAGAGGGCTATTGGCGTGAAATGTCAATCCAGGCCAGAATTAGAGAGGTACCAATAGACCGGATCGAAGAAGAAACGACCAAAGGGTAATCTCTGTAAAGTAAAATTTGAGAAACCATTTTGTGTAGTTTTACTTGCATGTATTTTCTGATAGTATAGCTTTTGTTTCATTGCAGGAATATCCAATCCAAGGGCAAAGCCTGGCATGAGAGGGCAACTGCCCTCTACTGCTTTGGTACCTTTGGATGAAGCCCAGCAGCCTTCTCACATGAAAAGGTCAAAAGGTAATTTCTGTAAAATTTAAGAAACCATTTTGTATAGTTTTACTTTCATACATTTTTTGATGGTATAGTTTTTGTTTTATTCCGGGAATAACTAATCAAAAGGTAAAACATCAAATGAGAGGGCAACTGTCCAATCCAATGCACCAACAACCTCATGAGAGGGAAACTGTCCAATCCAGGTCACCAGCAACCTCACCATGACTAGTCAAGATTAAGGGGAATAAAAAACTCTCTGGGTACCTTGTGTTCCTCCTAATTTTTAAGGAGCCATGTTTTGTTTTTTTCAGCTGTACTTGTACTTATTACATCTTTTTAACATTAAATGTGAGATATATTTTCTTATATCTGGGAGTTCACATCTAACTAACTTTATTATTTGATTTTGTTTAATATTTTAATTTATTATATAAATTTCATTGTATGTGTTAAAAATTAGATAAATAAACAACACACAAAGTAGAACACAGAAACAGATATTTATCGTGGTTCGCCAATGTGGCTACGTCTATAGGAAAGCAGGGCAATAATCTTCTTATTATTTGTAGCATCATACATATGATCTTTCGCTTATATATATACAATTCTCTTCAAGAGAAGGTGAAGAGACAAACAGGGAATATGAATTGAAGAGTCGGACTTCACATCCATCAGTCTCCCACTTGAAGTTCGATTCATGCTGCAACTTCACATCTAAATAACCTCCCACTTGAAATTCAATTTTCATGGCCTATTGTACATCCAGGAGCTCCCACTGCATGAGAAATGTCCAAATGAATGCAAACTTGGAATGAGCGCATACAATGTGTCGCTTTGTAAACATTCTAGAAATAAGGCACCATCACAAGTGATCAAGGGATACCAGAAATGTCTAGATGAATACAAACCTGGAATGAGCGCATACAATGCGTCGCTTCGTTAACATTCCAGAAATAAGGCACCATCACAAGTGATCAAGGGATACCAAGTCTACTAACAGCATCACATAGAAAATGTAAACATGTAGTACCAAGGAACATCCACAATGATATGCAAAACCTACAAACCAAACCCCTGTAGCATGTCCTCCTACACACACCTCTTGACCATTTTGGGAAACACAGATTCTCAAGCTCCCAGCAATCTTTGCAACAAACCTTGCCGGTGACAATTCGACATCCTCTGGAAATGCATAACCTAATAATACATCTCATTTGCATGATCATGGGTCACATTAGAAGCATAATAGAATGGCATGGGCCCTTCGAACTCCCCAATTTTTTCTTTGGCACATCAGGTAGGGATTTCCTCTTCACACACTTCACATGACATATTTTGGGAAGCTGCCAGTTTGAAGAAAAAAAGCACCTATTTCTGTGGAGTTGCCAGCATAAATACCAACCGCCACAGCCTCTCTTCTTGAGCAACCTTTTCTGATCAGCAAAACTAGAGCGTCATTTTGCTAGATAATTGGGGCTCTATTTGCCTTCAATCTGACTCCAATCTAAGGCTGCAAACCAGTATCTCCTGCTTTTATATGGTGCAAAACCTTTGGTCTTCAAACAACAACTTCAACCTTGTAAACCCTGTCCAACCTGCTCTTCCTGGGTCTCACTGCTCTGATGCCAATTGTTAAAAATTAGATAAATAAACAACACACAAAGTAGAACACAGAGACAGATATTTATCATGGTTCGCCAATGTTGCTACATCCACAGGGAAGCAGGGCAATAATCTTCTTATTATTTGCAGCATCATACATATGATCTTTCCCTCATATATATACAATTCTCTTCGAGAGAAGGTGAAGAGACAAACAGGGAATATGAATTGAAGAGTCAGACTTCACATCCAACAGTATGCAATTTCTTTAAAGTGCATGGCAGATTCAGACATTTATTTTATGGAGTTTAAGTAAATAAATAGTTGATGGGAATTTAAAAGGCTGCACAAAGTTTGGGAATTTATTATTCCAACAAGGCTAAATTTTTTCCACAGAATAAAATTACAATCATAAGAGATTAACTTTCCTGTTCTTTTTTTTCTCACTGTGTTCAAGTAAAATGTAAAATTGAAATTGTTGCAAACTTATAATTATTATATATTTTCTTGTGTGAACTATAAACCACTAATTTGAGGGCTTTCTAAAATTTCTAATACATTATTTACAAAACAATTGAGAACCATCAAAATGAACAAAGCTTAGAAAATGGGATTTGCTTTTTTAATTTACTATCTGAATAAAAGAAAGTATCTTTAATTTATTGTAGATGTTTTCATATAATTCAACTTCATACTTCAAGAGTTATTGATATAAATGAATTAAAAATTTCTAACAATAATATTATACTTTTGTAAATATTATTTTATTTAATAATTAAAAAAAAATATCATTTATCTCATCTAATTCCTCTATGTTGTGAACAGTCAGTATAAAAATGAAATAATTCAGTGTGTATATGGATGCCAATAAGACTTTTATAAAAAAGAAAGACAAACACAAATGAATGAATATTTACAGTTGGGACCGTGACAAAAAGAATAAGACTTATAAAAAGGAAAGACAAACACAAATGAATGTACATTTACAGTTGGGATGGTGACAAAAAACCTTTCACGAATTATTTTTTATGTATTTATTGAGTGTTGATTTTGTTGCGGAAAGTCTCCATTGTATTCATAACTATATTTATATTTGTATTATTTCATGGATTCAATGGCGTGTGATGTGAAGACAAATCTGTGCAGCAAGATTACTGGGTCCATTCATTGTCTTTCAAAATTTATTGGAGGTTGTTTATCTTATGAATTGTTCCTGGAAACTGTTGTAGAATTCCTCCATGAAGCTGTTATAGATTTTGTTGACTGTGTGCAAGGTTTTGTTTCTCGTAATTTCTAGCTATTTGGAAGGCCGAGCTAGGGTTAAATCTGAACACTTATCTGTGCTCTTATTTGTGCTAAACCTAGTAATCTCATGCTATTTGCAATTATTGCTACTAAATTTTTCTACTGGAATGCATTTGCACCATTTATTGAATTGATCTTGGAGATAGATGAAGCTGATTGCACTCCAGTCATTTACCTGTGTAGAATCAATTGTTCTCGATTTAAAGTATCACTATGACAATTACCATCAAAATGCACCAATCTTTAAAAAGTTAAGAATTAGTCAACCATTTGATGATCTTGTAATTCAGGTTAAGCGTTTTGCCAACAATGGGCTTTTGGAGGGTTTTGTTGATAAAGTACAGAAAATGGATGTATATCCTTAAGCCCTAGACATGGAACCCTTTTTCAGCAATCTTGTAAAGTGAGTTTTGCTTAGTTGAATTTGGTAAGCATTTGGCTTTGGCAATATTTGCCTGTGATTTGTTTGACATTCTTTGTAACTCTTCTGCATTATAGGGTGAGATGAAATATGAGCTTTTAGAAGTACTTGTACATGCTGGATTTTCTCTGAATTCTGGTCACTATTACTGCTTTGTACGCTCTGGCTATGATGGCTGGTATGAGATGGATGATTCACAGGTAATTAACCTTCAACGCATGCAATAAATGAACAAAATTCAAGTGTAAATTCAACCCAGTTTTTATTTATCCGTCAATAGAGATATGAAAAAAAGAATTAGTGTAATAGGGTTTAGCCCAATTGAAATTCTAAAAAAAAAAGTCCCTTTTGACATAAACAAGAGTCACCAATTGTAAGTAGAGACTTCCATTCTTTTATGGATTTGTTATGAGTACTTATTCAAGGAGTAATTTCCTTTAAAAAGATAAATTCAGTCCTTAAAAAAATACTCATTACAACTGTTAAATAAGAGTTTATTTGCATATCAAAAGACCAGATATATTTTATAAATAAAAGGTAGGCCAAAATTGACAAGTATAATACAATGAACTTTACTGATAAAATATTGGAGCTCCGGGTCCTTGAGACATTTTATCTGAAATTAGAGATAATATTCTTTTGAAAGATATATAAAGGTGCTGAAGTCTTGGCTGTCATATACCAGACCAGTTTCTTTGTTCGAAATTCAAGAAAATTTGCACGGCGCCAACATGATTCATCAAGGAATGGAGAGGCTCCTCACGTATAACAAGAAGCAGAACCAGTGCTATCACACATATTTATTAACATTCACAGTAGAAGAAGAATAACTTGGAAATTATGAATGTTACGGAATATATAAAATCTTATTATATAACAACTTTAAAGTTCAAAATGGACATCTGAGAACCTTGTTGTAAGAAGAATTGATATTTCTCTGTTAATTTTGTCTATATTGTTCAAATTTTGTGCTTTTTTTTGGCTTTGACCTCATGAACCCAGCTTGGGAGAAAACCAAGCCAGCCTTGCCAAGCCCACCTATATCACAAGCAAAGAGAAAGAGGATGTATCACCAAGACTTCTTGGTACGAAACCCATCTACAGAATTTTGAGGACATCTGGTGAAGGGACACTTGTATGATACATATAGACAAGCAGATCTTCTTTTCAATATGATTTTCCTATGGTTCTGTAGCTTTACACTGAATTCTGTAAGCATTTTTAATTCCATGGCCCTTTCACAGTAATTGACAATTTAACAATAATGTTGATTCTGCAGAATTAAACTGAATTATATAAGCATTTATAATTCCATGGCGCATTCACAGTAATTCACAATGATGTTGATTCCTCTGGCCTAATCATCACTACAAATGTGTGATACTGCCAATTTCCATTCTTGGTGTGTTTGAAGAAGGTTGATAAAGACAATTATGAAGTGAAGACCATGGATGATGAATTTATGATTAATTTTGTGTTTGCTGGCAGCGCAAACTTGTGAAAGGAAAATATTTTCTCTCTTGCGTTGAATGTAGGTGAAAGAGGCAATTCATACGGTGAGTTTAAAACTTACTGAAATTTCTTAATGATACATAAGGGAAAATGTTTTATGAGGTTAAGAGCAAAAATTGAAAAGTTTTCACTTATTACCTAGAGTAATACAATTTTTCTTTGGGATAAAGTTAAAAAGTTTTTAAGAGGAAATTTTAAGGAGAGTAAAATGTGTGGCATTTTTAGGTTTTGATTTGAACACGCAGAAATAAGTTTACATTTAAAAACATTAATGCTACTTTCATTTGGAAAACTATGGTTCATAGCTATTTTTGGAACCAAATTTTTGGAAGGGAATAAAATAAAAAAAGATTTAAATCAAGGTTGGAGGAATTAATAGTTGGTATGAGGTGGTTATGAGTTCAAAACTTGGGAGGTATAAATTTTAAATATTATTTTGTCATTGGAGATATAAGGTTTTATTTATACACAAACTTGCAAGTATTTGATTTTTTTTGTCTTTGAGATATCTTGGAGGGATAAGGGCATGTTTTTGCTTTTGGAGTAATAAGGTGGAAAACATTGGAATTATAAGGATATATTTGTGTTTACACTATATTGTAAAAGGTGTACTTTTGGAGGAATCTGACACCTTATTTTGTCATGGCTACATCAATTGCTCTTGGAGCCATTTATACTACACCTAATGATGCCTCGAAAGACTTATCCAAAACAACAGCTGGTTAAAGTGTAGTAGGGTCATATTGGAGGCAGGCGACATCAGAGGATGGAGGACATTCCATCATCTCAAGTTATCTTCTCACTTTGAGATGATGCTTTGCATAAGAAGAATTTTTGTTTTTGGTTGTTTTATTTTTCTTTGTTGTTGTTGACAGAGCTGACAGATTTGAAGAATGTATGTTTTGTGAAGATTTTGTTTTGGAGACAGGTTTGGGGTTTGGTGTTGAGCTCAATATGGATTGTTGTACAGTGAGCTTCAAAGAGTATATGATTTTGAATTATACCCTTTCATGGTCACTAGAAAACATGGCAGAGATCTGTCGTATCTCTTAGGGTCCATTGTCAAATAATTCAAGACTCTGTAATTTGAGAGCTTGAGACTAAAGAGCTCAAGAACACACCTCAGAGCCAGCATGATGGAGCCTCGCTTGGTTTAGGATTTGTTCTTTGGGAGAAAATCTTCTATAAAATATGTATTCATATTATGTAATCAGCTTTGTTGAGTATTTTAGCATTAAGGGGGGGTACCTAGTACTTTTACAGGAACAATGTAATAAGGGGGGCAATGTTGGCATAATAGTATATAGTATTACATTGTTAGTTTATGCATATTAAATAAATGTTAGTTTAAATACAAGTTATATACAGGAATAACTAAGGCTTTAAAAAGCCAATGTATTGCATTGTAAAATCATCCTGAAAACAATACTATATTATTTTATTATGGTTTAATTTTGTGTATGTTTTCTCACCATTTCTCAATATGATTAACCTTACCTTCCAAAACAACCTCCCATACAAGCAAGAAATCTGGACAACTTGCCTCAGGATGTGGATCAGTGAGATGAATCCTACATGAATCAATGAAAGAAAGGTCTAATATGTGCTTTGAATACCCATGGAGCACCATGCATTCACTCAATCTGGACACTAGATCAATCATGTTATCAAATGAGGAGTATGAAAAACTCTCTAGGTTATCATTTTGCATGGTTGTTTGACCTCTATCCTCAAAGAATAAACTATTGTACTCATTCTCCACCTGCATATCAGCAATAACCAAGTGAGAATCATCATATTTAGAGGCATGATCAAGATTAGAAAAATCAAAGCATGATATACTCAAATCTGCCCTACTAAAATTAATCACATGTAATTAAGAAACATCATCTAAATCACACAATAACTTCCCTATTTCAGCTTGTTATTCATGATGGAATGATGTATCATCATGTACAATAGAAACAAGACCTTTTAGATCTTCTTCCACTTGTGTAACTTGACCTATGTTGTTGATTTCACCTTGTAACAATGTTATACCTTAATCTTTTTCATTTGGGTCAAGTTGTATCTCATCAAAAGCACTTGTATAGGTCTGATATGACTTATTATCTTGATGTATCATGTTGGTACAGTCATAAATTTGACCATTTACCTCCAAAAAATCAGATTCTACTTCAAGTATATCAATTGAAACAAATTTTTGTTTCTCTATCCACGAATTTCCTTCACTATGTAGGCTGATATATCCTTGTTTTGGCATTAAATTGAACTGATCTAGCTGCTATCCACACTCAGTTTCACTGTCAAAATAGTTAGCAAACTAAAACTAGTCATTTTCATCCAATTTATCATCAAAATCAGTCACTAAATTAGTCATTTGGCAAGCAACTTCTTGCTGATTTGCACTTTCTATTTGACAAAAAAACTCACTAAAGTTGTTATCCAACCTATTGATGTGTTTTTTATGCACATGCAAACTCAGAATAAAATACCAAGGTATTCTACCCTCTCTTGAACAAAGTCTCTCAAAGGCTAAACAATGTGATCCGATGAGACATCTCCAAGGTTCATGATACGTCAAGTCTTGACTTGCAATGGATAGACTCAGTAGTTGATGTGATTTGCTGAAAAATCACAAAGGGACTTATGATGAATTTACTCCTTATTCCGATCAAATATGTTATTCTCCTTTTTGTGAAGTGGAACTTGCTCTAACCAACTATGAAAAGAAAATGCAAAAAGACAAGGGTTTAGAAGGCTAATCTAAGGACAATGAGATAATAAAATATGCCAAGATAGACAAACTCCTCATGAAACCAAACTCAACTTCGCAATGAGAATCAACAACTACACAAAGTTGGTGCAATCTTCTAAGGAAACTCAAGGATTTTCATGTTGTAAACTTTCATCAAAACCCACTTCTAGTGTAGCTTGAACGAGCATCCACATCTAAACTAAAACAAATATGGTTCAGGCTAACTTTGCAAAATGACTTATCAGCGACAAATCATAAAAAGTATGAACCATTAAGGAATTCATCAAATATCTCCACATAAAAATATTACATCAATTCACTTCTAATCTATTTCTAAGCTACTTGGAAACATCTCTCCTTTGGGTGGTGAATTTATTTCTTGAAGACATTTTCTCCACAAGTCATCTAATCTCAATTGCACTTTGGATTCTTCCTCCAACCTTAATTCTTCCTTCACTTGATGAACAACTTCTTGACAAGATGAACACATGAGTTCTGGATGAGTGGTGTTGTGAATCCTGCACTAGCCACCTAGAATCAGCATTTCCTCTGCAGGCAGGTCCTTCTCGATACTTAGTCTCTTCTTGATCATTTCCTTAAAACTTATGAAGAACTCCCTTTTGTCGAATAAGGTGTCAAGAACCACCTTTGTAGAAACAATAGGCTCAAGCACCTATGAATTTTTTTTTTTCCTGCAATGCTAATTCCTTCTTTGATAAGAATGTTAGGCAATATAGCTCCTCCTATCCATTGGTATCGTGAATTCTGCATCCCTTCCTTGATGCAAAGTCATCCAAACTCTTAGGATAGAGTTGTGGATTCAAAGTCCACCAAAGCAGAAGAATATCACCTTGAGGGTGATCACATTGCTGCCCACAACCATGAGACTACTTCACATATGCTGAGAAATCCATCCTTGTTCTTTGGTATTTTTCAATTTTTTACTTTTTTTGGATTTTTTGACATTTTATACTTTTTTAAAATTTTTCGGCATAAAGAAATCTTGAAATCTCAAATTCTTCTTTGAAATCTCACTTGGTTCCAATTTCACAATTCGGAGTTCATTCGTGTGCTTGGAGTGAAAGAAGCAATATAATTCTTTGTTCATGCCTTTTTATCTTGAGTTGAGATGTAAGAAATTTTACGTTCTCGCCTCCTCCTTGCTGAATTCTGTTGAGCGATGTAAGGAGAGGCATGAATGATAGAGAATGAATGATAAAACACTAGAATATATTTTATATGCTTGGAACAAATGGAGCAATTTGTTGTTCTCGCCCTCCTTCTAGTGCCAATTCTATTGATGTGTTTCTTATGCACATGCAAACTCAGAATAAAATACCAAGGTATTCTATCCTTTCTTGAACAAAGTCTCTCAAAGGATAAACAATGTGATCTGATGAGACAACTCCAAGGATCATGATACGTCAGGTCTTGACTTGCAATGGATAGACTCAGTAGTTGATGTGATTTGTTGAAAATTCACATAGGGACTTACTCTGAATTGACTCCTTATTCCAATCAAATATGTTATTCTCCTTGTTATGAAGTGGAACTCACTCTAACCGGCTACAAAAAGAAAAGACAAAAGACAAGGTTTAAGAGAGTCGAACCTAAGGACAATGGTATAATAAAACATGCTTTGATAGACAAATTCCTCATAAAACCAAACTCTGCTTCGCCATGAGAACCAACAACTACATGAAGTCAGTGCAATCTTCTTGGGGAACTCAAAGATTTTCATGTTGTAAACTTTCATCCAAACACCCACTACTGGCACAACTTGAATGAACATCCACAACTGAACTAAAGTGAATGAAGGATCAGTCTAACTTTGTAAAGTGGGTTACCTTTGATAATCCAAAAAAAGTATGAACCAAGAAGAATTCATCAAATATCTTTACATATATTCATTACATGAATGCACTTCTAATCTATTTCTAAGCTACTTAGAAACATTTCTCTGTCATATTCAAGAATTTGAAACCATGCTAACATTCCATCACCAAACACAAATCACCATGAGAACCAACAATGAGCTTGTATTGATTTTGGAAATGTATAATTACAACAATTTCACAAAGTCTCTTCAATGACTTCAAGAAGCCTCCTCTACTCTACTCCTACTCTCCTATCTTGATCTCTCTCTCATAATCCTCGCTTTACAAATGAGAGAAATGAGCCCTTTTATAGGCCCCAAAATTAGATGAATGGTTAGGATTGATTTGAGAATCAATGGCCAAGATTGAGACAACAAGGTAGTTTGTTACAAAAATTGCTATTTTTAGAACATTGAATGCAGACTAATGACATGGCAGACTATGATTGGATCAATTTTGTGCACATGCCACCTCAGTATCGAACAAACTGGTTTGGTTTTCTTTGTGTTCATATTGTTCGAAATGCTTTCCCAAATTATGTCATCTTTTGGAGTAGTCTTTGAATCTTCGAATTTTAACCTTTGGAACATGGCTACTTCGAACGTGAAAACTTGGGAATTTTGATACTTCTTCTTGTTGTCTTTCATGCAATTGTACTTTTGAATGTAATATTGAAATATGGTGAGCACAAACACAAATAGTTACACCATTATTGCATAGCAATATTAAAACATAAAATTATATATTATTTTCTTCGGATCATTTTACAATGCAGTACATTGGCTTTTTAAAGCCTTGATATTCCCGTATATAACTTCTTACGGGAAAGTAACTTCCCAAAACTTAACCAACTAATTATTTACTTATATTTATTTAACAATGTAATACTAGTATTATGCCAACATTCCCCCCCTTATTACATTGTTCCTGCAATAGTACCAATGGACCCCCCCTGAATGCTAAAAAACTCAACAAAGCTGATTACATAATATGAATACATATTTATAGAAGATCTTCCCCAAAGAATAAATCCTGAACCAAGTGAGGCTCCATCATGCTATCTCGTCTACCCTCGGAAAGGCATAGCTTCGAGCTGTGTTCTTGAGCTCTTTAGTCCCAAGCTCTTAAATCACAGAGTCTTGAATTATTCAACAATGGCCCCTAAGAGATACGACAGATCTCTGCCATGTTGTCTAGTGACCGCGAAAGGGTATAATTCAAGATCATATACTCTTTGAAGCTCACTGGACAACAATCCATATTGAGCTCAACACCAAACCCCAAACCTGTCTTCAAAACAAAATCTTCATAAAACATACATTCTTCAAATCTATCACCTCTGTCAGTATCAACAAAGAAAAACAACCAAAACCAAAAAATGCTTCTCATGCAAAGCATCATCTCAAAGTGAGAAGCTAACTTGAGATGATAGTAAATCCTCCATCCTCCGACGTCGCCTGCCTCCAATTTGATATCCTTAAACTCTATCCATTTGGTTTAGACTCTTCAATAGCACAAGCATGTAAGTCTCTCAAATTTCTATCAATGATAACATGGATGGCATTGGAACCACAAACATAATGTGTGTCCATTTTCAAATGTTAAAACCTTATCTTACCACAAAAATTAAATTTACCTCCAATTTAATCTTTTTAAATACTTCCCCTTATTTCTCCCAATCCCTCAAAAGTAAATATTTTAAATACCTTTTCCTTAATACTTATGTCTCCCTTTTAAAATCTTTTCTCCAAAATAAATTGTAAATTTCTTCCTTAAATTTTTTTTTTAACTTTCTTCAAACAAAATTGTTTTACTCTAGTTTCTCCAAAATAGCTTCTGTGCTTAGGCATCAATTTGTGGCCTCTATGCAATAAAAAAACACCTACTCCATATCGTTATCCAAAATTTTATTTTCTCACATAAAATGTTTGACCCAAAAAAATAACAATGTAAGATATACTTTCTCTGAAAACCCTTACATAGTGTAGCAAACAAACCTTCTACGTAGATTTTAGAATTTCTTGTCTCTCTGCAACCACCAAGTTTATTCTAGCACTCATAGTCTCCACAACAACTAAAATGAAGGGAAAGAAACTCTTTCTATGGATCAAACAAACAATTATCCTCCAATAATAGCACCAGCAACCATTCTCATATGCTCAAATAGATTTTCCATGAAGAGATTTCCTTGTTGTATTCGGTGTACACCTGGTTTTCCATCTTTGAGTGCAACTTTAATATCAAACAGCTTGCATCTCCTCACAACAAACAATTTCCATATCAATTACTTCTAAAAGATTACTTAATGTAGATTGAATGTAAAGGATGCAATTTCAGCATAGCAATGTTTTAAAAACTTTACACCATCGTCTCCTCACAGTAAAGAAAAACCATGAAAACCCTAAGTATCAAACAACAATACTCTCTCAACATCAGCAAATTCATTTGGACAACAAAAAAATTGTTTGGACAATGAGACTGAGAATGATATACACCTCCATTTGAAATCTTAGATGCCTTTGATGTAGATTTTAACTTCCATTGGCTCTCCTCCAAACAAGCTTTCAACCTTCCATTTTAGAATACACAGGCTCAGCCAAATACTTGCTCTGATACCATATTGAAATATGGTAAGCACAAACATAGATAGTTACACCATTATTGCATAGCAATATTAAAACATAAAATTATATATTATTGTCTTCGGATCATTTTACAATGCAGTACATTGGCTTTCTAAAGCCTTGATATTCCCGTATATAACTTCTTATGGGAAAGTAACTTCCCAAAACCTAACCAACTAATTATTTACTTATATTTATTTAACAATGTAATACTAGTATTATGCCAACATGTAATTCATGGATTGGTTGATGAATTTGCTCATTTCTCTTCTCGTCTTCCTGTCTTCTTGCATAGGATGTCTTCATTTTGATTCTTGCAGGAAGTAGGAGATGTCTTTGTTCATGACTCTTTAAAGTGGATTTCATCATGGATGTCCCTCTTTGTCTGGCACATGTAATGGATGACTTCTATAAGTGTAGAACTAGACCTTCTCCCTTCAAGCGATGACCTTGATGTATGACTTTCTCCATATGTTGTAGTAAAATATTTAGAATTGGAATATCTAGAGAGCATCATGTTTAAATTTCTCCATTCAAGCACATGTAAGCTTGCTTCACAAATTGCCATAACACTAAATCCATCATTAAAACCATCCTTACCTTTGTCCTAAGCATTGCAAGTCTACTTCACTTATAATGTTCCCATCCACGACAACAACTACTTTGCTTTTGATACTAAAAGATGCAATAGGAATTATAACACTTGGCAACATCCGTGATACCTAGAAAATAACATATGGCAGCATTTGGAAACCTCATACTGATACATCTGGCATTTTTCCACTGGTCTTCAAAATAGGATAGATGTCACTATCCATGACATGTTTAGCCTCCTCCTAATATAAAAGGGACATACAGAATACCACCACTTGTCGCAACCTGCCACACTTATCTCTTGATACATGGCATCACTTGAGAATTAAAACTGGGACACTTGGTGCTCTCTTCTTATCCAAAATCTTCTCTCCTTTATGCCTCAAATACCCATGATAATGACATTTGTCACTCTTTGCACCACTTAGAAACTGCAAAATTTACCTCGTGGGACCCACCATATATTTCATTATCCTTCAAACTTAACCAAAATAAGTGACATGTGGTGCCATCAACCTAAAGCAACAAAACTAACATTGCACCCTTCGCATGTCACTTTAAGCCTTTTAAAAGAGCCTCTCCAAGCCCCATGGAGATGACACTTGTCGTCTCTCGCATGCAACTAAAACTTACAAAATATATATGTGACAAACTCTAGTAGCATGAAAGCTTCTTTCATACCATCTCCCATGAGCAACACTTGGTAGCCTCCACTGCATCTAAAAACTGTGTCGTAACATCCCGAGCCCACCACATGTGTCTTGGTGCCTTAAAAGCTTATAAACAGGAATACACGTGGCACTATCTGCTGCTGCAACAAAAGGACACTTGGTGACTTCCAAATGCAAGATGTATCGAAAGTAACTTTTTCACCAAGGCCCGCAGCATCGAGACACTATGGGATGAGATATGCCACCTAACTTTTCATCTTCTTTTAGTACCACATTGAAGTCCCCATCCATAATGATCCTTCCTTTCCCAATTTTGCTAAGTCATTGGTTGAGATCGGTCTAGAGTTTAGTCTTTTGAGACGTTCTGCATGAACCATAGATACAGAAAATCCAAAGATCCTTATCATCAAAGGATTTCAAAATCTACTCATAATCCAATTATTGATGTTGACTACTACATCCATTTGACACATTTGTTTGCTCCAAAGAATGACCAATCCTCTTGAAGCTCCATTCGCTGAGACAAGTGTTGAGTCCCATTTCCACCACTTCTTAAAGATCTTTTGACCTTGTTCCTCTGAAAACTTAGTTTCTTGTAGGAGTACTATATCAATGTCTTCCCCATCAAGATAGTTCTTGATGAGAAGTTGCTTATTAGGGGCATTTAAGCCCCTAAAATTCCTTGCAAGAATCCTCACTAGTCTTGAGGAGAGTGGTTTATTGTCCTCATGCTTGATCTTAGAGCCCTATCTATGGTGGTCTATATCCCAGCTGCAATCTCCACTTGGAAACTGGTAAAGAGGAGATAAAAAGAGGCAATTATGGGGCTCATCACCACCTCCAAATTTAAGGGTTTGGTTGTCGTCCCGAGTAGACAAGGAACTAAACAAATCAAATGCTAGGGCCTTGAATTAAGCATGAGTGTAGTTCCCCTACAGTCATATGGATCAACATGTCCCTACTACTTCAGGAAGAATCCTCTCTGAGCCTCTATGTGCTGCCACCTGCTATTTTCTTCTTATTTTTATGGTCACTTGCCAGTCCAGTGGGGAATAGGATACCATAGAAGAGGTGAATGGAAAGTCAATAGAAACCATATCAGTCCGATTGCTCTGGATAGATTTATGTACTTGTCACCACTACTTATTGCTGCATGGAAATTATACAAAGAATTTGGTTCCTTTTTCTTCATTTTGATGTCAATTCCTACCGTGCCTAATTTTACAACTGTCAAATGCAATATTTCCTTTCTATCTAAGTAACTCTAGATAAGCTGCATAAATTGTCCTATGACCTTTGAGGAGCTTTGTGGCCACACTTGGAAGCTTTTACAAAACAAACCATTCATCATCAATATCACTAGGATCCTTCATCTCTACCTTGATTACAAAAGCCATTGATTTCTCTCTATCATGATGACTTATCATCTGCACTCCCCTATCATACTCATTTCTGATGAAGGAAGTGAGGGCTATAATTTGTATATCCCCAGTATAAAGAATGGGGTCTCAATACAATTCATAAGGAACGACTAAATCATGCAAATAAAATTCCCAAAGTTGATCTTGTAGTTTTCGGCAAGGTGTCCTAAAAATCTAGAAAGAACTTTTATATAGTATCTAACATAAATGGGAGGTTACTCACAAGTTACATAAACTGAAAAATAAGAATTTTTTTTGTTAGAAACATGGTGTATACCCTAGCAAGATAATGGCAGCAATTTTAATCACAAGATGAAATTTGAATTGAACAAAGAATCAAGATCACTACACCCCACAATAATGATAGGGAGTTCAAGACTCTAAGACGTAAAATTCTATCAATGAGAGGAATAACAATACAAACAATTACAATCATCGATTAGAGACATGAATCCATTGGTACAAAGAAACAGTCCTTACATGAATTAGAACAATGTATTTTTCACATTCAACTACAAGAATTATTCATCTACTCACAATTTTTGCCACCACAGTTGACCTCTTGATAGACATATTACCAAAAATTCTAATTCGGACTCCTATTGCTTCCTCTAAGCATTTGACCTCTCTTCTCCTCTCAGAATTCACATTTGTCATTGCCCTT
Organism: Cunninghamia lanceolata; assembly: GCA_027924645.1. Lineage (NCBI taxonomy): Eukaryota > Viridiplantae > Streptophyta > Pinopsida > Cupressales > Cupressaceae > Cunninghamia > Cunninghamia lanceolata. The sequence goes on from BSBN01000643.1 coordinate 5,536,544, forward strand.
CCTTGCCCTTCCTAACGTGCTCTTCCTTTTTAGCAATCTCTACGGCCAACATGAAAGGCCTTCCTCTCCCCAAACACTAAAGAAGTATTCTAAATACTAAACGACTGCCAGTTGCCCCTCCATGTGGAGAATAAAAATGCCAACCTAGTAGAGAATAATGCCAGCATTTGAGTGGATGGCAGAGATATTACTAAGTTGATTTTAAAGAATTCAAACTTCTGGCATTATAACTTAAGTGGGATTTATATTGGTGTGATGGCTGTTATCTGTTCCTTCATTTTTTTCGTGTTGTCTTCTTTCCTTCAATTCTACAAAATACTGATACAATTGTTAAGTGTATGCATAGTACTTAAGGTTATGGTGCTCTTTATAAATGATCATGGGAAGTATTAGTTATTATATTGTAATCCTACTTTAAAGATGACCATAATATTTTGGGTCATTAGATATCACTAGGTTTTTAGAACTTGTCACCTTAGGCCCTCTTAAATTTCTTAAAACTAAATTTATTTTTTTTTTCTTGAGCAATTTTATTAAAGGCAAATGACAGAGTAGAAATTAAAAATGAGACTAAATTATAGAATTTAATTGAGGAAGAATATTTAAAATCCATGTGTAAAGGAAATGATTTGTAATGGAAAAATGTTTGAATAACCTAGGTTGCGATATGTTACTAGAAGACATTATAAATCTTACGATAATTCTTTGAAAATCATGGTGGGCACATCATGTCAAAGATGATATGGCGTAGTGTTTACTTTGATTATAGAACTTGTTATAATCTTATCCTTTGAATAATGAATATGTTTTGCTTAGAAAGTGTAGTATTCAATTAGAATGATTCTTCTTGTTCATTTTATGTCTTTCTATTATTTGAAATAATCAAACTCATTAAATTCTATGCTTATTGAGGTACTTGGGTATTGCTCAAATGACATATATAACCATGTGTCTTTTACTCCTTGAATACCTTCATTTGTTCTTGGGAATTGAGTCTAATTAATTTAAGCATTGAGATCTCTTTTTGGAGACCTGAGTTGAAAATTGTGATAGTCATCTAATATGAAAATTTTAGTTATGACTCTCATTCTTCCATAGTTGGCTCCTAATGTGGATAAGGTTTCTAAAACAATATGGGTTCTAGATAGTAACTCTTAAACTTCCATATGATATACATAGGTTAATAAGGGATTAGAACTTGGGGTTTTAGACAAAGTATGTAAAACACCTTAGTTGAGAGTCTCTCGTTGAAACAATAATACTTTGGTTAGTTATTGTTGATGGTGTCTTGAGTATTGTAATACTAGAATTATTATTTAAATAGTGGATATGAAGGCAAATCAAAACCATTCTTGATTCTTAAATACCTCCTTGGTGAATTTGTTTAGAAGGGAGGTTTTGTCGTTAATGTCAAATAGGCTTGAGATTACTAGTCTTAATTTAATCATATTAGTAAATTAATTTGAACTCCCTTCATACATAACTTGTAATTGGTTGGGTTTTGTAACTTAAGTTGTTGAAATGATTTTACTTAACTTTCTTTTCCATCGTATTAGATCTTATTTAGAATCAATGTCAGCATTTGACATAAAATGGGTAAGTACCCTTGAAATTAAGACTTTTTAATGGATAAGTAGTGACTTTATATTATGAAATTCTTAGGTAATTACCTGTGTGGATTTGATGTCATCAAAGTGATAGGGTGACATTCTCTATTGAGACAATCTAGAAGGTTATATAAGAGCTAGAAGATGTTGTTTTTATTAATATTATGTGGATGGGCTTTGTGTTTTGTGATGTATTTTCCTTCCTATTAAATCATCATGATATTATTATGTGACAAGGAAAATAGTTGTTACATTGAAAAATGTTGCTCCATATTGCTTGAGGCATTGATTGTCATTGCTTGACGGTGTAGATTTATAAATATGTTGTAAAACTATAATCTGATCCCAACTACATCAAGTGTATCACCAGTTTTAGGAAATTGTGTTTGCAATGAGAATTAGCATCCTTGGTGTAATGTAATAAAGTTTTCATGTACTTTTTACTTGAATAGATCATTGTGTTAGAACTAATACAACTTATGTTTTATGCTTGAGCAAATATACGTTTATAACCTAGAGTCTAATTAGGTGATAATAGTAACCTTCGAGAGCTTTACCTCCCAGAGCTGACTAAATGGAACTAGAGATGTAGCTATGCTATAATCATTGCACTTTAAGAATAATTAATCATCTTCTCTTTAGTAATTGATATATTTCTTAATGCTTTAGGTTGAAGCTTATAGAATTTAGAAGCCATAGGTCATTCACTTATGTGCTTAGATTTACAATGCAACTTTAGGGTATTGAATTACTGGTTGATCTTGCAAGTATTATTTCACAATTTTGATGTAAAAATAGTACACGAATTTGGAGATAGACTTGCCTTAGGTAAACTTGATGCCTCGAGCAAACACCTGATAGGGATTCCTCAACACTAGGGTTGCACGAAAACCACCCCTTTTAGGTGGTCATGATAGTGGATTTATTTTCATCCCTGCTTCACCAGAGTAGGTGGCAGTTGATGAAAAATTGTCTAGGGTAGGGAATCACTCTAGAAAGGGTTGCATACCTGCTCACAGTTGCATCAAACATAATGTAAGACAGAACTACATATTTGCATACCCTAGAGTTAGTCGCATCCGGAGGGGGCCTTGATCCTATGGATACATGGTATATAGGTAATCTGGAGGGCGAATGATGCCCCCAGGTCTCCCAGATATAGGGTGTTCTTCTAAAATTAACATCGTGTTTTTAAATTTTTGCATAATAATTTTTTAGTCATGTTAACATGAGATTGTCTAGTTAGTTTTGTGCAGATGGTAAGGATACCAGTCACTGGAAAAAAATAAGTTATTGGAAATGAATGCAGAATGTAGTGAAGAACCTACAATATGTGTTTCTCAATTTCCCTTATATGTTACCTTGTTGAATGTACTATCTCATTTCACCAGATCAAAAATTTTCATTCCTTTGTATTTTTGAATCTAGAGTTTTGTTAATAAGGAGTCGGGTCCTTGCACATTTAATGTGTTTATCTTGGTGTTGTTCCTTACTATGTTATTATTTGTATTCAATCATTTTTTTATTAACATAAGAGTAAAAGTAAGGTTGATGATTCAACATAGACAACATGCCATTTAGACTCAAGCCTTACCAATAAAAGTAATGTCTTGATTATGTGATAATTAGAAATAAATTACGTCCACCTATAATAATTTGAGTGAAGTTAAGGTGATAAATAAAAGCAAGGTTGCTAGTTAATCAACCAATACACTTCATGAAAAAATAGAATTAAGCTTTAAGTAGGGTTATTGTTAGTGAAAGAGTAAGAACAAGGTCTTCATATAGGCTGCTAATATATTTATTTATGCATTATGTTGCTTATCAGTAGATGTAATTATTTTATGTTTTGAGATGTTTACCAACATTTGTTGTAACTATTTTCTCCTTCCGTAGTCTAGTGGACTGCTACCTTTATTTGTAATTGTTTTTTTACAATTAAAAAAAAAAGAACAAGGTTATTACTCTTTGAACATTGATTAATTCACAACATATATTTGGACCTGAATAATAACTAAAAGAACTGATTCGCTCCAATTAAATCATAACATACAATAGGACGAGAAAAAATAGTTTACGTCATGCCAAGAAAAATAACTCATTCAATTTATGTCACAACATACATTGGGACATAGATAGCAATAAAAGGAAAACACTCACTCCCATTAAGTCACAACATACATTCTGACCTAAAAATTACACTCTTCACTAATTCACACCATTCATCCATTCATATATAAAGTTAAATAGAAGTCACTGAGTCTAATGAAATTAGCATCCTAAAAACAACTCTAAATTTAAGTCATTAATATATATATATATATATATATATATATATATATATATATATATATATATATATATATATATATATTATTAAAATTTATTTTTAGAACAATCATAATTCAACTTTATTTTTTAATTTAAAAGAAAATTACTAAATAAATTTGAAAATTAAAAGCTCATTTGCCTAGTAAAATCTGCTTGATAAACCTTGACACTATTAAATTATTAATTAATATAAAAAGTAAAATTGCTTAGCTGCTTATTTCGTAGCGAGACTTGACTAGATCATATATATTGAACTTGTTAGGAATTGAATAAAGGAGGGTCTATTTACAAAAATATTTCTAATATTGAATGCTGTGCGGCTGGACGCGTGGATGGCAGGGTAAAGTGTTGTTATTTCCCCCGTGTTTTCTTCCATTGGAAGTGTAACACACAAACGTATCAAGGCCATGCTTATCTTAACCCCTGGGTTGAAAAACCCTAATCATTATAAATCGTCCGCGTTTGTAGGTCTATGTTTATTAAAATATTTGTTCTCACCTGTTCAACTGGAGTCTTTATAAAGTTAGACATTTCATTGTTTAGTTATTTTGAAAAGTGTTTCGACGTTGTCTGTAGCTGTGATTTGTTTGTACTAAAGCCGATCGAGTCTGATGGCATCTAAGGAAATTAATATGATCGACCAGCAGCCATACAATCAACCGGAATCTGATATATCGGAGAGTATACCGAATCCCGACTGGCTGAATAGCGATTGGTATACAGTGAGACGAATCCGAAAAGGGGGTTCGTCTGCTGGACAAGCGGATAAGGTGTTCGATAAATTTTTTCTTTTTCGATTTTCTGAATCAGAAATTAGAAAATCCTCAGTATTATGATGGTACAACATCTGATGAGACAGTTCTGAATGTGAATTTAATTGTTTTTCTTCTGTGAAAATTTTCAGTATTACATTGAGAGGGCTACTGGCGTGAAATGTCGATCCAGGCCAGAATTAGAGAGGTACCAACAGACCGGATCGAAGAAGAAACGACCAAAGGGTAATCTCTGTAAAGTAAAATTTGAGAAACCATTTTGTGTAGTTTTACTTGCATGTATTTTCTGAGAGGGCAACTGCCCTCTACTGCTTTGGTACCTTTAGATCAAGCCCAGCAGCCTTCTCACATGAAAAGGCCAAATGGTAATCTCTGTAAAATTTAAGAAACCATTTTGTATAGTTTTACTTTCATACATTTTTTGATGGTATAGTTTTTGTTTTATTGCAGGAATAACTAATCAAAAGGTAAAACGTCAAATGAGAGGGCAACTGTCCAATCCAATGCACCAACAACCTCACGAGAGGGAAACTGTCCAATCCAGGTCACCAGCAACCTCACCATGACTAGTCAAGATTAAGGGGAATAAAAGACTCTCTCGGTACTTTGTGTTCCTCCTAATTTTTAAGGAGCTATGTTTTGTTTTTTTCATCTGTACTTGTACTTATTACATCTTTTTAACATTAAATGTGAGATATAGTTTCTTATATCTGGGAGTTCACATCTACCTAACTTTACTATTTGATTTTGTTTAATATTTTAATTTATTATATAAACTTCATTGTATGCAATTTGTTTTAAGTGCATGGCAGATTCAGACATTTATTTTATGGAGTTTAAGTAAATAAATAGTTGATGGGAATTTAAAAGGTTGCATAAAGTTTGGGAATTTATAATTCCAACAAGGCTAAATTTTTTCCACAGAATAAAATTACAATCATAAGAGATTAACTTTCCTGTTCTTTTTTTTCTCACTGTGTTCAAGTAAAATGTAAAATTGAAATTGTTGCAAACTTATAATTATTATATATTTTCTTGTGTGAACTATAAACCACTAATTTGAGTGCTTTCTAAAATTTCTAATGCATTATTTACAAAACAATTGAGAACCATCAAAATGAACAAAGCTTAGAAAATGAGATTTGCTTTTTTAATTTACTGTCTGAATAAAAGAAAGTATCTTTAATTTATTGTAGATGTTTTCATATAATTCAACTTCATACCTCAAGAGTTATTGATATAAATGAATTAAAAATTTCTAACAATAATATTCTACTTTCGTAAATATTTTTTTATTTAATAATTAAAAAAAAATACCATTTGTCTCCTCTTATTCCTCTATGTTGTGAACAGTTAGTATAAAAGTGAAATAATTCAGTGTGTATATGGATGCCAATAAGACTTTTATAAAAAAGAAAGACAAACACAAATGAATGTATATTTACAGTTGGGACGGTGACAAAAAGAATAAGACTTTTATAAAAAAGAAAGACAAACACAAATGAATGTACATTTACAGTTGGGACGGTGACAAAAAGCCTTTCATGCATTGTTTTTTATGTACTCACTGAGTGTTGATTTTGTTGCTGAAAGGCTCCATTGTATTCATAACTATATTTATAACTATATTTAAATTTGTATTATTTCATGGATTCAATGGTGTGTGATGTGGAGACTATTGTTATGTTTGTCATTGATGTCAAAAGTTGTGGGCATGTGTTCTTGTTTTAGGAGGTTCTTGCTATGATGAGGTTCGTTCATGTTCTTATGTCAGTTTATGGTGATGGTATATGGTATGGAGTTCATACTTGATCAGCAATACTGATATGATCAGAGTTTGGTGATCTAGTTATCATTGATGTCTCATTGGTGTGGTGTTCATTTTTTGATGCAACAGTTGATGGTTCAAGAGCTCAAGTTTTTCTTTGTTGTTTGATTTGAGGTTTAGGCATAAGAACGGCAAAATACACAAGATTGGCTGATCATATTCAAGCATGCTCAGATGACAGATGACAAGGATAATGATCATATTCAAGCATGTGCAGATGTCAGATGACAAGAATAATGAAAAGGAGACAGGGGTATCACATGGTGTTAATGATCTCACTGATTGTTTTTCTTGCTCATTTGATTCATTACAAAGAGGGTATGTTGTTAAGCATTCATGGAGTATGGAGTCTTGTAACAAGTTCTTCTACATTGCTTTCATCTCTTGTTATTAGTGGCAGTGTCTCATGCTTAGCAGAAGAAAATGGTGATGATTTAATCTTAAAGTTTTTTTTTGGTATTGAACTTTCATATTTCATACATTAAGGTTTCAAACCCTAAAGAAGACTTCTAAGGACCTAAGGTTTAGGTTTCACCTAATGAAGACCGTCAAAGCATAAGTTACTTTTTGTCGATCGGCTTAGGAAGTTGATTGTCACTTAAGTGACCACATGAAGAGTTTATCTATGTTGCTAAACCGGCCCTTCATTCCTAAGGTGACTGGAGCTCCCAATTCACCAAGAGTATTCAACGCTATAAAAGTAATCAGTGATATAGTTTGAAAGAAGGCAGGGCACGAATCAAAAGATTAACGTTCCATGTTTAAAGTAACTTTCGACCCTAACGGCTTTATGGCATGTATAAACTTTGATGTCTGTTTGGTTATATTCTTTGTGTGGTGCAGCTAGTTAACTGTTTTGATTAACTGCTTTTGAAACTGTAGACAGTGGGTTTAATTCCTCTCTTCCACGAGTGTCCGGTGTTCTTTTTTGGGATACACACCTACATAGAATAATGCTATGTGGAGTCAAAGAAAATGAAAAAGACTGTGAACAAAAAAAAAAATCACAGTAACTTAATGGTGCAGAGTATATGATATGCAGAATGCTTTCTTGGAATTTTTTTCTTGTCTGGAGATATAGCTATCAAATGATATTAACCACTGTATAAAAGAGGGTTTTGAATGGTGTTGCAGAATGATATTTTTAGCAGATTTTATAATTGCAGAGGTTCTTGTGTGAATACAGATGCAGTACTTGTGTAGGACAGAGATAGACTATGCTGTGAAGAACTGGTTTTTATGTGTTATCTTCCTTCTAAAGATTTCGTCAAAGATGTATGCATAGAGATACAAACTTGAAGGAGATACCTTGTAACAAGCAACATGGTAAAGTACTTTCACCGAAGATTAACTTGTTTTTTGGTTGAGTGTATGTCATGAACATTAAACAATGATATATGTATTGAAGGGTTTAATCAAAATTAGGATTTCTCCATAACTAAGTGAAATGACAGAACTTTTCTATACTTGGTTCTTATTTTGAAGTCTTGAAGTCTTGAAAAGAATCTTACATAAGGAGGAAGTTGCTTGAAGCAGGTGCTTAACAAAGGAGACATAAGTTATTATGGATGTCATTGTCTTTATTGGTGTGATAGGAGGTTGGTTGTAAAGAAATTATCAAACAGATGTTAAGGTGGCTTGTTGAAGAGAGTATGAAGTTGATTTTGTTCATATATGCAGCAAGAAGAGGAAATGCAATTTCTTAGACTATTTGTTTGGTGATGTAATAAGTGTTGTAAACAACGTATTATGCTTCTACTGATATTATTGTTGGGTGGAGAGGGTCAATTTATTTGGTGTAATACAATGAATCAGGGAAACCCATGAACTATCCTTTTTTTTTCATTCTGAGTTGTTGTAAGGTCATGTCAGTGAGACACAAGCAGACCTTTGTATGCCAGTGAGGCAGATTTTTGCCAGTAAGGCTATGTATGCCAGTAAGGCAGATCTAGCCAGATTTTTGCCAATGAGGCTATGTATGCCAGTGAGGCAGATCTTTGTATGCCAGTGAGGCTTTGTAATTGGGAAGTTCAGTGTAGCTAATGAGGCATCTTTCCTGAGTGGTTTTTCATCCCTATGAGGGTTTTCCACTCATAAATTATTGTGTTATGGTGTCTCTTGTTTGTGGTTTATTATTGTTACTTCTTTGTGGTTCAAGTTAAAGTCAAATGATCAAAGCATCCTAATTCTCTTATATTGTCAATCAAATAGTCTAAAGGTGTGTAAAGATTAAAAAGATTATAGACCACTGATTCACCCCCCCTCTCAGTGGTCCTGGTACTCCAACAAAGACAAATCTGTGGAGAAAGATTATTGTGTCCATTCATTGTCTTTTAAAATTTATTGGAGGTTGTTTATCTTATGAATTGTTCCTGGAAACTGTTGTAGAATTCCTCCATGAAGCTATTATAGATTTTGTTGACTATGTGCAAGGTTTTGTTTCTCATAATTTCTAGCTATTTGGAAGGCCGAACTAGGGCTAAATCTGAACACTTAACTGTGCTCTTATTTGTGCTAAACCTAGTAATCTCATGCTATTTGCAATTATTGCTACTAAATTTTTCTACGCGAATGCATTTGCACCATTTATTGAATTGATCTTGGAGATAGATGAAGCTGATTGCACTCCAGTCATTTACCAGTGTAGAATCAATTATTCTCGATTTAAAGTATTAGTATGACAATTACCATCAAAATGCACCAATCTTTAAAAAGTTAAGAATTAGTCAACCATTTGATGATCTTGTAACTCAGGTTAAGCGTTTTGCCAACAATGGGCTTTTGGAGGGTTTTGTTGATAAAGTACAGAAAATGGATGTATATCCTCAGGCCCTAGACATGGAACCCTCTTTCAGCAATCTTGTAAAGTGAGTTTTGCTTAGTTGAATTTGGTAAGCATTTGGCTTTGGCAATATTTGCTTGTGATTTGTTCGACATTCTTTGTACCTCTTCTGCATTATAGGGTGAGATGAAATATGAGCTTTTAGAAGTACTTGTACATGCTAGATTGTCTCTAAATTCTGGTCACTATTACTGCTTTGTATGCTCTGGCTATGATGGCTGGTATGAGATGGATGATTCACATGTAATTAACCTTCAACGCATGCAATAAATGAACAAAATTCAAGTGTAAATTCAACCCAGTTTTTATTTATCCGTCAATAGAGATATGAAAAAAAGAATTAGTGTAATAGGGTTTAGCCCAATTGAAATTCTCAAAAAAAAAGTCCCTTTTGAAATAAACAAGAGTCACCAATTGTAAGTAGAGACTTCCATTCTTTTATGGATTTGTTTTGAGTACTTATTCAAGGAGTAATTTCCTTTAAAAAGATAAATTCAGTCCTTAAAAAAATACTCATTACAACTCTTAAATAAGAGTTTATTTGCATATCAAAAGACCAGATATATTTTATATATAAAAGGTAGGCCAAAATTGACAAGTATAATACAATGAACTTTACTGATAAAATATTGGAGCCCCGGGTCCTTGAGACATTTTATCTGAAATTAGAGCTAATATTCTTTTGAAAGATATATAAAGGTGCTGAAGTCTTGGCTGCCATATACCAGACCAGTTTCTTTGTTCGAAATTCAAGAAAATTTGCACGGTGCCAACATGATTCATCAAGGAATGGAGAGGCTCCTCACGTATAACAAGGAGCAGAACCAGTGCTATCACACATATTTATTAACATTCACAGTAGAAGAAGAATAACTTGGCAATTATGAATGTTACGGAATATATAAAATCTTATTATATAACAACTTTAAAGTTCAAAATGGACATCTGAGAACCTTGTTGTAAGAAGAATTGATATTTCTCTGTTAATTTTTTCTATATTGTTCAAATTTTGTGCCTTTTTTTGGCTTTGACCTCATGAACCCAGCTTGGGAGAAAACCAAGCCAGCCTTGCCAAGCCCACCTATATCACAAGCAAAGAGAAAGAGGATGTATCACCAAGACTTCTTGGTACGAAACCCATCTACAGAATTTTGATGACATCTGGTGAAGGGACACTTGTATGATACATATAGACAAGCAGATCTTCTTTTCAATATGATTTTCCTATGGTTCTGTAGCTTTACACCGAATTCTGTAAGCATTTTTAATTCCATGGCCCTTTCACAGTAATTGACAATTTGACAATAATGTTGATTCTGCAGAATTAAACTGAATTATATAAGCATTTATAATTCCATGGCGCTTTCACAGTAATTCACAATGATGTTGATTCCTCTGGCCTAATAATCACTACAAATGTGTGATACTGCCAATTCCATTCTTGGTGTGTTTGAAGAAAGTTGATAAAGACAACTATGAAGTGAAGACCATGGATGATGAATTTATGATGAATTTTGTGTTTGCTGGCAGCGCAAACTTGTGAAAGGAAAATATTTTCTCTGTTGCATTGAATGTAGGTGGAAGAGGCAATTCATGCGGTGAGATTAAAACTGACTGAAATTTCTTAATGATACATAAGGGAAAATGTTTTATGAGGTTAAGAGCAAACATTGAAAAGTTTTAGCCAGAGTAATACAATTTTTCTTTTGGATAAAGTTAAAAAGTTTCTAAGAGGAAATTTTAAGGAGAGTAAAATGTAAAAACAATAATGCTATTTTCGTTTGGAAAACTATGGTTCATAGCTATTTTTGGAACCAAATTTTTGGAAGGGAATAAAATAAAAAAGATTTAAATCAAGGTTGGAGGAATTAATAGTTGGTATGAGGTGGTTATGAGTTCAAAACTTGGGAGGTATAAAATTTAAATATTATTTTGTCATTGGAGATATAAGGTTTTATTTATACACAAACTTGCAAGTATTTGATTTTTTTTCTCTTTGAGATATCTTGGAGGGATAAGGGTATGTTTTTGCTTTTGGAGTAATAAGGTGGAAAATATTGGAGTTATAAGGATATATTTGTGTTTACACTATATTGTAAAAGGTGCACTTTTGGTGGAATCTGACACCTTATTTTGTCATGGCTACATCAATTGCTCTCAAAGCCATTTATACTACACCTGATCAGGCCTCGAAAGACTCATCCAAAACATCAGATGGTTAAAGTGTAGTAGGATCATATTGGAGGTAGGCGGCATCAGAGGATGGAGGACTTTCCATCATCTCAAGTTAGCTTCTCGCTTTGAGATGATGCTTTGGATGAGAAGAATTTTTGTTTTTGGTTGTTTTGTTTTTCTTTGTTTTTGCTGACAGAGCTGACAGATTTGAAGAATGTATGTTTTGTGAAGATTTTGTTTTGTAGACAGGTTTGGAGTTTGGTGTTGAGCTCAATATGGATTGTTGTCTAGCGAGCTTCAAAGAGTATATGATTTTGAATTATACCCTTTCGTGGTCACTAGACAACATGTCAGAGATTTGTTGTATCTCTTAGGGTCCATTGTCGAATAATTCAAGACTCTATGATTTGAGACCTTGGGACTAAAGAGCTCAAGAACACAGCTCGAAGCTACACTCTTCCAAGGGTAGATGAGACAGTATGATGGAGCCTCGCTTGGTTCAGGATTTGTTCTTTGGGAGAAGATCTTCTATAAAATATGTATTCATATTATGTAATCAACTTTGTTGAGTATTTTAGCATTAAGGGGGGTTACTTGGTACTTTTGCAGGAACAATGTAATAAGTGTTGGAAGTAAGCCACACCCGGACCGACGATGGGCTGGCCACAAGGGGCCAGTAGCTCAGTTGGTAGAGCACTCCAGCAGCAAATGGAAGGTCCTAGGTTCGAGTCCTAGCTGGTCCATATGAGCTGTAGCTCAACAAGTGGTCCTTAGATGAGAAATTGAAGGCTTTTGTCCAGTCCATACCTCTTCCGGTGTCTTGTGTTGCAGAATCTTTGTTGGTGCCCTATTGATGAGGTATACAGCTGTCCATATTGCTTCTGCCCAAAATCTTTCCTCCAACTTGGCTGTGGAGAGCATACATCGAGCCATCTCCATGACAGTCCGATTGCGACGTTCTGCAACTCCATTCTGTTGGGGTGTATAGGGAGCAGTGAGGTGCTACTTGATGCCATGATGCTTCAGGTATGCCACAAACTCTTTGGAGGTGAATTCCCCCCCTCGATCTGACCGAAGGACAAGAAGAGACTAGCCGGCTTCTTTGACAACTTGCTTGTGAAAGTCCTGAAAGTTGGCAAAGGCTTCATCTTTCTTCTTGAGAAAATACACCCAGGTCTTTCGGGAGAAGTCATCCACGAACAACTGGAAGTACTTATGGCCTGAAAATGAAGCAGGCATGGATCCGCATAGGTCGGTGTTTACCAACTCAAGGCGATGTGTAGCATGGAAGCTACTAGCCTTGAACGGATCCCGGTGTTGTTTACTGCAAGGCATCCAGGACATATAGGTAATGAATTTGAAATTGGAGGAAGACCTCTTACCATTTGTTTGGAGCTGAGCTAATGCAAGGAGCTGACATAAAGGTGCCCATAGTGATAGTGCCAGAGTCTTGTAGATTCGATTGTTGAGGCTGATAGAGCTATTGTAGGGGAGGAGATAGCATCTAATGCAAACAGTCTATCCTTCATAAATGCTCTAGCAAGTATCATACCTTCTCTTGAGATTAGACAGGTCTTAACCCCATCCTTCACCTGGAACTCAACTTTCAGTATGTGGTTCAGAAGCTGACTGACAAAGAGCAGGTTTGTTGTCAAACCAGGAACATACAGCACCTTGGTGAGGGTACAATGGCTTATCCCAAGAGGAATTATGACCTTTCCTATACCCTCTGCAACATACTCCTTATTGTCAGCAATTTGAACTCTATCTCCAGTAGGTTGTTCTGTCAGTGCATCGAACAACTCACGATTGCCTGTCATATGCTTGCTGGCACCCGAGTCTATCAACCAAATATCCCTCGTGGGCTGCGAGGTTTGGGAGACAAGGACTAGATTGTGATGAGTGCCGCAATTGGCTGTTTCTGGTTCATCTTCTTCTGATGCATCATCTTGTTGGGCCGCTACATTTCCTTTGTGCCTTCTGCCATGATGACAGCGTTTGGATGGCTAAGTATCACTGCAACCAGAAAAGCCTTCTTTGCTTGAATTGCCTTTTGTTAAGGCATTGTACCAATAGTTGATAGTGTCATGATTGTTCTTGTTGCATATATGACACCATCGGTTTGCCTTTGGAGGCTTCGACTGTTGATGTTCTTGTTGTTTCTATGGCTGCTTTCCACGAAACTTCTGACCTTTTGATTGTCTGGAGATCAGGGCCTTATCTTCCAGTTCACCTTGAACAGATTGAATGGCTTCTTCTTGCTACAACAGATTCACCAATTCATCATATGAAACATCTTTCTTGGTGATGTTTAGCGTGGTGACAAAGATTTTGAACTGAGATGGCAGTGCTCTCAGCGTAATCAGGACAAGTAGTTTGTCCTCCACCTTTTCTCCAAGTGCAACAAGCTCAGCTCGTAGTTCAGATACCTGCCGTAAGAATTCCTCAACTTTCTCACCAGCATGCATACTGAGTGTATGTAGCTTGGATTGTAGATGGAGGATCTTCGTCTGGTTCTTCGCTTGGTAGATTGTGGAGAGAGAATCCCATGTCGCCTTTGATGTTGCTGCATCCCGAATGTGAAGTTAAACTTCATCGGTGATGCCGAGTGTTATCAACATCAATGCTTTGGCATCGGCCTTGTCAAACTTCTGCCTTTCATCTGGGTCTGTTGGTCTGGTTATGTCACCCATGACAATTCCCCATAGCTCCTCAAAAATGAGAATAGTCTGCATCTTTGTCTTCCATGCGGCATAATTTGGCCCTTTCAAAAGTTGAGCATCAGAAAGAAGCAATTTTGGAGCAGACATTTTTCAAAAAACAAAATAATATAGACAACAAATTTATTATTATTTTATTTGACAGTACATTCACTTTGAAGAGGAAATAGTGGCACGGAGATGAGCATGATAGGCCTGTGCTGTGAGACGGGGATGCTTTGGTGTGCGTTCTACCTCATCTTCGTCATCAGCATCATAACCCTTGTCTAGTTTTGCTCTAATCTTCCTTGCTTGACATTGTACATCAAATAAAAAGTAATCTAGCAATCCTTGCCTAAACAATTCATCAAATTGGAGATTACCGGTGTTTTGTAGGGCATCTAGAAGTGCAAAGTAGAAGCCCGAGCTTTCTGAAATAGCACGTCCGCCTCGAGGTGGCTCATTAGCATGATTACTGGCCACACTGCTGGCATCAGGTGTGGTGGACATCTACTTTCAGCTTGCAATCTGTGCCTAAGCCTTCTAGTCTTCTCCTCCACGTAGATTGCAACTTCAGTCCAGTAGTTTTTTAAATGAAAGGTAGAAGAACGAACTCTATAGCATCAAACTGGGAGTGGGACAGAAACAAAGAACATATCTTGTGTTCTACTCTTACCGCACCCATGTTCCTACACACCAACACTGCTCTAGAAACCCACGACCTCCTTTTAGCCTCCTAGTCTTCTTCACGTGGGGAGATAGACTGTAGACTGCAGACACCAACCGATATTTCTTCCTTCTATTGTTTGGCCGGCAGCATCAGCACTCCATCGCAGGTTTTGAAGACCCCATCACCTATCTACATTGCCACAGACTGGAACAGTGCCAAAACTCAATGCCCCAGCGATCAGATTGGCTCTGATACCACTTGTTGAGCTACAGCTCATATGGACAAGGCTAGGAGCCCCAAGCACCTGTAGTGTGGCTTAAGGGGGGGTGTTGGAAGTAAGCCACACCCAGACTGACAATGGGCTGGCCACAAGGGGCCAGTAGCTCAGTTGGTAGAGCACTCCAGCAGCAAATGGAAGGTCCTAGGTTTGGGTCCTAGCTGGTCCATATGAGCTGTAGCTCAACAATAAGGGGGGAAATGTTAGTATAATAGTATATAGTATTACATTGTTAGTTTATGCATATTAAATAAATGTTAGTTTATAAGTTAGGTTTTGGGAAGTTATGAGAAGTTACTTTCCCATAAGAAGTTAGGTTTTGGGAAGTTATGAGAAGTTACTTTCCCGTAAGAAGTTATATACAGGAATAACTAAGGCTTTAAAAAGCCAATGTATTGCATTGTAAAATCATCCTGAAGACAATACTATATTATTTTATTATGGTTTAATTTTGTGCATGTTTGCTCACCGTTTCTCAGTATGATTAACCTTACCTTCCAAAACAACCTCCCATACAAGCAAGAAATCTGGACAACTTGCCTCAGGATGTGGATCAGTGAGATGAATCCTACATGAATCAATGAAAGAAAGGTTTGATATATATGCTTTGAATACCCATGGAGCACCATGTATTCACTCAATTTGGACACTAGATCAATCATGTTATCAAATGAGGAGTATGAAAAACTCTCTAGGTTATCATTTTGCATAGTTGTTTGACCTCTATCCTCAAAGAATAAACTATTGTACTCATTCTCCACCTGCATATCAGTAATAACAAAGTGAGAATCATCATATTTAGAGGCATGATCAAGATTAGAAAAATCAAAGCATGATATACTCAAATCTGCCCTACTAAAATTAGTCACATGTAATGAAGAAACATCATCTAAATCACACAATAACTTCCCTATTTCAGCTTGTTATTCATGATGGAATGATGTATCATCATGTACAACAGCAACAAGACCTTTTGGATTTTCTTCCACTTGTGTAACTTGACCTATGTTGTTGATTTCACCTTGTAACAATGTTATACCTTAATCTTTTTCATTTGGGTCAACTTGTATCTCATCGAAAGCACTTGTATAGGTCTGATATGACTTATTATCTTGATATATCATGTTGGTACAGTCATAAATTTGACCATTTACCTCCAAAAAATCAGATTCTACTTCAAGTATATCAATTGAAACAAATTTTTGTTTCGCTATCCATGAATTTCCTTCACTATGTAGGCTGATATATCCTTGTTTTTGCATTAAATTGGACTGATCTAGCTGCTATCCACACTCAATTTCATTGTCAAAATAGTTAGCAAACTCAAACCAGTCATTTTCATCCAATTTATCATCAAAATCAGTCACGAAATTAGTCATTTGGCAAGCAACTTCTTGCTGATTTGCACTTTCTATTTGACAAAAAAACTCACCAAAGTTGTTATTCAACCTATTGATGTGTTTTTTATGCACATGCAAACTTAGAATAAAATACTAAGGTATTCTATCCTCTCTTGAACAAAGTCTCTCAAGGCTAAACAATGTGATCCGATGCGACAACTCCAAGGTTCATGATACATCAAGTCTTGACTTGCAATGGATAGACTCAGTAGTTGATGTGATTTGCTGAAAACTCACAAAGGGACTTATGCTGAATTTACTCCTTATTCCAATCAAATATGTTATTCTCCTTTTTGTGAAGTGGAACTTACTCTAACCAACTATGAAAAGAAAATGCAAAAGGACAAGGGTTTAGAAGGCTAATCTAAGGACAATGAGATAATAAAATATGCCAAGATAGACAAACTCCTCATCAAACCAAACTCAGCTTTGCCATGAGAATCAATAACTACACAAAGTTGGTACAATCTTCTAAGGAAACTCAAGGATTTTCATGTTGTAAACTTTCATCAAACACCCACTTCTAGTGCAGCTTGAACGAGCATCCACAACTAAACTAAAACAAATGTGGTTCAGCCTAACTTTGCAAAATGACTTATTAGCGACAAATCATAAAAAGTATGAACCATTAAGGAATTCATCAAATATCTCCACATAAAAACATTACATCAATGCACTTCTAATCTATTTCTAAGCTACTTGGAAACATCTCTCCTTTGGGTGGTGAATTAATTTCTTGAAGACATTTTCTCCACAAGTCATCTAATCTCAATTGCACTTTGGATTCTTCTTCCAATCTTAATTCTTCCTTCACTTGATGAACAACTTCCTGACAAGATGAACACAGGAGTTCTGAATGAGTGGTGTTGTGAATCTTGCACTAGCCACCTAGAATCAACATTTCCTCTGTAGGCAATTCCTTCTCGATACTTAGTCTCTTCTTGATCATTTCCTTAAAACTATATGAAGAACTCCCTTTCATCGAATAAGGTGTCAGGAACCACCTTTGTAGAAACAATAGGCTCAAGCACCTATGAAAAAGAATTTTTTTCTTGCAATGCTAATTCCTTCTTTGATAAGAACGTTAGGCAATATAGCTCCTCATGTCCATTGGTATCGTGAATTATTCATCCCTTCCATGATGCAAAGTCATCCAAACTCTTAAAATAGAGTTGTGCATTCAAAGTCCACCAAAGCTGAAGAATATCACCTTGAGGGTGATCACATTACTCCCAACAACCATGAGACTGCTTCACATATGCTGAGAAATCCATCCTTGCTCTTTGGTATTTTTCAATTTTTTACTTTTTTTAGATTTTTTGACATTTTATATATTTTTTTTAATTTTTCCACATAAGAGAGATCTTGAAATCTCAAGTTATTCTTTGAAAGCTCACTTGGTTCCAATTCCACAATTCAGAGTTCGTTCACGTGCTTGTATTGAAAGAAGCAATGTAATTCTTTGGTCACACCTTTTTATCTTGAGTTGAGATGTAAGAAATTCTATGTTTTTGCCTCCTCCTTGCTGAATTCTGTTGAGTGATGTAAGGAGAGGCATGAATGATAGAGAATGAATGATAAAACACTAGAATATATTTTATATGCTTGGAACAAATGGAGCAATTTGTTGTTCTCGCCCTCTTTCTAGTGCCAATTCTATTGATGTGTTTCTTATACATATGCAAACTCAAAATAAAATACCAAGGTATTCTATCCTCTCTTGAACAAAGTCTCTTAAAGGCTAAACAATGTGATCCGATGAGACAACTCCAAGGTTCATGATATGTCAGGTCTTGACTTGCAATGGATAGACTCAGTAGTTGATGTGATTTGTTGAAAATTCACAAAGGGACTTACGCTGAATTGACTCCTTATTCCAATCAAATATGTTATTATCCTTGTTATGAAGTGGAACTCACTCTAACCGGATACGAAAAGAAAAGACAAAAGACAAGGGTTAAGAGAGTCAAACCTAAGGACAATGGTATAATAAAACATGCTCTGATAGACAAATTCCTCATAAAACCAAACTCTACTTTGCCATGAGAACCAACAACTACACGAAGTTCATGCAATCTTCTTAGGGAACTCAAAGATTTTCATGTTGTAAACTTTCATCCAAACACCCACTACTGGCGCAACTTGAATGAGCATCCATAACAGGACTAAAGCGAATGAAGGTTCAATCTAACTTTGTAAAGTGGGTTACCTTTTATAATCCAAAAAAAGTATGAACCACAAAGAATTCATCAAATATCTTTACATATATTCATTACATCAATGCACTTCTAATCTATTTCTAAGCTACTTGGAAACATTTCTCCATCATATTCAAGAATTTGAAACCATGTTAACATTCCATGACCAAACACAAATCACCATGAGAACCAACAATGAGCTTGTATTGATTTTGGAAATGTATAATTACTACAATTTCACAATGTCTCTTTAATGACTTCAAGAATCCTCCTCTACTCTACTCCTACTATAACATCATCTACTCCTACTCTCCTATCTTGATCTCTCTCTCATAATCCTCCCTTTACAAATGAGAGAAATTAACCCTTTTATAGGCCCCAAAATTACATGAATGGTTAGGATTTAGTCGAGAATCAATGGCCAAGATTGAGACAACAAGGTAGTTTGTTACAAAAATTACTATTTTTAGAACATTGAATGTAGACTAATGATGTGGCAGACTGTGATTGGATCAATGCTATGCACATGCCACCTTAGTATCGAGCAAACTAGTTTGGTTTTCTTTGTGTTCATATTGTTCAAAATGCTTTCCCAAATTATGTCATCTTTTGGAGTAGTCTTTGAATCTTTGAATTTTCACCTTTGGAACATGGCTGCTTTGAACTTGAAAACTTAGGAATTTTGATACTTCTTCTTGTTGTCTTTCATGCAATTGTACTTTTGAATGCAATTCATGGATTGGTTGATGAATTTGCTCATTTCTCTTCTCGTCTTCCTGTCTTCTTGCATAGGATGTCTTCAGTTTGATTCTTGCAGGAAGTAGGAGATGTCTTTGTTCATGACTCTTTAAAGTGGATTTCATCATGGATGTCCCTCTTTGTCTGGCACATGTAATGGATGACTTCTGCAAGTGTAGAACTAGACCTTCTCCCTTCAAGTGATGACCTTGATGTATGACTTTCTCCATATGCTGCAGTAAAATATTTAGAATTGGAATATCTAGAGAGCATCACGTTTAAATTTCTCCATTCAAGCGCATGTAAGCTTGCTTCACAAATTTCCATAACACTAAATCCATCATTAAAACCATCCTTACCTTTGTCCTAACCTTTGCAAGTCTACTTCACTTATGAATTTATTTTGGATGAATGTTTCAAATGAGGGTGAGCGCTGATTTTGTATATGTATGCAAGGAAAGCGCTCATTTCAAATGCAAAGGTATGGTGAAAGTGAATGAGGTGCTGATTTCATGTCCACATGCAATGAGTGCACATTGCAATGTAAGGGTAAAAGAGTGCCTAAGAATAAGCACAAATTTTGAATAGTTAAGAATGAAGTGTATAATGCCTAATGCAAGAGTGTATAATGCCTAGATCTACTCTTAGAACTTTCTTTTGGATTTGCCTTTTGCATATGACCTTCTGTTTGCATTCCCTTTCTAAGTCAGTTCTCTTTATGGTTGTTTTCTTATGACTTCTTCAATGTCTAAAACATGTTTTATCTCTTCTCTAGGCTGATTTCATCACTTTGGCACCGATTTTATATGCACATCTATAATGTTTGCCTATGCAAACCTCCTCCAAAAGTGTGCCTAAAATGAAGATGGTGGACTCCTTGACGCTCTATGCATAATTTGGATAATGCGAAATGCAAGAGTGAAATGGATATGCACCTAGAATAATTAGTGGACATTTTGGATAGTCGTGTAATTTGGTATTTCATACAAAGTTATATCAAATGTGTGCCTTATCAATGGGACCCATGCATAAATTACAAAGTGGATGCAAAAAGAACTTGAAGTGGACTTTTAAAGATCCCATGCACATTGTTAATGCCTTATCGAATATGCACCTTTTGAATTTTATGAATGTGAGTTTTGAGCGGACCTTTAAAACTCCTATGCCTAAGTTCAATAATGTGAAATACAAGATAGGAATAAATGTGTGCTCAGAGAAAATAGTGGTCAACCAGATGCGCTTTGCATAATTTTGCATTCAAAGTAACTTATGAGCTTTCATTTCTTCGAGTGGACTTTATGACGTTCTACACAGATACTTGAAAATGTGCCCTTTGCATATTCCAAGCTTGCTCTCAAATGCTTAGAGCGGATATTATAATGCCTTATGTGTGTTTTTACATTTTATGTTAGACAATATGGAATATGTGCTAGGCTATCGGGACCTACACAAAATGAATAAGCACCTAAACTTGATAGCTTTGAAGGACCTGATGTTTGATACTTAATGATATTGAATGCATGATTTTGTAAAATGACCATATAAAGAACATTAGAAGTCTTACGTATATCTTCAAGGCATCTTAGAATATCAAGGCGACAAATTATAGATATTGAGCATCAAATTGGATTGCCTGATTTGGAAAGAGATTATGCCAATGTTATATGCCCGTGATTTTGCATGCTCTAGTCAGACGGGCGCTCTAGGTGGGCGATTTAAACCATCAAGTTGAGAAAATCAGACTGCCAAGGGACTACGAAAGTCCACCTGGGTAGGGATTTAGGAGCTTTCTACATCATGCAAATTCTCAATTCAGGTGGGAATTTGAACAGGGCTAGCACCAAAACAAAACAAACTCAAGCCAAAAAACTCAAAAATCCAAAACTGAAGAGGGGTCCCAATCAGCGATGGGGTGATGTGTGATTAGGTCACAACATAACCCATTCTCATTATTAAGAATCAAAATATTATCATTACTAACATCTCTTTCACTGTCCCATGACTGAAAATCAGAATTAATCCACTTTGGAATAGTAGTACCTTCAACCAACTCCTTAGGACAACCATCTAATGAATAATTCATAGTACGTCCGATCTAAACATTTTATATTCATTATGACAAAGTAATGTAGAAAATTCATTCTTACTCATGCATACATCACCTTGTTGACCTTGATTGATGAAGAATGATGGATCCTCATGAAAATATGTATCCACTCGTGTTACCTCTCCTCATGAAATCTTTCTTTACTCATGAACACATGTAAACCTCTACACTTGGTTGTCTCTCATTGGAACAACTCATAAAAAATATTGGATGGGTTGGAAAATCATTATCTCTCACACCATTATGATCTTTGCTACATGTCAAACCTTTAGTTCTCTCAACCAAGTAATTAAGAAATCTTGTAATATAATTTTTATCTTGTTTCTTACAATCACTTGCTTCATTTGCAACCTGTCATGACTAATACACACTTATTCCACTTGGTAAACCACCCAAATTTGATGAACATAAAACTGCATGTGACTTAGAACTTGATGGTACATATGTAGGAACATTAGTAGAGGAAGTATTGGATGGATTTACATCTGAATCATGACTATTTGAACCATAAAACTGAATTTGTAAGTGGCTGGCGTCATTTTTGTCATGTACTGATTGAGTCTTTTGAGGAGTATGATTGTCATAGTTGATTGCATGAGGTGTTTGTAGCTGATTAGGGCCATGGTATGAGATGATATAAGGCTGCATCCTTCCACAAAACTTAAACAATTGCATGTTATGACCAATATTCTCATCATTCAAATGATTTGTAATGTCATATGCTTTTTTGGCCAAGTCAAGAGTCTTCTCAAATAGGTCGTTTAAAGTTAGTACTCTATTGGACTAGCCAACAATCAATTTTCTGAATATCAAATCAAGACCTCACAAATAATGCTCTTTCAAAACATCAAGATTGAAAATCAAATCTCCACCATTAACACTTCTATACATCATGATAAATCTATGGTTAAATTGCAAAACACTCTCACAATGTTATGTAAATCAAACTGAAAGAAAAAGATGCTTTCAAGATCAACCCATGACCATATGGTATGAGGTGGAAGATTTGCATATCATTATAGAGTTTCACCTTTAAATGTTTTGAAAAATAGAAGACACTTAATATTTGCATGAGTATGACCCTCATTTCAGACCCCAAGTATGCACGAAGAGCTAGCCTTTTGAGCCAAACCTCGCAAAGATCTAACTCATCTTAAAATATGCAATAAACCAATGATTTTGAAATCTTGTACCAAAATTACTGTTCGTGCCCTCATAATGCCAATTTGTTGATGGGTGTTTTTGCACACAACAACTTAGATAAAATACCAAGTTTATTATCTCTCTTGAAAGGAATCAAATCCCAAAGAAATGGAAAATGACTACCCCAAGGTCTATATAGTCAAGTCTTGGCCTTCACAAGATAACTTAGTTCTTCCAATGTATTCTTCTGTTCCAACAATTGGCCTTACATGAAAATGGACGAACTTCAACAAACAAGGTTAAATTACACATAAATAAATTAGTTTTTTAGATTTAGCATTGCATAAACAAACTGATCCAGAAATATATTGCCATTAACTGTATCTTTTCATCCCATGACCAATAATATAATAACTTTGATTCATGAAATATGAACCTTACAATAGCAATATGCAAGTTTGAAAACCATATTGTAACTCCAAACTAACTAGATCTAATAAAAAAGTTCAAAAACAAGACAAGATAGAGAAAGATACTAAGAAAGATAACTAGATCTTAAACACATTCAACCATTTCAACCTCAACAATTGATAGATAAGTTTGCAAACACATTTAACCATTGTTTATTTGACCATGAAAAGCCAACAATCAAGTTTCATGGAGCTGCAATCTTCAAAGGTGAAATTAGGCATTCAGGCTAACCACACAAGTTAATTTATAATGAACATCAAATGTCCATGAATCGTCAGCTGAAAATGAAATAAATACTTCAACTTGGTCTATATAAATCATGAAACAAACTTTATATAATGACAAGTTTAATGGATATCAATAATTTATATTGATTGTCTTGACTAGAAACCATAAATAAGACTTGTATTAAGCTCAAAATATTGACAAACAACAACAATTTCTAAACTTGTGTAGAGAAAACCATGAGAATAACATGAAAAATAAAAAAATACTATGTATTTTCCTTTAAATCCCAATAATACAATTACTTTCAAGTATGTTTTCAATGTTTTTTAGTGAAAACACCAACAAGAACCAATTATTTCTTCACCAATTCTCACTTCTTCTCCCTTCTTACAATGAGTTTCAACTTATATATTCAAATCATCTTTTAATACAAAGTTTTTACCCTAAAACCCAATGGCTATGATCAATTGGATCCAATTTCTCACATTTGATGCTCCAACAAAAAAAGTTAAATTTGGTGGAAAGGAATATTCCATTCCATCCCATGTATCTTCCTCAAGAAGCTTCCCTTAGTATCAAAAAGTAATATTTTATTTAATTTTGTTAATAAGTTTTCCAAATATGAGAAAAAGTAACTTTTTGAAGCCAAAATATTAAATATTTGCAACTACAACTCCAACAAGTTGTTGTAGTACAACAAATATTAATAAATAATACATAAGCAGCTATAGAAAGTCATTTTATCAACCATTGGTGGTTGTAGCTATCTATTTTTGATGTAAAAACATAAATATGCAGCTATAGGCGACTGATTTTGGCATCAAAAGTTCATTTTCATTCTTCATACTTCATGATTTCTCCATTTTCCCAATTTAGATATCCATCTTGGACCTTTAAAAATAAGATGGGAACTTGTGGAAGGTTGTATCAGTCATCTCCTCGATTGAAAATCAGTTATAAGGTGGCACAATACATCCTCCAAAAGTTGCATGACAATGTTCCCATCCACGACAAGAACTACTTTGCTTTTGATACTAAAAGATGCAATAGGAATTATAACACTTGGCAACATCTGTGATACCTAGAAAATAACATATGGTAGCATTTGGAAACCTCATACTGAGACATCTGGCACTTTCTGCTAGTCTTCAAAATAGGATAGATGTCACTATCCATGACATGTTTAGCCTCCACCTAATATAAAAGGGACATATAGAATACCACCACTTGTCGCAACCTGCCACACTTATCTCTTGATACATGGCATCACTTGAGAATCAAAACTGGGACACTTGGTGCTCTCTTCTTATCCAAAAGCTTCTCTCCTTTATGGCTTGAATAGCCATTACAATGACATTTGTCACTCTTCGCACCACTTCGAAACTGCAAAATTTACCTCGTGGGACCCACCATATATTTCATTGTCTTTCAAACTTACCAAAATAAGTGGCATGTGGTGCCATCAACCTAAAGCAACAAAACTAACATGGTGCCCATTGCATGTCACTTAAGCCTTTTAAAAGAGCCTCTCGAAGCCCCGTGGAGATGACACTCGTCATCTCTCACATGCAACTAAAACTTACAAAATATATACGTGACAAACTCTAGCAGCATGAAAGCTTCTTTCATACCACTCCCACAAGCAACACTTGGTAGCCTCCACTGCATCTAAAAACTAGGTCATAACATCCCGGGCCCACCACATGTGTCTTGGTGCCTTAAAATCTTATCAAAAGGAATGCACGTGGCACTATCTACTGCTGCAACAAAAGGACACTTGGCGACCTCCAAATACAAGATGTATCAAAAGTAACTTTTTCACCAAGGCCCGTAGCACCGAGACACCATGGGATGAGATATGCCACCTAACTTTTCATCTTCTGTTAGTACCACATTGAAGTCCCCATCCATAATGATCCTTCCTTTCCCAATTTTGCTAAGTCATTGGCTGAGATCAGTCTAGAGTTTAGTCTTTTGAGAGGTTCTGCATGAACCATAGATACAAAAGATCCAAAGATCCTTATCATCAAAGGATTTCAAAATCTACCCATAATCCAATTATTGATGTTGGCTAATACATCCATTTGACACATTTGTTTCCTCCAAAGAATGACCAATCCTCTTGAAGCTCCATTCACTGAGATGAGTGTTGACTCCCATTTCCACCACTTCTTAAAGATCTTTTGACCTTGTTCCTCTGAAAACTTAGTTTCTTGTAGGAGTACTATATCAATGTCTTCCCCATCAAGATAGTTCTTGATGAGAAGTTGCTTATTAAGGGCATTTAAGCCCCTAAAATTCCTTGCAAGAATCCTCACTAGTCTTGAGGAGAGTGGTTGATTGTCCTCATGCTTGATCTTAGAGCCCTATCTATGGTGGTCTGTATCCCAGCTGCAATCTCCACTTGGAAACTGGTAAAGAGGAGATAAAAAGAGGCAATTATGGGGCTCATCACCACCTCCAAATTTAAGGGTTTGGTTGTCATCTTGAGTAGACAAGGAATTAAACAAATCAAATGCTAGGGCCAAGAATTAAGCATGAGTGTAGTTCCCCTGAAGTCATATGGATCAACATGTCCCTCCTACTTCAGGAAGAATCCTCTCTGAGCCTCTATGTGCTCCCACCTGCTATTTTCTTCTTCTTCTTTATATGGTCACCTACCAGTCCAGTGGGGAATAGGATACCATAGAAGAGGTGGATGGAAAGTCAATAGAAACCATATCAGTCTGATCGCTCTAGATAGATTTATGTACTTGTCACCACTACTTATTGCTGCATGGAAATTATACAAAGAATTTGGTTCCTTTTCTTCATTTTGATGTCAATTCCTACCATGCCTAATTTTACAACTGTCAAATGCATTATTTCCTTTCTCTCTAAGTAACTTTGGATAAGCTGCATAAATTGTCCTATGACCTTTGAGGAGCTTTGTGGCCACACTTGGAAGCTTTTGCAAAACAAACCATTCATCATCAATATCACTAGGATCCTTCACCTCTACCTTGATTACCAAAGCCATTGATTTCTCTCTATCATGATGACTTATCATCTGCACTCCCCTATCATACCCATTTCTGATGAAGGAAGTGAGGGCTATGATTTGTATATCCCCAGTATGAAGAATGGGGTTTCAATACAATTCATAAGGAACAACTAAATCATGCAAATAAAATTCCCAAAGTTGATCTTGTAGTTTTGGGCAAGGTGTCCTAAAAATCTAGAAAGAACTTTTATATAGTATCTAACATAAATGGGAGGTTACTCACAAGTTACATAAACTAAAAAATAAGAATTTTTTTTGTTAGAAACATGGTGTATACCTTAGCAAGATAATGGCAGCAATTTTAATCACAAGATGAAATTTGAATTGAACAAAGAATCAAGATCACTACTCCCCACAATAATGATAGGGAGATCAAGACTCTAAGATGTAAAATTCTATCAATGAGAGGAATAACAATACAAACAATTACAATCATCAATTAGAGACATGAATCCATTGGTACAAGGAAACAGTCCTTACATGAATTAGAACAATGTATTTTTCACATTCAACTACAAGAATTATTCATCTACTCACAATTTCTGCCACCACAATTGGCCTCTTGATAGACATATTACCAAAAATTCTAATTTGGACTCCTATTGCTTCCTCTAAGCATTTGACCTCTCTTCTCCTCTCAGAATTCACATTTGTCATTGCCCTTCCTAACGTGCTCTTCCTTTTTAGCAATCTCTACAGCCAACATGAAAGGCCTTCCTCTCCCCAAACACTAAAGAAGTATTCTAAATACTAAACGACTGCCATTCGCCCCTCCATGTGGAGAATAAAAATGCCAACCTAGCAGAGAATAATGCTAGCATTTGAGTGGATGGCAGAGAGAATTGCCATAAGGAAGCTCCAATGTAACCACCAATGTTGACCGCCTTCCATATGCTGCAAGAAATCATAAATTAAACACCCATAAGACTTCACTATCTGTCATTACTTCTCCTTTCCATAATGGTCAAGCCTCAACCATCAGCCAAGTGTCGAATCTGGCCAAGAATTAGGGACATTTATATTCTTTACTATGCATTGTGTAACTACTGAATATCAATACGAAATGCAAATGCGGGTTCCTCAGTGACTGAAGGACAGAATACTGATGCAATAACAAGGTACAACACACACCAAAACATAAAAAAAAAAACCCAAACTATAGAAATTAAAACAAAATGCAAACCAAAATTAGAGGGCGAGCGATGCCACTGCATCACAAGAGGTCTACTTTGCATGATTTGACTAGTGAGTTCTGTCATTTTTTCTTTTCTTTGCTTCAATTCATCAATTTCTTTTTATTTTCCTTTTTGCTTGTCTGCAAATATTTTCTCCATTTCCTCCTCCTCATCCCACCTCTTTTTCATTATTCTTATTCTTTGTTCCTCCTCCATAACAAATACTCAATGGGCAGTCCATTGGTTTGTGTGACTGCATGATGGCTGGAAGGACCGGCTAAAGTGGAAGGAGTGTTATGTCTTATAGCCAACAACGTTCCTTGTTCATTTATCTCTACTTCTTCCTTCATTTCTTCCACAACAACCTCAAGAACCTATGCAATTCACTGATGCCATGCTCCTTTGCTCTCAATTCTACTTGCAACTACTGATTAGCAATTACTTGCTCTTTTAATTGTTTTCTAAATAGACTTTTTTCAAAGGGTAGCTTGGAGTTCCCCTTCATCCTTTGTTTCGATATCAACAGGGACCATCCCCTAACCTTTGATTTACTTAGTGAATTCAAAAGAAAATGAACTAGAATCACTTGCAAGCTCAAACACTAGGGTGCTTGACACATTTTGTTTATCCATATAGAAAAACATATCTTCTCTTTTAGAATCAGTGTTAATTTTTACTAGCACCACTTTTGCTTCTGGAATTTGTAGGTTTAATTTGTTCCTCCTTATTTTAAGGTGGTGTGAAAGATTGGGCTTTTGAGTTGGAAGAGGTCTCACTATTTTGGCTTTCTTTTTACTTACTTTTGGCAAATAAGGGGATATTTTTCATTTCCATTTTTACCTGGCAGCAAAAAAAGTGAAGGTTCCTCATGGGTAGATAGAATATCTTTACTTTCTCTTCACATGTAGGTGAAATATGTTCCAGTGGACTTTTTGTCACATGGTATGAAGTTTAAACTACAACAAATGGAGTCTTATGTTCAAGGGAAGAAGTTACATGTACAGAGGTTCCTACAGGATTAGGTGTAGATGTTGCAAGGCTTTTGAGGGTGCTCCAGGGTCAGAGGTTGTAACTGCATGCCTTTTAGAAGGGGTTGTAACCAAGAGATTATTTGGATCCCCAAGATCACCTTGTGGTGCAAGGGAAGAGAATACACACACACTTTATCCACACAAGCAAGATTAATTAACCCTTAGAAATCAATGTGTGTTGTGAAAATGAGTGTGATTAAATGTTGTTTTTGATTCCCAAGATCATCTTTCAATAGAAGAGAAGAGCATACACACATCGAAAACAATACCAAATTCACCAAACAAAGAAAACAAAGTCTCAAATAATAAACATTTAACAAGAAAAAACTTGCACCACACTTATTAGTAGTTTGAGATATTTTAGCCTTTGACAACCATAAACTAAAAACAAGTGTTAGTTCAAAAATGATAAATCTAGCAAAAGTAGAAATAAAAGTGATCACACAAAAGATTAGATGGCACCAATATATTTCTTATGATTTTCTATGCAATTTTTAAAAAGAAATCAATGAATTTAGATTTTTAACATGTAAATGTAATGATTAAATGAAGTTTGCAATGTAAGAGCATTAGGATTGAAAAATAAATCCCTAAAGATTAGAAAATAGTATCATCCAATAGGAAAATAAATATAACCATTATATCTCTTATGATTTTCTAATCAATTTTAAAAAAAGTTTTCTAAAATTGGATTTCATATGCAAAAGTTATGCCATAAAGAAGGTTTTGAAAAAATATTATTTTTTAATAAAATCTATTTCTACCAAAGATATGAAAAATTTTATGGCAAATGATATTGATGGCTCTCTTGATGTCTTCATTCATTCCATGATGGCTAAGCTTTCATTAGATCCTAGGTACATGGGACGAAGGTGGAACACATGTCATGTTGTGTGATCGCTTCAAAGCTATTGACGTTTGCCATTTCTTATCTACTGCATGATGATATAGGTGATGTGATGCATCAGACTGAGGTCCATCTTGATTGCTTCATGGAACATCTCCATGGTATTTAGTGACACTAGATGTGTCTCCAATAGTTTTTAAGAGGAGATTGCTCTTATTCTAAAGGTGACATTGTCGGCAGATGCTATCCCAGTCTTTTTAGACTATTGTGATGATAACAAGATAGAGGAGAAAGGCATGGAGAAGAAGGCTTCTAGTATGGATGCCTCATGTGTTAATTGTAAGTTTTTGAATAATGCATGATGCCTATGTAATTTTCGTCACCCTCTCCTTTGATACTAAGATTCTTATAGTATTGTTTACATAAGGTTGGTAGTGGAGTGGTTGGACTATGCCTTCATCCTTCTTGTGGGATTGTAATATGGTATAGAATGTAGTTATGGTTTCTATAAGTTGGTCTGATATCTTCATCAGATCTTTGTGATACTAACGGGAATATTCCTGGTGTTATGTGGTTTCCCCAATTCTCATAGTTCTTGGATCCTAAACTAGGGTTTTTAAAAAATAAAAAATTAATTTTTAATGTACATTCATTATAATTTAGGTTGATAAATGTGTTGTTTATAAAATATTTAATGGGAAGGAACAAAGGAGTGTCTATCAGTTGGGGAGGGCACAACATGAAAAAGAGGCATCGTGCGGTAGCAAAAATCAGAGCAGAGGCAGGTAAAAACCCTTTAGAAATAGGTACGAGATTCCCATTTGAGTTGCATTTGCTTAAATGTTTCTAAAACTGTTTAAACAAATTCATTATGTGCCTGCATTGCATTATATGAGATGACATTTATTTGAGGCATTCGGTTAAGCCGTTTATATGCCCTATCTATGCTTCCACATCTTGCATACGAGTCTACCATAACACTTGCAACTACAACATTTTCAACTACAATATTTGACAAAATCCCCTTCCATTATGTCTTGATGGATGTCCATACCTCGTTCAAAAGCTCCCATTTTCATGCATGTTGAGAGGATGCAGGCAACGGTTGCGGAGTCTAGTTTTACACTTGCCCACTACATTGAGTCTATTATGAAAATAATTACTCAATCTCTATTATTTGTTCATATTATGAGATTAACGTGATAGAGAAAAGGGTTTTGGTCTTTTGAAAATTTGAACACGTTTGGTATCTAAAGATTTTCATTTCAATATTGAGAATTTATGAGGGATTGAGAATCCTACTTCTTATTATGCTATCTTAAGGGGAGGTGATAAGCTTTAACTGCACTTATTAATTGCAGGCTCTCTTATACCTTGACGGCTTCATCCCGTACAATGGGAAGTGCCTGCAAAAGATGCGTGGTAAGTTTCCTATAGTGGTCTTCTTCCCGAGGTGCTCTCCAAATCCTATCATTGGTGCCATCTGACCCCCTAATGTCACTGTTGTCCTTTGCCAGCTTGTCTTGACTTTTACTACTTACAAGTTGTTTGTAGTGACAAAGGAAGATAACTATTATTTTCTAGCTGCCTTCTTCCTTTATTTGTGTTTCATTCTATCGAGTCTCTTTCCCTCTAGACACTCTACTCAGGATTCTCTCTCTTCTCAGCGATAGGCTCCCATGGCCAACACACGTCTCAATCAAAGATT
This sequence comes from Cunninghamia lanceolata, assembly GCA_027924645.1. Taxonomy (NCBI): domain Eukaryota; kingdom Viridiplantae; phylum Streptophyta; class Pinopsida; order Cupressales; family Cupressaceae; genus Cunninghamia; species Cunninghamia lanceolata. The sequence goes on from BSBN01000643.1 coordinate 5,567,835, forward strand.
GTTTTTCCCAGCCCTTGATTGGGAACTAGAGATTAGGGGCAGGGTTGAATCTGTAGACCTGATGACACTACTTGACTAGGACTGCACTCTCATACAATTTGCAGTCAGGAACATCGTTGGGCATGCTTGGATAAGAGGTTATGAGGGTCATGTTTTAAACTATACAGATGTGGTCTCCTAGCTTCTATCCAATATTATGGACTTGGTCATGGATGGCGAGTTTGTGCATGCTCTAGCTTCAGGCTTGTTCTACAAAAACATTTACACTGTCAACAAGTGGGAAATGGTGGTATTTGCTTACGGTATAGTCCAGGGAGACGCTCTAATTGGGGGGCTCTTTAATATTGCCTCTCTATGTACGTCTGCTTCACAACAAGCTATTTACTAGGCCTTGCAACTCACTTTAAAGTCCCTGTGCAATGATGAAATTGACAGTGTGTTGCAGTCTCATTGTTTTCTGATTACTAAGAAAAAAGCTGACAAGATTAAGGATGTTTCTTTGGCCATCTGATTTTTAATGATCCACTCCTCCGATCTAGCACTGTGAATGCCCCAGTATGCCTTGGAGGACCCTAATCAAGGTGTCTAGCAGCTCCGACAGTAGTGTGAGGATGTGGTGTCAGGTCATGTTTTTTTTGGTGGTCTGGTGTTGGAGGTTGATGGCTCTTGTGATGATGGTGGTGAGGGATGTTCTGGCAATTTTGTCTTGAGGGAGGTTTTGTTTATTACTAGTTTTTTGTCATGGCTGGTTTTTGTTCCTCCGCTGTTCTCTCAGTGGTGTTTTCCTGTTTTATCATTGTAGATGGTCATGGTGTGGGCCCTATGTTTCCTTCTACTTCTCCTTGTTCAGTGGTGGCAGTTAGTGTGTCTCTCCAGCTTAAGTTTCCTCCGTCTAATGTTTAAATTTTGTTTTATCAGGTCTGCTAAGGGCCTTCTTTGTTGTTTTATTTCCCTTACTAGACTTGGCTAAGGCCACATTTTCTATAATATTTTTAATCTCGTTAATCTATGGGTGTTTACACACCTTTTTCTATTTTTTTTTTTTTAATTATGAGGGATAAAAGTACTATTATTGCTTTAAGGTGAATGTATTAAATTTTAGATTCATTCAGATGCTGCTTATTATAAATATTGATTTTATTTTGTAGGCATTGTTATGCGGAATGCTCCCTAACTGACTGTAGGGGTGACACTAAATATGGTTGGTTTGCAACACACAGGGCATTGGAGGTCTGTCAAACCCACTTTCTCTTTTCGCTGTGATATTTTTGTGGTCTTGATATTCTTGCTTGTTGTTTTTCATGTATGATTCAGTCTAGCTCTTGGGGCCAGTGCTTTGTATTGGTTGATGGGGGTTTTTGAATCATAACTTTCGAGACGGGTTTTGGAGATCCCATATTAAGTGTTGAAACTTAGGCATAAGATTGTTTTCCTAAATTTTGATTTGAAAGGTTGTGAAATTTGGATTTATAGTTGATAGCTGTATTTGCTTGAAAGTTTTCTAAAGCCTTTTCAATTAATCCATTTTGAGCTTAACATGTGATCACTCCAGTCTATGAAACCATATTTCTTTTAGGCATTCTGTCAAACAGTTCACATGCCTTGACTATGACTCCACGTTTTGCATATAGATCTACTAGGGCACTTACAACTACAACATCATACAAAAATTCCCCTTCCATTTTGTTTTGATGGATGTTCATACACTGTGCAAAAGCTCCCATTTTGGCACAGGAAGGAGGATGCTGGTAAAGGTTGAGGAGTCTGGTTTTACACTCGCCAGATGCATTTCGCTTAAGGGTTTCTAAGTGTTTTTTTTAACAAACTCATATTGAATATATCCTGCAATTGTGGTATGTTAGAGACCATATTTCTTTTAAGCGTTATGTGAAAACCACATGCCTTGTCTAGGGTCCCACGTGTTGCCATGCACGTCTACTAGAGAGCACTTGCAACTGCCACGTCTGACAAAAAATTCCCTTCCTTTATGCTTTGATGAATGTCTCTTCACTATTACTGGGGATCTAATACGGTGCACATTGTTATAATGCAAGCCTATTTTTTTAGATTATTTCATTTAGCATCACCAATAACCTTCGCAAGAAAATTGTATGTCTAAAATGATGGAAAAGATTCATATCTCTAACAATGATCAACAATCTTGGAGATAAGTTTTGTTGTAGTGTTGCAATCAACATGTACTTGAAGGTTCTTAACAATCTCTAATAGCTTATTTTACTTAATAAAACATAATATCTGCTAAGAATACAATTGTAAAACAATTATGTTACAACTTCCTATAAACAGGTTTCTGGGCACATTTGTGTTATTATGAGTCATGACATCCACTAAATTTTACAACTGCAGTATAGTCGTACTGTCAGTTTTCCCTTAGATGTTTCCATTACAAGCACTAGCATAGAAAGAAGCATCAAAAGGCTAAAGTGATCAAGGTATTCACACCTGACGTAGCATTGACAAATCAGCAGCCAACAAACAAAAATGGGTGATTTTTGTACTATCTAAATCTTAAGGATACTGCAATATTTTCAAAAGTGGGCATGAGCTGTATCACTCACAGGTGGCTAAATTTGAAACAATCCAATATCATAATGAAACAAACAAAAAATAAAACGAGTACTTTCTCCCTTAAAACATCTTCTACAAAGTCCAATAAAAGTAAAACTATTCTTGAAATTTTGCCTCATCAAGCAATTCTATTATTTTTCTATTCTCAACAACCTACAGTTAGTTGATTTTTATATCATCTTTTAGAGTAGCATCTCGCCATTTAGGACATGGTTTGTACCTTGTGGTTTCTAACTCTCTCTAGTTTAAGAGTGATTTTTGCACTATTCTCTTAGTCTTATCCAATATAAAGATATTACTAAGTTGATTTTAAAGAATTCAAACTTCTAGTATTATAACTTAAGTGGGATTTATATGGGTGTGATGGCTGTTATCTGTTCCCTCATTTTTTTTGTGTTGTCTTCTTTGCTTCAATTTTACAAAATACTGATACAATTGTTAAGTGTACGCATGGTACTTAAGGTTATGGTGCTCTTTATAAATGATCGTGGGAAGTATTGCTTATTATATTGTAATCCTACTTTAAAGATAGTATTTTGGGTCTTTAGATATCACTAGGTTTTTAGAACTTGTCACCTTAGGCGCTCTTAAATTTCTTAAAACTAAATTTCTTTTTCTTTTTCTTGAGCAATTTTATTAAAGGCAAACTACAGAGTAGAAATTAGAAATGAGACTAAATTATAGAATTTAATTGAGGAAGAATATTTAAAAGCCATGTGTAAAGGAAATGATTTGTAATGGAAAAAAGTTTGAATAACCTAGGTTGCGATATGTTACTAGAAGACATTATAAATCTTATGATAATTCTTTGAAAATCATGGTTGGCACATCACGTCAAACATGATATGGCGTAGTGTTTACTTGATTATAGAACTTGTTATAATCTTATCCTTTGAATAATGAATATGTTTTGCTTAGAAAGTGTAGTATTAAATTAGAATGATTCTCCTTGTTCATTGTATGTCTTTCTATTATTTGAAATAATCAAACTCATTAAATTCTATGCTTATAGAGGTACTTGGGTATTGCTCAAATGACATATATAACCATGTGTCTTTTACTCCTTGAATACCTTCATTTGTTTTTGGGAATTGAGTCTAATTAATTTAAGCATTGAGATCTCTTTTTGGAGACCTGAGTTCAAAATTGTGACCGTCATCTAATATGAAAATTTCAGTTATGACTCTCATTCTTCCATAGTTGGCTCCTAATGTGGATAAGGTTTCTAAAACAACATGGGTTCTAGATAGTAACTCTTAAACTTCCATATGATATACATAGGTTAATAAGGGATTATAACTTGGGGTTTTAGACAAAGTATGTAAAATGCCTTAGTTGAGAGTCTCTCGTTGAAACAATAATACATTGGTCAGTTATTGTTGATGGTTTCTTGAGGAGTATTGTAATACTAGAATTATTATTTAAATAGTGGATATGAAGCCAGATGAAAACCATTCTTGATTCTTAAATACCTCCTTGGTGAATTTGTCAATAAGGGAAGTTTTGTCGTTAATGTCAAATAGGCTTGAGATTACTAGTCTTAATTTAATCATATTAGTAAATTAATTTGAACTCCCTTCATACGTAACTTGTAATTGGTTGGGTTTTGTAACTTAAGTTATTGAAATGATTTTACTTAACTTTATTTTCCATCGTATTAGACCTTATTTAAAATGGGTAAGTACCCTTGAAATTAAGACTTTTTAATGGATAAGTAGAGACTTTATATTATGAAATTCTTAGGTAATTACCTGTGTGGATTTGATGTCATCAAAGTGATAGGGTGACATTCTCTATTGAGACAATCTAGAAGGTTATATAAGAGCTAGAAGATGTTGTTTTCATTAATATTATGTGGATGGGCTTTGTGTTTTGTGATGTATTTTCCTTCCTATTAAATCATCATGACATTATTATGTGATAAGAACAATAGTTGTTACTTTGAAAAATGTTGCTCCATATTGCTTGAGGCATTGATTGCCATTGCTTGAGGGTGTAGATTTATAAATATGTTGTAAAACTATAATTTGATCCCAACTACATCAAGAGGATGTAATAAGACCTTTTGTCCATTGTATCACCAGTTTTAGGAAATTGTGTTTGCAATGAGAATTAGCATCCTTGGTGTAATGTAATAAAGTTTTCATGTACTTTTTACTTGAATAGGTCATTGTGTTAGAACTAATAAAACTTATGTTTTATGCTTGAGCAAATATATGTTTATAACCTAGAGTCTAATTAGGTGATAGTAGTAACCTTCGAGAGCTTTACCTCCCTGACTTGACTAAATGTAACTAGAGATGTAGCTATGCTATAATTATTGCACTTTAAGAATAATTAATCATCTTCTCTTTAGTAATTGATATATTTCTTAATGCTTTAGGTTGAAGCTCATAGAATTTAGAAGCCATAGGTCATTCACTTATGTGCTTAGATTTATAATGCGACTTTATGGTATTGAATTATTGGTTGATCTTGCAAGTATTATTTCACAATTTTAATGTAAAAATAGTACACGAATTTGGAGATAGACTTGCCTTAGGTAAATTTGATGCCTCGGGCAAACACCTGATAGGGATTCCTCAACACTAGGGTTGCATGAAAAACACCCCTTTTAGGTGGTCATGATAGTGGATTTATTTTCATCCCTATTTCACCTGAGTGGGTTGCAGTTGACGAAGAACTGTTTAGGGCTAGGGAATCACTCTAGAATGGGTTGCATACCTGCTCACAGTTGCATCAAACATAATGTAAGACAGAACTACATATTCACATACCCTAGAGTTAGTCGCATCCGAAGGGGGCCTTGATCCTATGGATACATGGTATATAGGTAATCTGGAGGGCGAATGATGCCCCCAGTACTCAGGTCCCCCGGATATAGGGTGTTCTTCTAAAATTAACATTGTGTTTTTAACTTTCTGTGTAATATTTTTTTAGTCATGTTAACATGAGATTGTCTAGTTAGTTTTGTACAGATGGTAAGGATACCATTCACTGGAAAAAAAAATAAGTTGTTGAAAATGAATGCAGAATGCAGTGAAGAACCTACAGTATGTGTTTCTCAATTTCCCTTATATGTTACCTTGTTGAATGTACTATCTCATTTCACCAGATCAAAATTTTTCATTCCTTTGTATTTTTGAATCTAGAGTTTCGTTAATAAGGAGTCGGGTCTTTGCACATTTAATGTGTTTATCTTGGTGTTGTTCCTTACTATGTTATTATTTGTATTCAATCATTTTTTTATTAACATAAGAGTAAAAGTAAGGTTGATGATTCAACATAGACAACATGCCATTTAGACTCAAGCCTTACCAATAAAAGTAATGTCTTTGATTATGTGATAATTAGAAATAAATTATGTCCACCTGTAAGAATTTGAGTGAAGTTAAGGTGATAAATAAAAGCAAGTTTGCTAGTTAATCAACCAATACACTTCATGAAAAAATAGAATTAAGCTTTAAGTAGGGTTATTGTTAGTGAAAGAGTAAGAACAAGGTCTTCATATAGGCTGCTAATATATTTATTTATGTATTATGTTGCTTATCAGTAGATGTAATTATTTTATGTTTTGAGATGTTTACCAACATTTGTTGTAACTATTTTCTCCTTCAGCAGTCTGCTGGACTGCTACCTTTATTTGTAATTGTTTTTTTACAATTAAAAAAAAAAAGAACAAGGTTATTACTCTTTGAACATTGATTAATTCACAACATATATTTGGACCTGAATAATAACTAAAAGAACTGACTCGCTCCAATTAAATCATAACATACATTAGGACAAGAAAAAATAGTTTACGTCATGCCAAGAAAAATAACTCATTCAATTTATGTCACAACATGCATTGGGACATAGATAGCAATAAAAGGAAAACACTCACTCCCATTAAGTCACAACATACATTCTGACCTAAAAATTACACTCTTCACTAAGTCACACCATTCATCCATTCATATATAAAATTAAATGGAAGTCACTGAGTCTAATGAAATTAGCGTCCTAAAAATAACTCTAAATTTAAGTCATTAATATATATATATATATATATATATATATATATATATATATATATATATATATATATATATATATATATATATATAAATCTATTTTTAAAACAATCATAATCCAACTTTATTTTTTAATTTAAAAGAAAATTACTCAATAAATTTGAAAATTAAAAGCTCATTTGCCTAGTGAAATTTGCCTTGACAAACCTTCACATTATAAAATTATTAATTAATATAAAAAGTAAAATTGCTTAGTTGTTTATTTCATAGCGAGACTTGACTAGATCATATATATTGAACTTGTTAGGAATTGAATAAAGGAGGGTCTATTTACAAAAATATTTCTAATATTGAATGCTGTGAAGCTGTTATTTCCCCCGTGTTTTCTTCCATTCGAAGTGTAACACACAAACGTGTCAAGCCCATGCTTATCTTAACCCCTGGGTTGAAAAACCCTAATCATTATAAATCGTCCGCGTTTGTTGGTCTATGTTTATTAAAATATTTGTTCTCACCTGTTCAACTGGAGTCTTTATAAAGTTAGACATTTCATTGTTTAGTTATTTTGAAAAGTGTTTCGACGTTGTCTGTAGCTGTGATTTGTTTGTACTAAAGCCGATCGAGTCTGATGGCATCTAAGGAAATTAATATGATCAACCAGCAGCCATACAATCAACCGGAATCTGATATATCGGAGAGTATACCGAATCCCGACTGGCTGAATAGCGATTGGTATACAGTGAGACGAATCCGAAAAGGGGGTTCGTCTGCTGGACAAGCGGATAAGGTGTTTGATAAATTTTTTCTTTTTCGACTTTCTGAATCAGAAATTAGAAAATCCTCAGTATTATGATGGTACAACATCTTATGAGACAGTTCTGAATGTGAATTTAATTGCTTTTCTTCTGTGAAAATTTTCAGTATTACATTGAGAGGGCTACTGGCGTGAAATGTCGATCCAGGCCAGAATTAGAGAGGTACCAACAGACCGGATCGAAGAAGAATCGACCAAAGGGTAATCTCTGTAAAGTAAAATTTGAGAAACCATTTTGTGTAGTTTTACTTGCATGTATTTTCTGATAGTATAGCTTTTGTTTCATTGCAGGAATATCCAATCCAAGGGCAAAGCCTGGCATGAGAGGGCAACTGCCCTCTACTGCTTTGGTACCTTTGGATCAAGCCCAGCAGCCTTCTCACATGAAAAGGCCAAATGGTAATCTCTGTAAATTTTAAGAAACCATTTTGTATAGTTTTTCTTTCATAAATTTTTTGATGGTATAGTTTTTGTTTTATTGCAGGAATAACTAATCAAAAGATAAAACGTCGAATGAGAGGGCAACTGTCCAATCCAATGCACCAACAACCTCAGGAGAGGGAAACTGTCCAATCCAGGTCACCAGCAACCTCACCATGACTAGTCAAGATTAAGGGGAATAAAAAACTCTCTGGGTACCTTGTGTTCCTCCTAATTTTTAAGGAGCTATGTTTTGTTTCTTTCAGCTGTACTTGTACTTATTACATCTTTTTAACATTAAATGTGAGATATAGTTTCTTATATCTGGGAGTTCACATCTAACTAACTTTATTATTTCATTTTGTTTAATATTTTAATTTATTATATAAACTTCATTGTATGCAATTTCTTTTAAGTGCATGGCAGATTCAGCCATTTATTTTATGGAGTTTAAGTAAATAAATAGTTGATCGGAATTTAAAAGGCTGCATAAAGTTTGGAAATTTATAATTCCAACAAGGCTAAATTTTTTCCACAGAATAAAATTACAATCATAAGAGATTAACTTTCCTATTCTTTTTTTTCTCACTGTGTTCAAGTAAAATGTAAAATTGAAATTGTTGCATACTTATAATTATTATATATTTTCTTGTGTGAACTATAAACCACTAATTTGAGTGCTTTCTAAAATTTCTAATGCATTATTTACAAAACAATTGAGAACCATCAAAATGAACAAAGCTTAGAAAATGGGATTTGCTTTTTTAATTTACTGTCTGAATAAAAGAAAGTATCTTTAATTTATTGTAGATCTTTTCATATAATTCAACTTCATACCTCAAGAGTTATTGATAAAAATAAATTAAAAATTTCTAACAATAATATTATACATTCGTAAATATTTTTCGATTTAATAATTAAAAAAATATATCATTTATCTCGTCTTATTCCTCTATGTTGTGAACAGTCAGTATAAAAATGAAATAATTTAGTGTGTATATGGATGCCAATAAGACTTTTATAAAAAAGAAAGACAAACACAAATAAATGTATATTTATAGTTGGGACCGTGACAAAAAGAATAAGACTTTTATAAAAAAGAAAGACAAACACAAATGAATGCACATTTACAGTTGGGACGGTGACAAAAAGCCTTTCACGCATTATTTTTTATTTTTTATGTATTTACTGAGTGTTGATTTTGTTGCCAAAAGTCTCCATTGTATTCATAACTATATTTATAACTATATTTAAATTTGTATTATTTCATGGATTCAATGGCATGTGATGTGAAGACAAATCTGTGCAGCAAGATTACTGTTGTAGAATTCCTCCATGAAGCTGTTATAGATTTTGTTGACACTGTGCAAGGTTTTGTTTCTCGTAATTTCTAGCTATTTGGAAGGCCGAGCTAGGGCTAAATCTGAACACTTATCTGTGCTCTTATTTGTGCTAAACCTAGTAATCTCATGCTATTTGCAATTATTGCTACTAAATTTTTCTACTCGAATGCATTTGCACCATTTATTGAATTGATCTTGGAGATAGATGAAGCTAATTGCACTCCAGTCATTTACCTGTGTAGAATCAGTATGACAATTACCATCAAAATGCACCAATCTCTAAAAAGTTAAGAATTAGTCAGCCATTTGATGATCTTGTAATTCAGGTTAAGCGTTTTGCCAACAGTGGGCTTTTGGAGGGTTTTGTTGATAAAGTACAGAAAATGGATGTATATCCTCAAGCCCTAGACATGGAACCCTCTTTCAGCAATCTTGTAAAGTGAGTTTTGCTTAGTTGAATTTGGTAAGCATTTGGCTTTGGCAATATTTGCCTGTGATTTGTTCGACATTCTTTGTACCTCTTCTGCATTATAGGGTGAGATGAAATATGAGCTTTTAGCAGTACTTGTACATGCTGGATTTTCTCTAAATTCTGGTAACTATTACTGCTTTGTACGCTCTGGCTATGATGGCTGGTATGAGATGGATGATTCACAGGTAATTAACCTTCAACGCATGCAATAAATGAACAAAATTCAAGTGTAAATTCAACCCAGTTTTTATTTATCCGTCAATAGAGATATGAAAAAAAGAATTAGTGTAATAGGGTTTAGCCCAATTGAAATTCTCAAAAAAAAAAGTCCCTTTTGACATAAACAAGAGTCACCAATTGTAAGTAGAGACTTCCATTCTTTTATGGATTTGTTATGAGTACTTATTCAAGGAGTAATTTCCTTTAAAAAGATAAATTCAGTCCTTAAAAAAATACTCATTACAACTGTTAAATAAGAGTTTATTTGCATATCAAAAGACCAGATATATTTTATATATAAAAGGTAGGCCAAAATTGACAAGTATAATACAATGAACTTTACTGATAAAATATTGGAGCCCCGGGTCCTTGAGACATTTTATCTGAAATTAGAGCTAATATTCTTTTGAAAGATATATAAAGGTGCTGAAGTCTTGGCTGCCATATACCAGACCAGTTTCTTTGTTCGAAATTCAAGAAAATTTGCACGGCGCCAACATGATTCATCAAGGAATGGAGGGGCTCCTCACGTATAACAAGGAGCAGAACCAGTGCTATCACACATTTATTAACATTCACAGTAGAAGAAGAATAACTTAGCAATTATGAATGTTACGGAATATATAAAATCTTATTATATAACAACTTTAAAGTTCAAAATGGACATCTGAGAACCTTGTTGTAAGAAGAATTGATATTTCTCTGTTAATTTTGTCTATATTGTTCAAATTTTGTGCTTTTTTTTTTTTGGCTTTGACCTCATGAACCCAGCTTGGGAGAAAACCAAGCCAGCCTTGCCAAGCCCACCTATATCACAAGCAAAGAGAAAGAGGATGTATCACCAAGACTTCTTGGTACGACACCCATCTACAGAATTTTGATGACATCTGGTGAAGGGACACTTGTTTGATACATATAGACAAGCAGATCTTCTTTTCAATATGATTTTCCTATGGTTCTGTAGCTTTACACTGAATTCTGTAAGCATTTTTAATTCCATGGCCCTTTCACAGTAATTGACAATTTGACAATAATGTTGATTCTGCAGAATTAAACTGAATTATATAAGCAGTTATAATTCCATGGCGCTTTCACAGTAACTTAGAATGATGTTGATTCCTCTGGCCTAATCATCACTACAAATGTGTGATACTGCCAATTTCCATTCTTGGTGTGTTTGAAGAAGGTTGATAAAGACAACTATGAAGTGAAGACCATGGATGATGAATTTATGATGAATTTTGTGTTTGCTGGCAGCACAAACTTGTGAAAGGAAAATATTTTCTCTGTTGTGTGAATGTAGGTGAACGAGGCAATTCATACAGTGAGATTAAAACTGACTGAAATTTTTTAATGATACATAAAGGAAAATGTTTTATGAGGTTAAGAGCAAACATTGAAAAGTTTTCACTTATTACCTAGAGTAATACAATTTTTTTTGGGATAAAGTTAAAAAGTTTCTAAGAGGAAATTTTAAGGAGAGTAAAATGTGCAGCATTTTTAGGTTTTGATTTGAACACACAGCAGTAAGTTTACATTTTTTTTTTTTTTACTAGAGAAAGGTGACGATGCACCTATAAAAATTCTATTGATTAATAAAGCAAATACAGAAGTCTAAAGGCGTCAAGCCTAGGTGAAACCAGAAAGATTATACATAGCATAAACCATAACATATGCAGAAATAAAACGAGATTTCACAAAAAAACAGGTTCTAGACCAACCCGATATAGCAAGAAAAGAAACTGTACAGAAGAAACCACGCCGCCAACACTGCAGAACCAGAGCGAGATAAACCTGCACCACACACATCACCAGAGAGACACTGTTGGACCAGCCACTAAACCCCTGACCAAACCAAAGACCAGAAACACAGACAAAAGCTGCACGAACCACCCCCAAAACAAAACCTGTTCACAGGCCCTCAGAAAACAAAAGACCGTAGACGAAGCTTAGGCCGCTGGCGGAGCCTTCGGTAAATCCCTAGCCTCCATATCCACTGTGGCTGCTGACTGACCCCCGTCATCCAAATCCGCCAAGGCATAGTAAGGCATCCCCAGGGCCATGTCAGATGCATGGACTCTAAGAAAACGAATTGCCGTGAACACATCTCTAATTCGCTCACATTTTTTCTTAGAAAAAAGAAAATAGTATGCTCGAAGGGCATCCTCTAAATCCTTACTGCAAAGGGATTTAATACTGGACTGCAGAGCTCTGTAGATTACCTGCTGAGGAGGAGAGTTCCGTAGGGTTGTCAGGTTAAAAAGCCTGCCAATAAGGGTGTCACCTTGCTCCATGCTGTAGTTGGACACTGCCGCCTCCCAATGCTCCACTATGTATATATTCTTAAAGAATAAACCTGCCACCAGAGAATGTACATAATCTCCGTCCACAACCAGATCCATTATGTTAGAAAGAAGTTGTGATACAATATTTGAAAAGTTTAACACGCGGCCTTCAAATCCTCTAATCCAGGCGTGTCCCACGATATTCTGAACTGTGAATTGGATAAGAGTACAGTCAGAGTCTATGAGAGTCATGAGATCAATGGCCTTCACACGCCCCCGTATCTCCGGTTCCTAGTCAAGGGCAGGGAAAAACAACCTCTGGTTCAAGCGTGTATCCGCCATCATCAACTGGAGCCAAACACTAGCAACTGAAAGATGGTAACAACACTGAAAGAAAGTAGAGCGTCGGAGCAAGGAAACCACGCAGAAGAAAGCCCTTAAAAGCACAAACATGAAGGGATCCTGAAAGAAGGCGAAGAGGAAAAGAGAACTGGCGGAGAAATAAAAGCACTCGCATCATCTGCACAGCTGAAGAGAAAGGTACTCTGTGAGCCCACTTGAGAACGAATATAAGTGACAACGTGTCCACTACCTGCAGGAGGAGTCAGATGAAATAAGCCGTTACGCCGTCAAAGGAGAATACAAGCAGTCCTAGCACGGCAGTAACTATAAATGCACACAAGGTGAGAGCAGATACACTATCTTCCCCTTGCAGGCGGGACATCTGACTAACCTACTTTCGTCTAAATACATTCATCCCAATAAACTTAGAAAAGCGCTCCTAAAGAATGTCAGAGATCCTTGAAGGAGTATAAATGAGGAAATGAATGCGACAGCTTCCTGTCCCAAATCGAGCCCAGTGAGAGAACATCCGGTCATACATCAGATGTGTCAACATCTTGGTACCAGTCAAGGAATAAAGTTACTCATCTGCCATATCAGCAGACAGGGGGGAGGTCAGTTGACATGGCAATTGGAGATTGCCACGATTGAAGGAAACAGTATCTTTATCACTATCTATTGCTACATTGGCGAGGAGGTCCGCCACCCTGTTACCTTCCCGTAGCGTGTGGGATATGAAAAAATTGTCCAGTCTGTTCAGAAGAACTTTGGCCTGAGAGAGGATATAGGTCAATTTCCAGTTATCTAAACCTTTCCCCTTAATTGCATTAATTACTATCAAGGAATCGCCCTCAATCCACATGTTCCTTAGTCCTTTTTCGAGCGCCAAGTTAAGTCCATGCACCAGAGCCCAAGCTTCTGCCTCATTGTTGGTGCCTGGGGGTAATTTGGATGACTTGGCTGCAATCAACTCTCCATGAATGTCCCTAATGACACATCCCGTTCCAGATAGTCCAGGGTTCCCTCGACATGCCCTGTCAATGTTGAGCTTACAAAAAGGAGAAGAAGGAGGAGCCCATTTAACTTTATCTCTGGTTGTGGAGATCTTAGGAGTTCCTGCATTGATACCAATCCCCAAAGATTTGACTGAGGGCCAAAGGGATATAACTTCCGCGTCCCATTTAGTCCAAACTAGCTTAGAAGAATTAAGAGATCTAAGAAAAGCCACTATCTAATCCGCTATGGCAGCATCAAGTTTAGAATAGACCTGAAACACTGATCGAGCTTCCTTCTTGAAGATACGCAGATTCCTTTCCCACCAGAGGTTCCAAATAATCATAGAAGGACCCAGCTCCCAAAGGCATGCTAATGTTGAGGAAGCAAACAGATGAGGCCAGTTTTTAAACATAAGATATAATGATTTGGAGAAAGGGCTTGACCATTTTAACTTCCAGAAAAACCAGGTCCAGCATACTCTACTAAAGGGGCAGTGAAGCAAGATGTGATCTACAGATTCTTCCTCCAATCCACAGAGCACACAAATGAAATTTGAGCCCATACCTAATCTTCTAAGACAGTCACCTGTAAGGATTTTATTGTGAAGGGCACACCAAGCGAAGGCTCCTGCCCTAGGAAAAGTTGACGTGCCCCAACACAGCTTCGAGGGCTAGTTTAACAGCGCTTTCTGCACACCTAGTTTATATCCATCTTTAACTGAATAGCGTCCTCAGCTAGCCGCTGTCCAAACCACTTCATCCTCTTTGTTAGAGACAAACACTGCCCTCCTACCAAGAAGACGGCTGAGAAGTACTTTTTGAGAGAAAGGAAATCTGCATTCTAGGAATCCTTTCCATGTAACTGAAACTGAAATCCCCTCCCTAACCACCTGACAGTAATCTTTAACTTTATGCCCCCAATGTGATTGAAGAAAGGTACATGCCTCAGAGAGCTCAGAATATGTAGAGAGTGGTGCTTCCCCGCCCCAAGAGTCAAACCAGAAGTCTACCTTTTCACCATTATGTATGATCCAGGTGAGGTTGGGCTAAAGGAGATCCCTACTTCTTATTAAGAAATTCCATATCGCAGAACCCTTGGGAGGATTTTGCACTGTGAAGATTCTCTCATTATCCAACGAATCAAGATACTTAGCTTTCATTAGTTTTACCCACAGGGCGTTGGGTTTGAAGTGCATATTCCATGCCAATTTGGCCCCTAGTGCCTGGTTTTGGACTTGAATATTCAGAATTCCTGACCCTCCTTCCGCCTTGGGTTTGCACACTTTATCCCAAGCCAGTAAGTGGATTTTCTTCTCTTCAAGAGAGCCTTGCCAGAGGAATTTTCTGCAGAGACCATCGATTTTAGCTATAATTCCTTTAGGGACGTGAAAGACCGACATCATGTATACTGGCACCGCAGCCAACACAGCTTTAATTAAAACTATTCGTCCAGCTAAGGATAGATGATGACCTTTCCATTTGGCCATCTTTGTGTTCAAATTCTTAATAACCTTGCCCCATAAATTATTCTTATATCTGCCAGGAAAAGGGGCAAACCAAGATAGCTTCCTGGAAGAACCTGGGATTCAAGGTTGAGGGTAACTTGTATCAGCTTTTGGAGAAGCAATGGAACATTTTGGAAAAACACCATAGATTTATTAAAATTCACTTCTTGCCCTGAAACACAGCAATAAGACTTGACTGTATTCATCATTACTTTGGCTTCCCACAATGACGCTTGGCCAAAAAGTATTGTATCATCAGCAAACAAAGCATGAGTAAAGGGCTCTTGAATACCTTTTAGTTTGATACCTTGCCAATCTGATCTTCTCTTTGCCTCCTTTATGGACCAAGTGAGTGCTTCCGTCATGATTATGAAGAGGTAAGGAGAAAGGGGGTCTCCTTGTTTTAAACCACGTGAAGGTTCAAAGAAGCCAGTCTCCTTTCCGTTTATTAAAACTGAAGCTCAGAACCCTGAAATACATGAGTTAATCCATTTAACCACTGCTTTGGAGAACCCCATTTGGGTCATAATATCAAACAGGAAGCTCCAATTCACTCTATCATAAGCCTTAGACATATCAAGTTTCACAACTATAGCTTTCTTCTTTTCCTTGTTCACTGAATGCAAGATTTCATGAGTGAGGATGGCACCCTCAATGGTCTCTTTCCCTGGTACAAAACCCCCTTGCTCACTAGAGATCAATTCCCTCATCAAGGGTGACAATCTGAGCGCTATGGCCTTAGAAATTATCTTATAGATGAAGTTACACAGAGAGATGGGCCGGAAATCTTCAAAAGTTTTGGGGGAATTTTGATTTGGGAATAAGCATTAAACATGTCAATTTAAATTCCTTTAACACATTCTTAGCTTTTCTGGATTCTTCGACAGCCAGGAGAACATCCCTCCCAACCGTGTCCCAGTAAGTTTACATTTAAAAACATTAATGTTATTTTCATTTGGAAAACTATGGTTCATAGTTCTTTTTGGAACCAAATTTTTGGAAGGGAATAAAATAAAAAAGATTTAAATGAAGGTTGGAGGAATTAATAGTTGGTATGAGGTGGTTATGAGTTCGAAACTTGGGAGGTATAAATTTTAAATATTATTTTGTCATTGGAGATATAAGGTTTTATTTATACACAAACTTGCAAGTATTAGATTTTTTTTCTCTTTGAGATATCTTGGAGGGATAAGGGTATGTTTTTGCTTTTGGAGTAATAAGGTGGAAAACATTGGAGTTATACGAATATATTTGTGTTTACACTATATTGTAAAAGGTGCACTTTTGGTGGAATCCGACACCTTATTTTGTCATGGCTACATCAATTGCTGTCGTAGCCATTTATACTAAACCTAATGAGGCCTCGAAAGACTCATCCTAAACATCAGCCGGTTAAAGTGTAGTAGGGTCATATTGGAGGCAGGCAAGATCAGAGGATGGAGGACTTTCCATCATCTCCAGTTAGCTTCTCACTTTGAGATCATGCTTTGTATGAGAAGCATTTTTGTTTTTGGTTGTTTTGTTTTTCTTTGTTGTTGCTGACAGAGCTGACAGATTTGAAGAATGTATGTTTTGTGAAGATTTTGTTTTAGAGATAGGTTTGGGATTTGGTGTTGAGCTCAATATGGATTGTTGTCCAGCGAGCTTAAAAGAGTATATGATTTTGAATTATACCCTTTCGCGGTCACTAGACAACATGGCAGAGATCTGTCATATCTATTAGAGTCCGTTGTCAAATAATTCAAGACTCTGTGATTTGAGAGCTTGGGACTAAGAGCTTAGAACACAGCTTGAAGCTACACCCTTCCAAGGGTAGATGAGACAGCATGATGGAGCCTTGCTTGATTCAGGATTTGTTCTTTGGGAGAAGATCTTCTATAAAATATGTATTCATATTATGTAATCAGCTTTGTTGAGTGTTTTAGCATTAAGGCGGGCTACCTGGTACTTTTGTTGGAACAATGTAATAAGGGGGGAAATGTTGGCATAATAATATATAGTATTACATTGTTAGTTTATGCATATTAAACAAATGTTAGTTTATAAGTTAGGTTTTGGGAAGTTACGAGAAGTTACTTTCTCATAAGAAGTTATATATAGGAATAACTAAGGCTTTAAAAAGCCAATGTACTGCATTGTAAAATCATCCTAAAGACAATACTATATTATTTTATTATGGTTTAATTTTGTGTATGTTTGCTCACCATTTCTCAATATGATTAACCTTACCTTCCAAAACAACCTCCCATACAAGCAAGAAATCTGGACAACTTGCCTCAAGATGTGGATCAGTGAGATGAATCCTAAATGAATCAATGAAAGAAAGGTCTGATATGTGCTTTGAATACCCATGGACCACCATGTATTCACTCAATTTGGACACTAGATCAATCATGTTATCAAATGAGGAGTATGAGAAACTCTCTAGGTTATCATTTTGCATGGTTGTTTGACCTCTATCCTTAAAGAATAAACTATTGTACTCATTCTCCACCTGCATATCAGCAATAACCAAGTGAAAATCATCATATTTAGAGGCATGATCAAGATTGGAAAAATCAAAGCATGATATACTCAAATCTACCCTACTAAAATTAGTCACATGTAATAAAGAAACATCATCTAAATCACACAATAACTTCCCTATTTCAGCTTGTTATTCATGATGGAATGATGTATCGTCATGTACAACAGCAACAAGACCTTTTGGATCTTCTTCCACTTGTGTAACTTGACCTATGTTGTTGATTTCACCTTGTAACAATGTTATACCTTAATCTTTTTCATTTGGGTCAACTTGTATCTCATCAAAAGCACTTGTATAGGACTGATATGACTTATTATCTTGATGTATCATGTTGGTACAGTCATAAATTTGACCATTTACCTCCAAAACATCAGTTTCTACTTTAGGACTGATCTAGCTGCTATCAACACTCAATTTCACTATCAAAATAGTTAGCAAACTGAAACCAGTCATTTTCATCCAATTTATCATCAAAATCAGTCACTAAATTAGTCATTTGGCAAACAACTTCTTGCTGATTTGCACTTTCTATTTGACAAAAAAACTCACCAAAGTTGTTATCCAACCTATTGATGTGTTTTTTATTCACATGCAAACTCAGAATAAAATACCAAGGTATTCTATCCTCTCTTGAACAAAGTCTCTCAAAGTCTAAACATTGATCCGATGAGACAACTCCAAGGTTCATGATACGTCAAGTCTTGACTTGCAATGGATAGACTCAGTAGTTGTTGTGATTTGCTGAAAACTCACAAAGGGACTTATGCTGAATTTACTCCTTATTCCAATCGAATATGTTATTCGCCTTTTTGTGAAGTGGAACTTACTCTAACCGACTATGAAAAGAAAATGCAAAAGGACAAGGGTTTAGAAGGCTAATCTAAGGACAATGAGATAATAAAATATGCCAAGATAGACAAACTCCTCATCAAACCAAACTCAGCTTCGCCATGAGAGTCAACAACTACACAAAGTTGGTGCAATCTTATAAGGAAACTCAAGGATTTTCATGTCATAAACTTTCATCAAACACCCACTTTAAAGAGTCATTTCCTTAAAACTTATGAAGAACTCCCTTTCGTCGAATAAGGCATCAGGAACCACCTTTGTAGAAACAATAGGCTCAAGCACCTGTGAAAAAGAATTGTTTTCTTGCAATGCTAATTCCTTCTTTGATAAGAATGTTAGGCAATATAGCTCCTTGTGTCCATTGGTATCGTGAATTCTGCATCCCTTCCTTGATGCAAAGTCATCCAAACTCTTAGGATAGAGTTGTGCATTCAAAGTCCACCAAAGTGGAAGAATATCACCTTGAGGGTGATCACATTGCTGCCCACAACCATGAGACTACTTCACATATGCTGAGAAATCCATCCTTGTTCTTCGGTATTTTTCAATTTTTTACTTTTTTTGGATTTTTTGACAATTTATACTTTTTTTTAATTTTTTGGCATAAGAGAGATCTTGAAATCTCAAATTCTTCTTTGAAAGCTCACTTGGTTCCAATTTCACAATTCGGAGTTCATTCGTGTGCTTGGAGTGAAAGAAGCAATGTAATTATTTTTTCATGCCTTTTTATCTTGAGTTGAGATGTAAGAAATTCTACTTTCTGGCCTCCTCCTTGCTGAATTCAATCAAGTGATGTAAGGAGAGGTCTAAATTATAGAGAATGAATGATAAAACACCAAAATATCTTTTATATGCTTAGAACAAATGGAGCAATTTTTTGTTCTCACCCTCCTTCTAGTGCCAATTCTGTTGATGTGTTTCTTATGCACATGCAAACTCAGAATAAAATACCAAGGTATTCTATCCTCTCATGAACAAAGTCTCTCAAAGGATAAACAATGTGATCCGATGAGACAACTCCAAGGTTCATGATATGTCAGGTATTGACTCATAATGGCTAGACTCAGTAATTGATGTGATTTGCTGAAAATTCACAAAGGGACTTACGCTGAATTGACTCCTTATTCCAATCAAATATGTTATTCTCCTTGTTATGAAGTGGAACTCAATCTAACCAACTATGAAAAGAAAAGACAAAAGACAAGGGTTAAGAGAGTTGAATCTAAGGACAATGGTATAATGAAACATGCTCTGATAAACAAATTCCTCATAAAACCAAATTTCGCTTCGCCATGAGAAGAAACAACTACACTAATTCGGTGCAATCTTCTTAGGGAACTCAAATATTTTCATGTTGTAAACTTTCATCCAAACACCCACTACTGGCACAGCTGGAACGAGAATCCACAACCAAATTATAGCGAATGAAGGTTCAGTCTAACTTTACAAAGTGGGTTACCTTCGATAATCCACAAAAAAATATGAACCAAGAAGAATTCATCAAATATCTTTACATATATTCATTACATCAATGAACTTCTAATCTATTTCTAATCTACTTGGAAACATTTCTCCATCATATTCAAGAATTTGAAACCATGCTAATAGTCCATCACTAGATAAAAATCACCATGAGAACCAACAATGAGCTTGTATTGATTTTGGAAATGTATAATTACAACAATTTCACAATGTCTCTTCAATGACTTCAAGAAGCCTCCTCTACTTTACTCCTACTCTAACAACATCTACTCCTACTCTCTTGTCTTGATCTCTCTCTCATAATCCTCCCTTTACAAATGACAGAAATGAGCCCTTTTATAGGCCCCAAAATTACATGAATGGTTAGGATTGATTCGAGAATCAATGGCCAAGATTAAGACAACAAGGCAGTTTGTTACAAAAATTACTATTTTTAGAACATTGAATATGGACTGATGACATGGTAGACTGTAATTGGATCAATGCTGTGCACATGCAACCTCAGTATCGAGCAAACTGGTTTGGTTTTCTTTGTGTTCATATTGTTCGAAATGCTTTCCCAAATTATGTCATCTTTTGGAGTAGTCTTTGAATCTTCAAATTTTCACCTTTGGAACATGGCTGCTTCAAACTTGAAAACTTGGGAATTTTGATACTTCTTCTTGTTGTCTTTCATGCAATTGTACTTTTGAACGTAATTCATGGATTGGTTGATAAACTTGCTCATTTCTCTTCTCATCTTCCTGTCTTCTTACGTAGGATGTCTTCATTCTAATTCTTGCAGGAAGTAGGAGATGTCTTTGTTCATGACTCTTTAAAGTGGATTTGTACCACTTGCAAGATCACCTTCATTGGGTTCATCCAATTGATGAATCCTCATGAAAATATGTATCCACTCATGTTACCTCTCCTCATGAAATCTTTCTTTACTCATGAACACATGTAAACCTCTAAACTTGGTGGTGTCTCATTGGAACAACTCACAAAAAATATTGGATGGGTTGGAAAATCATTATCTCTCACACCATTATGATCTTTTCTACATGTCAAACCTTTAGTTCTCTCAACCAAGTAATTAAGAAATCTTGTAATATAATTTTTACCTTGTTTCTTACAATCACTTGCTTCATTTGCAACCTATCATGACTAATACACACTTATTCCGGTTGGCAAACCACCCAAATTTGATGAACATAAAGTTGCATGTGACTTAGAACTTGATGGTACATCTGTAGGAACATTAGTAGAGGAAGTATTGCATGGATTTACATCTAAATCATGACCATTTGAACCATAAAACTGACTTTGTAAGTGGCTGGCCTAATTTTTGTCATGTGCTGATTGAGTCTTTTGATTAGTATGATTGTCGTAGTTGATTGCATGAGGTGTTTGTAGCTGATTAGGGCCATGGTATGAGCTGATATAAGGCTACATCCTTTCACAAAACTCAAACAATTGCATGTTATGACCAATATTCTGATCATTCAAATGATTTGTAATGTCATGTGCTTTTTTGGCCAAGTCAAGAGTCTTCTCAAGTAGGTCGTTTAAAGTTAGTACTCTATTGGACTAGCCAACAATCAATTTTCTGAATATCAAATCAAGACCCCACAAATAATGCTCTTTAAAAACCTCAAGATTGAAAATCAGATCTCCACCATTAATACTTCTATACATCAAGATAAATCTATGGTTAAATTGCAAAACACTCTCACAATGTTATGTAAATCAAACTAAGAGAAAAAGATGCTTTCAAGATCAACCCATGACCATATGGTATGAGGTGGAAGATTTGCATATCATTATAGAGTTTCACCTTAAAATGTGTGGAAAAATAGAAGACACTTAATATTTGCATGAGTACGAACCTCATTTCAAACCCCAAGTATGCACAAAGAGCTAGCCTTTTGAGCCAAACCTCACAAAGATCTAACTCATCTTAAAATATGCAATAAACCATTGATATTGAAATCTTGTACCAAAAATACTGTTCGTGCCCACATAATGCCAATTTATTGATGGGTGTTTTTGCACAAAACAACTTAGATAAAATACCAAGTATTTTATCTCTCTTGAAAGGAATCAAATCCCAAAGAAATGGAAAATGACTACCCCAAGGTCTATATAGTCAAGTCTTGGCCTTCACAAGATAACTCAGTTCTTCCAATGTATTCTTCTGTTCCAACAACGGGCCTTACATGAATATGGACGAACTTCAACAAACAAGGTTAAATTACACAAAAATAAATTAGTTTTTCAGATTTAGCATTGTATAAACAAATTGATCCAAACATATATTTCCATTAAATGTATATTTTCAGCCCATGACCAATAATATAATAACTTTGATTCATGAAATATGAACCTTACAATAGCAATATGCAAGTTTCAAAACCATATTGTAACTCCAAACTAACTAGATCTAATAAAAAATGTTCAAAAACAAGACAAGATAGAGAAAGATACTAAGAAAGATAACTAGATCTTAAACACATTAAACCATTTCAACCTCAACAATTGATAGATACGTTTGCAAACACATTTAACCATTGTTGATTTGACCATGAAAAGCCAACAATCAAGTTTCATGGAGCTGCAATCTTCAAAGGTGAAATTAGGCATTCAAGCTAACCACACAAGTTAATTTATAATAAACAAATTACTAGTGGTATAGACACTTTGCAAACTCATCAAATGTCCATGAATCCTCAGCTGAAAATCAAATAAATACTCCAACTTGGTCTATAGAAATCATTAAACAAACTTTATATAATGACAAGTTTAATGGATATCAATAATTTATATTGATTGTCTTGACTAGAAACTATAAATAAGACTTGTATTAAGCTCA
This sequence comes from Cunninghamia lanceolata, assembly GCA_027924645.1. Classification (NCBI taxonomy): domain Eukaryota; kingdom Viridiplantae; phylum Streptophyta; class Pinopsida; order Cupressales; family Cupressaceae; genus Cunninghamia; species Cunninghamia lanceolata. The sequence goes on from BSBN01000643.1 coordinate 5,590,544, forward strand.
AAATATTGACAAACAACAACAATTTCTAAACTTGTGTAGAGAAAACCATGAGAATAACATGAAAAATAAAAAAATACTATGTATTTTCCTTTAAATCCCAATAATACAATTGCTTTCAAGTATGTTTTCAATGTTTTTTTGTGAAAATACCAACAAGAACCAATTATTTCATCACCAATTCTCACTTCTTCTCCCTTCTTAAAATGAGTTTCAACTTATATATTCAAATCATCTTTTCATACTAAGTTTTTACCCTAAAACCGAATGGCTATGATCAGTTTGATCCAGATTCTCACATTTCATGTGCCAACACAAAAGTTAAATTTGGTGGAAAGGAATATTTCATTCCATCCCATGTATCTTCCTCACAAAGCTTCCCTTAGTATCAAAAAATAATATTTTATTTACTTTTGTTAATAAGTTTTCCAAATATGAGAAAACGTAACTTTTCAAAGCCAAAATATTAAATATTTGCAACTACAACTCCAACAAGTTGTTGTAGTACAACAAATATTAATAAAAAATACATAAGTAGCTATATAAAGTCATTTTCTCAACCATTGGTGGTTGTAGCTATCTATTTTCGATGTCAAAACATAAATATGCAGCTGTAGGCGGCTGATTTTGGCATCAAAAGTTCATTTTCATTCTTCATACTTCATGATTTATCCATTTTTCCAATTTAGATATCCATCTTGGACCTTTAAAAATAAGATGGGAACTTGTGGAAGGTTGTATCAGTCATTTCCTTGGGTGAAAATTAGTTATAAGGTGGCACAATGCATCATCCAAAAGCTGCATGACAATGTTCCCATCCACGACAACAACTACTTTGCTTTTGATACTAAAAGATTCAACAAGAATTATAACACTTGGCAACATCCATGATACCTAGAAAATAACATATGGCACCATTGGGAAACCTCATACTGAGACATCTGGCACTTTCTGCTGGTCTTCAAAATAGGATAGATGTCACTATCCATGACATGTTTAGCCTCCTCCTAATATAAAAGGGACATACAAAATACCACCACTTGTTGCAACCTCCCACACTTATCTATTGATACATGGCATCACTTGAGAATCAAAACTGGGACACTTGGTGCTCTCTTCTTATCCAAAAGCTTCTCTCCTTTATGCCTCAAATAGCCATGACAATGACATTTGTCACTCTTCACACCACTTAGAAACTGCAAAATTTACCTCATGGGACCCACCATATATTTCATTATCTATCAAACTTAACCAAAATAAGTGACATGTGGTGCCATCAACCTAAAGCAATAAAACTAACATGGCGCCCTTCGCATGTCACATAAGCCTTTTAAAAGAGCCTCTCGAAGCCCCATGGAGATGACACTTGTCATCTCTTGCATGCAACTAAAACTTATAAAATATATGCGTGACAAACTCCAATAGCATGAAAGCTTCTTTCATACCATCTCCCACAAGCAACACTTGGTAGCCTCCACTGCATCTAAAAATTGTGCCGTAACATCCTGGGCCCACCACATGTGTCTTGGTGCCTTAAAAGCTTATCAAAAGGAATACATGTGGCACTATCCACTGCTGCAACAAAAGGACACTTGGCTACTTCCAAATGCAAGATGTATCAAAAGTAACTTTTTCACCAAGGCCTGCAGCACCGAGACACCGTGGGATGAGATATGCCACCTAACTTTTCATCTTATTTTAGCACCACATTGAAGTCCCCATCCATAATGATCCTTCCTTTCCCAATTTTTCTAAGTCATTGGTTGAGATCAATCTAGAGATTAGTCTTTTGAGAGGTTCTGCATGAACCATAGATACAGAAGATCCAAAGATCCTTATCATCAAAGGATTTCAAAATCTACCCATAATCCAATTATTGATGTTGGCTACGACATCCATTTGACACATTTGTTTCCTCCAAAAATTGACCAATCCTCTTGAAGCTCCATTTGCTGAGATGAGTGTTGAGTCCCATTTCCACCACTTCTTAAAGATCTTTTGACCTTGTTCCTCTGAAAACTTAGTTTCTTGTAGGAGTACTATATCAATGTCTTCCCCATCAAGATAGTTCTTGATGAGAAGTTTCTTATTAGGGGCATTTAAACCCCTAAAACTCCTTGCAAGAATCCTCACTAGTCTTGAGGAGAGTGGTCGATTGTCCTCATGCTTGATCTTAGAGCCCTATATATGGTGGTCCATATCCCAGCTGTAATCTCCACTTGGAAACTGGTAAAGAGGAGATAAAAAGAGGCAATTATGGGGCTCATCACCATCTCCAAATTTAAGGGTTTGGTTGTCGTCCTAAGTAGACAAGGAACTAAACAAATCAAACGCTAGGGCCTAGAATTAAGCATGAGTGTAGTTCCCCTGAAGTCATATGGTTCAACATATCCCTCCTACTTCTGGAAGAATCCTCTCTAAGCCTTTATGTGCTCCCACCTGCTATTTTCTTCTTCTTCTTTTTATGGTCACCTGCCAGTCCAGTGGGGAATAGGATACCATAGAAGAGGTGGATGGAAAGTCAATAGAAACCATATTAGTCCGATTGCTCTAGATAGATTTATGTACTTGTCACCACTACTTATTGCTGCATGGAAATTATACAAAGAATTTGGTTCCTTTTTCTTCATTTTGATGTCAATTCCTACCGTGCCTAATTTTACAACTGTCAAATGCAATATTTCCTTTCTCTCTACGTAGCTCTAGATAAGCTGCATAAATTGTCCTATGACCTTTGAGGATCTTTGTGGCCACACTTGGAAGCTTTTGCAAAACAAACCATTCATCATCAATATCACTAGGATCCTACACCTCTACCTTGATTACCAAAGCCATTGATTTCTCTCTATCATGATGACTTATCATCTGCACTCCCCTATCATACTCATTTGTGATGAACGAAGTGAGGGCTATGATTTGTATTTCCCCAGTATAAAGAATGGGGTTTCAATACAATTCATAAGGAACAACTAAATCATGCAAATAAAATTCCCAAAGTTGATCTTGTAGTTTTGGGCAAGGTGTCCTAAAAATCTAGAAAGAACTTTTATATAGTATCTAACATAAATGGGAGGTTACTCACAAGTTACATAAACTGAAAAATAAGAATTTTTTTTGTTAGAAACATGGTGTATACCCTAGAAAGATAATGGCAGCAATTTTAATCACATGATGAAATTTGAATTGAACAAAGAATCAAGATCACTACTCCCCACAATAATGATAGGGAGTTCAAGACTCTAAGACATAAAATTCTATCAATGAGAGGAATAACAATACAGACAATTACAATCATCGATTAGAGACATGAATCCATTGGCACAAGGAAATAGTCCTTACATGAATTAGAACAATGTATTTTTCACATTCAACTACAAGAATTATTCATCTACTCACAATTTTGGCCACCACAGTTGGCCTCTTGATAGACATATTACCAAAAATTCTAATTCGGACTCCTATTGCTTCCTCTAAGCATTTGACCTCTTTTCTCCTCTTAGGATTCACATTTGTCATTGCCCTTCCTAACGTGCTCTTCCTTTTTAGCAATCTCTACGGCCAACATGAAAGCCCTTCCTCTCCCCAAACACTAAAGAAGTATTCTAAATACTAAACGACTTCTAGTCGCCCCTCCATGTGGAGAATAAAAATGCCAACCTAGCAGAGAATAATGCAAGCATTTGAGTGGATGGCAGAGAGAATTGCCATAAGGAAGCTCCAATGTAACCACCAATGTTGAATGCCTTCCATATGCCACAAGAAATCTGAAATGAAATACCCATAAGACTTCACTATCTGTCATTACTTCTCCTTTCCATAATGGTTGAGCCTCAACCATCAGCCAAGTGTCAAATCTGGCCAAGAATTGGGGACATTTATATTCTTTTCTATGCATTGTGTAACTACTGAATAGCGATAGGAAATCCAAACATGGTTTCCTCAGTGACTGAAGGATAGAATACTGATGCAACCTCAAGAACCTATGCAATTCACTAATGCCATGCTCCTTTGCTCTCAATTCTACTTACAACTACTGATTAGCAATTACTTGCTCTTCTAATTGTTTTCTAAATAGACTTTTTTCAAAGGGTAGCTTGGAGTTCCCCTTCATCCTTTCTTTTGATATCAACAGGGACCATCACCTAACCTTTAATTTACTTAGTGAATTCAAATGAAGATGAACTAGAATCACTTGCTGGGTCAAACACTAGGGTGCTTGACACATTTTGTTTATCCATATAGAAAAACATATCTTCTCTTTTAGAATCAGTGTCCATTTTTACTAGCACCACTTTTGCTTCTGGAATTTGTAGGTTTAATTTGTTCCTTTTTCTTTTAAGGTGGTGTGAAAGATTGGGCTTTTGAGTTGGAAGAGGTCTCACTATTTTGGATTTCTTTTTACTTACTTTTGGCGAATAAGGGGATATTTTTCATTTCCATTTTTACCTAGCAGCAAAAAAAAAGTAAAGGTTCCTCATGGGTAGATAGAATATCTTTAAAAAAAAGTACTTTCTCTTCACATGTAGGTGAAATATGTTCCAGTGGACTTTCTGTCACACGATATGAAGTTTAAACTAGAACAAATGGAGTCTTAGGTTCAAGGGATGAAGTTACGTGTACAGGGGTTCCTACAGGATTAGGTGTAGATGTTGCAAGGCTTTTGAGGGTGCTTTAGGGTCAGAAGTTGTAACTACATGCATTTTAGAAGGGGTTGCATGGTTAGAAACTAATGTTGCATGTTTTTCAAATAGTGCCTCATGAGCATAGGACATCGACACTTGATCTGCTGAAGGTCTTTCTTGTGGTTCTCCCAAATTTACTCCCCTTTCTTCATGTACTTCCTTTACTTGTTACACCCTATTTATTTTCAATCTATGCCTCTGGCCATGTGGCCCTAGATCATGCATTTCCCTTATATGACACAAAAGAAAAAATACCTCCCGTGTCACATTAGGAAAGTAGTTACTTGGAAATAGGTCACTCAAACCCTTTTTCACTGACAAAGGAATAAGTGCATGGTAAGAAAATGCATTTGTGGCACCTTTCTGGTATTCACTTTCTATTTTCTTTAACAAATTAAATAGAAAATTTGGAATATTGACATTTCTCCCATGGTGCAAATGGTTTAACAACATAAGATGTACAACATGGAGATAAGATTCCCTACCTTCACAAGTTAATTATTTGATGATGTATGTAGCTGCTTGTGCTGACTATGAGTTAAGCGACAAGTGTTGAGTCTCTTGTGACAAGGGCTATCTTGACACCCTACTTGAGGTATATAATAACTCAACCATAATGTAAGGTAGAGATAAAGATCAAATATCTAGATTTGTCTCAAAGAAAACTTGATTTTTGGAATTGATTTGGACTGGAGAATGGGTAAAAATTTTGATTTTGGTTAAGGAGAATGGTAGGAGAAAAGATGGATGGATAAAGATTGATTTTGGTAGGAAATATCCAAAGTCTAGGTCCAAGATGAGTGATTAAAGTCAAGTACAAAATGAAGGAAGGTGACTATGGTTATGAAAAAGGTGCTAATGAAGATTGATAATTGGATTTTGATGATTTGGAAAGGGTTTTGGAAACACACAAGAAGACACAATAGCTAACTTGATTTTCAAGATTGATAAGGTTGATTGGCTTATGATGGTATAACATATGAGAAAATGCCAAGCACACAAACAAGCCTAATATTATTCAAGTAGGAGTGACTCCTAATGCGCGCCCACAAATGAAACTTAAAGCATCAATACTATCTACCTATGAGGGATAGATAGGTATATCCATGTACACGTGAAATCCCTTACCTTGGAATACTAAAGGCTTTTCTAAGGTTAGCTCTATCTCAACACATGGAACTAGATTATGAGTAGCTTCATGGGTGATCCGCATCCCTTGCACCCATTACAAGATGGCTGAAAGGACTTAAACTAGGCTTGCACAAGTTCTCTAAGGGTGTCACTGACATATGCATGGTACGTGGGGCTCAATCTATGAACACTAGTCCATCTAAAAGAATGAAACCCAAGAAAAGGCTCAAACGATCTCTTCACATTGTGTCCTATATCAACAAGGACCCAAAAGCTATGCTAGACATGATGATGACTAGATTGAGGTACAAATTTCATTCTCTTCCTCTAATATAACACATTAGAACACATGGTTGAGGTTGTCCCTTGGCATGATGAAATCCCCAAGTAGGCCTCCAAATAGGAAATGTTAATGTTAGGTTTTTTATCTCCAAGCTCAAACTAAGCACAAGAAGAGAGCATACACAATAACACACCTTTGGTGACAAAAGTTAACCAAGAGATGATTTTGATCCCCAAGATCACCTTGTGGTGCAAGGGAAGAGAATACACACACACTTTATCCACACAAGCAAGATTAATTAACCCTTAGAAATCAATGTGTGTTGTGAAAATGAATGTGATTAAATGTTGTTTTTGATTCCCAAGATCATCTTTCAATAGAAGAGAAGAGCATACACACATCAAAAAGCATACCAAATTCACCAAACAAAGAAAACACAAAGTCTCAAATAATAAACATTTAACAAGAAAAAACTTGCACCACACTTATTAGTAGTTTGAGATATTTTAGCCTTTGACAACCATAAACTAAAAACAAGTGTTAGCTCAAAAATGATAAATCTAGCAAAAAGTAGAAATAAAAGTGATCACACAAAAGATTAGATGGCACCAATATATTTCTTATCATTTTCTATGCAATTTTAAAAAAGAAATCAATGAATTTAGATTTAACATGTAAATGTAATGATTAAATGAAGTTTGCAATGTAAGAGCATTAGGATTGAAAAATAAATCCCTAAAGATTAGAAAATAATATCATCCAATAGGAAAATAAATATAACCATTATATCTCTTATGATTTTTTAATCAATTTTTAAAAAAGTTTTCTAAAATTGGATTTCATATGCAAAAGTGATGCCATAAAGAAGGTTTTGAAAAAATATTATTTTTTAATAAAATCTATTTCTACCATAGATATGAAAAAATTTATGGCAAATGATATTGATGGCTCTCTTGATGTTTGCATTCATTCCATGATGGCTAAGCTTTTGTTAGATCCTAGGTACATGGGACGAAGGTGGAACACATTTGATGTTGTGTGATCGCTTCAAAGCTATTGACGTCTGCCATTTCTTATCTACTCCATGATGATATAGGTGACATGATGCATCAGATTGAGGTCCATCTCGATTGCTTCATGCAACATCTCCATGGTACTTAGTGACACTAGATGTGTCTCCAATAGTTTTTAAGATGAGATTGCTCTTATTCTAAAGGTGACACTGTTGGCAGATGCTATCCCAGTCTTTTTAGACTATTGTGATGATAACAAGATAGAGGAGAAAGGCATGGAGAAGAAGACTGATGCCTCATGTGTTAATTGTAAGTTTTTGAATAATGCATGATGCCTATGTAATTTTCGTCACCCTCTCCTTTGATACTAAGATTCTTATAGTATTGTTTACAAAAGGTTGGTAGTGTAGTGGTTGGACTGTGCCTTCATCCTTCTTGTGGGATTGTAATATGGTATAGAATATAGTTATGGTTTCCATAAGTTGGTCTGATATCTTCATCAGATCTTTGTGATACTAAAGGGAATATTCCTGGTGTTATGTGGTTTCCCCAATTCTCATAGTTCTTGGATCCTAAACTAGGGTTTTTAAAATAAAAAATAAATTTTTAATGTACATTCATTATAATTTAGGTTGATAAATGTGTTGTTTATAAAATATTTAATGGGAAGGAAGAAAGAGTGTCTATTAGTTGGGGAGGGCACAACATGAAAAAGAGACATCGTGCAGTAGCAAAAATCAGAGCAGAGGCAGGTAAAAACCCTTTTAAAATAGGTACGAGATTCCCATTTGAATTGCATTTGCTTAAATGTTTCTAAAACCTTTTCAACAAATTCATTATGTACCTACATTACATTATATGAGATGACATTTATTTGAGGCATTCGGTTAAGCCATTTATATGCCCTATCTATGCTTCCACATCTTGCATACGAGTCTACCATAGCACTTGCAACTACAATATTTGACAAAATCCCCTTCCATTATGTCTTGATGGATGTCCATACCTCATTCCAAAGCTCCCATTTTCATGCATGTTGAGAGGACACAGGCAACAGTTGCGGAGTCTAGTTTTACACTTGCCCACTGCATTGAGTCTATTACGAAAATAATTACTCAATCTCTATTATTTGTTCATATTATGAGATTAACGTGATAGAGAAAAGGGTTATGGTCTTTTGAAAATTTGAACACGTTTGGTATCTAAAGATTTTCATTTTAGTATTGAGAATTTATGAGGGATTGAGAATCCTACTTCTTATTACACTATCTTAAGGGGAGGTGATAAGCTTTAACTGCACTTATTAATTGCGGGCTCTCTTATACCTTGACGGCTTCATCCCGTACGATGGGAAGTGCCTACAAAAGATGCGTGGTAAGTTTCCTATGGTGGTCTTCTTCCCGAGGTGCTCTCCAAATCCTATCATTGGTGCCATCTGACCCCCTGATGTCACTGCTATCCTTTGCCAGCTTGTCTTGACTTTTACTACTTACGAGTTGTTTGTAGTGACAAAGGAAGATAACTATTATTTTCTAGCTGCCTTCTTCCTTTTTCTGTGTTTCCTTCTGTCGAGTCTCTTTCCCTCTAGACACTCTACTCAGGTTTCTCTCTCTTCTCAGCGATAGGTTCCCTTGGCCGACACACGTCTCAATCAAAGATTGTTTATCCTAGCCCTTGATTGGGAACTAGAGATTAGAGGCATGATTGAATCTGTAGACCTGATGATGCTGCTCGACTAGGACTGCACTCTCATACAATTTGCAGTCAGGAACATCATTGGGCATGCTTGGATAAGAGGTTATGAGGATCGTGTTTTAAACTATACAGATGTGGTCTCCCAGCTTCTATCCAATATTATGGACCTAGTCATGGATGGCAAGTTTGTGCATGCTCTAGCTTCAGGCATGTTCTACAAAAACATTTACACTGTCGACAGGTGGGAAATGGTGGTATCTTCTTACAGTATAGTCCAGGGAGACACTCTAATTGGGGGGCTCTTTAATCTTGCCTCTCTGTCTACGTCTGCTTCGCAGCAAGCTATTTACCGGGCCTTACAACTCACTTTAAAGTCCCTATGCAATGATGAAATTGACGGTGTATTGTAGTCTCATTATTCTGATTACTAAGAAAAAAGCTGATAGGATTAAGGATGTTTCTTTGGCCATTTGATTTTTAAGGATCCACACCTCTAATCTAGCACTGAGAATGCCCCAGTATGCCTTGGAGGACCCTAATGAAGGTGTCTAGCCAGTTGCGGTGGTCGAACTGGATGAGCATAATGTTTCTGCAGCTCCGGTAGCGGTGTGAGGGTGTGGTGTTAGGTCATGTGTTTTTTGGTGGTCTAGTGTTGGACGTTAATGGCTCTTGTGATGATGGTGGTGAGGGATGTTCTGGCAGTTTTGTCCTGAGGGAGGTTTTGTTTATTACTGGTTTTTTGTCACGGCTGGTTTTCGTTTCTCCGGTGCTCTCTCAGTGGTGTTTTCCTGTTTTATCATTGTAGATGGTCATGGTGCGGCCCCTATGTTTCCTTCTACTTGTCCTTGTTCGGTGGTGGCAGTTAGGGTGTCTGTCTGGTTTAAGTTTCCTCCGTCTAATGTTTAAATTTTGTTTTATCAGGTCTGCTAAGGGCCTTCTTTGCTGTTTTATTTGCCTTCCTAGACTTGGCTAAGGCCACATTTTCTGTAATATTTTTAATCTAGTTAATCTATGGGTGTTTAAACACCTTTTTCTGTTTTTTTAAAAAAAAATTATGAGGGATAAAAGTACTGTTATTGCTTTAAGGTGAATGTATTAAATTTCAGATTCGTTTAGATGCTGCTTATTATAAATATTGATTTTATTTTGTAGGCATTGTGATGCCGAATGCTCCCTAACTGAGTGTAGGTGTGACACTAAATATGGTTGGTTTGCAACACACAGGTCATTGGAGGTCTGTCAAACCCACTTTCTCTTTTGGCTGTGATATTTTTGTGGTCTTGATATTCTTGCTTGGTGTTTTTCATGTATGATTCAGTCTAGCTCTTGGGGCCAGCGCTTTGTATTGGTTGATGAGGGTTTTTGAATCATAACTTTCGAGATGGGTTTTGGAGATTGAAACTTAGGCATAAGATTGTTTTCCTAAATTTTGATTTCAAAGGTTGTGAAATTTGGATTTATAGTTGATAGCTGTAATTGCTTGAACGTTTTCTAAAGCCTTTTCAATTAATCCATTTTGAGCTTAACATGCGATCACTCCAGTCTATGAAACCATATTTCTTTTAGGCATTTTATCAAACAGTTCACATGCCTTGACTATGACTCCACGTTTTGGATATAGATCTACTAAGGCACTTACAACTACAACATCATACAAAAATTCCCCTTCCATTTTGTTTTGATGGATGATCATACACTGTTCGAAAGCTCCCATTTTGGCACAGGAAGGGAGGATACTGGCAAAGGTTGAGGAGTCTGGTTTTACACTCACCAGATGCATTTCGCTTTAGGGTTTCTAAGTGTTTTTTTTAACAAACTCATATTGAATATATCCTGCAATTGTGGTATGTTAGAGACCATATTTCTTTTAAGCGTTATGTGAAAACCACATGCCTTGTCTAGGGTCCCACGTGTTACCATCCACGTCTGCCAGAGAGCACTTGCAACTGCCACGTCTGACAAAAATTTCCCTTCCCTTATGCTTTGATGATGTCTCTTCACTATTACTGGGGATCTAATATGGTGCATATTGTTATAATGCAAGCCTTTTTTTTAGATTATTTCGTTTAGCATCACCAATAACCTCCGCAAGAAAATTGTCTGTCTAAAACGATGGAAAAGATTCATATCTCTAACAATGATCAACAATCTTGGAGATAAGTTTTGTTGTAGTGTTGCAATCAACATGTACTTGAAGGTTCTTAATAATCTTTAATAGCTTATTTTACTTAATAAAACATAATATCTACTAAGAATACAATTGTAAAACAATTATGTTTTTTTTTTTTTTTAACAACTTCCAATAAACAGGTTTCTGGGCACATTTGTGTTACTATGAGTCATGACATCCACTAAATTTTACAACTGCAGTATAGTCGTAATGTCAGTTTTCCCTTAGATGTTTCCATTACAAGCACTGGCATAGAAAGAAGCATCAAAAGGCTAAAGTGATCAAGGTATTCACACCTGACGTAGCATTGACAAATCAGCAGCCAACAAACAAAAATGGGTGATTTTTGTATCATCTAAATCTTAAGGATACCGCAATATTTTCAAAAGTGGGCATGAGCTGTATCACTCACAGGTGGCTAATTTTGAAACAGTCCAATATCGTAATGAAAACAAATAGAAAAGAAAATGAGTGCTCTCTCCCTTAAAACATCTTCTAGAAAGTCCAATAAAAGTAAAACTATTCTTGAAATTTTGCATCATCAAGCAATTGTATTATTTTTCTATTCTGAACAACCTACAGTTAGTTGATTTTTATATCATCTTTTAGAGTAGCATCTCGCCATTTAGGACATGGTTTGTACCTTGTGGTTTCTAACTCTCTCCAGTTTTAGAGTGATTTTTGCACTATTCTCTTAGTCATATCCAATATAAAGATATTACTAAGTTGATTTTAAAGAATTCAAACTTCTGATATTATAACTTAAGTGGGATTTATATGGGTGTTATGGCTGTTATCTGTTCCCTCATTTTTTTTTGTGTTGTCTTCTTTGCTTCAATTCTACAAAATACTGATACAATTGTTAAGTGTACTCATGGTACTTAAAGTTATGGTGCTCTTTATAAATGATCGTGGGAAGTATTACTTATTATATTGTAATCCTACTTTAAAGATGACCATAGTATTTTGGGTCTTTAGATATCACTAGGTTTTTAGAACTTGTCACCTTAGGCCCTCTTAAATTTCTTAAAACTAAATTTCTTTTTTTTTTCTTGAGCAATTTTATTAAAGGCAAACGACAGAGTAGAAATTAGAAATGAGACTAAATTATAGAATTTAATTGAGGAAGAATATTTAAAAGCCATGTGTAAAGGAAATGATTTGTAATGAAAAAATGTTTGAATAACCTAGGTTGCGATATGTTACTAGAAGACATTATAAATCTTATGATAATTATTTGAAAATCATGGTGGGCACATCATGTCAAACATGATATGGCGTAGTGTTTACTTAGATTATAGAACTTGTTATAATCTTATCCTTTGAATAATGAATATGTTTTGCTTAGAAAGTGTAGTATTCAATTAGAATGATTCTTCTTGTTCATTGTATGTCTTTCTATTATTTGAAATAATCAAACTCATTAAATTCTATGCTTATAGAGGTACTTGGGTATTGCTCAAATGACATATATAACCATGTGTCTTTTCCTCCTTGAATACCTTCATTTGTTCTTGGGAATTGAGTCTAATTAATTTAATCATTGAGATCTCTTTTTGGAGACCTGAGTTCAAAATCATGATAGTCATCGAATATGAAAATTTCAGTTATGACTCTCATTCTTCCATAGTTGGCTCCTAATGTGGATAAGGTTTCTAAAACAACATGGGTTCTAGATAGTAACTCTTAAACTTCCATATGATATACATAGGTTAATAAGGGATTATAACTTGGGGTTTTAGACAAAGTATGTAAAATGCCTTAGTTGAGAGTCTCTCATTGGAACAAGAATACTTTGGTTAGTTATTGTTGATGGTTTCTTGAGGAGTATTGTAATACTAGAATTATTATTTAAATAGTGGATATGAAGCCATATCAAAACCATTCTCAATTCCTAAATACCTCCTTGGTGAATTTGTCAAGAAGGGAGGTTTTGTCATTAATGTCAAATAGGCTTGAGATTACTAGTCTTAATTTAATCATATTAGTAAATTAATTTGAACTCCCTTCATACGTAACTTGTAATTGGTTGGGTTTTGTAACTTAAGTTGTTGAAATGATTTTACTTAACTTTCTTTTCCATCGTATTAGATCTTATTTAGAATCAATGTCAGCATTTGACATAAAATGGGTAAGTACCCTTGAAATTAAGACTTTTTAAAGGATAAGTAGAGACTTTATATTATGAAATTCTTAGGTAATTACCTGTGTGGATTTGATGCAATCAAAGTGATAGGGTGACATTCTCTATTGAGACAATCTAGAAGGTTGTATAAGAGCTAGAAGATGTTGTTTTCATTAATATTATGTGGATGGGCTTTGTGTTTTGTGATGTATTTTCCTTCCTATTAAATCATCATAATATTATTATGTGATAAGGACAATAGTTGTTACTTTGAAAAACGTTGCTCCATATTGCTTGAGGCATTGATTGTCATTGCTTGAGGGTGTAGATTTATCAATTTAGTGGATTTCTTGATACTACTCCTTCATTGGCCGTATCTCTTCTAGCAAAGGATTCCTTAATGTAGGTTCAAGAAGTTGACAGTCACTGCATTGTGAAACTTTATGCTGAGTATCTATATCTAATAATGGAGTATTTGCCTAGAGGTGATATGATGACCCTTCTTATGATTATTAGAGGATGTCGCTCATTTCTATATTGCTCAGAGTGTACTTGCTATAGAATCGATACATAAGCATAATTACATACACAGGGATATAAAACCAGATAACCTTCTTTTAGATAAAAATGGTCACATGAAGCTCTCAGATTTTGGCCTCTGTAAACCTCTGGATTGTACCAGCCTATCGACTCTTCATGAAAATGAGGCTATGAATGACAAGAATTTCAGGAAATCCATGGATATTGATGGATGCTTCCCTAATTCAAACATGGGTGGGCCATGGAAGAGTCAGCGTGAACAACTTCAGCATTGGTAGAGGAATGGGAGGATGTTGGCTTATTCTACAGTTGGTTCACAAGATTATATTGCCCCTGAAGTTTTGCTAAAGAAAGGCTATGCGATGGAACAACTCGAAGTTGAAGAGGTCGATTCATCTCGTGATTCTTCTTCCAATGACGATTCAAGTCTAGGTGGACGTGGGGATAGAGGGGCAGGCCGTTACGGTGGCTTCACATTTGACACGTCTTTGGCATCCTTGCACACATACCTTGGCAAAGTTGAGGATATTCATTGTAGACAAGCTTTTTTGGATGGAGGTGCCCTTCTTGATTTGCCAATGTTTTATCTAGAGAGAATTGTGTTGTTCCCAGAAGCTACTCTTCCATTGAGAGTGATACAGCCAAGGCTTAAAGTAGTTGTAGAACGGGCTATGGAGCAGGAAGAAGCCCGATACACTATAGGTGTGATTCCTGTTCAATCTCTGCCACTAGATGAAGACCTTCAGTTTGCTTTAGTTGGGGCTACTGCAGAGATTCGTCAATACCATCGTTTGGAGGATGGCTCAATGAATGCTATAACTTGTGGGCAGCAACGCTTTCGCTTGCGTCATTGTTGGACTAATGTGAATGGCGTACCATGTGCACAGGTCCAGATTATCCAAGAAGATACTCCACTACACATTCCAAAGAGTGCATTTAGTTCATTAGAATCTACACCTAGCTTTCAAAGTGGGAAGGTACCATGGTCAAAGCCTTCAAACTCTAATGATGGCAGAAGAGAGGACATAAATGAAGAGTGGATATCAAATAAGATACGGTTTTGTTATTCTAGTGTCAGTTTGGTTGACTTGGTTGGAGTTCTCACCAGGATTGGTTAGCCAATGGACTAGTTACTTGGTACAGTAGTTAAGTAACCATGAGTTTCATGGAAAGTGGGTACAGCAGTGCTGTTTGGACTTCAGTGGGAGATTGTTGGAAATGAAGCCCAACCGTCACTGCGTTTTCGTCTTCCTCTTCCTATGTCTCTTCAGTTGCCTAAAAAGTCTATATAATTTCCTTCTCATTCTCTTTTTGGTAGAGATGAAGACGTATGTAATTGGATTGATTAATGGAATAATGTCCTCCTTTCCTTGGTGGATGTAGCCATCTTGATGGTGAACCACGTTAAATTTGTGTCTCTATTTTTATTGCTGTGTCTTTGATTATTTAAGTGTTTTAGTTTTTCATTTCGCTGCATTTTATCTTCAACAATTATTTCATTTTTATACTGACTGTTCACAACATAGAGGAATAATATGAGATAAATGATTTTTTTTTTAAATTATTAAATAAAAAAATATTTACGAAAGTATAATATCATTGTTAAAATTTTTTAGTTCATTTATATCAATAACTCTTGAGGTATGAAGTTGAATTATATGAAAACATCTACAATAAATTAAAGATACTTTCTTTTATTCAGACAGTAAATTAAAAAAGCAAATCCCATTTTCTAAGCTTTGTTCATTTTGATGGTTCTCAATTGTTTCTTAAATAATACATTAGAAATTTTAGAAAACACTCAAATTAGTGGTTTATAGTTCACACAAGAAAATATATAATAATTATAAGTTTGCAACAATTTCAATTTTACATTTTACTTGAATACAGTGAGAAAAAAAAGAACAGGAAAGTTAATCTCTTATGATTGTAATTTTATTCTGTGGAAAAAATTTAGCCTTGTTGGAATTATAAATTCCCAAACTTTATGCAGCCTTTTAAATTTCCATCAACTATTTATTTACTTAAACTCCATAAAATAAATGTCTGAATCTGCCATGCTCTTAAAATAAATTGCATACAATGAAGTTTATATAATAAATTAAAATATTAAACAAAATCAAATAATAAAGTTAGTTAGATATGAACTCCCAGATATAAGACACTATATCTCACATTTAATGTTAAAAAGATGTAATAAGTACAAGTACAGCTGAAAAAAACAAAACATAGCTCCTTAAAAATTAGGAGCAACACAAGGTACCCATAGAGTTTTTTATTCCCCTTAATCTTGACTAGTCATGGTGAGGTTGCGGGTGACCTGGATTGGACAGTTTCCCTCTCGTGAGGTTGTTGGTGCATTGGATTGGACAGTTGCCCTCTCATTCGACGTTTTACCTTCTGATTAGTTATTCCTACAATAAAACAAAAACTATACCATCAAAAAATGTATAAGAGTAAAACTATACAAAATGGTTTCTTAAATTTTACAGAGATTACCATTTGGCCTTTTCGTGTGAGAAGGCTGCTGGGCTTGATCCAAAGGTACCAAAGCAGTAGAGGGCAGTTGCCCTCTCATGCCAGGTTTTGCCCTTGGATTGGATATTCCTGCAATGAAACAAAAGCTATACTATCAGAAAATATATGTAAATAAAACTACACAAAATGGTTTCTCAAATTTTACTTTACAGGGATTACCCTTTGGTCGTTTCTTCTTCGATCCGGTCTGTTGGTACCTCTCTAATTCTGGCCTGGATAGACATTTCAGGCTAGTAGCCCTCTCAATGTAATACTGAAAATTTTCACAGAAGAAAAACAATTAAATTCACGTTCAGAACTGTCTCATCAGATGTTGTACAATCATAATACTGAGGATTTTCTAATTTCTGATTCAGAAAATCGAAAAAGAAAAAATTTATCGAACACCTTATCCGCTCGTCCAGCAGACGAACCCCCTTTTCGGATTCGTCTCACCGTATACCAATCGCTATTCAGCCAGTCGGGATTCGGTATACTCTCCGATATATCAGATTGTGGTAAATCCGATATATCAGATTCCGGTTGATTGTATGGCTGCTGGTCGATCATATTAATTTCCTTAGATGCCATCAGACTCGATCGGCTTTAGTACAAACAAATCACAGCTACAGACAACGTCAAAACCCTTTTCAAAATAACTAAACAATGAAATGTCTAAGTTTATAAAGACTTCAGTTGAACAGGTGAGAACAAATATTTTAATAAACATAGACCTACAAACGCGGACGATTTATAATGATTAGGGTTTTTCAACCTAGGGGTTAAGATAAGCATGGGCTTGACACGTTTGTGTGTTACACTTCCAATGGAAGAAAACACGGGGGAAATAACAACACTTTACCCTGCCATCCACGCGTCCAGCCGCACAGCATTCAATATTAGAAATATTTTTGTAAATAAACCCTCCTTTATTCAATTCCTAACAAGTTCAATATATATGATCTAGTCAAGTCTCGCTATGAAATAAGCAACTAAGCAATTTTACTTTTTATATTAATTAATAATTTTATAGTGTCAAGGTTTGTCAAGGCAGATTTAACTAGACAAATGAGCTTTTAATTTTCAAATTTATTGAGTAATTTTCTTTTAAATTAAAAAATAAAGTTGGATTATGATTGTTCTAAAAATAGATTTCAATAATTTAGGTGTATATATATATAATTAATGACTTAAATTTAGAGTTGTTTTTAGGACGCTAATTTCATTAGACTCAGTGACTTCCATTTAATTTTATATATGAATGGATGAATGGTGTGACTTAGTGAAGAGTGTAATTTTTAGGTCAGAATGTATGTTGTGACTTAATGGGAGTGAGTGTTTTCCTTTTATTGCTATCTATGTCCCAATGCATGTTGTGACATAAATTGAATGAGATATTTTTCTTGGCATGACGTAAACTATTTTTTCTTGTCCTAATGTATGTTATGATTTAATTGGATCGAATCAGTTCTTTTAGTTATTATTCAGGTCCAAATATATGTTGTGAATTAATCAATGTTCAAAGAGTAATAACCTTGTTCTTTTTTTTTAATTGTAAAAACAAAAATACTTCTCATCCAAAGCATCATCTCAAAGCGAGAAGCTAACTTGAGATGATGGAAAGTCCTCCATCCTCCGATGCTGCCTACCTCCAATATGATCCTACTACACTTTAACCAGCTAATATTTTGGATGAGTCTTTCAAGGCCTCATTAGGTGTAGTATAAATGGCTTTGAGAGCAATTGATGTAGCCATGACAAAATAAGGTGTCAGATTCCACCAAAAGTGCACCTTTTACAATATAGTGTAAATACAAATATATCCTTATAACTCCAATATTTTCCACCTTATTACTCCAAAAGAAAAAATATACCCTTATCCCTCCAAGATATCTCAAAGAGAAAAAAAATCAAATACTTGTAAGTTTGTGTATAAATAAAACCTTGTATCTCCAATGACAAAATAATATTTAAAATTTATACCTCCCAAGTTTTGAACTCATAACCACTTCATACCAACTATTAATTCCTCCAACCTTCATTTAAATCTTTTTTATTTTATTCCCTTCCAAAAATCTGGTTCCAAAAATAGCTATGAACCATAGTTTTCCAAATGAAAATAGCATTAATGTTTTTAAATGTAAACTTACTGCTACATGTTCAAATCAAAACCTAAAAATGCCGCACATTTTACTCTCCTTAAAATTTCTTCTTAGAAACTTTTTAACTTTATCCAAAAGAAAAATTGTATTATGAAAACTTTTCAATGTTTGCTCTTAACCTCATAAAACATTTTCCCTTATGTATCATTAAGAAATTTCAGTCAGTTTTAATCTCAACATATGAATTGCCTCTTTCACCTACATTCAATGCAATAGAGAAAATATTTTCCTTTCACAAGTTTGCGCTGCCAGCAAACACAAAATTCATCATAAATTCATCATCCATGGTCTTCACTTCATAGTTGTCTTTATCAACCTTCTTCAAACACACCAAGAATGGAATTCGCAGTATCACACATTTGTAGTGATGATTAGGCTAGAGGAATCAACATCATTGTGAATTACTGTGAAAGCGCCATGGAATTATAAATGCTTACATAATTCAGTTTAATTCTGCAGAATCAACATTATTGTCAAATTGTCAATTACTGTGAAAGGGCCATGGAATTAAAAATGCTTACAGAATTCAGTGTAAAGCTACAGAACCATAGGAAAATCATATTGAAAAGAAGATCTGCTTGTCTATATGTATCATACAAGTGTCCCTTCACCAGATGTCATCAAAATTCTGTAGATGGGTGTCGTACCAAGAAGTCTTGGTGATACATCCCCTTTCTCTATGCTTGTGATATAGGTGGGCTTGGCAAGGCTGGCTTGGTTTTCTCCCAAGCTGGGTTCATGAGGTCAAAGCCAAAAGAAAAGCACAAAATTTGAACAATATAGACAAAATTAACAGAGAAATATCAATTCTTCTTACAACAAGGTTCTCAGATGTCCATTTTGAACTTTAAAGTTGTTATATAATAAGATTTTATATATTCCGTAACATTCATAATTGCCAAGTTATTCTTCTTCTACTGTGAATGTTAATAAATATGTGTGATAGCACTGGTTCTGCTCCTTGTTATACGTGAGGAGCCTCTCCATTCCTCGATGAATCATGTTGGCGCCGTGCAAATTTTCTTGAATTTCGAACAAAGAAACTGGTCTGGTATATGGCAGCCAAGACTTCAGCACCTTTATGTATCTTTCAAACAAATCACAGGCAAATATTGCCAAAGCCAAATGCTTACCAAATTCAACTAAGCAAAACTCACTTTACAAGATTGCTGAAAAAGGGTTCCATGTCTAGGGCTTGAGGATATACATCCATTTTCTGTACTTTATCAACAAAACCCTCCAAAAGCCCATTGTTGGCAAAACGCTTAACCTGAATTACAAGAGCATCAAATGGTTGACTAATTCTTAACTTCTTAAAGATTGGTGCATTTTGATGGTAATTGTCATACTGATACTTTAAATCGAGAACAATTGATTCTACACAGGTAAATGACTGGAGTGCAATTAGCTTCATCTATCTCCAAGATCAATTCAATAAATGGTGTAAATGCATTCGAGTAGAAAAATTTAGTAGCAATAATTGCAAATAGCATGAGATTACTAGGTTTACAACAAATAAGAGCACAGATAAGTGTTCAGATTTAGCCCTAGCTCGGCCTTCCAAATAGCTACAAATTACGAAAAACAAAACCTTGCACACAGTCAACAAAATCTATAACAGCTTCATGGAGGAATTCTACAACAGTTTACAGGAACAATTCATAAGATAAACAACCTCCAATAAATTTTAAAAGACAATGAAGGGACCCAGTAATCTTGCTACACAGATTTGTCTTCACCTCACACGCCATTGAAATCATGAAATAATACAAATTTAAATATAGTTATGAATACAATGGAGACTTTCGGCAGCAAAATCAACACTCAGTCAATGCATAAAAAATAATGCGTGAGAGGCTCTTTGTCACCGTCCCAACTGTAAATGTACATTCATTTGTGTTTGTCTTTCTTTTTTATAAAAGTCTTATTCTTTTTGTCACGGTCCCAACTGTAAATATACATTCATTTGTATTTGTGTTTGTCTTTCTTTTTTATAAAAGTCTTATTGGCATCCATATACACACTGAATTATTTCATTTTTATACTGACTGTTCACAACATAGAGGAATAAGACGAGATAAATGATATTTTTTTTTAATTATTAAATAAAAAAATATTTACAAAAGTATAATATTATTGTTAGAAATTTTTAGTTCATTTATATCAATAACTCTTGAGGTATGAAGTTGAATTATATGAAAACATCTACAATAAATTTAAGATACTTTCTTTTATTCAGACAGTAAATTAAAAAGCAAATCCCATTTTCTAAACTTTGCTCATTTTGATGGTTCTCAATTGTTTTGTAAATAATGCATTAGAAATTTTAGAAAGCACTCAAATTAGTGGTTTATAGTTCACACAAGAAAATATATAATAATTATAAGTTTGCAACAATTTCAATTTTACATTTTACTTGAACACAGTGAGAAAAAAAAGAACAGGAAAGTTAATCTCTTATGATTGTAATTTTATTCTGTGGAAAAAATTTAGCCTTGTTGGAATTATAAATTCCCAAACTTTATGCAGCCTTTTAAATTCCCATCAACTATTTATTTACTTAAACTCCATAAAATAAATGTCTGAATCTGCCATGCACTTAAAAGAAATTGCATACAATGAAGTTTATATAATAAATTAAAATATTAAACAAAATCAAATAATAAAGTTAGTTAAATGTGAACTCCCAGATATAAGAAACTATATCTCACATTTAATGTTAAAAAGATGTAATAAGTACAAATACAGCTGAAAAAAACAAAACATAGCTCCTTAAAAATTAGGAGGAACACAAGGTACCTAGAGAGTTTTTTATTCCCCTTAAAATTCAACTAAGCAAAACTCACTTTACAAGATTGCTGAAAAAGGGTTCCATGTCTAGGGCTTGAGGATATACATCCATTTTCTGTACTTTATCAACAAAACCCTCCAAAAGCCCATTGTTGGCAAAACGCTTAACCTGAATTACAAGATCATGAAATGGTTGACTAATTCTTAACTTCTTAAAGATTGGTGCATTTTGATGGTAATTGTCATACTGATACTTTAAATCGAGAACAATTGATTCTACACAGGTAAATGACTGGAGTGCAATCAGCTTCATCTATCTCCAAGATCAATTTAATAAATGGTGCAAATGCATTCGAGTAGAAAAATTTAGTAGCAATAATTGCAAACAGCATGAGATTACTAGGTTTACAACAAATAAGAGCACAGATAAGTGTTCAGATTTAGCCCTAGCTCGGCCTTCCAAATAGCTACAAATTACGAAAAACAAAACCTTGCACACAGTCAACAAAATCTATAACAGCTTCATGGAGGAATTCTACAACAGTTTACAGGAACAATTCATAAGATAAACAACCTCCAATAAATTTTAAAAGACAATGAATGGACCCAGTAATCTTGCTGCACAGATTTGTCTTCACCTCACACGCCATTGAAATCATGAAATAATACAAATTTAAATATAGTTATGAATACAATGGAGACTTTCGGCAGCAAAATCAACACTCAGTAAATACATAAAAAATAATGCGTGAAAGGCTCTTTGTCACCGTCCCAACTGTAAATGTACATTCATTTGTGTTTGTCTTTCTTTTTTATAAAAGTCTTATTCTTTTTCTCACTGTCCCAACTGTAAATATACATTCATTTGTGTTTGTTTTTCTTTTTTATAAAAGTCTTATTGGCATCCATATACACACTGAATTATTTCATTTTTATACTGACTGTTCACAACATAGAGGAATAAGACGAGATAAATGATATTAAACAATAGTTTAACTAACTTTGCATGATTTGACTACTGAGTTCTGTCATTTTTTCTCTTCCTTGCTTTGATTCATCAATTTCTTTTTATTTTCCTTTTTGCTTCTCTCCAAATATTTTCTCCATTTACTCCTCCTCATCCCACCTCTTTTTCATTATTCGTATTCTTTGTTCCTCCTCCATAACAAATACTCAATGGGCAGTCCATCAGTTTGTGTGACTGCATGATGCCTGGAAGGACCGGCTAAAGTGGAAGGAGTGTTATGTCCTATAGCCAACAATGTTCCTTGTTCATTTACCTCTACTTATTCCTTCATTTATTCCACAACAACCTCAAGAACCTATGCAATTCACTGATGCCATGCTCCTTTGCTCTCAATTCTACTTGCAACTACTGATTAGCAATTACTTGCTCTTTTAATTGTTTTCTAAATAGACTTTTTTCAAAGGGTAGCTTGGAGTTCCCCTTCATCCTTTGTTTCGATATCAACAGGGACCATCCCCTAACCTTTAATTTACTTAGTGAATTCAAAAGAAGATGAACTAGAATCACATGCAAGGTCAAACACTAGGGTGCTTGACACATTTTGTTTATCCATATAGAAAAACATATCTTCTCTTTTAGAATCAGTGTTCATTTTTACCAGCACCACTTTTGTTTCTGGAATTTGTAGGTTTAGTTTGTTCCTTTTCTTTTAAGGTAGTGTGAAGGATTGGGCTTTTGAGTTGGAAGAGGTCTCACTATTTTGGCTTTCTTTTTACTTACTTTTGGAAAATAAGGGGATATTTTTCATTTCCATTTTTACCTAGCAGAAAAAAAAATAAAGGTTCCTCATGGGTAGATAGAATATCTTTAAAAAAAAATACTTTCTCTTCACATGTAGGTGAAATATGTTTTAGTGGACTTTCTATCACACGGTATGAAGTTTAAACTACAACAAATGGAGTCTTAGGTTCAAGGGATGAAGTTACGTGTACAGGGGTTCCTACAGGATTAGGTGTAGATGTTGCAAGGCTTTTGAGGGTGCTCCAGGGTCAGAGGTTGTAATTGCATGCCTTTTAGAAGGGGTTGCATGGTTAGAAACTGATGTTGCATGTTTTTCAAATAGTGCCTCATGAGCATAGGACATGGACACTTGATCTGCAGAAGGTGTTGCATGTGGTTCTCCCAAATTTTCTCCCCTTTCTTCTTGTACTTCCTTTACTTATTACATCCTATTTATTTTCAATCTATGCCTTTGGCCATGTGGCCCTAGATCAGGCATTTCCCTTATATGACACAAAAGAAAAAATACTTCCCATGTCACATGAGGAAAGTAGTTACTTGGAAATTGGTCACTCAAACCCTTTTTCACTGACAAATGAATAAGTGCATGGTAAGAAAATGCATTTGTGGTACCTTTCTAGTATTCACTTTCTATTTTCTTTAACAAATTAAATAGAAAATTTGGAATATTGACATTTCTCCCATGTTGCAGATGGTTTAACAACATAAGATGTACAGCATGGAGATAAGATTGCCTACTTTCACAGGTTGATTATTTGATAATGTATGTAGCTACTTGTGCTAACTATGAGTTAAACGACAAGTGTTGAGTCTATTGTGACAAGGGCTATCTTGACACCCTACTTGAGGTATATAATCACTCAACCATAATGTAAGGTAGAGATAAAGATCAAATATCTAGATTTGTCTCAAAGAAAACTTGATTTTTGGAGTTGATATGGATTGGAGGATGGGAGTAAATTTTGATTTTGGTTAAGGAGAATGGTAGGAGAAAAGATGGATGGATAAAGATTGATTTTGGTAGGAAATATCCAAAGTCTAGGTCCAAGATGAGTGATTAAAGTCAAGTACAAAATGAAGGAAGGTGACTATGGTTATGAAAAAGGTGCTAATGAAGATTCATAATTTAATTTTGATGATTTGGAAAGGGTTTTGGAAACACACAAGAAGACACAATAGCTAACTTGATTTTCAAGGTTGAGAAGGTTGATTGGCTTATGATGGTATAACATATGAGAAAATGCCAAGCACACAAACAAGCCTAATATTATTCAAGTAGGAGTGATTCCTAATGCAAGCCCCACAAATGAAACTTAAACCAACAACTACACGAAGTCCGTGCAATCTTCTTAGGGAACTCAAAGATTTTCATGTTGTAAACTTTCATCCAAACACCCACTGCTGGCGCAACTTGAATGAGCATCCATAATAGGACTAAAGTGAATAAAGGTTCAATCTAACTTTGTAAAGTGGGTTACCTTTGATAATCCAAAAAAAGTATGAACCACGAAGAATTCATCAAATATCTTTACATATATTCATTACATCAATGCACTTCTAATCTATTTCTAATCTACTTGGAAACATTTCTCCATCATATTCAAGAATTTGAAACCGTGTTAACATTCCATCACCAAACACAAATCACCATGAGAACCAACAATGAGCTTGTATTGATTTTGGAAATGTATTATTACTACAATTTCACAATGTCTCTTTAATGACTTCAAGAAGCCTCCTCTACTCTACTCCTACTCTCCTATCTTGATCTCTCTCTCATAATCCTCCCTTTACAAATGAGAAAAATTAACCATTTAATAGGCCCCAAAATTACATGAATGGTTAGGATTGATTCGAGAATCAATGGCCAAGATTGAGACAACAAGGTAGTTTGTTACAAAAATTACTATTTTTAGAACATTGAATGCAGACTAATGATGTGGCAGACTATGATTGGATCAATGCTATGCACATGCCACCTCAATATCGAGCAAACTAGTTTGGTTTTCTTTGTGTTCATATTGTTCAAAATGCTTTCCCAAATTATGTCATCTTTTGGAGTAGTCTTTGAATCTTTGAATTTTCACCTTTGGAACATGGCTGCTTCGAACTTGAAAACTTAGGAATTTTGATACTTTTTCTTGTTGTCTTTCATGCAATTGTACTTTTGAATGCAATTCATGGATTGGTTGGTGAATTTGCTCATTTCTCTTCTCGTCTTCCTATCTTCTTGCATAGGATGTCTTCAGTTTGATTCTTGCAAGAAGTAGGAGAAGTCTTTGTTCATGACTCTTTAAAGTGGATTTCATCATGGATGTCCCTCTTTGTCTGGCACATGTAATGGATGACTTCTGCAAGTGTAGAACTAGACCTTCTCCCTTCAAGTGATGACCTTGATGTATGACTTTCTCCATATGCTGCAGTAAAATATTTAGAATTGGAATATCTATAGAGCATCACATTTAAATTTCTCCATTCAAGTGCATGTAAGCTTGCTTCACAAATTTTCATAACACTAAATCCATCATTAAAACCATCCTTACCTTTGTCCTAACCATTGCAAGTCTACTTCACTTATGAATTTATTTTGGATGAATGTTTCAAATGAGGGTGAGCGCTGATTTTGTATATGTATGCAAGAAAAACGCTCATTTCAAATGCAAAGGTATGGTGAAAGTGAATGAGGTTCTGATTTCATGTCCACATGCAATGAGTGCACATTGCAAAGTAAGGGTAAAAGAGTGCCTAAGAATAAGCACAAATTTTGAATAGGTAAGAATGAAGTGTATAATGCCTAATGCAAGAGTGTATAATGCCTAGATCTACTCTTAGAACTTACTTTTGGATTTGCGTTTTGCATATGACCTTCTATTTGCATTCCCTTTCTAAGTCAGTTCTCTTTATGGTTGTTTTCTTATGACTTCTTCAATGTCTAAAACATGTTTTATCTCTTCTCTAGGCTGATTTCATCACTTTGGCACCAATTTTATATGCACATGTATAATGTTTGCCTATGCAAACCTCCTCCAAAAGTGTGCCTAAAATGAAGATGGTGGACTCCTTGAT
This sequence comes from Cunninghamia lanceolata, assembly GCA_027924645.1. Classification (NCBI taxonomy): domain Eukaryota; kingdom Viridiplantae; phylum Streptophyta; class Pinopsida; order Cupressales; family Cupressaceae; genus Cunninghamia; species Cunninghamia lanceolata. The sequence continues at coordinate 5,616,483 of BSBN01000643.1, forward strand.
GCTCTATGCATAATTTGGATAATGTAAAATGCAAGAGTGAAATGGATATGCACCTAGAATAATTAGCGGACATTTTGGATAGTCGTGTAATTTGGTATTTCATACAAAGTTATATCAAATGTGCGCCTTATCAATGGGACCCATGCATAAATTACAAAGTGGATGCAAAAAGAACTTGAAGTGGACTTTTAAAGATCCCATACACATTGTTAATGCCTTATCGAATATGTGCCTTTTGAATTTTATGAATGTGAGTTTTGAGCGGACCTTTAAAACTCCTATGCCTAAGTTCAATAATGTCAAATGCAAGATAGGAATAAATGCGTGCTCAGAGAAAATAGCGGTCATCCAGATGCACTTTGTATAATTTTGTATTCAAAGTAACTTATGAGCTTTCGTTTCTTCGAGCAGACTTTATGACGTTCTACGTAGATACTTGAAAATGTGCCCTTTGCATATTCCAAGCTTGCTCTCAAATTCTTAGAGTGTATATTATGACGCATTATGTGTGTTTTTACATTTTATGTTAGACAATATGGAATATGTGCTAGGCTATCGGGACCTACACAAAATGAATAAGCACCTAAACTTGACAGCTTTGAAGGACCCGATGTTTGATACTTAATGATATTGAATGCATGATTTTGTAAAATGACCATATAAAGAACATTAGAAGCCTTACGTATATCTTCAAGGCATCTTAGAATATCAAGGCAACAAATTACAAATATTGATCATCAAATTGGATTGTCTAATTTGCAAAGAGATTATGCCAATGTTATATGCCCATGATTTTGCATGCTCTAGTCAGACAGGCGCTCTAGGTGGGCGATTTAAACCATCAAGTTGAGAAAATTAGACTACCAAGGGACTACGAAAGTCCACCTGGGTAGGGATTTAGAAGCTTTCTACATCATGCAAACTCTCAATTTGGGTGGGAATTTGAATAGGGCCAGCACCAAAACAAAACAAACTCAAGCCAAAAAACTCAAAAATTCAAAACTGAAGAGGGGTCCCAATCAGCGATGGGGCGATGTGTGATTAGGTCACAACACAACCCATTCTCAATATTAAGAATCAAAATATTATCATTACTAACATCTCTTTCACTGTCCCATGACTGAAAATCAGAATTAATCCACTTTGGAATTGTAGAACCTTCAACCAACTCCTTAGGACAGCCATCTAATGAATAATTCATAGTACGTCCAATCTAAACATTTTATGTTCATTATGACAAAGCAATGTAGAAAATTCATTCTTACTCATGAATACATCACCTTGTTGACCTTGATTGATGAAGAATGATGGATCCTCATGAAAATATGTATCCACTCGTGTTACCTCTCCTCATGAAATCTTTCTTTACTCATGAACACATGTAAACCTCTAAACTTGGTGGTCTCTCATTGGAACAACTCATAAAAAATATTGGATGGGTTGGAAAATCATTATCTCTCACACCATTATGAGCTTTGCTACATGTCAAACCTTTAGTTCTCTCAACCAAGTAATTAAGAAATCTTGTAATATAATTTTTATCTTGTTTCTTACAATCACTTGCTTCATTTACAACCTATCATGAATAATACACACTTATTCCACTTGGCAAACCACCCAAATTTGATGAACATAAAGCTGCATGTGACTTAGAACTTGATGGTACATATGTAGGAACATTAGTAGAGGAAGTATTGGATGGATTTACATCTGAATCATGACTATTTGAACCATAAAACTGAATTTGTAAGTGGCTGGCCTCATTTTTGTCATGTACTGATTGAGTCTTTTGAGGAGTATGATTGTCATAGTTGATTGCATGAGGTGTTTGTAGCTGATTAGGGCCATGGTATGAGATGATATAAGGTTGCATCCTTCCACAAAACTCAAACAATTGCATGTTATGACTAATATTCTCATCAATCAAATGATTTGTAATGTCATATGCTTTTTTGGCCAAGTCAAGAGTCTTCTCAAATAGGTCATTTAAAGTTAGTACTCTATTGGACTAGCCAACAATCAATTTTCTGAATATCAAATCAAGACCCCACAAATAATGCTCTTTCAAAACATCAAGATTGAAAATCAGATCTCCACCATTAACACTTCTATACATCATGATAAATCCATGGTTAAATTGCAAAACACTCTCACAATGTTATGTAAATCAAACTGAAAGAAAAAAGATGCTTTCAAGATCAACCCATGACCATATGGTATGAGGTGGAAGATTTGCATATCATTATAGAGTTTCACGTTTAAATGTTTTGAAAAATAGAAGACACTTAATATTTGCATGAGTATGAATCTCATTTCAGACCCCAAGTATGCACAAAGAGCTAGCCTTTTGAGCCAAACCTCGCAAAGATCTAACTCATCTTAAAATATGCAATAAACCAATGATTTTGAAATCTTGTACCAAAATTACTGTTTGTGCCCTCATAATGCCAATTTGTTGATGGGTGTTTTTGCACACAACTTAGATAAAATACCAAGTATATTATCTCTCTTGAAAGGAATTAAATCCCAAAGAAATGGAAAATGACTACCCCAAGGTCTATATAGTCAAGTCTTGGCCTTCACAAGATAACTCAGTTCTTCCAATGTATTCTTCTGTTCCAACAATGGGCCTTACATGAAAATGGATGAACTTCAACAAACAAGGTTAAATTACACATAAATAAATTAGTTTTTTAGATTTGGCATTGCATAAACAAACTGATCCAGAAATATATTGCCATTAACTATATCTTTTCATCCCATGACCAATAATATAATAACTTTGATTCATGAAATATGAACCTTACAATAGCAATATGCAAGTTTAAAAACCATATTGTAACTCCAAACTAACTAGATCTAATAAAAAAAGTTCAAAAATAAGACAAGATAGAGAAAGATACTAAGAAAGATAACTAGATCTTAAATAACTAGATCTTAAACACATTCAACCATTTCAACCTCAACAATTGATAGATAAGTTTGCAAACACATTTAACCATTGTTTATTTGACCATGAAAAGCCAACAATCAAGTTTCATGGAGCTGCAATCTTCAAACGTGAAATTAGGCATTCAGGCTAACCACACAAGTTAATTTATAATAAACAAATTACTAGTGGTATAGACACTTTGTAAACTCATCAAATGTCCATGAATCCTCAGCTGAAAATGAAATAAATACTTCAACTTGGTCTATAGAAATCATGAAACAAACTTTATATAATGACAAGTTTAATGGATATCAATAATTTATATTGATTGTCTTGACTAGAAACCATAAATAAGACTTGTATTAAGCTCAAAATATTGACAAACAACAACAATTTCTAAACTTGTGTAGAGAAAACCATGAGAATAACATGAAAAATCAAAAAATACTATGTATTTTCCTTTAAATCCCAATAATACAATTACTTTCAAGTATGTTTTCAATGTTTTTTTGTGAAAACACCAACAAGAACCAATTATTTCTTCACCAATTCTCACTTCTTCTCCCTTCTTACAATGAGTTTCTACTTATATATTCAAATCATCTTTTAATACTAAGTTTTTACCCTAAAACCCAATGGCTATGATCAATTGGATCCAATTTCTCACATTTGATGCTCCAACAACAAACTTAAATTTGGTGGAAAGGAATATTCCATTCCATCCCATGTATCTTCCTCAAGAAGCCCCCTAGTATCAAAAAGTAATATTTTATTTAATTTTGTTAATAAGTTTTCCAAATATGAGAAAAAGTAACTTTTTGAAGCCAAAATATTAAATATTTGCAACTACAACTCCAACAAGTTGTTGTAGTACAACAAATATTAATAAAAAATACATAAGCAGCTATAGAAAGTTATTTTATCAACCATTGGTGGTTGTAGCTATCTATTTTCGATGTAAAAACATAAATATGCAGCTATAGGCGACTGATTTTGGCATCAAAAGTTTATTTTCATTCTTCATACTTCATGGTTTCTCCATTTTCCCAATTTAGATATCCATCTTGGACCTTTAAAAATAAGATGGGAACTTGTGGAAGGTTGTATCAGTCATCTCCTTGATTGAAAATCAGTTATAAGGTGGCACAATACATCCTCCAAAAGTTGCATGACAATGTTCCCATCCACGACAACAACTACTTTGCTTTTGATACTACAAGATGCAACAGGAATTATAACACTTGGCAACATCTGTGATACCTAGAAAATAACATATGGCAGCATTTGGAAACCTCATACTGAGACATCTGGCACTTTCCACTGGTCCTCAAAATAGGATAGATGTCACTATCCATGACAAGTTTAGCCTCCTCCTAATATAAAAGGGACATACAGAATACCACCACTTGTCGCAACCTGCCACACTTATCTCTTGATACATGGCATCACTTGAGAATCAAAACTGGGACACTTGGTGCTCTCTTCTTATCCAAAATCTTCTCTCCTTTATGCCTTGAATAGCCATTACAATGACATTTGTCACTCTTTGCACCACTTAGAAACTGCAAAATTTACCTTGTGGGACCCACCATATATTTCATTGTCTTTCAAACTTACCAAAATAAGTGGCATGTGGTGCCATCAACCTAAAGCAACAAAACTAACATGACGCCCTTCGCATGTCACTTAAGGCTTTTAAAAGAGCCTCTCGAAGCCCCGTGGAGATGACACTTGTCATCTCTTGCATGCAACTAAAACTTACCAAATATATACGTGACAAACTCCAGCAGCATGAAAGCTTCTTTCATACCACTCCCACGAGCAACACTTGGTAGCCTCCACTGCATCTAAAAATTGTGTCGTAACATCTCAGGCCCACCACATGTGTCTTGGTGCCTTAAAAGCTTATCAAAAGGAATACACGTGGCACTATCCGCTGCTGCAACAAAAGGACACTTGGCGACCTCCAAATGCAAGATGTATCAAAAGTAACTTTTTCACCAAGACCCGCAGCACCGAGACACCATGGTATGAGATATGCCACCTAACTTTTCATCTTCTGTTAGTACCACATTGAAGTTCCCATCCATAATGATCCTTCCTTTCCCAATTTTGCTAAGTCATTGGTTGAGATCAGTCTAGAGTTTAGTCTTTTGAGAGGTTTTGCATGAACCATAGATACAGAAGATCCAAAGATCCTTATCATCAAAGGATTTCAAAATCTACCCATAATCCAATTATTGATGTTGGCTAATACATCCATTTGACACATTTGTTTCCTCCAAAGAATGACCAATCCTCTTGAAGCTCCATTCGCTGAGATGAGTGTTGACTCCCATTTCCACCACTTCTTAAAGATCTTTTGACCTTGTTCCTCTTAAAACTTAGTTTCTTGTAGGAGTACTATATCAATGTCTTCCCCATCAAGATAGTTCTTGATGATAAGTTGCTTATTAGGGGCATTTAAGCCCCTAAAATTCCTTGCAAGAATCCTCAGTAGTCTTGAGGAGAGTGGTTGATTGTCCTCATGCTTGATCTTAGAGCCCTATCTATGGTGGTCTGTATCCCAGCTGCAATCTCCACTTGGAAACTGGTAAAGAGGAGATAAAAAGAGGCAATTATAGGGCTCATCACCACCTCCAAATTTAAGGGTTTGGTTGTCATCCTGAGTAGACAAGGAACTAAACAAATCAAATGCTAAGGCCAAGAATTAAGCATGAGTGTAGTTCCCCTGAAGTCATATGGATCAACATGTCCCTCCTACTTTAGGAAGAATCCTCTCTGAGCCTCTATGTACTCCCACCTACTATTTTCTTCTTCTTTTTATGGTCACTTGCCAATCCAGTGGGGAATAGGATACCATAGAAGAGGTGGATGGAAAGTCAATAGAAACCATATCAGTCTGATTGCTCTGGATAGATTTATGTACTTGTCACCACTACTTATTGCTGCATGGAAATTATACAAAGAATTTGGTTCCTTTTTCTTCATTTTGATGTCAATTCCTACCGTGCCTAATTTTATAACTGTCAAATGCAATATTTCCTTTCTCTCTAAGTAACTTTGGATAAGCTGCATAAATTGTCCTATGACCTTTGAGGAGCTTTGTGGCCACACTTGGAAGCTTTTGCAAAACAAACCATTCATCATCAATATCACTAGGATCCTTCACCTCTACCTTGATTACCAAAGCCATTGATTTCTCTCTATCATGATTACTTATCATCTGCACTCCCCTATCATACCCATTTCTGATTAAGGAAGTGAGGGCTATGATTTGTATATCCCCAGTATGAAGAATGGGGTTTCAATACAATTCATAAGGAACAACTAAATCATGCAAATAAAACTCCCAAAGTTGATCTTGTAGTTTTGGGCAAGGTGTCCTAAAAATCTAGAAAGAACTTTTATATAGTATCTAACATAAATGGGGGGTTACTCACAAGTTACATAAACTGAAAAATAAGCATTTTTTTGTTAGAAACATGGTGTATACCTTAGCAAGATAATGGCAACAATTTTAATCACAAGATGAAATTTGAATTGAACAAACAATCAAGATCACTACTCCCCACAATAATGATAGGGAGTTCAAGGCTCTAAGACGTAAAATTCTATCAATGAGAGGAATAACAATACAAACAATTACAATCATCAATTAGAGACATGAATCTATTGGTACAAAGAAACAGTCCTTACATGAATTAGAACAATGTATTTTTCACATTCAACTACAAGAATTATTCATCTACTCACAATTTCTACCACCACAGTTGGCCTCTTGATAGACATATTACCAAAAATTCTAATTCAGACTCCTATTGCTTCCTTTAAGCATTTGACCTCTCTTCTCCTCTTAGAATTCACATTTGTCATTGCCCTTCCTAACGTGCTCTTCCTTTTTAGCAATCTCTACAGCCAACATGAAAGGCCTTCCTCTCCCCAAACACTAAAGAAGTATTCTAAATTCTAAATGACTACCAGTCACCCCTCCATGTGGAGAATTAAAATGCCAACCTAGCAGAGAATAATGCCAGCATTTGAGTGGATGGCAGAGAGAATTGCCATAAGGAAGCTCCAATGTAACCACCAATGTTGAACGCCTTCCATATGCCGCAAGAAATCTGAAATGAAACACCCATAAGACTTCACTATCTATCATTAGTTCTCCTTTCCATAATGGTCGAGCCTCAACCATCAGCCAAGTGTCGAATCTAGCCAAGAATTGGGGACATTTATATTCTTTTCTATGCATTGTGTAACTACTGAATAGCAATAGGAAATCCAAACGCGGGTTCCTCAGTGACTCAAGGACAGAATACTAATGCAACAACAAGCTATAAAAAACACCAAAACATAAAAAAAAACCCCAAACTATAGAAACTAAAACAAAATGCAAACAAAAATTAGAGGGCGAGCGATGCCACTGCATCACAAGCGGTCTACTTTACATGATTTGACTAGTGAGTTCTGTCATTTTTTCTTTTCTTTGCTTCAATTCATCAATTTCTTTTTATTTTCCTTTTTGCTTGTCTGCAAATATTTTCTCCATTTCCTCCTCCTCATCCCACCTCTTTTTCATTAATCTTATTCTTTGTTCCTCCTCCATAACAAATACTCAATGGGCAGTCCATCGGTTTGTGTGACTGCATGATGGATGGAAGGACCGGCTAAAGTGGAAGGAGTGTTATGTCCTATAGCCAACAATGTTCCTTGTTCATTTATCTCTACTTCTTCCTTCATTTCTTCCACAACAACCTCAAGAACCTATGCAATTCATTGATGCCATGCTCCTTTGCTCTCAATTCTACTTGCAACTACTGATTAGCAATTACTTGCTCTTGTAATTGTTTTCTAAATAGACTTTTTTCAAAGGGTAGCTTGGAGTTCCCCTTCATCCTTTGTTTCGATATCAACAAGGACCATCCCCTAACCTTTAATTTACTTAGTGAATTCAAAAGAAGATGAACTAGAATCACTTTCAAGGTCAAACACTAGGGTGCTTGACACATTTTGTTTATCCATATAGAAAAACATATCTTCTCTTTTAGAATCAATGTTCATTTTTACTAGCACCACTTTTGCTTCTAGAATTTGTAGGTTTAATTTGTTCCTCTTTCTTTTAAGGTGGTGTGAAAGATTGGGCTTTTGAGTTGGAAGAGGTCTCACTATTTTGGCTTTCTTTTTACTTACTTTTGGCAAATAAGGGGATATTTTTCATTTCAATTTTTACCTGGCAGCAAAAAAAGTGAAGGTTCCTCATGGGTAGATAGAATATCTTTAGTTTCTCTTCACATGTAGGTGAAATATGTTCCAGTGGACTTTCTATCACATGGTATGAAGTTTAAACTACAACAAATGGAGTCTTATGGTCAATGGAAGAAGTTACGTGTACAGGGGTTCCTACAGGATTAGGTGTAGATGTTGCAAGGCTTTTGAGGGTGCTCCAGGGTCAGAGGTTGTAACTGCATGCCTTTTAGAAGGGGTTGTAACCAAGAGATGATTTGGATCCCCAAGATCACCTTGTGGTGCAAGGGAAGAGAATACACACACACTTTATCCACACAAGCAAGATTAATTAACCCTTAGAAATCAATGTGTGTTGTGAAAATGAGTGGTATTAAATGTTGTCTTCCTTTGTCACTACAAACAACTCATAAGTAGTAAAATTCAAGACAAGCTGGCAAAGGACAGCAGTGACATCAGGGGGTTAGATGGCACCAATGATAGGATTAAGAGAGCACCTCGGGAAGAAGACCACCATAGGAAACTTACCACGCATCTTTTGCAAACACTTCCCATTGTAACCAAGAGATGATTTGGATCCCCAAGATCACCTTGTGGTGCAAGGGAAGAGAATACACACACACTTTATCCACACAAGCAAGATTAATTAACCCTTAGAAATCAATGTGTGTGTGAAAATGAGTGTGATTAAATGTTATCTTCCTTTGTCACTACAAACAACTCATAAGTAGTAAAAGCCAAGACAAGCTAGCAAAGGACAGTAGTGACATCAGGGGGTCAGATGTCACCAATGATAGGATTTGGAGAGCACCTCGGGAAGAAGACCACCATAGGAAACTTATCACGCATCTTTTACAGGCACCTCCCATTGTACAGGATGAAGCCATCAAGGTATAAGAGAGCCCACAATTAATAAGTGCAATTAAAGCTTATCACCTCCCCTTAAGATAGCATAATAAGAAGTAGGATACTCAATTCCTCATAAATTCTCAATATTGAAATGAAAATCTTTAGATACCAAATGTGTTCAAATTTTCAAAAGACCATAACCCTTTTCTCTGTCACGTTAATCTCATAATATGAACAAATAATAGAGATTGAGTAATTATTTTCGTAATAGACTCAATGTAGTGGGCGAGTGTAAAACTAGACTCCGCAACCGTTGCCTGCGTCCTCTCAACATGCATGAAAATGGGAGCTTTGGAACGAGGTATGGACATCCATCAAGACATAATGGAAGGGGATTTTGTCAAATATTGTAGTTGAAAATGTTGTAGTTGCAAGTGTTATGGTAGACTCGTATGCAAGATGTGGAAGCATAGATAGGGCATATAAACGGCTTAACCGAATGCCTCAAATAAATGTCATCTCATATAGCACAATGTAGGCACATAATGAATTTGTTTAAACGGTTTTAGAAACATTTAAGCAAATGCAACTCAAATGGGAATCTCGTACCTATTTCTAAAGGGTTTTTACCTACCTCTGCTCTGATTTTTGCTACTGCACGATGCCTCTTTTTCATGTTGTGCCCTCCCCAACTGATAGACACTCCTTTCTTCCTTCCCATTAAATATTTTATAAACAAAACATTTATCAACCTAAATTATAATGAATGTACATTAAAAATTAATTTTTTATTTTTTAAAAACCCTAGTTTAGGATCCAAGAACTATGAGAATTGGGAAAACCACATAACACCAGGAATATTCCCTTTAGTATCACAAAGATCTGATGAAGATATCAGACCAACTTATAGAAACCATAACTATATTCTATACCATATTACAATCCCACAAGAAGGATGAAGGCACAGTCCAACCACTCCACTACCAACCTTTTGTAAACAATACTATAAGAATCCTAGTATCAAAGGAGAGGGTGACGAAAATTACATAGGCATCATGCATTATTCAAAAAGTTACAATTAACACATGAGGCATCCATACTAGAAGGCTTCTTCTCCATGCCTTTCTCCTCTATCTTGTTATCATCACAATAGTTTAAAAAGACTGGGATAGCATCTGCCGACAATGTCACCTTTAGAATAAGAGCAATCTCCTCTTAAAAACTATTGGAGACAAATCTAGTGTCACTAAATACCATGGAGATGTTCCATGAAGCAATCAAGATGGACCTCAATCTGATGCATCACGTCACCTATATCATCATGGAGTAGATAAGAAATGGCAGACGTCAATAGCTTTGAAGCGATCACACAACATCAAATGTGTTCCACCTTCGTCCCATGTACCTAGGATCTAACGAAAGCTTAGCCATCATGGAATGAATGCAGACATCAAGAGAGCCATCAATATCGTTTGCCATAATTTTTTTCATATCTATGGTAGAAATAGATTTTATTAAAAAATAATATTTTTTCAAAACCTTCTTTATGGCATAACTTTTGCATATGAAATCCAATTTTAGAAAAAAATTTTAAAATTGATTAGAAAATCATAAGAGATATAATGGTTATATTTATTTTCCTATTGGATGATATTATTTTCTAATCTTTAGGGATTTATTTTTCAATCCTAATGCTCTTACATTGCAAACTTCATTTAATCATTACATTTACATGTTAAATCTAAATTCATTGATTTCTTTTTTAAAATTGCATAGAAAATCATAAGAAATATATTGGTGCCATCTAATCTTTTGTGTGATCACTTTTATTTCTACTTTTTGCTAGATTTATCATTTTTGAGCTAACACTTGTTTTTAGTTTATGGTTGTCAAAGGCTAAAATATCTCAAACTACTAATAAGTGTGGTGCAAGTTTTTTCTTGTTAAATGTTTATTATTTGAGACTTTGTTTTCTTTGTTTGGTGAATTTGGTATGCTTTTTTATGTGTGTATGCTCTTCACTTCTATTGAAAAATGATCTTGGGAATCAAAAAAAAACATTTAATCACACTCATTTTCACAACACACGTTGATTTCTAAGGGTTATTTAATCTTGCTTGTGTGGATAAAGTGTGTGTGTATTCTCTTCCCTTGCACCACAAGGTGATCTTGGGGATCCAAATCATCTCTTGGTTACAACCCCTTCTAAAAGGCATGTAGTTACAACCTCTGACCCTGGAGCACGCTCAAAAGCCTTACAACATCTACACCTAATCCTGTAGGAACCCCTGTACACGTAACTTCTTCCCTTGAACATAAGACTCCATTTGTTGTAGTTTAAAATTCATACCATGTGACAGAAAGTCCACTGGAACATATTTCACCTACATGTGAAGAGAAACGAAAGATATTCTATCTACCCATGAGGAACCTTCACTTTTTTTGCTGCCAGGTAAAAATGGAAATGAAAAATATCCCCTTATTTGCCAAAAGTAACTAAAAAGAAAGCCAAAATAGTGAGACCTCTTCCAACTCAAAAGCCCAATCTTTCACACCACCTTAAAAGAAAGAGGAACAAATTAAACCTACAAATTCCAGAAGCAAAAGTGGTGCTAGTAAAAATGAACATTGATTCTAAAAGAGAAGATATGTTTTTCTATATGGATAAACAAAATGTGTCAAGCACCCTAGTGTTTGACCTTGCAAGTGATTCTAGTTCATCTTCTTTTGAATTCACTAAGTAAATTAAAGGTTAGGGGATGGTCCTTGTTGATATCGAAACAAAGGATGAAGGGGAACTCCAAGCTACCCTTTGAAAAAAGTCTATTTAGAAAACAATTACAAGAGCAAGTAATTGCTAATCAGTAATTGCAAGTAGAATTGGGAGCAAAGGAGCATGGCATCAGTGAATTGCATAGGTTCTTGAGGTTGTTGTGGAAGAAATGAAGGATACTGCCAATATTGATTTGTCTGGCCTAATCATCACTACAAATGTGTGATACTGCCAATTTCCATTCTTGGTGTATTTGAAGAAGGTTGATAAAGACAATTATGAAGTGAAGACCATGGATGATGAATTTATGATGAATTTTGTGTTTGCTGGCAGCACAAACTTGTGAAAGGAAAATATTTTCTCTGTTGCGTTGAATGTAGGTGAACGAGGCAATTCATACAGTGAGATTAAAACTGACTGAAATTTCTTAATGATACATAAAGGAAAATGTTTTATGAGGTTAAGAGCAAACATTGAAAAGTTTTCACTTATTACCTAGAGTAATACAATTTTTCTTTGGGATAAAGTTAAAAAGTTTTTAAGTGGAAATTTTAAGGAGAGTAAAATGTGCGGCATTTTTAGGTTTTGATTTGAACACGCAGCAGTAAGTTTACATTTAAAAACAATAATGCTATTTTCATTTGGAAAACTATGGTTCATAGTTATTTTTGGAAAAAAAAATTTGGAAGGGAATAAAATAAAAAAGATTTAAATAAAGGTTGGAGGAATTAATAGTTGGTATGAGGTGGTTATGAGTTTGAAACTTGGGAGGTATAAATTTTAAATATTATTTTGTCATTGGAGATATAAGGTTTTATTTATACACAAACTTGCAAGTATTAGATTTTTTTTTCTCTTTGAGATATCTTGGAGGGATAAGGGTATGTTTTTGCTTTTGGAGTAATAAGGTGGAAAACATTGGAGTTATATGGATATATTTGTGTTTACACTATATTGTAAAAGGTGCACTTTTGGTGGAATCCGACACCTTATTTTGTCATGGCTACATCAATTGCTGTCATAGCCATTTATACTACACCTAATGAGGCCTCAAAAGACTCATTCTAAACATCAGCCGGTTAAAGTGTAGTAGGGTCATATTGGAGGCAGGCAGCATCGGAGGATGGAGGACTTTCCATCATCTCAAGTTAGCTTCTCGCTTTGAGATCATGCTTTGTATGAGAAGCATTTTTGTTTTTGGTTGTTTTGTTTTTCTTTGTTGTTGCTGATAGAGCTGACAGATTTGAAGAATGTATGTTTTGTGAAGATTTTGTTTTGGAGACAGGTTTGGGGTTTGGTGTTGAACTCAATATGGATTGTTGTCCAACAAGCTTCAAAGAGTATATGATTTTTAATTATACCCTTTCACGGTCACTAGACAACATGGCAGAGATCTGTCGTATCTATTAGAGTCCATTGTCAAATAATTCAAGACTCTCTAATTTGAGAGCTTGGGACTAAGAGCTCAAGAACACAGCTTGAAGCTACACCCTTCCAAGGGTAGATGAGACAGCATGATGAAGCCTCGCTTGGTTTAGGATTTGTTCTTTGGGAGAAGATCTTCTATAAAATATGTATTCATATTATGTAATCAGCTTTGTTGAGTATTTTAGCATTAAGGGGGGGTACCTAGTACTTTTGCCGGAACAATGTAATAAGGGGAAAATGTTGGCACAATAGTATATAGTATTACATTGTTAGTTTATGCATATTAAACAAATGTTAGTTTATAAGTTAGGTTTTAGGAAGTTACGAGAAGTTACTTTCTCGTAAGAAGTTATATACAGGAATAACTAAGGCTTTAAAAATCCAATGTATTGCATTGTAAAATCATCCTAAAGACAATACTATATTATTTTATTATGGTTTAATTTTGTGTATGTTTGCTCACCATTTCTCAATATGATTAACCTTACCTTCCAAAACAACCTCCCATACAAGCAAGAAATCTGGACAACTTGCATCAGGATGTGGATCAGTGAGATGAATCCTAAACAAATCAATGAAAGAAAGGTCTGATATGTGCTTTGAATACCCATGGACCACCATGTATTCACTCAATTTAGACACTAGATCAATCATGTTATCAAATGAGGAGTATGAGAAACTCTCTAGGTTATCATTTTGCATGGTTGTTTGACCTCTATCCTCAAAGAATAAACTATTGTACTCATTCTCCACCTGCATATCAGCAATAACCAAGTGAAAATCATCATATTTAGAGGCATGATCAAGATTAGAAAAATCAAAGCATGATATACTCAAATCTGCCCTACTAAAATTAGTCACATGTAATGATGAAACATCATCTAAATCACACAATAACTTCCCTATTTCATCTTGTTATTCATGATGGAATGATGTATCGTCATGTACAACAGCAGCAAGACCTTTTGGATTTTCTTCCACTTGTGTAACTTGACCTATGTTGTTGATTTCACCTTGTAACAATGTTATACCTTAATCTTTTTCATTTGGGTCAACTTGTATCTCATCAAAAGCACTTGTATAGGACTAATATGACTTATTATCTTGATGTATCATGTTGGTACAGATAAATTTGACCATTTACCTCCAAAAAATTAGATTCTACTTTAGGACTGATGTAGCTGCTATCAACACTCAATTTCACTGTCAAAATAGTTAGCAAACTGAAACCAGTCATTTTCATCCAATTTATCATCAAAATCAGTCACTAAATTAGTCATTTGGCAAACAACTTCTTGCTGATTTGCACTTTCTATTTGACAAAAAAACTCACCAAAGTTGTTATCCAACCTATTGATGTGTTTTTTATGCACATGCAAACTCAGAATAAAATACCAAGGTATTCTATCCTCTCTTGAACAAAGTCTCTCAAAGGCTAAACAATGTGATCCGATGAGACAACTCCAAGGTTCATGATACGTCAAGTCTTGACTTGCAATGGATAGACTCAGTAGTTGATGTGATTTGCTGAAAACTCACAAAGGGACTTATGCTAAATTTACTCCTTATTCCAATCAAATATGTTATTCTCCTTTTTGTGAAGTGGAACTTACTCTAACCGACTATGAAAAGAAAATGCAAAAGGACAAGGGTTTAGAAGGCTAATCTAAGGACAATGAGATAATAAAATATGCCAAGATAGACAAACTCCTCATGAAACCAAACTCAGCTTCGCCATGAGAGTCAACAACTACACAAAGTTGGTGCAATCTTATAAAGAAACTCAAGGATTTTCATGTCGTAAACTTTCATCAGACACCCACTTTAAAGAGTCATTTCCTTAAAACTTATGAAGAACTCCCTTTCGTCGAATAAGGTGTTAGGAACCACCTTTGTAGAAACAATAGGCTCAAGCACCTGTGAAAAAGAATTGTTTTCTTGCAATTCTAATTCCTTCTTTGATAAGAATGTTAGGCAATATAGCTCCTTGTGTCCATTGGTATCATGAATTCTGCATCCCTTCCTTGATGCAAAGTCATCCAAACTCTTAGGATAGAGTTGTGCATTCAAAGCCCACCAAAGTGGAAGAATATCACCTTGAGGGTGATGACATTGCTGCCCACAACCATGAGACTGCTTCACATATGCCGAGAAATCCATCCTTGTTCTTTGGTATTTTTCAATTTTTTACTTTTTTTTTTATTTTTTGACATTTTATACTTTTTTTTAATTTTTCAGCATAAGAGAGATCTTGAAATCTCAAATTCTTCTTTGAAAGCTCACTTGGTTCCAATTTCACAATTCGGAGTTCATTCGTGTGCTTGGAGTGAAAGAAGCAATGTAATTATTTTTTCATGCCTTTTTATCTTGAGTTGAGATGTAAGAAATTCTACTTTCTGGCCTCCTCCTTGCTGAATTCAATCAAGCGATGTAAGGAGAGGTCTAAATGATAGAGAACGAATGATAAAACACCAGAATATCTTTTATATGCTTAGAAGAAATGGAGCAAATTTTTGTTCTCACCCTCCTTCTAGTGCCAATTCTATTGATGTGTTTCTTATGCACATGCAAACTCAGAATAAAATACCATGGTATTCTATCCTCTCTTGAACAAAGTCTCTCAAAGGATAAACAATGTGATCCAATGAGACAACTCCAAGGTTCATGATATGTCAGGTATTGACTCGTAATGGCTAGGCTCAGTAATTGATGTGATTTGCTAAAAATTCACAAAGGGACTTACGCTAAATTGACTCCTTATTCCAATCAAATATGTTATTCTCCTTGTTATGAAGTGGAACTCAATCTAACCAACTACGAAAAGAAAAGACAAAAGACAAGGGTTAAGAGAGTTGAATCTAAGGACAATGGTATAATGAAACATGCTCTAATAAACAAATTCCTCATAAAACCAAATTCCGCTTCGCCATGAGAAGCAACAACTACACTAATTCGATGCAATCTTCTTAGGGAACTCAAATATTTTCATGTTGTAAACTTTCATCCAAACACCCACTACTGGCACAGCTGGAATGATAATCCACAACCAAACTATAGCGAATGAAGGTTCAGTCTAACTTTACAAAGTGGGTTACCTTCGATAATCCACAAAAAGTATGATCCAAGAAGAATTCATCAAATATCTTTACATATATTCATTACATCAATGAACTTCTAATCTATTTCTAATCTACTTGGAAACATTTCTCCATCATATTAAAGAATTTGAAACCATGCTAATAGTCCATCACTAGATAAAAATCACCATGAGAACAAACAATGAGCTTGTATTGATTTTGGAAATGTATAATTACAACAATTTCACAATGTCTCTTCAATGACTTCAAGAAGCCTCCTCTACTTTGCTCCTACTCTAACAACATCTACTCCTACTCTCCTGTCTTGATCTCTCTCTCATAATGCTCCCTTTACAAATGACAGAAATGAGCCCTTTTATAGGCCCCAAAATTACATGAATGGTTAGGATTGATTCGAGAATCAATGGCCAAGATTGAGACAACAAGGCAATTTGTTACAAAAATTACTATTTTTAGAACATTGAATATGGACTGATGACATGGTAGACTGTAATTGGATCAATGCTGTGCACATGCAACCTCAGTATCGACTAAACTAGTTTGGTTTTCTTTGTGTTCATATTGTTCGAAATGCTTTCCCAAATTATGTCATCTTTTGGAGTAGTCTTTGAATCTTCAAATTTTCACCTTTGGAACATGGCTGCTTCGAACTTGAAAACTTGGGAATTTTGATACTTCTTCTTGTTGTCTTTCATGCAATTGTACTTTTGAACGTAATTCATGGATTGGTTGATAAACTTGCTCATTTCTCTTCTCGTCTTCCTGTCTTCTTACGTAAGATGTCTTCATTCTAATTCTTGCAGGAAGTAGGAGATGTCTTTGTTCATGACTCTTTAAAGTGGATTTGTACCACTTGCAAGATCACCTTCATTGGGTTCATCCAATTGATGCATCCTCATGAAAATATGTATCCACTCGTGTTACCTCTCCTCATGAAATCTTTCTTTACTCATGAACACATGTAAACCTCTAAACTTGGTGGTCTCTCATTGGAACAACTCACAAAAAATATTGGATGGGTTGGAAAATCATTATCTCTCACACCATTATGATGTTTGCTACATGTCAAACCTTTAGTTCTCTCAACCAAGTAATTAAGAAATCATGTAATATAATTTTTACCTTGTTTCTTACAATCACTTGCTTCATTTGCAACCTATCATGACTAATACACACTTATTCCAGTTGGCAAACCACCCAAATTTGATGAACATAAAGCTGCATGTGACTTAGAACTTGATGGTACATCTGTAGGAACATTAGTAGAGGAAGTATTGCATGGATTTACATCTGAATCATGACCATTTGAACCATAAAACTGACTTTGTAAGTGGCTGGCCTAATTTTTGTCATGTGCTGATTGAGTCTTTTGATTAGTATGATTGTCATAGTTGATTGCATGAGGTGTTTGTAGCTGATTAGGGCCGTGGTATGAGCTGATATAAAGCTGCATCCTTTCACAAAACTCAAACAATTGCATGTCATGACCAATATTCTAATCATTCAAATGATTTGTAATTTCATATGCTTTTTTGGCCAAGTCAAGAGTCTTCTCAAGTAGGTCGTTTAAAGTTAGTACTCTATTGGACTAGCCAATAATCAATTTTCTAAATACCAAATCAAGACCCCACAAATAATGCTCTTTCAAAACCTCAAGATTGAAAATCAGATCTCCATCATTAACACTTCTATACATCAGGATAAATCTATGGTTAAATTGCAAAACACTCTCACAATGTTATGTAAATCAAACTGAGAGAAAAAGATGCTTTCAAGATCAACCCATGACCATATGGTATGAGGTGGAAGATTTGCATATCATTATAGAGTTTCACCTTTAAATGTGTGGAAAAATAGAAGACACTTAATATTTGCATGAGTACAAACCTCATTTCAGACCCCAAGTATGAACAAAGAGCTAGCCTTTTGAGCCAAACCTCACAATGATCTAACTCATCTTAAAATATGCAATAAACCATTGATATTGAAATCTTGTACCAAAAATACTGTTCGTGCCCTCATAATGCCAATTTGTTGATGGGTGTTTTTGCACAAAACAACTTAGATAAAATACCAAGTATATTATCTCTCTTGAAATGAATCAAATCCCAAAGAAATGGAAAATGACTACCCCAAGGTCTATATAGTCAAGTCTTGGCCTTCACAAGATAACTCAGTTCTTCCAATGTATTCTTCTGTTCCAACAATGGGCCTTACATGAATATGGACAAACTTCAACAAACAAGGTTAAATTACACAAAAATAAATTAGTTTTTCAGATTTAGCATTGTATAAACAAACTGATCCAAACATATATTTCCATTAAATGTATCTTTTCAGCCCATGAACAATAATATAATAACTTTGATTCATGAAATATGAACCTTACAATAGCAATATGCAAGTTTGAAAACCATATTGTAACTCCAAACTAACAAGATCTAATAAAAAAAGTTTAAAAACAAGACAAGATAGAGAAAGATACTAAGAAAGATAACTAGATCTTAAACACATTCAACCATTTCAACCTCAACAATTGATAGATAAGTTTGCAAACACATTTAACCATTGTTGATTTGACCATGAAAAGCCAACAATCAAGTTTCATGGAGCTGCAATCTTCAAAGGTGAAATTAGGCATTCAGGCTAACCACACAAGTTAATTTATAATAAACAAATTACTAGTGGTATAGACACTTTGCAAACTCATCAAATGTCCATGAATCCTCAGCTGAAAATCAAATAAATACTCCAACTTGGTCTATAGAAATCATTAAACAAACTTTATATAATGACAAGTTTAATGGATATCAATAATTTATATTGATTGTCTTGACTAGAAACCATAAATAAGACTTGTATTAAGCTCAAAATATTTACAAAGAACAACAATTTCTAAACTTGTGTAGAGAAAACCATGAGAATAACATGAAAAATAAAAAAATACTATGTATTTTCTTTTAAATCCCAATAATACAATTGCTTTCAAGTATGTTTTCAATGTTTTTTTATGAAAAAACCAACAAGAACCAATTATTTCATCACCAATTCTCACTTCTTCTCCCTTCTTAAAATGAGTTTCAACTTATATATTCAAATCATCTTTCCATACTAAGTTTTTACCCTAAAACTGAATGGCTATGATCAATTTGATCCAATTTCTCACATTTGATGCTCCAACACAAAAGTTAAATTTGGTGGAAAGGAATATTTCATTCCATCCCATGTATCTTCCTCACGAAGCTTCCCTTAGTATCAAAAAATAATATTTTATTTACTTTTGTTAATAAGTTTTCCAAATATGAGAAAAAGTAACTTTTCGAAGCCAAAATATTAAATATTTGCAACTACAACTCCAACAAGTTGTTGTAGTACAACAAATATTAATAAAAAAATACATAAGTAGCTATAGAAAGTCATTTTCTCAACCATTGGTGGTTGTAGCTATCTATTTTTGATGTAAAAACATAAATATGCAGTTGTAGGCAGCTGATTTTGGCATCAAAAGTTCATTTTCATTCTTCATACTTCATGATTTCTCCATTTTTCCAATTTAGATATCCATCTTGGACCTTTAAAAATAAGATGGGAACTTGTGCAAGGTTGTATCAGTCATCTCCTTGGGTGAAAATCAGTTATAAGGTGGCACAATGCATCATGCAAAAGCTGCATGACAATGTTCCCATCCACGACAACAACTACTTTGCTTTTGATACTAAAAGATGCAACAAGAATTATAACACTTGGTAACATCCATGATACCTAGAAAATAACATATGGCAGCATTGGGAAACCTCATACTGAGTCATCTGGCACATTCTACTGGTCTTCAAAATAGGATAGATGTCACTATCCATGACATGTTTAGCCTCCTCCTAATATAAAAGGGACATACAGAATACCACCACTTGTTGCAACCTCCCACACTTATCTATTGATACATGGCATCACTTGAGAATCAAAACTAGGACACTTGGTGCTCTCTTCTTATCCAAAAGCTTCTCTCCTTTATGCCTCAAATAGCCATGACAATGACATTTGTCACTCTTCGCACCACTTAGAAACTGCAAAATTTACCTCATGGGACCCACCATATATTTCATTATCTTTCAAACTTAACCAAAATAAGTGACATGTGGTTCCATCAACCTAAAGCAACAAAACTAACATGGCGCCCTTCACATGTCACTTAAGCCTTTTAAAAGAGCCTCTTGAAGCCCTATGGAGATGACACTTGTCATCTCTCGCATGCAACTAAAACTTACAAAATATATACGTGACAAACTCCAATAGCATGAAAGCTTCTTTCATACCATCTCCCACGAGAAACACTTGGTAGCCTCCACTGCATCTAAAAATTGTGCCGTACCATCCTGGGCCCACCACATGTGTCTTGGTGCCTTAAAAGCTTATTAAAAGGAATAATGTGGCACTATCTGCTACTGCAACAAAAGGACACTTGGCGACTTCCAAATGCAAGATGTATCAAAAGTAACTTTTTCACCAAGGCCTGTAGCACCGAGACACCGTGGGATAAGATATGCCACCTAACTTTTCATCTTCTTTTAGCACCACGTTGAAGTCCCCATCCATAATGATCCTTCCTTTCCCAATTTTTCTAAGTCATTGGTTGAGATCGGTCTAGAGTTTAGTCTTTTGAGAGGTTCTGCATGAACCATAGATACAGAAGATCCAAAGATCCTTATCATCAAAGGATTTCAAAATCTACCCATAATCCAATTATTGATGTTGGCTACTACATCCATTTGACACATTTGTTTCCTCCAAAGAATGACCAATCCTCTTGAAGCTCCATTTGCTGAGACGAGTGTTGAGTCCCATTTCCACCACTTCTTAAAGATCTTTTGACCTTGTTCCTCTAAAAACTTAGTTTCTTGTAGGAGTACTATATCAATGTCTTCCCCATCAAGATAGTTCTTGATGAGAAGTTTCTTATTAGGGGTATTTAAGCCCCTAAAATTCCTTGCAAGAATCCTCTCTAGTCTTGAGGAGAGTGGTTGATTGTCCTCATGCTTGATCTTAGAGCCCTATCTATGGTGGTCTATATCCCAGCTGTAATCTCCACTTGGAAACTTGTAAAGAGGAGATAAAAAGAGGCAATTATGGGGCTCATCACCACCTTCAAATTTAAGGGTTTGGTTGTCATCCTGAGTAGACAAGGAACTAAACAAATCAAACACTAGGGCCTAGAATTAAGCATGAGTGTAGTTCCCCTGAAGTCATATGGATCAACATGTCCCTCCTACTTCAGGAAGAATCCTCTCTGAGCCTCTATGTGCTCCAACCTGCTATTTTCTTCTTCTTCTTTTTATGATCACCTGCCAATCCAGTGTGGAATAGGATACCATAGAACAGGTAGATGGAAAGTCAATAGAAACCAAATCAGTCCGATTTCTCTAGATAGATTTATGTACTTGTCACCACTACTTATTCCTGCATGGAAATTATACAAAGAATTTGGTTCCTTTTTCTTCATTTTGATGTCAATTCCTACCATGCCTAATTTTACAATTGTCAAATGCAATATTTCCTTTCTCTCTAAGTAACTCTGGATAAGCTACATAAATTGTCTTATGACCTTTGAGGAGCTTTATGGCCACACTTGGAAGCTTTTGCAAAACAAACCATTCATCATCAATATCACTAGGATCCTTCACCTCTACCTTGATTACCAAAGCCATTGATTTCTCTCTATCATGATTACTTATCATCTGCACTCCCCTATCATACCCATTTCTGATTAAGGAAGTGAGGGCTATGATTTGTATATCCCCAGTATGAAGAATGGGGTTTCAATACAATTCATAAGGAACAACTAAATCATGCAAATAAAATTCCCAAAGTTGATCTTGTGGTTTTGGGCAAGGTTTCTTAAAAATCTAGAAAGAACTTTTATATACTATCTAACATAAATGGGAGGTTACTCACAAGTTACATAAACTAAAAAATAAGATTTTTTTTTGTTAGAAACATGGTGCAGAGGATTACTAATGTGCATATCTCACATATTTACCGTGAGGGCAATGGAGTTGCAGATGCCTGTACTGAACTTGGACAATGATATTCAAATTGGAGGGTTTGGTGCCAATTTGATCATCTTCCTTTAAATCTTAAGACTCTCATTCTTAAAGATGTGGCTGGGTCTTGATGAGTCAGATGTGTTTGAAAGACAGCTCATACTGTCAGTTCCTTGGGAGGGGGCTGACGTGTCTTTTGAAGTACAAGTCCTCTCATACCTTCTCTACTGTCAACTCCGCTCCATTCTCTCATAAAGTGAGCGGATGGCCGGATCATCATGGCCTGTGCCGGGTAATTATGGTTAAGCATGGGATTGGCATTTGCAAGGCTTCCTATATTCATGAGATTGTGTGCGATGTTATTACCTACATTATTAGCCTCGTTCATGTTAGTAATTCTCCTGTAAAGACGACTGAGGAGACTTGGGGTTTCTGTGGCATGAGCTGTAATTTCACCATGGGAGGAGATAGAATTAGAACTGAACCCATCTCGTGCTATGAATTCAAGGACAATTTGGTGGTTTGGCATTACTGCAAAGAGGGTGGGATTAGCCCCTATTTGGAGAGGCTTAATGGGTACAATGAAGCTATTTCTGAACAATTTGCGCGGTCTTGGCATAACAGATTGGTTTCGGTGGGTGGAATCAGCTTTGAAGTTTTTGAACGCGTGATCACTATGGCCATTGGTATGTCTACTCAGGGCTTGAAGCTACAGAGGAAAACTAAAATTGCAGACCTCTCCAGTCAGAAGCTCTTCCTCGGTGTTGGTGAAGAATTAGTCCCTTACCAGGGCAGTTTTGACAGAGCCAAGTTACCGGAGCCATGGGATTCTATGTGTTTTATCCTCATGAAGTATTTTACCCTGGAGGGGTGCTTCACCAGGTTTTATAACTATCATCTCCCCCTTTCAAATCATTTCCGTCGCAATGCTACAATTAGTTTTCTATTTTATTTGCTTTCTTCCCTTGAGCATTCCATCCTTAGGGTTAGGGCGAAACTGGCTAAAAACACTGCTAAGAAGCCTATCCCTCTTCACCAGGGCCTTATTCTCTGTCTGTATAATCACCATCTTGCCCTCAAACCCTCTAAGTCCATTCCAACTAATAATGGGGAAGGGGAGCCCTCCTCTAACCCTAAGGATATTCCCTCCTCTAACCCTAAGGATATTCCTGATGTTGATGAACCCGGGCCCTCCTCTATTCCTATCAAGACTAAAGAAGTTTCCTTTTGCACTCCTGCAGAAATTCCTGTTGATACTTCAGGCCCTACTGCAACTATGAAGGGTAAAAAGCGAAAGGTTGCTGGCAAAATAAGCACTGGGAAGGCAGTGGTTGGGACCCCTAAAACTCTTGGTAGGACCTCGGTGGGCCAGAGAAGTGATTCTTCTATGAAGGTTTATAGGGAGGGGCTTTCCTCTGGAGTTTGGCGGTCAGGGTGTATTGCTGGCAAACCAGCTCCTCAAGCAAAGCTCATTGACTAAATTCTGAGAGCGGTTCGGATGAATCCACCCAGAGGGAGGATGACAGGGATATGGAGATTCAGGACATATCTGGTGATGATGAAGACAAGCAGGAGACTCATGATACGGGGGCTACCACTGAGGATATTGCTAACTCTGCTGGAAATGCTGACAAAGCGGGTGAAATGTTCGTGGAAGAGGCTGAGGATGCTATGGAGACTGATGATTATCTGGGGGCTGAACCTGTGGGCCTACGCATTCGCATTGCTAAGCTAGAACAGAATCTCTCCATTGTGCTCAGGACCTCTATTCTCCTCAACCTCTCTGTGCTGAAGAATCTAGGGGTAAATGTCAATGCTAACAATGACGATCTGGCCAAAAAAGTGGATGATATTATTAAATCTATGGTCTAGAAATGAGAGATGTTGCCTCCTTAGTTTTTGTTGTTATACTGCTAATACTCTGTTACTCTATTTTTATGACATTAGTTTTTAGTGGCTGGTTTTGCTGGTTATGCTAGAAATATGTAATTGATGTATCTACTGTTTCTGGTTTAAGGCACTGTTGATGCTTGCTGCCTTCGGGCCTCTCTATTTTTTGTAAGGGTTCGGCCCCTTGTTTAGCCGCCTTATATTATCAAAAACATGGTGTATATCCTAGCAAGATAATGGCAGCAATTTTAATCAGAAGATGAAATTTGAATTGAACAAAGAATCAAGATCACTACTCCCCACAATAATGATAGGGAGTTCAAGACTCTAAGACGTAAAATTCTATCAATGAGAGGAATAACAATACAAACAATTACAATCATCGATTAGAGACATGAATCCATTGGTACAAAGAAATAGTCCTTACATGAATTAGAACAATGTATTTTTCACATTCAACTACAAGAATTATTCATCTACTCACAATTTCAGCCACCACAGTTGGCCTCTTGATAGACATATTACCAAAAATTCTAATTTGGACTCCTATTGCTTCCTCTAAGCATTTAACCTCTCTTCTCCTCTTAGAATTCACATTTGTCATTGCTCTTCCTAACATGGTCTTCCTTTTTAGCAATCTCTACGGCAAACATGAAAGGCCTTCCTCTCCCCAAACACTAAAGAAGTATTCTAAATACTAAATGACTGCCAGTCACCCCTCCATGTGGAGAATAAAAATGCCAACCTAGTAGAGAATAATGCCAGCATTTGAGTGGATGGCAGAGAGAATTGCCATAAGGAAGCTCCAATGTAACCACCAATGTTGAATGCCTTCCATATGCCACAAGAAATCCAAAATGAAACACACATAAGACTTCACTATCTATCATTACTTCTCCTTTCCATAACGGTCAAGCCTCAAATCTGGCCAAGAATTGGGGACATTTATATTCTTTTCTATGCATTGTGTAACTACTGAATAGCAATAGGAAATCCAATAGCGGGTTCCTCAGTGACTGAAGGACAGAATACTGATGCAACAACAAGCTATAAGAAACACCAAAACATAACAAAAAACCCCAAATGATAGAAACTAAAACAAAATGCAAACCAAAATTAGAGGGCGAGCGATGCCACTACATCACAAGAGGTCTACTTTGCATGATTTGACTAGTGAGTTCTGTCATTTTTTCTTTTCGTTGCATCAATTCATCAATTTATTTTTATTTTCCTTTTTACTTCTCTCCAAATATTTTCTCCATTTCCTCCTCCTCATCCCACCTCTTTTTCATTATTCTTATTCTTTGTTCCTCCTCCATAACAAATACTCAATGGGTAGTGCATCAATTTGTGTGACTGCATGATGGCTGGAAGGACTGGCTAAAGTGGAAGGAGTGTTATGTCCTATAGCCAACAACATTCCTTGTTCATTTACCTCTACTTCTTCCTTCATTTCTTCCATAGCAACCTCAAGAACCTGTGTAATTCACTAATGCCATGCTCCTTTGCTCTCAATTCTACTTGCAACTACTGATTAGCAATTACTTGCTCTTCTAATTGTTTTCTAAATAGACTTTTTTCAAAGGGTAGCTTGGAGTTCCCCTTCATCCTTTGTTTCAATATCAACAGGGACCATCCCCTAACCTTTAATTTACTTAGTGAATTCAAAAGAAGATGAACTAGAATCACTTGCAAGGTCAAACACTAGGGTGCTTGACACATTTTGTTTATCCATATAGAAAAACATATCTTCTCTTTTAGAATCAGTGTTCGTTTTTACTAGAACCACTTTTGCTTCTGGAATTTGTAGGTTTAATTTGTTCCTCCTTATTTTAAGGTGGTGTGAAAGATTGGGCTTTTGAGTTGGAAGAGGTCTCACTATTTTGGCTTTCTTTTTACTTACTTTTGGCAAATAAGGGGATATTTTTCATTTCCATTTTTACCTAGCATAAAAAGAAAGTAAAGGTTCCTCATGGGTAGATAGAATATCTTTAAAAAAAAGTACTTTCTCTGCACATGTAGGTGAAATATGTTCCAGTGGACTTTCTGTCACATGGTATGAAGTTTAAACTACAACAAATGGAGTCTTAGGTTCAAGGGATGAAGTTACGTGTATAGGGGTTCCGACAGGATTAGGTGTAGATGTTGCAAGGCTTTTGAGGGTGCTCCAGGGTGAGAGGTTGTAACTGCATGCATTTTAGAAGGGGTTGCATGGTTAGAAATTGATGTTGCATATTTTTCAAATAGTGCCTCATGAGCATAGGACATGGACACTTGATCTGCAGAAGGTGTTGCTTGTGGTTCTCCCAAATTTTCTCCCCTTTCTTCTTGTACTTCCTTTACTTGTTACACCCTATTTATTTTCAATCTATGCCTCTGGCCATGTGGCCCTAGATTAGGCATTTCCCGTATATGACATAAAATAAAAAATACCTCCCATGTCACATGAGGAAAGTAGTTACTTGGAAATTGGTCACTCAAACCCTTTTTCACTGACAAATGAATAAGTGCATGGTAAGAAAATGCATTTGTGATACCTTTCTAGTATTCACTTTCTATTTTCTTTAACAAATTAAATAGAAAATTTGGAACATTGACATTTCTCCCATGTTGCAGATGGTTTAACAACATAAGATGTACAACATTGAGATAAGATTGCCTACCTTCACAGGTTAATTATTTGATGATGTATGTAGCTGCTTGTGCTAACTATGAGTTAAGCGACAAGTGTTGAGTCTCTTGTGACAAGGGCTATCTTGACACCCTACTTGAGGTATATAATCACTCAACCATAATGTAAGGTAGAGATAAAGATCAAATATCTAGATTTGTCTCAAAGAAAACTTGATTTTTGGAATTGATATCGATTGGAGGATGGGTGAAAATTTGGTTAAGGAGAATGGTGGGAGAAAATATGGATGGATAAAGATTGATTTTGGTAAGAAATATCCAAAGTCTAGGTCCAAGATGAGTGATTAAAGTCAAGTACAAAATGAAGGAAGGTGACTATGGTTATGAAAAAGGTGCTAATGAAGATTGATAATTGGATTTTGATGATTTCGAAAGGGTTTTGGAAACACACAAGAAGACACAATAGCTAACTTGATTTTCAAGGTTGATAAGGTTGATTGGCTTATGATGGTATAACATATGAGAAAATTCCAAGCACACAAACAAGCCTAATATTATTCAAGTAGGAGTGACTCGTAATGTGGGCCCACAAATGAAACTTAAACCATCAATACTATCTACCTATGAGGGATAGATAGGGATATCCATGTACATGTGAAATCCCTTACCTTGGAATACTAAAGGCTTCTCTAAGGTTAGCTCTATCTCAACACATGGAACTAGATTATGAGTAACTTCATGGGTGATCCGCATCCCTTACACCCATTACAAGATGGCCGAAAGGACTTAAACTAGGCTTGCACAAGTTCTCTAAGGGTGTCACTGACATATGCAAGGTATGTGGGGCTCAATCTATGAACACTAGTCCATCTAAAAGAATGAAACCCAAGCAAAGGCTCAAACGATCTCTTCACATTGTGTCCTATATCAACAAGGGCCCAAAAGCTATGCTAGATATGATGATGACTAGATTGAGGTACAAATTTCATTCTCTTCCTTTGATATAACACATTAGAACACATGGTTGAGGTTGTCCCTTGGCGTGATGAAATCCCCAAGAAGGCCTCCAAATAGAAAATGTTAATGTTAGGTTTTTTATCTCCAAGCTCAAACTAAGCACAAGAAGAGAGCATACACAATAACACACCTTTGGTGACCAAAATTAACCAAGAGATGATTTTGATCCCCAATATCACCTTGTGGTGCAAGGGAAGAGAATACACACACACTTTATCCACACAAGCAAGATTAATTAACCCTTAGAAATCAATGTGTGTTGTGAAAATGAATGTGATTAAATGTTGTTTTTGATTCCCAAGATCATCTTTCAATAGAAGAGAAGAGCATACACACATCAAAAAGCATACCAAATTCACCAAACAAAGAAAACACAAAGTCTCAAATAATAAACATTTAACAAGAAAAACTTGCACCACACTTATTAGTAGTTTGAGATATTTTAGCCTTTGACAACCTTAAACTAAAAACAAGTGTTAGCTCAAAAATGATAAATCTAGCAAAAAGTAGAAATAAAAGTGATCACACAAAAGATTAGATGGCACCAATATATTTCTTATGATTTTCTATGCAATTTTAAAAAAGAAATCAATGAATTTAGATTTAACATGTAAATTTAATGATTAAATGAAGTTTGCAATGTAAGAGCATTAGGATTGAAAAATAAATCCCTAAAGATTAGAAAATAATATCATCCAATAGGAAAATAAATATAACCATTATATCTCTTATGATTTTTTTAATCAATTTTAAAAAAAGTTTTCTAAAATTGGATTTCATATGCAAAAGTTATGCCATAAAGAAGGTTTTGAAATAATATTATTAAAAATAAAATCTATTTCTACCATAGATATGAAAATTTTTATGGCAAATGATATTGATGGCTCTCTTGATGTCTGTATTCATTACATGATGGCTAAGCTTTTGTTAGATCCTAGGTACATGGGACGAAGGTGGAACACATTTGATGTTGTGTGATCGCTTCAAAGCTATTGACGTCTACCATTTCTTATCTACTCCATGATGATATAGGTGACGTGATGCATCAGACTGAGGTCCATCTCAATTGCTTCATGGAACATCTCCATGGTATTTAGTGACACTAGATGTGTCTCCAATAGTTTTAAAGAGGAGATTGCTCTTATTCTAAAGGTGACACTGTCCGCAGATGCTATCCCAGGCTTTTTAGACTATTGTGATGATAACAAGATAGAGGAGAAAGGCATGGAGAAGAAGGCTTCTAGAATCGATGCCTCATGTGTTAATTGTAAGTTTTTGAATAATGCATGATGCCTATGTAATTTTCGTCACCCTCTCCTTTGATACTAAGATTCTTATAGTATTGTTTACATAAGGTTGGTAGTGGAGTGGTTGGATTGTGCCTTCATCCTTCTTGTGGGATTGTAATATGGTATAGAATATAGTTATGGTTTCTATAAGTTGGTCTGATATCTTCATCAGATCTTTGTGATACTAAAGGGAATATTTCTGGTGTTATGTGGTTTCACCAATTCTCATAGTTCTTGGATCCTAAACTAGGGTTTTTAAAAAATAAAAAATAAATTTTTAATGTACATTCATTATAATTTAGGTTGATAAATGTGTTGTTTATAAAATATTTAATGGAAAGGAAGAAAGTAGTGTCTATTAGTTGGGGAGGGCACAACACGAAAAGCGGCATTGTACGATAGCAAAAATCAGAGCAGAGGCAGGTAAAAACCCTTTTAAAATAGGTACGAGATTCCCATTTGAGTTGCATTTGCTTAAATGTTTCTAAAACCTTTTCAACAAATTCATTATGTGCCTAAATTGCATTATATGAGATGACATTTATTTGAGGCATTCGATTAAGCCATTTATATGCCCTCTCTATGCTTCCACATCTTGCATACGAGTCTACCATAGCACTTGCAACTACAACATTTTCAATTACAATATTTGACAAAATCCCCTTCCATTATCTCTCAATGGATGTCCATACCTCGTTCCAAAGCTCCCATTTTCATGCATGTTGAGAGGATGTAGGCAACGGTTGCGGACTCTAGTTTTACACTTGCCCACTGCATTGAGTCTATTATGAAAATAATTACTCAATCTCTATTATTTGTTCATATTATGAGATTAACGTGATAGAGCAAAGGGTTATGGTCTTTTGAAAATTTGAACACGTTTGGTATCTAAAGATTTTCATTTCAGTATTGAGAATTTATGAGGGATTGAGAATCCTACTTCTTATTACGCTATCTTAAGGGGAGGTGATAAGCTTTAACTGCACTTATTAATTGCGGGCTCTCTTATACCTTGACGGCTTCATCCCGTACGATGGGAAGTGCCTGCAAAAGATGCATGGTAAGTTTCCTATGGTGGTCTTCTTCCTGAGGTGTTCTCCAAATCCTATCATTGGTACCATCTGATCCCCTGATGTCACTACTATCCTTTGCCAGCTTGTCTTGACTTTTACTACTTACGAGTTGTTTGTAGTGACAAAGGAAGATAACTATTATTTTCTAGCTACCTTCTTCCTTTTTCTGTGTTTCCTTCTGTCGAGTCTCTTTCCCTCTAGACACTCTACTCAGGTTTCTCTCTCTTCTCAGTGATAGGCTCCCTTGGCCGACACACGTCTCAATCAAAAATTGTTTTTCCCAGCCCTTGATTGGGAACTAGAGATTAGGGGCATGGTTGAATCTGTAGACCTGATGACGCTGCTCGACTAGGACTGCACTCTCATACAATTTGCAGTCAGGAACATCATTGGGCATGCTTGGATAAGAGGTTATGAGGGTCATGTTTTAAACTATACAGATGTGGTCTCCCAGCGTCTATCCAATATTTTGGACCTTGTCATGGATGGCAAGTTTTTGCATGCTCTAGCTTCAGGCATGTTCTACAAAAATATTTACACTGTCGATAGGTGGGAAATGGTGGTATCTGCTTACAGTATAATCCAGGGAGACACTCTAATTGGGGGGCTCTTTAATCTTGCCTCTCTGTGTACGTCTGCTTCGCAGCAAGCTATTTACCGGGCCTTACAACAAACTTTAAAGTCCCTACGCAATGATGAAATTGACGATGTATTGCAGTCTCATTATTCTGATTACTAAGAAAAAAGCTGATAGGATTAAGGATGTTTCTTTGGCCATTTGATTTTTAAGGATCCACACCTCCGATCAAGCACCGAGAATGCCCCGGTATGCCTTGGAGGACCCTAATGAAGGTGTCTAGCCAGTTGTGGTGGTCGAACTGGATGAGCATAATGTTCCTGCAGCTCCCGTAGTGGTGTGAGGGTGTGCTGTTAGGTCGTGTGTTTTTTGGTGGTCTGGTCTTGGAGGTTGATGGCTCTTGTGATGATGGTGGTGAGGGATGTTCTGGAAGTTTTGTCCTAAGGGAGGTTTTGTTTATTACTGATTTTTTGTCACGACTGGTTTTCGTTTCTCCAGTGCTCTCTCAGTGGTGTTTTCCTGTTTTATCATTGTAGATGGTCATGGTGCGGGGCCTATGTTTCCTTCTACTTGTCCTTGTTCGGTGGTGGCAGTTAGGGTGTCTCTCTGGTTTAAGTTTCCTCCATCTAATGTTTAAATTTTGTTTTATTAGGTTTGCTAAGGGCCTTCTTTGCTGTTTTATTTGCCTTCCTAGACTTGGCTAAGGCCACATTTTCTGTAATATTTTTAATCTAGTTAATCTATGGGTGTTTAAACACCTTTTTCTGTTTTAAAAAAAAAAAATTATGAGGGATAAAAGTACTGTTATTGCTTTAAGGTGAATGTATTAAATTTCAGATTCGTTCAGATGCTGCTAATTATAAATAT
Source organism: Cunninghamia lanceolata (assembly GCA_027924645.1). NCBI lineage: Eukaryota > Viridiplantae > Streptophyta > Pinopsida > Cupressales > Cupressaceae > Cunninghamia > Cunninghamia lanceolata. The sequence goes on from BSBN01000643.1 coordinate 5,648,192, forward strand.
TGATTTTATTTTGTAGGCATTGTGATGCCGAATGCTCCCTAACTGAGTGTAGGTGTGACACTAAATATGGTTGGTTTGCAACACACAGGTCATTGGAGGTCTGTCAAACCCACTTTCTCTTTTGGCTGTGATATTTTTGTGGTCTTGATATTCTTGCTTGGTGTTTTTCAAGTATGATTCAGTCTAGCTCTTGGGGCCAGCGCTTTGTATTGGTTGATGGGGGTTTTTGAAGCATAACTTTCGAGATGGGTTTTGGAGATTGAAACTTAGGCATAAGATTGGTTTCCTAAATTTTGATTTGAAAGGTTGTGAAATTTGGATTTATAGTTGATAGCTGTAATTGCTTGAAAGTTTTCTAAAGCCTTTTCAATTAATCCATTTTGAGCTTAACATGCGATCACTCCAGTCTATGAAACCATATTTCTTTTAGGCATTTTATCAAACAGTTCACATGCCTTGACTATGACTCCACGTTTTGCATATAGATCTACTAGGGCACTTACAACTACAACATCATACAAAAATTCCCCTTTCATTTTGTTTTGATGGATGATCATACACTGTTCGAAAGCTCCCATTTTGGCACAGGAAGGGAGGATGCTGGCAAAGGTTGAGGAGTCTAGTTTTACACTCGCCAGATGCATTTCGCTTTAGGGTTTCTAAGTGTTTTTTTTAACAAATTCATATTGAATATATCCTGCAATTGTGGTATGTTAGAGACCATATTTCTTTTAAGCATTATGTGAAAACCACATGCCTTGTCTAGGGTCCCACATGTTGCCATGCACGTCTACCAGAGAGCACTTGCAACTGCCGCATCTGACAAAAATTTCCCTTCCTTTATGCTTTGATGATGTCTCTTCACTATTACTGGGGATCTAATATGGTGCACATTGTTATAATGCAAGCCTATTTTTTTAGATTATTTCGTTTAGCATCACCAATAACCTCTGCAAGAAAATTGTCTGTCTAAAATGATGGAAAAGATTCATATCTCTAACAATGATCAACAATCTTGGAGATATGTTTTGTTGTAGTGTTGCAATCAACATGTACTTCAAGGTTCTTAACAATCTCTAATAGCTTATTTTACTTAATAAAACATAATATCTGCTAAGAATACAATTGTAAAACAATTATGTTTTTTTTTTTTTACAACTTCCAATAAACAGGTTTCTGGGCACATTTGTGTTATTATGAGTCACGACATCCACTAAATTTTACAACTGCAGTATAGTCGTAATGTCAGTTTTCCCTTAGATGTTTCCATTACAAGCACTGGCATAGAAAGAAGCATCAGAAGGCTAAAGCGATCAAGGTATTCACACCTGACGTAGCATTGACAAATCAGCAGCCAACAAACAAAAATGAGTGATTTTTGTATCATCTAAATCTTAAGGATACCACAATATTTTCAAAAGTGGGCATGAGCTGTATCACTCATAGGTGGCTAAATTTGAAACAGTCCAATATCGTAATGAAAACAAAGAGAAAAGAAAACGAGTGCTTTCTCCCTTAAAATATCTTCTACAAAGTCCAATAAAAGTAAAACTATTCTTGAAATTTTGCCTCATCAAGCAATTCTATTATTTTTCTATTCTGAACAACCTACAGTTAGTTGATTTTTATATCATCTTTTAGAGTAGCATCTCGCCATTTAGGACATGGTTATTACCTTGTGGTTTCTAACTCTCTCCAGTTTTAGAGTCATTTTTGCACTATTCTCTTAGTCGTATCCAATATAAAGATATTACTAAGTTGATTTTAAAGAATTCAAACTTCTGGTATTATAACTTAAGTGGGATTTATATGGGTGTGATGGCTGTTATCTGTTCCCTCTTTTTTTTTTTGTGTTGTCTTCTTTGCTTCAATTCTACAAAATACTGATACAATTGTTAAGTGTACGCATGGTACTTAAGGTTATGGTGCTCTTTATAAATGATCGTGGGAAGTATTACTTATTATATTGTAATCCTACTTTAAAGATGACCATAGTATTTTGGGTCTTTAGATATCGCTAGGTTTTTAGAACTTGTCACCTTAGGCCCTCTTAAATTTCTTAAAACTAAAATTCTTTTTTTTTTCTTGAGCAATTTTATTAAAGGCAAATGACAGAGTAGAAATAAGAAATGAGACTAAATTATAGAATTTAATTGAGGAAGAATATTTAAAAGCCATGTGTAAAGGAAATGATTTGTAATGAAAAAAATGTTTGAATAACCTAGGTTGCGATATGTTACTAGAAGACATTATAAATCTTATGATAATTATTTGAAAATCATGGTGGGCACATCATGTCAAACATGATATGGCGTAGCGTTTACTTAGATTATAGAACTTGTTATAATCTTATCCTTTGAATAATGAATATGTTTTGCTTAGAAAGTGTAGTATTCAATTAGAATGATTCTTCTTGTTCATTGTATGTCTTTCTATTATTTGAAATAATCAAACTCATTAAATTCTATGCTTATAGAGGTACTTGGGTATTGCTCAAATGACATATATAACCATGTGTCTTTTACTCCTTGAATACCTTCATTTGTTCTTGGGAATTGAGTCTAATTAATTTAAGCATTGAGATCTCTTTTTGGAGACTTGAGTTCAAAATCGTGATAGTCATCGAATATGAAAATTTCAGTTATGACTCTCATTCTTCCATAGTTGGCTCCTAATGTGGATAAGGTTTCTAAAACAACATGGGTTCTAGATAGTAACTCTTAAACTTCCATATGATATACATAGGTTAATAAGGGATTATAACTTGGGGTTTTAGACAAAGTATGTAAAACGCCTTAGTTGAGAGTCTCTCGTTGAAACAAGAATACTTTGGTCAGTTATTGTTGATGGTTTCTTGAGGAGTATTGTAATACTAGAATTATTATTTAAATAGTGGATATGAAGCCAGATCAAAACCATTCTTGATTCTTAAATACCTCCTTGGCGAATTTGTCAAGAAAGGAGGTTTTGTCGTTAATGTCAAATAGGCTTGAGATTACTAGTCTTAATTTAATCATATTAGTAAATTAATTTGAACTCCCTTCATACGTAACTTGTAATTGGTTGGGTTTTGTAACTTAAGTTGTTGAAATGATTTTACTTAACATTCTTTTCCATCGTATTAGATCTTATTTAGAATCAATGTTAGCATTTGACATAAAATGGGTAAGTACCCTTGAAATTAAGACTTTTCAAAGGATAAGTAGAGACTTTATATTATGAAATTCTTAGGTAATTACCTGTGTGGATTTGATGTCATCAAAGTGATAGGGTGACATTCTCTATTTAGACAATCTAGAAGGTTGTATAAGAGCTAGAAGATGTTGTTTTCATTAATATTATGTGGATGGGCTTTGTGTTTTGCGATGTATTTTCCTTCCTATTAAATCATCATGATATTATTATGTGATAAGGACAATAGTTGTTACTTTGAAAAACATTGCTCCATATTGCTTGAGGCATTGATTGTCATTGCTTGAGGGTGTAGATTTATAAATATGTTGTAAAACTATAATCTGATCTCAACTACATCGAGAGGATGTAATAAGACCTTTTGTCCATTGTATCACCAGTTTTAGGAAATTGTGTTTGTAATGAGAATTAGCATTCTTGGTGTAATGTAATAAAGTTTTCATGTACTTTTTACTTGAATAGATCATTGTGTTAGAACTAATACAACTTATGTTTTATGCTTGAGCAAATATATGTTTATAACCTAGAGTCTAATTAGGTGATAGTAGTAACCTTCGAGAGCTTTACCTCCCCGAGTTGACTAAATGGAACTAGAGATGTAGCTATGCTATAATCATTGCTCTTTAAGAATAATTAATCATCTTCTCTGTAGTAATTGATATATTTCTTAATGCTTTAGGTTGAAGCTCATAGAATTTAGAAGCCATAGGTCATTCACTTGTGTGCTTAGATTTACAATGCAAGTTTAGGGTATTGAATTACTGGTTGATCTTGCAAGTATTATTTCACAATTTTGATGTAAAAATAGTACACAAATTTGGAGATAGACTTGCCTTAGGTAAACTTGATGCCTCAGGCAAACACTCGATAGGGATTCCTCAACACTAGGGTTGCACGAAAACCACCCATTTTAGGTGGTCATGATAGTGGATTTATTTTCATACATGTTTCACCTGAGTGGGTGGCAGTTGACGAAGAACTGTCTAGGGTAGGGAATCACTCTAGAAAGGGTTGCATACCTGCTCACAGTTGCATCAAACATAATGTAAGACGGAACTACATATTCACATACCCTAGAGTTAGTCGCATCCGGAGGGGGCCATGATCCTATGGATATAGGGTATATAGGTAATCTGGAGGGCGAATGATGCCCCCAGTACTCAGGTCCCCTGGATATAGGGTGTTATTCTAAAATTAACATCATGTTTTTAAATTTCTGTGTAATGATTTTTAGTCATGTTAACATGAGATTGTCTAGTTAGTTTTGTGCAGATGGTAAGGATACCAGTCACTGGAAAAAAAAAAAAGTTATTGGAAATGAATGCAGAATGTAGTGAAGAACCTATAGTATGTGTTTCTCAATTTCCCTTATATGTTACCTTGTTGAATGTACTATCTCATTTCATCAGATCAAAATTTTTCATTCCTTTGTATTTCTGAATCTAGAGTTTTGTTAATAAGGAGTCGGGTCCTTGCACATTTAATGTGTTTATCTTGGTGTTGTTCCTTACTATGTTATTAGTTGTATTCAATCATTTTTTTATTAACATAAGAGTAAAAGTAAGGTTGATGATTCAACATAGACAACATGCCATTTAGACTCAAGCCTTACCAATAAAAGTAATGTCTTGATTATGTGATAATTAGAAATAAATTACGTACCTATAAGAATTTGAGTGAAGTTAAGGTGATAAATAAAAGCAAGGTTGCTAGTTAATCAACCAATACACTTCATGAAAAAATAGAATTAAGCTTTAAGTAGGGTTATTGTTAGTGAAAGAGTAAGAACAAGGTCTTCATATAGGCTGCTAATATATTTATTTATGTATTATGTTGCTTATCCGTAGATGTAATTATTTTATGTTTTGAGATGTTTACCAACATTTGTTGTAACTATTTTCTCCTTCCGCAGTCTGCTGGACTGCTACCTTTATTTGTAATTTTTTTTTACAATTAAAAAAAAAAGAAAAGGTTATTACTCTTTGAACATTGATTAATTCACAATATATATTTGGACTTGAATAATAGCTAAAAGAACTGATTCGCTCCAATTACATCATAACATACATTAGGACAAGAAAAAATAGTTTACGTCATGCCAAGAAAAATAACTCATTCAATTTATGTCACAACATGCATTGGGACATAGATAGCAATAAAAGGAAAACACTAACTCCCATTAAGTTACAAGATACATTCTGACCTAAAAATTACACTCTTCATTTAGTCACACCAATCATCCATTCATATATAAAATTAAATGGAAGTCACTGAGTCTAATGAAATTAGCGTCCTAAAAATAACTCTAAATTTAAGTCATTAATTATATATATATATATATATATATATATATATATATATATATATATATATATATATATATTATTGAAATCTATTTTTAGAACAATCATAATCCAACTTTATTTTTTAATTTAAAAGAAAATTACTCAATAAATTTGAAAATTAAAAGCTCATTTACCTAGTAAAACCTTGACACTATAAAATTATTAATTAATATAAAAAGTAAAATTGCTTAGTTGCTTATTTCATAGCGAGACTTGACTAGATCATATATATTGAACTTGTTAGGAATTGAATAAAGGAGGGTCTATTTACAAAAATATTTCTAATATTGAATGCTGTGCGGCTGGACGCGTGGATAGCAGGGTAAAGTGTTGTTATTTCCCCCGTGTTTTCTTCCATTCGAAGTGTAACACACAAACGTGTCAAGCCCATGCTTATCTTAACCCCAGGGTTGAAAAACCCTAATCATTATAAATCGTCCGCGTTTGTTGGTCTATGTTTATTAAAATATTTGTTCTCACCTGTTCAACTGGAGTCTTTATAAAGTTAGACATTTCATTGTTTAGTTATTTTGAAAAGTGTTTTGAAAAGTGTTTCGACGTTGTCTGTAGCTGTGATTTGTTTGTACTAAAGCCGATCGAGTCTGATGGCATCTAAGGAAATTAATATGATCAACCAGCAGCCATACAATCAACCGGAATCTGATATATCGGATTTACCACAATTTGATATATCGGAGAGTATACCGAATCCCGACTGGCTGAATAGCGATTGGTATACAGTGAGACGAATCCGAAAACGAGGTTCGTCTGCTGGACAAGCGGATAAGGTGTTCGATAAATTTTTTCTTTTTCGATTTTCTGAATCAGAAATTAGAAAATCCTCAGTATTATGATGGTACAACATCTGATGAGACAGTTCTGAATGTGAATTTAATTGTTTTTCTTCTGTGAAAATTTTCAGTATTACATTGAGAGGGCTACTGGCGTGAAATGTCGATCCAGGCCAGAATTAGAGAGGTACCAACAGACCGGATCGAAGAAGAAACGACCAAAGGGTAATCTCTGTAAAGTAAAATTTGAGAAACCATTTTGTGTAGTTTTACTTGCATGTATTTTCTGATAGTATAGCTTTTGTTTCATTGCAGGAATATCCAATCCAAGGGCAAAGCCTGGCATGAGAGGGCAACTGCCCTCTACTGCTTTGGTACCTTTGGATCAAGCCCAGCAGCCTTCTCACATGAAAAAGCCAAATGGTAATCTCTGTAAAATTTAAGAAACCATTTTGTATAGTTTTACTTTCATACATTTTTTGATGGTAGAGTTTTTGTTTTATTGCAGGAATAACTAATCAAAAGGTAAAACGTCGAATGAGAGGGCAACTGTCTAATCCAATGCACCAACAACCTCACGAGAGGGAAACTGTCGAATCCAGGTTACCAGCAACCTCACCATGACTAGTCAAGATTAAGGGGAATAAAAGACTCTCTGGTACCTTGTGTTCCTCCTAATTTTTAAGGAGCTATGTCGTGTTTTTCTCAGTTGTACTTGTACTTATTACATCTTTTTAACATTAAATGTGAGATATAGTTTCTTATATCTGGGAGTTCCCATCTATCTAATTTTATTATTTGATTTTGTTTAATATTTTAATTTATTATATAAACTTCATTGTATGCAATTTCTTTTAAGTGCATGGCAGATTCAGACATTTATTTTATCGAGTTTAAGTAAATAAATAGTTGATGGGAATTTAAAAGGCTGCATAAAGTTTGGGAATTTATAATTCCAACAAGGATAAATTTTTTCCACAGAATAAAATTACAATCATAAGAGATTAACTTTCCTGTTCTTTTTTTTTTCACTGTGTTCAAGTAAAATGTAAAATTGAAATTGTTGCAAACTTATAATTATTATATATTTTCTTGTGTGAACTATAAACCACTAATTTGAGTGCTTTCTAAAATTTCTAATGCATTATTTACAAAACAATTAAGAACCATCAAAATGAACAAAGCTTAGAAAATGGGATTTGCTTTTTAATTTACTGTCTGAATAAAAGAAAGTATCTTTAATTTATTGTAGATCTATTCATATAATTCAACTTCATACCTCAAGAGTTATTGATATAAATGAATTAAAAATTTCTAACAATAATATTATACTTCCGTAAATATTTTTTTATTTAATAATTAAAAAAAAATATCATTTATCTCGTCTTATTCCTTATGTTGTGAACAGTCAGTATAAAAATGAAATAATTCAGTGTGTATATGGATGCCAATAAGACTTTTACAAAAAAGAAAGACAAACACAAATGAATGTATATTTACAGTTGGGACCGTGACAAAAAGAATAAGACTTTTATAAAAAAGAAGACAAACACAAATGAATGCACATTTACAGTTGGGATGGTGACAAAAAGCCTTTCACACATTATTTTTTATATATTTACTGAGTGTTGATTTTGTTGCTGAAAGTCTCCATTTTATTCATAACTATATATATTTTTTTTAAACAGAAATAGGTGTAAACACACCCATAAATTAAAGATATTAAAAATATTACAGCTTAAAAGTCTTAGCCAAGTCCCAGGAGGAAAACAGCAAAAGCGATCCTTAGCAGATCTTATAAACACAGAAAAATAAACAAGAGAACCATCCCCTTTAAACATGGGAATGCATATACCCGAAACCGCCACCAATGAACACGAAGCCAGCACCGCCGAGCAAAACGGAACCATAGACAGACATAACAGCAAAAACAGCAAAAAACTCCGCCAACTCCAACCCCGGACATACCTTAAGAAGCTGGCGGAGCAGCCGGCAGAGCCCTTTCGTCCAGGTCCACTGTGGCCGTTGACTGATCCCCTTCCTCCAAATCTGCCAAAGCATAAAAAGGCATCCCCGGGGCCATGTCAGATGCATGAACTCTGGGAAACGAATAGCTGTGAAAACATCCCTTATATGCTCGCTTCTTTTCTTGGAGAGAAGAAAGCAGTAAGCTCATAGGGCATCATCTAAATCCTCACTACAAAGGGATTTGATACTAGACTGCATAGCTTTGTAAATGACCTGCTGTGGAGGAGAATTCCGAAGAGTTGTGAGATTAAAGAGCCGGCCGATGAGAGCTGTCACCTTCCTCCATGCGGTAATTAGACACTGCCGCCTCCCAACGTTCCACTGTGTATATGTTCTTAAAGAACAAGCCTACCGCAAGGGAGTGCACATAATCACCATCCATTACAAGATCCATAATGTTGGAAAGAAGCTGAGAGACAATATCTGAATAGTTTAACACGCGTCCCTCGAAACCTCTGATCCAGGCATGACCCACTATGTTCTGGACTGCGAACTGAGAAAGAGTGCAGTCAGAGTCGATAAGGGTCATGAGGTCAATCGCCTTCACTCACCCCCATATCACCGGTTCCCAATCAAGGGCAGGGAAGAAAAGCCTCTGGTTCAGTTGCGTATCCGCCATATTTATAACTATATTTAAATTTGTATTATTTCATGGATTCAATGGTCTGTGATGTGAAGACAAATCTGTGCAGCAAGATTACTGTGTCCATTCATTGTCTTTTAAAATTTATTGGAGGTTGTTTATCTTATGAATTGTTCCTGGAAACTGTTGTAGAATTCCTCCATGAAGCTGTTATATATTTTGTTGACTGTGTGCAAGGTTTTGTTTCTCGTAATTTCTAGCTATTTGGAAGGCCGAGCTAGGGCTAAATCTGAACACTTATCTGTGCTCTTATTTGTGCTAAACCTAGTAATCTCATGCTATTTGCAATTATTGCTACTAAATTTTTCTACTCGAATGCATTTGCACCATTTATTGAATTGATCTTGGAGATAGATGAAGCTGATTGCACTCCAGTCATTTACCTGTATCAGTATGACAATTACCATCAAAATGCACCAATCTTTAAAAAGTTAAGAATTAGTCAACCATTTGATGATCTTGTAATTCAGGTTAAGCGTTTTGCCAACAATGGGCTTTTGGAGGGTTTTGTTGATAAAGTACAAAAAATGGATGTATATCCTCAAACCCTAGACATGGAACCCTTTTTCAGCAATCTTGTAAAGTGAGTTTTGCTTAGTTGAATTTGGTAAGCATTTGGCTTTGGCAATATTTGCCTGTGATTTGTTTGACATTCTTTGTACCTCTTCTGCATTATAGGGTGAGATGAAATATGAGCTTTTAGCAGTACTTGTACATGCTGGATTTTCTCTAAATTCTGGTCACTATTACTGCTTTGTACGCTCTGGCTATGATGGCTGGTATGAGATGGATGATTCACAGGTAATTAACCTTCAACGCATGCAATAAATGAACAAAATTCAAGTGTAAATTCAACCCAATTTTTATTTATCCGTCAATAGAGATATGAAAAAAAGAATTAGTGTAATAGGGTTTAGTCCAATTGAAATTCTCAAAAAAAAAGTCCCTTTTGACATAAACAAGAGTCACCAATTGTAAGTAGAGACTTCCATTCTTTTATGGACTTGTTATGAGTACTTATTCAAGGAGTAATTTCCTTGAAAAAGATAAATTCAGTCCTTAAAAAAATACTCATTACAATTGTTAAATAAGAGTTTATTTGCATATCAAAAGACCAGATATATTTTATATATAAAAGGTAGGCCAAAATTGACAAGTATAATAGAATAAACTTTTACTGATAAAATATTGGAGCCCCGGGTCCTTGAGACATTTATCTGAAATTAGAGCTAATATTCTTTTGAAAGATATATAAAGGTGCTGAAGTCTTGGCTACCATATACTAGACCAGTTTCTTTGTTCGAAATTCAAGAAAATTTGCACGGCGCCAACATGATTCATCAAGCAATGGAGAGGCTCCTTGTTAAAACAATGGAACAGGGAAAAGCGAAAAGAACAGTAAACAATCACATAGTGCAAAGATATTTAACGTGGTTCACCATATGTATGGCTACGTCCACAAAGCAGGGGAAAACTCTTATATTAATGTGTTCTCAGATGTGTTTACAACAGCATATACATATGCTTTTATAGATTACAATAGAAGCCAAGAGAAGGAGCTGAACAATGAAGAGTCACCACAAAAGGACGAGGTGACCATTGGGTTTCATATCCAACAATCTCCCACTTGAAACCCAATGACTGCTTCAAACATTCAAAGCTATTCCCCTACTTTAAGCCTATTGTCAGAGTTTGACAATGCCGAGAGAAGTGCGGCAAAATTCAAACTTCTCTCAAGGTACAACCTTGGTCAATGCATCAGCCAGATTGATCTTGGTGTCGATCTTTTGAACTTGCAACTTGCCTTCTTCAATCATGCTACGGATGAAATGATACCTCAGCTCAATGTGTTTAGTTCTGTTGTGAAATACCGTATTCTTGGCGAAATGAATAGCGCTATTACTGTCACAAAAAAGTGTGAAAGCTTGCTGTTTGGAACCCAATTCAGTAAACAAACGCTGCAACCAAACCATTTCTTTTGCTCCTTTAGTGAGGGCAATGTACTCAGCCTTAGTAGTAGAAAGAGCAACTACTTGTTGCAATCTTGAGACCCAGCTGATAGCTACCTCGGCAAAAGTGAAAACATAGCCGGATGTAGACCTTCTTTTATCCAAGTCACCCACCATATCAGAGTCAATGAAGCCTTGTAGTTGTGCAACTTTCCCACCAAAACATAAGGCATAATCTGAAGTGCCTTTTAGATACCTTAATATCCACTTCACAGCTTCCCAATGAGTTTTTCCGGGATTACTCATGAACCGGCTCACAACTCCCATTGCTTGGGAAATATCAAGATGGGTGCATATAATTGCATACATAAGACTTCCCATGGCTGAAGAATATGGAATGTTCTTCATGTAATCTTGTTCTTCTTGTGTCTTGGGGCACAATGCTAAAGATAAGTGAAAATGATCAGCAAGTGGAGTGCTAACTGGCTTAGCACTTTTCATATTGAATCTATCCAAAACTTTTTCAACATATTTTTGCTGAGACAATCTGATTTCTTTTCTCTTTCTATCCCGAATGATGGTCATGCCAAGAATCTTCTTTGCTGCCCCGAGGTCCTTCATTGCAAATTTGTTTCCCAAGAGTTGCTTCAAATCAGCAATGACTCTCATGTTGGTGCCAGTAATGAGCATGTTGTCAACATAGAGTAGCAACAAAACAAATTCACCACTTGGTAAAACCTTGTAGTATAAACATGGATCAGATTCAGAATGTGTAGACTAATTTTCCATCATGAAGTTATCAAACTTGATGTACCACTGCCTAGGGGTTTGTTTTAGCCCATACAAGCTCCTCTTTAATCTACAAAATAGATTTTCATGCCCTTGCTTGATAAAACCTTCTAGCTGACGCATGTACAATTCCTCTTCTATGTCACCGTGGAGAAAAGCAGTTTTGATGTCGAGTTGCTCAAGCTCAAGGTCATAAACTGTTGTCAAACCCAAAACGGCTCAAATTGTGTTCATCCTCACGACTGGTGAGAAAATCTCATTGAAGTCCACTCCCTTTTGTTGATCATATCTTTTCACAACAAGTCTGGCCTTGTAGCGTTTTGTGCCGCCTTCTTCCTCTTTGATTTTGTAGGCCCACCGATTCTTCAAAGGTTTGTGATCAGGTGGAAGCTGGACCAGATCCCAAGTATGGTTTGCCATTAGAGAGTCCATTTCATCCTTCATTGCAAGCCTCTCGAAATGTATTTGGTTCTGATAGGTTAGCAACAAGTAATTGATAATCATCAAATTTTGGAGGAGGTTTCCTCTCTCTAGTAGACTTCCTTAATGAAGGAATTTGTCCCTGCAGACTGCCCTATTCTTGTGCAATATTCCTCTGTAGTTGATTGACATCATTGCCCTATTTAATTCCAACATTCTGATGTTGAGTATCACATATCTGCTTGCCTTGTGAATCAATTTTGCTCCTCTGTATTTCTAGTGACTGGCGGAACCTAGGTGGTAGAAATGAATTTTCACTTGGAGTATTTTCCTTTTCCCTTAACACTGGCTGCCTTACTGCCTGTGTTGTATTTCTGGCATGCTGTGGTATTAAAGGTGCGTTAGACCCCTCCGCATCACAATTTGGAAAGTGAACATCTTTATGGGAGCACTGTCCCAAGGAAGAAACCTCTACGTCTGGTGCCCGTGTAGAACCATTTCCCACGTTATTGTGAATGGCAGGGATCAAAGTGTGCAAATAAGAATGCATAGATTGCGGCAGCGATTGGATATTGATAGGGTGTGGAGGAATATAAGTGTTCAAAGGCTCTAAAGAAATTTGCCTTGAAGTGATAGGAGGCTGCGAAATGGTCACAGGGGACGAGAGTTGTAAAAAGGTTTGTGTGGCATGTGCACCAACACCATCCTCAGCTCGCATATGATTATTTCCAACTGGCTGTGTTGGAATAGATGAAGGCTGCGAATCATTTGATGACAGCAATTTAATCAAATTTGAACATTGGCCCATAGAGGGCGTCTCTTTCTCACCAGCCTGTGTGGGAATTACTCCCACTGAATGTGATGATTGGGAATTCATGGACGATGGAGAGGAGCCATAACACTGTCTTATATCAATATTTCTAGAATGTGAACCAAGACTAAATGGTGGCAGAGTAATTTGGTTACCTGGATTTGAATGTCCAACTATATGTGATGCCACACTTGGCTGTGAAGACGGAGTATTACTCTCAAAATCATCAACTAATATATACTCCTTTTCTTGTGTTTTTTGTGCTTGTAGCGCTAGAAACACTTTTTCGTTGAATACCACATCACGACTACGAATGATTTGTTTCACAATAGGATCCCACTATCTGAAACCGTATTGCTCTTCCCCATAACTGAAAAAGATGCATCGTTTGGATTTGAAATCCAATTTTATTCATTTTTCTTTTGGAATGTGAGCAAACGCCTCACAGTCAAAGACTCGAAGGTGATTGTAGGAGACCTTATTTTCAAACCATTCTTCTTCCGAAATATCAAATTCCAGTTTGGTGGAAGGACTTCGGTTGATCAAATAAACCACCGTGTTAACTGCCTTAGTCCAGAATTCTTTACTCAAACCAGCATTTGAGAGCATGCTATGTGCCCTCTCTAGAATCATGCGATTCATTCTTTCGGCTGCGCCATTTTCCTGAGGTGTAAATGGTACAACCTTGATGTGCTGAATGTCATTGTCTGCACAAAAAGCATCAAAATCTAAAGAGCAAAACTCCCCCCCATTGTCAATTTTAAGACATTTAATTTTGCTCCCAATTTGATTTTCAGCAACTGCCTTAAAAATTTTGAATTTTCCAAACACTTCTGATTTTCTATTGAGCATATAGACCCAAAACTTACGGGTGCAATCATCTAAAAAATTTACAAAGTAGTTTGCTCCTCCAATGGAGGTTACCTTTGTGGGACCGAAGACATCCAAATGCACGAGTTCCAAGGGTTTTGCCTTCTTGTCGTGTACAGTTTTGAAGAAGCTGGCCTGCCTTTGTTTTCCGTAAATGTAATGCTCACAAAGTTCTAAATCTGTTGATTGTAAACCAGAAAGTTGGCCTCTTTTAAGCAATACTTCCATTCCCTTTTTGCTCATGTGGCCAAGTCTCCTATGCCACAGTTCTGTCTTGCTGTCAACTACAGCCATCACCACTCCCACTTTAGTGGTACATTTGAGCATATAAAGAGATCCTAATTTACTACCTTTTGCAACAACTAAAGCGCCTTTAGTTACTTTCCAAATGTTGGAAGAGAAAGTGATGCTGCAGCCTTGCGCATCAAGTTGTCTAGCTGAAATCAAGTTCCTCTTAAGTTTAGGAACATGTCTGACATCATTCAGTAGCCACTTGCTTCCATTCTTTAGTTGTAGCAATATGTCACCTTTGCTGACAATCTCATACGGCTCATTGTCTCCGAGATAAACCTTGCCAAATTTTCCTTCTTGATATGTTTGGAAGGCATCCCGATTTGAAGTTGCGTGAAAGGAGGCACCAGAGTCTAAAATCTATAAGTCAGCTTCAGCTTCACTTGCTGCCAAGACAAGAGCTCCTCCATCATCTTCAAGAGTCGTGTTAATCTGATTTTTTTTCAGCTATTTTTAAGCTTTCTTGTAACACCAACAATCCTTCTTGACATGTCTATCTTTCCCACAAAACTAGCAACCTTCTTTCCGTCCTCTTGACTTTGATCTCTTCGCTGATTTAGATCTTCTCCTATTTTGTTTTCCTCGATCTTGGGTTCTTCCCCTATTGCCTAGAACCAAGGCTTCACTGGATATTTTATTTTGTCCTCTCCTCATGTCTTCATTGAAGAGGGTGGCAATGACATCATCAAATCTTAACAATGCTTTCTTTTCTTTGTCTTCGGATCCTCTTCTCCCAGGTACTGAATTGCTGATTATCATCACGACATTATCCCAGCTGTCAGGAAGCGAGCACAGGAGTAGCATAGCCCTCATTTCATCATCAAAATTGATTTCTATAGAAACTAGTTGGCTGATTGCAATGTTGAATTCATTCAAGTGATTTGAAAATGTTTTTCCCTCTTTCATTTTCAGGTTGAACTTCTTTAGCAAGAAGACTCTATTGGTTGTGGATGCCGTTTCATACATGTCGCAAAGCTTGTCCCAAATCTGCTTTGCCGAAGTTTCTGTTGCAACATTAAATAAGACGTTGCTGGATAGCGAGAGGATAATTATAGTGGCAGCTTTTTGATCCAACACATCTCATTTGTCATCTGTCATCTCCTCTGGTTTTGCTGTTTTTCCTTTCAACGTGATAGCTAAGTCTTTTTGAATTAGCACAGCACGAATTTGCAGCTTCCAAAGCCCAAAATTCTGTCCCGAAAACTTCTCTATTGTCCACTTGTCCGCTTCTTCCATTTCTTCGAAAGTCGTCACGAATTTCTCAACCAGCTCCTTACCCGAGCTCTGATACCAATTGTTAAAACAATGGAACAACAAAAAGTGAAAAGAATAGTAAACAATCACACAGTGCAAAGATATTTAACATGGTTCACCATATGTATGGCTACGTCCACAAAGCAGGGGAAAACTCTTATATTAATGTGTTCTCAGATGTGTTTACAACAGCATATACATATGCTTTTATAGATTACAATAGAAGCCAAGAGAAGGAGCTGAACAATGAAGAGTCACCACAAAAGGATGAGGTTTTTGGTTGTTTTGTTTTTCTTTATTGTTGCTGACAGAGCTCATAGATTTGAAGCATGTATGTTTTGTGAAGATTTTGTTTCCGAGACAGGCTTGGGGTTTGGTGTTGAGCTCAATATGGATTGTTGTCCAGCGAGCTTCAAAGAGTATATGATTTTGAATTATACCCTTTCGTGGTCACTAGACAACATGGCAGAGAACTAGGTATCTCTTAGGGTCCATTGTCAAATAATTCAAGACTCTGTGATTTGAGAGCTTGGGACTAAAAAGCTCAAGAACACAGCTCGAAGCTACGCCCTTCCGAGGGTAGATGAGAGAGCATGATGGAGCGTCGCTTGGTTCACGATTTGTTCTTTGGGAGAAGATCTTCTATAAAATATGTATTCATATTATGTAATCAGCTTTGTTGAGTATTTTAGCATTAAGGAGGGGTACCTGGTACTCTTGACAGGAACAATGTAATAAGGGGGGGAATGTTGGCATAATAGCATATAGTATTACATTGTTAGTTTATGCATATTAAATAAATGTTAGTTTATAAGTTAGGTTTTGGGAAGTTACGAGAAGTTCCATTCCCATAAGAAGTTATATATGGGAATAACTAAGGCTTTAAGAAGCCAATGTACTACATTGTAAAATCATCCTGAAGACAATACTATATTATTTTATTATGGTTTAATTTTGTGTATGTTTGCTCACCATTTCTCAATATGATTAAACTTACCTTCAAGAACAACCTCCCATACAATCAAGAAATCTAGACAACTTGCCTTAGGATGTTGATCAGCGAGATGAATCCTACATGAATCAATGAAAGAAAGGTCTGATATGTGCTTTGAATACCCATGGAGCACCATGTATTCACTCAATTCAGACACTAGATCAATCATGTTATCAAATGAGGAGTATGAAAAACTCTCTATGTTATCATTTTGCATGGTTGTTTGACCTCTATCCTCAAAGAATAAACTATTGTACTCATTCTCCACCTGCATATCAGCAGTAACCAAGTGAGAATTATCATATTTAGAGCATGATCAAGATTAGAAAAATCAAAGCATGATATACTCAAATCTGCCCTACTAAAATTAGTCACATGTAATGAAGAAACATCATCTAAATCACACAATAACTTCCCTATTTCAGCTTCTTATTCATGATGGAATGATGTATCATCACATGTACAACAGCAACAAGACCTTTTGGACCTTCTTCCACTTGTGTAACTTGACCTATGTTGTTGATTTCACCTTGTAACATTGTTATACCTTAATCTTTTTCATTTGGGTCAACTTGTATCTCATGAAAAGCACTTGTATAGGTCTGATATGACTTATTATCTTGATGTATCATGTTGGTACAGTCATAAATTTCACCATTTACCTCCAAAAAATCAGATTCTACTTCAAGTATGTCAATTGAAACAAATTTTTGTTTCGCTATCCATGAATTTCCTTCACTATGTATGCTGATATATCCTTGTTTTGGCATTAAATTGGACTGATCTAGCTGCTATCCACACTCAATTTCACTGTCAAAATAGTTAGCAAACTGAAACCAGTCATTTTCATCCAATTTATCATCAAAATCAGTCACTAAATTAGTCATTTGGCAAGCAACTTCTTGCTGATTTACACTTTCTATTTGACAAAAGAACTCACCAAAGTTGTTATCCAACCTATTGATGTGTTTTTTATGCACATGCAAACATAGAATAAAATACCAAGGTATCCTATCCTCTCTCAAACAAAGTCTCTCAAAGGCTAAACAATGTGATCCAATGAGAAAACTCCAAGATTCATGATATGTCAAGTCTTGACTTGCAATGGATAGACTCAGAGTTGATGTGATTTGCTGAAAACTCACAAAGGGACTTATGCTGAATTTACTCCTTATTCCAATCAAATATGTTATTCTCCTTTTTGTGAAGTGGAACTTACTCTAACCGACTATGAAAAGAAAATGCAAAAGGACAAGGGTTTAGAAGGCTAATCTAAGGACAATGAGATAATAAAATATGCCAAGATAGACAAACTCCTCATCAAACCAAACTCATCTTCGCCATGAGAATCAACAACTACACAAAGTTGGTGCAATCTTCTAAGGAAACTCAAGGATTTTCATGTTGTAAACTTTCATCAAACACCCACTTCTGGCGCAGCTTGAACGAGCATCCACAACTAAACTAAAACAAATGTGGTTCAGGCTAACTTTACAAAATGACTTATTAGCGACAAATCATAAAAAGTATGAACCATTAAGGAATTCATCAAATATCTCTACATAAAAACATTACATCAATGCACTTCTAATCTATCTCTAAGCTACTTGGAAACATCTCTCCTTTGGGTGGTGAATTAATTTCTTGAAGACATTTTGTCCACAAGTCATCTAATCTCAATTGCACTTTGGATTCTTCTTCCAACCTTAATTATTCCTTCACTTGATGAACAACTTCCTAACAAGATGAACACAGGAGTTCTAAATGAGTGGTGTTGTGAATCCTGCACTAGCCACCTACAATCATCATTTCCTCTAGAGGCAGGTCCTTCTCAATACTTAGTCACTTCTTGATCATTTCCTTAAAACTTATGAAGAACTCCCTTTCATTGAATAAGGTGTCAGGAACCACCTTTGTAAAAACAATAGGCTCAAGCGCCTATGAAAAAGAATTTTTTTCTTGCAATTCTAATTCCTTCTTTGATAAGAATGTTAGGCAATATAGCTTCTCATGTCCATTGGTATCATGAATTATGCATCCCTTCCTTGATGCAAAGTCATCCAAACTCTTAGGATAGAGTTGTACATTCAAAGTCCACCAAAGCCAAAGAATATCACCTTGAGGGTGATCAAATTGCTGCCCACAACCATGAGACTGCTTCACATATGATGAGAAATCCATCGTTGTGGGTGCAATCTTCTTAGGGAACTTAAAGATTTTCATGTTGTAAACTTTCATCCAAACACCCACTACTGGCACAACTTGAATGAGTATCCACAACTGAACTAAAGCGAATGAAGGTTCATTCTAACTTTGTAAAGTGGGTTACCTTTGATAATCCAAAAAAAGTATGAACCAAGAAGAATTCATCAAATATCTTTACATATATTCATTACATCAATGCACTTCTAATCTATTTAGAAGCTACTTGGAAAAATTTCTCCATCATATTCAAGAATTTGAAACCATGCTAACATTCCATCACCAAACACAAATCACCATGAGAATGAACAATGAGCTTGTATTGATTTTGGAAATGTATAATTACAACAATTTCACAATGTATCTTCAATGACTTCAAGAAGCCTCCTCTACTCTACTCCTACTCTAACAGCATCTACTCCTACTCTCCTATCTTGATCTCTCTCTCATAATCCTCCCTTTACAAATGAGAGAAATGAGCCCTTTTATAGGCCCCAAAATTACATGAATGGTTAGGATTGATTCGAGAATCAATGGCCAAGATTGAGACAACAAGGCAGTTTGTTACAAAAATTACTATTTTTAGAACATTGAATGTGGACTGATGACGTGGCAGACTGTGATTGGATCAATACTGTGCACATGCCACCTTAGTATCGAGCAAACTGGTTTGGTTTTCTTTGTGTTCATATTGTTTGAAATGCTTTCCCAAATTATGTCATCTTTTGGAGTAGTCTTTGAATCTTCAAATTTTCACCTTTGGAACATGGCTGCTTCGAACATGAAAACTTTAGAATTTTGATACTTCTTCTTGTTGTCTTTCATGCAATTCTACTTTTGAATGTAATTCATGGATTGGTTGATGAATTTTCTCATTTCTCTTCTCATCTTCCCGTCTTCTTGCATAGGATGTCTTCATTCTGATTCTTACAGGAAGTAGGAGATGTCTTTGTTCATGACTCTTTAAAGCGTATTTCATCATGGATGTCCCTCTTTATCTGGCACATGTAATGGATTACTTCTGCAAGCATAGAATTGGACCTTCTCCCTTCAAGCAATGACCTTGATGTATGACTTTCTCCATATGCTGTAGTAAAATATTTAGAATCGGAATATCTAGAGAGCATCACATTTAAATTTCTTCATTCAAGTGCATGTAAGCTTACTTCAAAAATTCCCTTAACACTAAATCCATCATTAAAACCATCCTTACCTTTGTCCTAAGCACTGCAAGTCTACTAAACTTATGAATTTATTTTGGATGAATGTTTCAAATGAGGGTGAGCGCTAATTTTGTATATGTATGCAAGGAAAGCGCTTATTTCAAATCCAAAGGTATGGTGAAAGTGAATGAGGTACTGATTTCATGTCCACATGCAATGAGTGTACATTGCAAAGTAAGGGTAAAACAGTGCCTAATAATAAGCGCAAATTTTGAATAGGTAAGAATGAAGTGTATAATGCCTAATGCAAGAGTGTGTAGAATTCATGTCACCTTCCTTGCTAATCTTTCCTTACTTATGAAATGCAAATTTATGCAACTTACAAGGTAGTCAAGGATATGATAGATCAACGTTAAAAGCAGTAGGCTTATGACAATAAAGCTGAAAATGCATAGACCCTACAAATCAATGCCTAGATCTACTCTTAGAACTTGATTTTGGATTTGCCCTTTGCATATGACCTTCTATTTGCATTCCCTTTCTAAGTCAGTTCTCTTTATGGTTGTTTTCTTATGACTTCTTCAATGTCTAAAACATGTTTTATCTCTTCTCCAGGCTGATTTCATCACTTTGGCACCGATTTTATGTGCACATGTATAATGTTTGCCTATGCAAACCTCCTCCTAAAGTGTGCCTAAAATGAATATGGTGGACACCTTGACGTTCTATGCATAATTTGGATAATGCGAAATGCAAGAGTGAAACGGATATGCACCTAGAATAATTAGTGGACATTTTGGATAGTCATGTAATTTGGTATTTCATACAAAATTTGGTATTTTGGACCCATGCATAAATTACAAAGTGGATGCAAAAAGAACTTGAAATGGACTTTTAAAGATCCCATGCACATTGTTAATGCCTTATCGAATATGTGCCTTTTGAATTTTATGAATGTGAGTTTTGAGCGGACCTTTAAAACTCCTATGCCTAAGTTCAATAATGTGAAATGCAAGATAGGAATAAATGCATGCTCAAAGAAAATAGTGGTCACCCAGATGCACTTTGCATAATTTTGCATTCAAAGTAACTTATGAGCTTTCATTTCTTCGAGCGGACTTTATGATGTTCTACGCAGATACTTGAAAATGTGCCCTTTGCATATTCCAAGCTAGCTCTCAAATGCTTAGAGCGGATATTATGACACCTTATGTGTGTTTTTACATTTTATTTTAGACAATATGGAATATGTGCTAGGCTATCGGGACCTACACAAAATGAATAAGCACCTAAGCTCGACAGCTTTGAAGGACCCAATGTTTGATACTTAATGATATTGAATGCACAATTTTGTAAAATGACCGTATAAAGAACATGAGAAGTCTTAAGTATATCTTAAAGGCAACTTAGAATGTCAAGGTGACAAATTAGAAATATCTAGCATCAAATTGGATTGCCTGATTTGCAAAGAGATTATGCCAATGTTATATGCCTGTGATTTTGCATGCTCTAGTCAGACTGGCGCTCTAGGTGGGTGATTTAAACCATCAAGTTGAGAAAATCAGATTGCCAAGGGACTACAAAAGTCCACTTGGGCGGGGATTTAGGAGCTTTCTGCATCATGCAAACTCTCAATTCGAGTGGGAATTTGAACAGGGCCAGCACCAAAACAAAACAAACTCAAGCCAAAAAATCCAAAACTGAAGAGGGGTCCCCATCAATGATGGGGCGATGTGTGATTATGTCACAACACAACCCATTCTCATCATTAAGAATCAAAATATTATCATTACTAACATCTCTTTCACTGTCTCATGACTGAAAATTAGAATTAATCGACTTTGGAATAGTAGTACCTTCAACCAACTCCTTAGGACAACCATTTAATGAATAATTCATAGTACATCCAATCTAAACATTTTATGTTCATTATGACAAAGCAATGTAGAAAATTCATTCTTACTCATGAATACATCACCTTGTTGACCTTGATTGATGAAGAATGATGGATTTGTACCACTTGCAAAATCACTTCATTGGGTTCATCCAATTGATGCATCCTCATGAAAATATGTATCCACTCATTTTACCTCTCCTCATGAAATCTTTCTTTACTCATGAACACATGTAAACCTCTAAACTTGGTGGTCTCTCATTGGAACAACTCATAAAAAATATTGGATGGGTTGGAAAATCATTATCTCTCACACCATTATGATCTTTGCTACATGTCAAACCTTTAGTTCTCTCAACCAAGTAATTAAGAAATCTTGTAATATAATTTTTACCTTGGTTCTTACAATCACTTGCTTCATTTGCAACCTGTCATGACTAATACACATGTATTCCACTTGGCAAACCACCCAAATTTGACGAACATAAAGTTGCATGTGACTTAGAATTTGATGGTACATCTGTAGGAACATTAGTAGAGGAAGTATTGCATGGATTTACATCTGAATCATGACCATTTGAACCATAAAACTAACTTTGTAAGTGGCTGGCCTAATTTTTGTCATGTGCTGATTGAGCCTTTTGAGGACTATGATTGTCATAGTTGATTGCATGAGGTGTTTGTAGCTGATTAGGGCCATGGTATGAGCTGATATAAGGCTGCATCCTTTCACAAAACTCAAACAATTGCATGTTATGACCAATATTCTCATCATTCAAATGATTTGTAATGTCATATGCTTTTTTGGCCAAGTCAAGAGTCTTCTCAAATAGGTCGTTTAAAGTTAGTACTCTATTGGACTAGCCAACAATCAATTTTCTGAATATCAAATCAAGACCCCACAAATAATGCTCTTTCAAAACCTCAAGATTGAAAATCAGATCTCCACCATTAACACTTCTATACATCATGATAAATCTATGGTTACATTGTAAAACACTCTCACAATGTTATGTAAATCAAACTGAAAGAAAAAGATGCTTTCAAGATCAACCCATGACCATATGGTATGAGGTGGAAGATTTGCATATCATTATAGAGTTTCACCTTTAAATGTGCGGAAAAATAGAAGACACTTAATATTTGCATGAGTAGAAACCTCATTTCAGACCCCAAGTATGCACAAAGAGCTAGCCTTTTGAGCCAAACCTTGCAAAGATCTAACTCATCTTAAAATATGCAATAAACCAATGATATTGAAATCTTTTACCAAAATTACTGTTCATGCCCTCATAATGCCAATTTGATGATGGCTGTTTTTCCACACAACTTAGATAAAATACCAAGTATATTATCTCTCTTGAAAGGAATCAAATCCCAAAGAAATGGAAAATGACTATCCCAAGGTCTATATAGTCAAGTCTTGGCCTTCACAAGATAACTTAGTTCTTCCAATGTATTCTTCTATTCCAACAATGGGCCTTACATGAATATGGACGAACTTCAACAAACAAGGTTAAATTACACATAAATAAATTAGTTTTTCAGATTTAGCATTGCATAAACAAACTGATCCAAACATATATTGCCATTAAATGTATCTTTTCAGCCCATGACCAATAATATAATAACTTTGATTCATGAAATATGAACCTTACAATAGCAATATGCAAGTTTGAAAAACATATTGTAACTCCAAACTAAATAGATCTAATAAAAAAAGTTCAAAAATAAGACAAGATAGAGAAATATACTAAGAAAGATAACTAGATCTTGAACACATTCAACCATTTCAACCTCAACAATTGATAGATGAATTTGCAAACACATTTAACCATTGTTGATTTGACCATGAAAAGCCAACAATCAAGTTTCATGGAGCTGCAATCTTCAAAAGTGAAATTAGGCATTTAGGCTAACCACACAAGTTAATTTATAATAAACAAATTACTAGTGGTATAGACACTTTGCAAACTCATCAAATGTCCATGAATCCTCAGCTGAAAATGAAATAAATACTTCAACTTGGTCTATAGAAATCATGAAACAAACTTTATATAATGACAAGTTTAATGGATATCAATAATTTATATTGATTGTCTTGACTAGAAACCATAAATAAGACTTGTATTAAGCTCAAAATATTGACAAACAACAACAATTTCTAAACTTGTGTAGAGAAAACCAAGAGAATAACATGAAAAATCAAAAAATACTATGTATTTTCCTTTAAATCCCAATAATACAATTGCTTTCAAGTATGTTTTCAATGTTTTTTTGTGAAAACACCAACAAGAAACAATTGTTTCTTCACCAATTCTCACTTCTTCTCACTTCTTACAATGAGTTTCAACTTATATATTCAAATCATCTTTTCATACTAAGTTTTTACCCTAAAACCCAATGGCTATGATCAATTTGATCCAATTTCTCGCCTTTGATGCTCTAACACAAAAGTTAAATTTGGTAGAAAGGGATATTCCATTCCATCCTATGTATCTTCCTCAAGAAGCTTCCCTTAGTATCAAAAAGTAATATTTTATTTACTTTTGTTAATAAGTTTTCCAAATATGACAAAAAGTAACTTTTTGAAGCCAAAATATTAAATATTTGCAACTACAACTCCAACAAGTTGTTGTAGTACAACAAATATTAATAAAAAATACATAAGCAGCTATAGAAAGTCATTTTCTCAACTATTGGTGGTTGTAGCTATCTATTTTCGATGTAAAAACATAAATATATAACTGTAAGCGACTGATTTTGTCATCAAAAGTTCATTTTCATTCTTCATACTTCACAATTTCTCCATTTTTCCAATTTAGATATCCATCTTGGACATTTAAAAATAAGATGGGAACTTGTGGAATGTTGTATCAGTGATCTCCTTGGTTGAAAATCAGGTATAAGGTGGCACAATGCATCCTCCAAAAGTTGCATGACAATGTTCCCATCCACGACAACAACTACTTTGTTTTTGATACTAAAAGATGCAATAGGAATTATAACACTTGGCAACATCCGTGATACCTAGAAAATAACATATGGCAGCATTTGGAAACCTCATACTGAGACATCTGGCACTTTCCATTGGTCTTCAAAATAGGATAGATGTCACTATCCATGACATGTTTAGCCTCCTCCTAATATAAAAGGGACATACAGAATACCACCACTTGTCGCAACCTGCCACACTTATCTCTTGATACATGGCATCACTTGAGAATCAAAACTGGGACACTTGGTGCTCTCTTCTTATCCAAAAGCTTCTCTCCTTTATGCCTCGAATAGCCATGACAATGACATTTATCACTCTTCGCACCACTTAGAAACTGCAAAATTTACCTCATGGGACCCACCATATATTTCATCATCTTTCAAACTTAACCAAAATAAGTGACATGTGGTGCCATCAACCTAAAGCAACAAAACTAAATGGCGCCCTTTGCATGTCACTTAAGCCTTTTAAAAGAGCCTCTCGGAGCCCCATGGAGATGACACTTGTTGTCTCTCACATGCAACTAAAACTTACAAAATATATACGTGACAAACTCCAGTAGCATGAAAGCTTCTTTCATACCATCTCCCACGAACAACACTTGGTAGCCTCCACTGCATCTAAAAACTGTGCCGTAACATCCTATGCCCATCACATGTGTCTTGGTGCCTTAAAAGCTTATCAAAAGGAATACATGTGACACTATCCACTGCTGCAACAAAAGGACACTTGGCGACTTCCAAATGTAAGATCTATCAAAAGTAACTTTTTCACCAAGGCCCGCATCACTGAGACACCATTGGATGAGATATGCCACCTAACTTTTCATCTTCTGTTAGCACCATGTTGAAGTCCCCATCCATAATGATCCTTCCTTTCCCAATTTTGCTAGGTCGTTGGCTGAGATCGGTCTAGAGTTTAGTCTTTTGAGAGGTTCTGCATGAACCATAGATATAGAAGATCCAAAGATACTTATCATCAAAGGATTTCAAAATCTACCCATAATCCAATTATTGATGTTGGCTACTACATCCATTTGACACATTTATTTCCTCCAAAGAATGACCAATCCTCTTGAAGCTCCATTCGCTGAGACGAGTGTTGAGTCCCATTTCCACTACTTCTTAAAGATCTTTTGACCTTGTTCCTCTAAAAATTTAGTTTCTTGTAGGAGTACTATATCAATGTCTTCCCCATCAAGATAGTTCTTGATGAGAAGTTGCTTATTAGGGGCATTTAAGCCCCTAAAATTCCTTGCAAGAATCCTCACTAGTCTTGAGGCGAGGTTTGGCTCAAAAGGCTAGCTTTCTGTACATACTTGGGGTCTGAAATGAGGTTCGTATTCATGCAAATATTAAGTGTCTTCTATTTTTCCACACATTTAAAGGTGAAACTCTATAATGATATGCAAATCTTTCACCTCATTCCATATGGTGATGGGTTGATCTGGAAAGCATCTTTTTTCTTTTAGTTTGATTTACATTACATTGTGAGAGTGTTTTGCAATTTAACCATAGATTTATCATGATGTATAGAAGTGTTAATGGTGGAGATCTGATTTTCAATCTTGAGGTTTTGAAAGAGCATTATTTGTGGGGTCTTGATTTGATATTTAGAAAATTGATTGTTGGCTAGTCCAATAGAGTACTATCTTTAAACCACCTATTTGAGAAGACTCTTGACTTGGCCAAAAAAGCATATGACATTACAAATCATTTGAATGATGTGAATATTGGTCATAACATACAATTGTTTGAGTTTTGTGAAAGGATGCAGCCTTATATCAGCTCATACCATGGCCCTAATCAGCTACAAACACCTCATGCAATCAACTATGACAATCATACTCCTCAAAAGACTCAATCAACACATGACCAAAATTAGGTCAGCCACTTACAAAGTCAGTTTTATGGTTCAAATGGTCATGATTCAGATGTAAATCCATGCAATACTTCTTCTACTAATGTTCCTACAGATGTTCCATCAAGTTCTAAGTCACATGCAGCTTTATGTTCATCAAATTTGGGTGGTTTTCCAAGTGGAATAAGTGTGTATTAGTCATGACAGGTTACAAATGAAGCAAGTGATTGTAAGAAACAAGGTAAAAATTATATTACAAGATTTCTTAATTACTTGGTTGAGAGAACTAAAGGTTTGACATGTAGCAAAGATCATAATGGTGTGACAGATAATGATTTTCCAACCCATCCAATATTTTTTATAAGTTGTTCCAATGAGAGACCACCAAGTTTAGAAGTTTACATGTGTTCATGAGTAAAGAAAGATTTCATGAGGGGAGGTAACACAAGTGGATACATATTTTCATGAGGATGCATCAATTGGATGAACCCAATGAAGTGATCTTGCAAGTGGTACAAATCCATCATTCTTCATCAATCAAGGTCAACAAGGTGATGTATTCATGAGTAAGAATGAATTTTCTACAATGCTTTGTCATAATGAACATAAAATATCTAGATTTGATGTACTATGAATTATTCATTAGATGGCTGTCCTAAGGAGTTGGTTGAAGGTACTACTATTCCAAAGTAGATTAATTTTGATTTTCAGTCATGGGAGAGTGAAAGAGATGTTAGTAATGATAATATTTTGATTCTTAATGATGAGAATGGGTTGTGTTGTGACCTAATCACACATCGCCCCATTGCTGATGGGGACCCCTCTTCAGTTTTGGATTTTTAAGTTTTTTGGCTTGAGTTTGTTTTGTTTTGGTGCTGGCCCTATTCAAATTCCCACTCGAATTGAGAGTTTGCATGATGCAGAAAGCTCCTAAATCCCCACCCAGGCAGACTTGCATAGTCCCTTGGTAGTCTGATTTTCTCAACTTGATGGTTTAAATCGCCCACCTAGAGTGCCCTTCCGACTAGAGCATGCAAAATCACGGGCATATAACATTGGCATAATCTCTTTGCAAATCAGGCAATCCAATTTGATGCTCAATATTTCTAATTTGTTGCCTTGATATTCTAAGATGCCTTGAAGATATACGTGAGACTTCTCATGTTCTTTATACGATCATTTTACAAAATCGTGCATTCAATATCATTAAGTATCAAACATCGGGTCCTTCAAAGCCGTCGAGTTTAGGTGCTTATTCATTTTGTGTAGGTCCCAATAGCCTAGCATATATTCCATATTGTCTAACATAAAATGTAAAAACACACATAAGGCATCATAATATCCACTCTAAGCATTTGAGCGCAAGCTTGGAATATGTAAAGGGCACATTTTCAAGTATCTGCGTAGAACGTCATAAAGTCCATTAGAAGAAATGAAAGCTCATAAGTTACTTTGAATGCAAAATTATGCAAAGCACATCTGGATGACCGCTATTTTCTCTGAGTACACATTTATTCCTATCTTACATTTCACATTATTGAACTTAGGCATAGGAGTTTTAAAGGTCCGCTAAAAACTCACATTCATAAAATTTGAAAGGCACATATTCGATAAGGCATTAACGATGTGCATGGGATATTTTAAAAGTCCACTTCAAGTTCTTTTTGCATCCACTTTGTAATTTATGCATGGGTCCCATTGATAAGGCACACATTTGATATAACTTTGTATGAAATACCAAATGTCCGCTAATTATTCTAGGTACATATCCATTTCACTCTTGCATTTCGCATTATCCAAATTATGCATAGAACGTCAAGGAGTCCACCATATTCATTTTAGGCACACTTTAGGAGGAGGTTTGCACAGGCAAACATTATACATGTGCACATAAAATCAGTGCCAAAGTGATGAAATCAGCCTGGAGAAGAGATAAAACATGTTTTAGACATTGAAGAAGTCATAAGAAAACAACCATAAAGAGAACTGACTTAGAAAGGGAATGCAAATAGAAGGTCATATGCAAAGGGCAAATCTAAAATCAAGTTCTAAGAGTAGATCTAGGCATTGATTTGTAGGGTCTATGCATTTTCAGCTTTATTGTCATAAGCCTACTGCTTTTAACGTTGATCTATCATATCCTTGACTACCTTGTAAGTTGCATAAATTTGCATTTCATAAGTAAGGGAAGATTAGCAAGGAAGGTGACATGAATTCTACACACTCTTGCATTAGACATTATACACTTCATTCTTACCTATTCAAAATTTGTGCTTATTCTTAGGCACTGTTTTACCCTTACTTTGCAATGTGCACTCATTGCATGTGGACATGAAATCAGCACCTCGTTCACTTTCACCATACCTTTGCATTTGAAATGAGCACTTTCCTTGCATACATATACAAAATTAGCGCTCACCCTCATTTGGAACATTCATCGAAAATAAATTCATAAGTGAAGTAGACTTGCAATGCTTAGGACAAAGGTAAGGATGGTTTTAATGATGGATTTAGTGTTGTGGAAATTTGTCAAGTAAGCTTACATGTGCTTGAATGGAGAAATTTAAACGTGATGCTCTCTAGATATTCCAATTCTAAATATTTTACTATAGCATATGGAGAAAGTCATACATCAAGGTCATCACTTGAAGGGAGAAGGTCTAGTTCTACACTTGCAGAAGTCATCCATTACATGTGCCAGACAAAGAGGGACATCCATGATGAAATCCACTTTAAAGAGTCATGAACAAAGACATCTCCTACTTCTTGTAAGAATCAAAATGAAGACATCCTATGCAAGAAGACAGGAAGACGAGAAGAGAAATGAGCAAATTCATCAATCAATCCACGAATTACATTCAAAACTACAATTGCATGAAAGACAACAAGAAGAAGTATCAAAATTCCCAATTTTTCATGTTCGAAGCAGCCATGTTCCAAAGGTGAAAATTTGAAGATTCAAAGACTACCCCAAAAGATGACATAATTTGGGAAAGCATTTTGAACAATATGAACACAAAGAAAACCAAACTAGTTTGCTCGATACTGAGGTGGCATGTGTACAGCATTGATCCAATCACAGTCTGCCACGTCATCAATCTGCATTCAATGTTCTAAAAATAGTAATTTTTGTAACAAACTACCTTGTTGTCTCAACCTTGGCCATTGATTCTCGAATCAATCCTAACCATTCATGTAATTTTGGGGCCTATAAAAGGGCTCATTTCTCTCATTTGTAAAGGGAGGATTATGAGAGATAGATCAAGATAGGAGAGTAGGAGTAGATCTTGTTAGAGTAGGAGTAGAGTAAAGGAGGCTTCTTGAAGTCATTGAAGAGACATTGTGAAATTGTTGTAATTATACATTTCCAAAATCAATACAAGCTCATTGTTCATTCTCATGGTGATTTGTGTTTGGTGATGGAATGTTAGCATGGTTTCAAATTCTTGAATATGATGGAGAAATGTTTCCAAGTAGATTAGAAATAGATTAGAAGTGCATTGATGTAATGAATATATGTAAAGATATTTAATGAATTCTTCTTGGTTCATACTTTCTTTGGATTATCAAAAGTAACCCACTTTACAAAGATAGACTAAACCTTCATTTGCTTTAGTTTGGTTGTGGATGCTCATTCAAGTTGCGCCAGAAGTGGGTGTTTGGATGAAAGTTTACAACATGAAAATCTTTGAGTTCCCCAAGAAGATTGCACGGACTTCATGTAGTTGTTTTTGATAATATAAGGCGGCTAAACAAGGGGCCGAACCCTTACAAAAAATAGAGAGGCCCAAAGGCAGCAAGCATCAATAGTGCCTTAAACCAGAAACAGCAGATACATCAATTACAGATTTCCAGCATAACTAGCAAAACCAGCTGCTAAAAACTAATGTCATAAAAATAGAGTAACAGAGTATCAACAGTATAACAACAAAAACTAAGGAGGCAACATCTCTCCTTTCTAGACCATAGATTTAATAATATCATCCACTTTTTTAGCCAGATCATCATTGTTAGCATTGACATTTACCCCTAGATTCTTCAGCACAGAGAGGTTGAGGAGAATAGAGGTCCTAAGCACAATGGAGAGTTCCAGCTTAGCAATGCAAACGCGCAGGCCCACAAGTTCAGCCCCCAGACCATCATTAGTCTCCATAGCATCCTCAGCCTCTTCCATGAACATTTCACCTGCTTTGTCAGCATTTGCAGCAGATTCAGCAACATCCTTAGTGGTAGCCCCCATATAATGAGTCTCCTGCTTGTCTTCATCATCACCAGATATGTCATGAATCTCCATATCCCTGTTGTCCTCCCTCCAGGTGGATTCATCCAAACCACTCTTAGAATAGTCAATGAGCTTTTCTTGAGGAGCTGGTTTGCTAGCAATACGCCCTAACCATCGAACTCCAAAGGAAAGCCCCTCCCTACAAACCTTCATAGAAGAATCACTTCTCTGGCCCACCGGGGTCCTACCAAGAGTTTTAGGGGTCCCAACCACTGCCTTCCCAGTGCTTATTTCACCAGCAACCTTCTGCTTTTTACCCTTCACAGTGGCAGTAGGGCCCGGAGTATCAACAGGAATTTCCGCAGGAGTGCAAAAGGAAACTTCTTTAGTCTTGATAGGAACAGGGGAGGGCCCGGGTTCATCAACATCAGGAATATCCTTAGGGTTATAGGAGGGCTCCCCTTCCCCACTATTAGTTGGAATGGACTTAGAGGGTTCGAGGGCAAGATGGTGATTATACAGACAGAGAATAAGGACCTGGTGAAGAGGGATAGGCTTCTTAGCAGTGTTTTTAGCCAGTTTCACCCTAACCTTAAGGACGGAATGCTCAAGGGAATAAGGAAGATAAAATAGAAAAGTAATTGTAGCATTGTGACGGAAATGATTTAAAAGGGGGAGATGATAGTTATAAAACCTGGTGAAGTGCCCCTCCAAGGTAAAATACTTCATGAGGATAAAACACATAGCGTCCCATTCTTCCGACAACTTGGCTCTGTCAAAACCGCCCTAGTAAGGGACTAATTCTTTGCCAACACCGAGGAAGAGCTTCTGACTGGAGAGGTCCATAATTTTAGTTTTCCTCTACAGCTTCAAGCCCTGAGTAGACATAACAGTGGCCATAGCGATCACGCGTTTAGAAACTTCAAAGTTGATTCCACCCACCGAAACCCATCTGTTCTGCCAAGACCGTGCAAATTGTTCAGAAATAGCTTCATTGTACCCATTAAGCCTCTCCAAATAGGGGCTAATCCCACCCTCTTTGTAATAATGCCAAACCACCAAATTATCCTTGAATTCACAGCATGAGACGGGTTCAGTTCTAATTCTATCTCCTCCCATGGTGGAATTACAGTGCATGCCACAGAAACCCCAAGTCTCCTCAGTCATCTTTACAGGAGAATTACTAACATGAATGAGGCTAATAATGTAGGTAATAACATCGCACACAATCTCATAAATATGGGAAGCCTTGCAAATGCCAATCCCATGCTTAACCATAATTACCTGGCACAGGCCATGATGATCTAGCCGTCTGCTCAATTTATGAGAGAATGGAGCGATTTTGACAGTAGAGAAGGTATGAGAGGACTCGTACTTCAAAAGACACATCAGCCCCCTCCCAAGGAACTAACAGTATGAGCTGTCTTTCGAACACATCTGACTCATCAAGACCCAGCCACATCTTTAAGAATGAGAGTCTTAAGATTTAAAGGAAGATGATCAAATTGGTGCCAAACCCTCCAATTTGAATATCGTTGTCCAAGTTCAGCACAGGCATCTACAACTCCATTGCCCTCACGGTAAATATGTGAGATATGCACATTAGTAATCCTCTGCAAGAGAACGTGAATATCCCTAATAATGTCTTTCAACTGAATGCCAACATTTGACACATTAGTAACAGCATCAATGACCATTTTAGAATCTACCTAGATATCCAAATTCCTAATACCAAGGGATATGGCCAATTTAAGCCCCCAAAGAAGAGCCATAGCCTTAGCATAGTTATTGTTGTGACAGCCCAGACCTCCAGCATAGACAACAATCATCCACCCTTTATCATCTCTGATGATCCCTCCCCCACTAGCTGTACCACCTAGCTTAGAAGCCCCATCAAAGTTGAGCTTCATCCAGTTAGAAATTGGAGGCTTCCATCTAGTGTTAAGCCTCTGCAATAATTTGGTATTGTTATAAGTAGGAATATGATTGAGAATCTTCTAGTTTGCCGCAATTTGTTCTTCCTCCTGGGTCAGAGGTTTCTCTACGGTACGGATATGGGCCGTAGTGACACTCTCCAGGAGAGTCTTAATGAAAGTATGAGAGACCTGGGAGGCATCTCTAGCAGTATCCCTAAAAATCTGATGGTTGCGCTCTTTTCGCAAAGTCCAGCTCAAGCACGGCAGAGTTTGATTCCATAACTCAACAAGCTGAGGATGGGAAAAGGGAGGATACCAACTGTTAATAACTTCCTAGATATCGGAATTGCAAGCCCACTAAATACCAAAATTGCTGAGGATTATGTTCTAGATGTCCCTAGCAAAGTCACAGTGGAAGAATAAATGAGAAACCATTTCCTCCTTTTCACAACACAGATAGCATCTATTGACCAATGTAAAACCTCTCTTCTACAAATTATCTTGGGTTAGAATTTTGTTATGAACAGAGGCCCACCAGAACATGTTAATTTTCGGGACCAGTTTGTGGTTCCACACTTTTCTCCATATCTCCTTTCTATGAACCTTAGGGACCAATAAGTGATAGGCAGACTTAACAGAGAATCGGCCATTCTTATCCGGCCACCAAAATTGCTCATCTTCACGAGGGAAGAGAGGAATTCTAACTTCTTGAATCAACTTTTGAACCATCTGGGCTTTAGAGGCAAGATCAGGGCGATGAGAACAACAATCCAACAAATTTCTCCAGCTCCTGTGACCATTATTGTTTGACATGTAATCACTGACCTTATCACCGAAAACCTAAGTAGCAATGCCAACAATCTCACCCAGATCCCTTTGAGAGATGAGAGCCTTATCTTTTATCCAAATATCAGTCCAAAACTTGATACCCATACCACTACCCAATTTCCATCTGATCCCTTGCATGAGCAGACTTCTAAATTTCAACATTTTGTTCCAGATAACTGATCCCTTAGGAAGACCTTCTTGCTAGAGGAAGTTAGACCAGTTAGTGACATGCAAATATTTGGCTTGCATGATTTCTCCCCAATCTTTATGATGATGAATCAGGTTCCAATTGATTTTAGAGAGCAGGGCTTTATTCATATTACGTATGCTTTGAATATTGAGACCTCCATGGGATTTAGGAAGACACACTTTGTCCCAGCTGACCAGGGACATTCGCTGTTTATCTGCAGCTCCCGTCCATAAAAATTTTCTTTGAATCTGTTCCAGCTTGTCAGTAAAAGAAGTAGGAATTTTGAAAAGAGAAAGGAAATAAGTGGGTATACCTTGCAAGGAGGCCCGAAGAAGCTGTAATTTACCAGCACTACTGAGGACTTTTCCCTTCCAACCAATCAACTTCCATTGAGTTCTTTCCAAAAGGCCATTCCAGAAATTTTGAGAAACTTCTTTAACCGTAAAGGGGAGACCCAGATAGATAGCAGGAAGAACATCTTCAGCATAGTCCAGAATATGGATGATTTTTTGATGGAGAGTAGTGGGAGTATTAAAAAAATACACATTACTCTTTTGGAAATTGATGTTTTGCCCAGAGGTGATGGCATAAAGGTTTAAAATATTCTTCCATCTCCTAGCTTCAATCACCAAAGAGATGCCAAAAAGAAGGGTATCATCAACAAATTGCTGCACAAACATAGGGGCAAGGGAGGAAGTAGGTTTAATGCCCACAAGATGCTTAGAGACCACATTAGCTTGAATGTATCTCCCAAGAGCCTCAGCCATTATGATAAACAAGTAAGGAGAAAGGGGATCCCCCTGCCGGAGGCCGCGCGAGGAGGAGAAGAAACCCCTAGGAATCCCATTAACCAAGATAGAAAATTTGGCAGAAGAGACGGCCGTCCAGATGAGGAGATAAATTTTGTCATTAAACCCAAATTTTCTAAGAACTTGAAACAGAAAATCCCATGAGACCCTATCATAGGCTTTAGAGATATCCAACTTAAGGGCCATACCAGGAATTCTGCTCTTCTCCATGGAATGAATAGTTTCATGGGTGGAGATCATAGCATCCAAAATTTGATGCCCTAGGACAAAACCTTTTTGAGAAGGAGAGATAATTTTATCAAAAAAAGGTTGAAGTCTCATAACAAGGGCTTTGGTGCAAAGCTTATAGACAGTATTACACAAGCTAATAGGTTTGAAATTAGAAAGATTGGTGGGTTTCAGCTTTTTAGGGACAAGGACAATAAAGGTGTTATTGAGCTACTTTAAAAGCTTACCAGTTTTGAAAAAATCACGAACTGCAGCAGTGAGATCAGCCCCCACAATATCCCAATATTCCTGAAAAAAGATAGGAGGGAAGCCATCCGGACCTGAAGCTTTAAAAGGACCCATAGAGAACAAAATAGCACGAACCTCCTCCCCAGAAATAGGCCCTAACATTTCCAGATTATCTTCCTCAGTTATGAGACAGGGGATTTTGTCAATAAACTGATTAGTAGCCCTATCATTATCAACACCAGTGTCTTGTTCCGTCAACAAGTTCTAAAAAAATAACACAGCTTGTTCCCCCATCTCGTTGTCCTCAGTGACAACATCACCATTGTCCAAGCACAGTTTTGTGATGGAGTTAGCCTTCCTATGTTTCATGGCAGAAATATGAAAAAAAGTAGTATTGCGATCTCCCTCCTTAAGCCACTGAACCCTGGATTTTTGCTTCCAAAAGACCTCTTCGCGGCACATAAGATTCTTCCAATCCGAAATCAGATCTTGTTCTTTCTTAGAAGTATCTTCTGAAACATCCCCTTGAGCAATCCGCTGCTGAATATCCTCAAGTTGTCCAGCTAAAGTTTTCCTCTGCCAAAACACATGACTAAAACTGAATCTATTCCATCCACGAACCTCCTGTTTGATATGCAGAAGCTTGTTAACTAATCTAAACATAGGAGTACCCTGGATAGGAATTTGCCACCATTGGGTCACCAGTTGTCTGAAATCCTTATGCTTAATCCACATAGCTTCAAATCGAAAAGGGAAAGGACCCCGATGACATTGATCATGCCAATGAAGGAAAATAGGGCAATGATCAGATATGGTTCGAGGAAAAGCCTGCAATTGCATATTATGATGATTGTCCCAGTTACTCAATATAAGGACCCTGTCTAATTTAACCTAGATCATATGGTCCCCATGTCTCCTATTGGACCAGGTAAAAATCTAATTTTGCAGCTCCACATCAAGCAATCCCCAAACATTAATAAACTCGGCGAAGTCAAACATGCTGTCAGAGTAATCAAGGTTCCCACCATATTTCTCAGAGGGATACAAAGGAGTGTTGATGTCACCAGCCAACATCCATTTAGATCACAGGGACTTGGTCAGGGTACTACTCAAATCAGTCCATAAAGATTGTCTTTGAACTCTAGTATTAGGAGCATAAATATTGATTAAATACCAGTTGAAAGAGAGCAAGGAGAAATTGATAACCAGGAAATGCTTGCCAGAAGCCACAAAGAAACCCTAAATTTTCGCATTATTCTACATTGTAACAATCCCGCCAGAAGCCTCAATAGCAGGACTAATACAAAACTTGGCCTTAGGCCATATGTAATCAGCAATCTTCTTAAAGTTTTCTTCGGTCATCTTGACCTCCTGCAGGAGCAAAATGTCTAATTTATTTTCTAGAACATAGTTTTTGACCTCGAACTGTTTTGAGGGGCTATTGAAACCCCGCAGATTCTAGGATAAAATCCTCATTTCGAAGGTTTGAGGGAAGGGACCTCCAGTGTTTTCTGCTGACCACTGGCAATTTTCCTGGCATTCTCTCTTTGCCAAGTTTCCCGTAGGGTTGGTCTCCCTTGTTTGGAGTCAGTGCCAACATCAGCAGTCTTTTTACCTTTACGAGTCTTCTTCTTAGGGGTAATCCAGCCCTCTGGGTCATTCCCACTACCACTTGGGCCGATTTCAACTGTCAATGAAGGATTAGCAATATGATCACCTATTTCCAGCACATGGTTCCTGGTTTTATGATCTTGCTCTCTGCTTTCCATGGCTGTTTAGGGTTTTTTAGGGTTTTTGCTTTGGCTGCTTTTGGTGCCAATGGAGGCGGCTGCCTTGGGTAGTACCTCTGGGGCTATGATGGCAGACGCTCCATCTAACGGATGGAAACAAGCGGTAACAGGGGAACCGATGGGGTCTTCTAAATGCATGACGGGTCTGCCTGTCAAGAAAGCTTCTGTAGACGACACAGCTCTGGATATTCCAGATGGTCTGATTGAAGAAATCATGGCAACCATGCATCTTGCTCTGGTAGGTAAATTCTTTTCCTTCTGTCCCAATATTGAGATGGTCCGAAAATGGGTTTCCTCTCGGTGGAGAATAAAGGGTAGTGTTTTGGTCATTGCTATGGCAAGAGGTTTATTCCTTTTTAAATTCACCAGTAGGGAGGATATGATTGCTACTCTTGCTGGGGGACCCTGGCTTTATGGGTCGCACTCGCTTGCTTTGTGCCAATGGAAACTTGGGTTTGACCCTAGCTCGGATCTCAATAAGTCTGCTCCTGTTTGGGTTCGATTACTTGGGTTTCCCTTGGAATTCTGGGATGAAAAATTTTTATGAGGAATTTGTCTATCAGGAGCATGTTTGGTTTTCTCAGTATCATCGGAAGGCTCAGGCATATTACTTTCCACGAAATCAAGAAGATCATTTTCCTCTAATGTAATGAGTACCCTGGGTTTCCAAGAGTTGAAGTTTGAGGCTCCATCAAGCCTATCTTCTACCTTGACACCGTTCACCATCTTCTTTTTCTGCACAAATTCTCCTACAAAGATCTGCCCTTAGGTCTAAAATAATTTGCAACCTTAGATCTGCAATACTTTGCCTTCAAGATCTGCCCTATATGAAAAGCTGACTTGACTACTTAACAAATCTGATCAAATCTTTTCTTAGACTCGCTCTGATACCATGTTAGTTTTAAGATCAGAAATACAATAAGCAGAAATGCAACAACACACAAAGAATAGAACACAACATATATCCTAGGAAAACCCTCCTTCTTGAGGGAGAAAAACCCAGCCAGATATTCTCTTATATATCAGAATAATAACTGCAGGCACTCACAATCAAGCCCTAGAAGGGCATAATCTTACACAATAAATCTGCACCTGAAAATAGTGAAATTCCCTTGTATAAACAATAAGAATGATGCTCCAGAAAAAGGGTGAACCTGCTTCTGCTCTGAATTAATTGCGTTGGAATTGTCTTGAATATGTATACAAATAAGGAGATTCTATCTCCTATATATACCAAATTGGTGAACCTATTGCTAGGGCCGACTGGTGCTTGCATTACTTTTATTTTATAAAATGACTCCCGCAGCTACAATCACTAACAGAAAAACCCTAATCATTATAAATCGTCCGCGTTTGTAGGTCTATGTTTATTAAAATATTTGTTCTCACCTGTTCAACTGGAGTCTTTATAAAGTTAGACATTTCATTGTTTAGTTATTTTGAAAAGCGTTAGCTGTGATTTGTTTGTACTAAAGCCGATCGAGTCTGATGGCATCTAAGGAAATTAATATGATCGACCAGCAGCCATACAATCAACCGGAATCTGATATATCGGATTTACCACAATCTGATATATCGGAGAGTATACCGAATCCCGACTGGCTGAATAGCGATTGGTATTATAAATTAGAAAATCCTCAGTATTATGATGGTACAACATCTGATGAGACAGTTCTGAATGTGAATTTAATTGTTTTTCTTCTGTGAAAATTTTCAGTATTACATTGAGAGGGCTACTGGCGTGAAATGTCGATCCAGGCCAGAATTAGAGAGGTACCAACAGACCGGATCGAAGAAGAAACGACCAAAGGGTAATCTCTGTAAAGTAAAATTTGAGAAACCATTTTGTGTAGTTTTACTTGCATGTATTTTCTGATAGTATAGCTTTTGTTTCATTGCAGGAATATCCAATCCAAGGGCAAAGCCTGGCATGAGAGGGCAACTGCCCTCTACTGCTTTGGTACCTTTGGATCAAGCCCAGCAGCCTTCTCACATGAAAAGGCCAAATGGTAATTTCTGTAAAATTTAAGAAACCATTTTGTATAGTTTTACTTTCATACATTTTTTGATGGTATAGTTTCTGTTTTATTGCAGGAATAACTAATCAAAAGGTAAAACGTCGAATGAGAGGGCAACTGTCCAATCCAATGCACCAACAACCTCATGAGAGGGAAACTGTCCAATCCAAGTCACCAGCAACCTCACCATCACTAGTCAAGGTTAAGGGGAATAAAAAACTCTTTGGGTACCTTGTGTTCCTCCTAATTTTTAAGGAGCTATGTTTTGTTTTTTTCAGCTGTACTTGTACTTATTACATCTTTTTAACATTATATGTGAGATATATTTTCTTATATCTGGGAGTTCACATCTAATTAACTTTATTATTCGATTTTGTTTAATATTTTAATTTATTATATAAACTTCATTGTATGCAATTTATTTTATGGAGTTTAAGTAAATAAATAGTTGATGGGAATTTAAAAGGCTGCATAAAGTTTGGGAATTTATAATTCCAACAAGGCTAAATTTTTTCCACAGAATAAAATTATAATCATAAGAGATTAACTTCCCTGTTCTTTTTTTTCTCACTGTGTTCAAGTAAAATGTAAAATTGAAATTGTTGCAAACTTATAATTATTATATATTTTCTTGTGTTAACTATAAACCACTAATTTGAGTGCTTTCTAAAATTTCTAATGCATTATTTACAAAACAATTGAGAACCATCAAAATGAACAAATCTTAGAAAATGGGATTTACTTTTTTAATTTACTGTCTGAATAAAAGAAAGTATCTTTAATTTATTGTAGATGTTTTCATATAATTCAACTTCATACTTCAAGAGTTATTGATATAAATGAATTAAAAATTTCTAACAATAATATTATACTTTCGTAAATATTTTTTTATTTAATAATTAAAAAAATATCATTTATCTCGTCTTATTCCTCTATGTTGTGAACAGTCAGTATAAAAATGAAATAATTCAGTGCGTATATGGATGCCAATAAGACTTTTATAAAAAAGAAAGACAAACACAAATGAATGTATATTTATAGTTGGGACCGTAACAAAAAGAGTAAGACTTTTATAAAAAAGAAAGACAAACACAAATGAATGTACATTTACAGTTGGGACAGTGACAAAAAACCTTTCATGCATTATTTTTAATGTATTTACTAAATGTTGATTTTGTTGCCGAAAGTCTCCATTGTATTTATAACTATAATTATAACTATATTTAAATTTGTATTATTTCATGGATTCAATGGCGTGTGATGTGAAGACAAATCTGTGCAGCAAGATTACTGGGTCCATTCATTGTCTTTCAAAATTTATTGGAGGTTGTTTATCTTATAAATTGTTCCTGGAAACTGTTGTAGAATTCCTCCATGAAGCTGTTATATATTTTGTTGACTGTGTGCAAGGTTTTGTTTCTCGTAATTTCTAGCTATTTGGAAGGCCGAGCTAGGGTTAAATCTGAACACTTATCTATGCTCTTATTTGTGCTAAACCTAGTAATCTCATGCTATTTGCAATTATTGCTACTAAATTTTTATACTCGAATGCATTTGCACCATTTATTGAATTGATCTTGGAGATAGATGAAGCCGATTGCACTCCAGTCATTTACCTGTGTAGAATCAATTGTTCTCGATTTAAAGTATCAGTACGACAATTACCATCAAAATGCACCATCTTTAAAAAGTTAAGAATTAGTCAACCATTTGATGATATTGTAATTCAGGTTAAGCGTTTTGCCAACAATGGGCTTTTGGAGGGTTTTGTTGATAAAGTACAGAAAATGGATGTATATCCTCAAGCCCTAGACATGGAACCCTTTTTCAGCGATCTTGTAAAGTGAGTTTTGCTTAGTTGAATTTGGTAAGCATTTGGCTTTGGCAATATTTGCCTGTGTTTTGTTTGACATTCTTTGTACCTCTTCTGCATTATAGGGTGAGATGAAATATGAGCTTTTAGCAGTACTTGTACATGCTGGATTTTCTCTAAATTCTGGTCACTATTACTGCTTTGTACGCTCTGGCTATGATGGCTGGTATGAGATGGATGATTCACAGGTAATTAACCTTCAACGCATGCAATAAATGAACAAAATTCAAGTGTAAATTCAACCCAGTTTTTATTTATCCGTCAATAGAGATATGAAAAAAAGAATTAGTGTAATAGGGTTTAGCCCAATTGAAATTCTCAAAAAAAAAAGTCCATTTTGACATAAACAAGAGTCACCAATTGTAAGTAGAGACTTCCATTCTTTTATGGATTTGTTATGAGTACTTATTCAAGGAGTAATTTCCTTTAAAAAGATAAATTCAGTCCTTAAAAAAATACTCATTACAACTGTTAAATAAGAGTTTATTTGCATATCAAAAGACCAGATATATTTTATATATAAAAGGTAAGCCAAAATTGACAAGTATAATAGAATGAACTTTACTGATAAAATATTGGAGCCCCGGGTCCTTGAGACATTTTATCTGAAATTAGAGATAATATTCTTTTGAAAGATATATAAAGGTGCTGAAGTCTTGGCTGCCATATACCAGACCAGTTTCTTTGTTCGAAATTCAAGAAAATTTGCACGGCGCCAACATGATTCATCAAGGAATAGAGAGGCTCCTCACGTATAACAAGGAGCAAAACCAGTGCTATCACACATATTTATTAACATTCACAGTAGAAGAAGAATAACTTGGCAATTATGAATGTTACGGAATATATAAAATCTTATTATATAACAACTTTAAAGTTCAAAATGGACATCTGAGAACCTTGTTGTAAGAAGAATTGATATTTCTCTATTAATTTTGTCTATATTGTTCAAATTTTGTCCTTTTTTTTTTGGCTTTGACCTCATGAACCCAGCTTGGGAGAAAACCAAGCCAGCCTTGCCAAGCCCACCTATATCACAAGCAAAGAGAAAGAGGATGTATCACAAAGACTTCTTGGTACGAAACCCATCTACAGAATTTTGATGACATCTAGTGAAGGGACACTTGTATGATACATATAGACAAGCAGATCTTCTTTTCAATATGATTTTCCTATGGTTCTCTAGCTTTACACTGAATTCTGTAAGCATTTTTAATTCCATGGCCCTTTCACAGTAATTGACAATTTGACAATAATGTTGATTCTGCAGAATTAAACTGAATTATATAAGCATTTATAATTCCATGGCGCTTTCACAGTAATTCACAATGATGTTTATTCCTCTGGCCTAATTATCACTACAAATGTGTGATACTGCCAATTTCCATTCTTGGTGTGTTTGAAGAAGGTTGATAAAGACAACTATGAAGTGAAGACCATGGATGATGAATTTATGATAAATTTTGTGTTTGCTGGCAGTGCAAACTTGTGAAAGGAAAATATTTTCTCTGTTGCGTTGAATGTAGAAAGAGGCAATTCATACGGTCAGATTAAAACTGACTGAAATTTCTTAATGATACATAAGGGAAAATGTTTTATGAGGTTAAGAGAAAACATTGAAAAGTTTTCACTTATTACCTAGAGTAATACAATTTTGCTTTTGGATAAAGTTAAAAAGTTTCTAAGAGGAAATTTTAAGGAGAGTAAAATGTGCGGCATTTTTAGGTTTTGATTTGAACATGCAGCAGTAGGTTTACATTTAAAAACATTAATGCTATTTTCATTTGGAAAACTATGGTTCATAGCTATTTTTGGAACCAAATTTTTGGAAGGGAATAAAAACATGCAGCAACCTTGCTTTTATTTATCACCTTAACTTCACTCCAATTCTTACAGGTGGACTAATTTATTTCTAATTATCACATAATCAAGACATTACTTTTATTGGTAAGGCTTGAGTCTAAATGGCATGTTGTCTATGTTGAATCATCAACCTTACTTTTACTCTTATGTTAATAAAAAAATGATTGAATACAAATAATAACATAGTAAGGAACAACACCAAGATAAACACATTAAATGTGCAAGGACCCCACTCCTTACTAACAAAACTCTAGATTCAAAAATACAAAGGAATGAAAAATTTTGATCTAGTGAAATGAGATAGTACATTCAACAAGGTAACATATAAGGGAAATTGAGAAACACATACTGTAGGTTCTTCACTACATTCTGCATTCATTTCCAACAACTTATTTTTTTTTTCCAGTGACTGTTATCCTTACCATCTACACAAAACTAACTAGACAATCTCATGTTAACATGACTAAAAAATCATTACACAGAAAGTTAAAAACACGATGTTAATTTTAGAAGAACACCCTATATCTGGGGGACCTGAGTACTGGGGGCATCATTCCCCCTCCAGATTACCTATATACCCTGTATCCATAGGATCAAGGCCCCCTCCGGATGCAACTAACTCTAGGGTATGCAAATATGTAGTTCTATCTTACATTATGTTTGATGTAACTATGAGCAGGTATGCAACCCTTTCTAGGGTGATTCCCTACCCCAGACAGTTCTTCGTCAACTGTCACCCACTCAGGTGAAACATGGATGAAAATAAATCCACTATCATGACCACCTAAAATGGGTGGTTTTTGTGCAACCCTGGTGTTGAGGAATCCCTATGGGGTGTTTGCCTGAGGCATCAAGTTTACCTAAGGCAAGTCTATCTCCAAATTTGTGTACTATTTTTACATCAAAATTGTGAAATAATACTCGCAAGATCAACCAGTAATTCAATACCCTAAAGTCGCATTGTAAATCTAAGCACATAAGTGAAAGACCTATTGCTTCTAAATTCTATGAGCTTCAACCTAAAGCATTAAGAAATATATCAATTACTAAAGAGAAGATGATTAATTATTCTTAAAGTGCAATGACTATAGCATAGCTACATCTCTAGTTCCATTTAGTCAACTCGGGGAGGTAAAGCTCTCGAAGGTTACTACTATCACCTAGTTAGACTCTAGGTTATAAACGTATATTTGCTCAAATAAAACATAAGTTGTATTAGTTCTAACACAATGATCTATTCAAGTAAAAAGTACATGAAAACTTTATTACATTACACCAAGGATGCTAATTCTCATTGCAAACACAATTTCCTAAAACTAGTGATACAATGGACAAAAGGTCTTATTACATCCTCTCGATGTAGTTGGGATCAGATTATAGTTTTACAACATATTTATAAATCTGACCCTCAAGCAATTATAATCAATGCCTCAAGCAATATGGAGAAACATTTTTCAAAGTAACAACTATTGTCCTTATCACATAATAATATCATGATGATTTAATAGGAAGGAAAATACATTGCAAAACACAAAGCCCATCCACATAATATTAATGAAAACAACATCTTCTAGCTCTTATATAACCTTCTAGATTGTCTCAATAGAGAATGTCACTCTATCACTTTGATGACATCAAATCCACATAGGTAATTACCTAAGAATTTCATAATATAAAGTCTCTACTTATGTCAAATGCTGACATTGATTCAAAATAAGATCTAATACGATGGAAAAGAAAGTTAAGTAAAATCATTTCAACAACTTAAGTTACAAAACCCAACCAATTACAAGATACGTATGAAGGGAGTTCAAATTAATTTACTAATATGATTAAATTAAGACTAGTAATCTCAAGCCTATTTGACATTAACAACAAAACCTCCCTTCTTGACAAATTCAACAAGGAGGTATTTAAGAATCAAGAATGGTTTTGATCTACCTTCATATCCACTATTTAAATAATAATTCTAGTATTACAATACTCCTCAAGAAACCATCAACAATAACTGACCAAAGTATTATTGTTTCAACGAGAGACTCTCAACTAAGGCGTTTTACATACTTTGTCTAAAACCCCAAGTTATAATCCCTTATTAACCTATGTATATCATATGGAAGTTTAAGAGTTACTATCTAGAACCCATGTTGTTTTAGAAACCTTATCCACATTAGGAGCCAACTATGGAAGAATGAGAGTCATAACTAGAATTTTCATATTAGATGACTGTCACGATTTTGAACTCAGGTTTCCAAAAAGAGATCTCAATGCTTAAATTAATTAGACTCAATTCCCAAGAACAAATGAAGGTATTCAAGGAGTAAAAGACACATGGTTATATATGTCATTTGAGCAATACCCAAGTACCTCTATAAGCATAGAATTTAATGAGTTTCATTATTTCAAATAATAGAAAGACATACAATGAACAAGAAGAATCATTCTAATTGAA
Source organism: Cunninghamia lanceolata (assembly GCA_027924645.1). Taxonomy (NCBI): domain Eukaryota; kingdom Viridiplantae; phylum Streptophyta; class Pinopsida; order Cupressales; family Cupressaceae; genus Cunninghamia; species Cunninghamia lanceolata. Next base: position 5,693,103 of record BSBN01000643.1, read on the forward strand.
TACTACACTTTCTAAGCAAAACATATTCATTATTCAAAGGATAAAATTATAACAAGTTCTATAATCTAAGTAAACACTACGCCATATCATGTTTGACATGATTTGCCCACCATGATTTTCAAAGAATTATCATAAGATTTATAATGTCTTCTACTAACATATCGTAACCTAGGTTATTCAAACATTTCTCCATTACAAATCATTTCCTTTACACATGGCTTTTAAATATTCTTCCTCAATTAAATTCTATAATTTAGTCTCAGTTCTAATTTCTACTCTGTCGTTTGCCTTTAATAAAATTGCTCAAGCAAAAAAAAAGAAATTTAGTTTTAAGAAATTTAAGAGGGCCTAAGGTGACAAGTTCTAAAAACCTAGTGATATCTAAAGACCCAAAATACTATTGTCATCTTTAAAGTAGGATTACAATATAATAAATAATACTTCCCACGATCATTTATAAAGAGCACTATAACCTTAAGTACCATGTGTACACTTAACAATTGTATCAGTATTTTGTAGAATTGAAGTAAAGAAGACAACACAAAAAAAAATGAGAGAACAGATAACAGCCATCACACCCATATAAATCCCACTTAAGTTATAATACCAGAAATTTGAATTCTTTAAAATCAACTTAGTAATATCTTTATATTGGATACGATTAAGAGAATAGTGCAAAAATCACTCTTAAACTGGAGAGAGTTAGAAACCACAAGGTACAAACCATGTCCTAAATGGTGAGATGCTACTCTAACAGATGATATAAAAATCAACTAACTGTAGGTTGTTGAGAATAGAAAAATAATAGAATTGCTTGATGAAGCAAAATTTCAAGAATTGTTTTACTTTTATTGGACTTTGTAGAAGATGTTTTAAGGGAGAAAGTACTCATTTTCTTTTCTATTTGTTTTCATTATGATATTGGATTGTTTCAAATATAGCCACCTGTGAGTGATACAGCTCATGCCCACTTTTTGTATGATGTTGTAGTTGTAAGTGCCCTAGTAGATCTATATGCAAAACGTGGACTCATAGTCAAGGCATGTGAACTATTTGACAAAATGCCTAAAAGAAATATGGTTTCATAGAATGGAGTGATCGCATGTTAAGCTCAAAATGGATTAATTGAAAAGGCTTTAGAAAACTTTCAAGAAAATACAACTATCAACTATAAATCCGAATTTCACAACCTTTGAAATCAAAATTTAGGAAAACAATCTTATGCCTAAGTTTCAACACTTAATATCAGATCTCCAAAACCTATCTCGAATGTTATGATTCGAAAACCCCATCAACCAATACAAAGCACTGGCCCCAAGAGCTAGACTAAATCATACATGAAAAACACCAAGCAAGAATATCAAGACCACAAAAATATCACAACCAAAAGAGAAAGTGGGTTTGACAGACCTCCAATGACCTGTGTGTTGCAAACCAACCATATTTAGTGTCACCCCTACACTCAGTTAGGGAGCATTCGGCATCACAATGCCTACAAAATAATATCAATATTTATAATAAGCAGCATCTGAACGAATCTGAAATTTAATACATTCACCTTAAAGCAATAATAGTACTTTTATCCCTCATAATTTTTATTTTTTAAAAAACAGAAAAAGGTGTGTAAACACCCATAGATTAATGAGATTAAAAATACTACAGAAAATGTGGCCTTAGCCAAGTCTAGGAAGGCAAATAAAATAGCAAAGAAGGCCCTTAGCAGACCTGATTAAACAAAATTTAAACATTAGACGAAGGAAACTTAAACTAGAGAGACACACTAACTGCCACCACCGAACAAGGAGAAGTAGAAGGAAACATTGGGCCCGCACCATGACCATCTACAATGATAAAAATAGGAAAACACCACTGAGAGAGCACTGGAGAAACGAAAACCAGGCATGACAAAAAACCAGTAATAAACAAAACCTCCCTCAAGACAAAACTGCCAGAACATCCCTCACCACCATCATCACAAGAGCCATCAACCTCCAACACCAGACCACCAAAAAACACACGACCTGACACCACACCCTCACACCATTGCCAGAGCTACAGGAACATTATGCTCATCCAGTTCGACCATGGCAATTGGTTGGACACCTTCATCAGGGTCCTCCAAGGCATACCGGGGCATTCGTGGTGCTAGATCGGAGGTGTGGATCCTTAAAAATTAGATGGTCAAAGAAACGTCCTTAATCCTATCAGCTTTTTTCTTAGTAATCAGAAAATAATGAGACTGCAACACACTGTCAATTTAATCATTGCATAGGGACATTAAAGTGAGTTGCAAGGCCCGGTAAATAGATTGCTGCGAAGTAGACGTACACAGAGAGGAAAGATTAAAGAGCCCCCCAATTAGAGCATTTTCCTGGATTATACTGTAAGTAGATACCACCATTTCCCACCTGTCAACAGTGTAAATGTTTTTGTAGAATAGGCCTGAAGCTAGAGCATGCACAAACTCACCATCCATGACTAGGCCCATAATATTGGATAGAAGCTAGGAGACCACATCTGTATAGTTTAAAACATGACCCTCATAAGCTCTTATCCAAGCATGTCCAACGATGTTCCTGATTGCAAATTGTATGAGAGTGCAGTCCTAGTCGAGCAGCATCATCAGGTCTACAGATTCAACCCTGCCCCTAATCTCTGGTTCCCAATCAAGGGCTGGGAAAAACAATCTTTGATTGAGAAGTGTGTCAGCCATGGGAGCCTATTGCTGAGAAGAGAGAGAAACCCAAGCAGAGTGTCTAGAGGGAAAGAGACTCGACAGAAGGAAACACAGAAAAAGGAAGAAGGTAGCTAGAAAATAATAGTTATCTTCCTTTGTCACTACAAACAACTCATAAGTAGTAAAAGTCAAGACAAGCTGGCAAAGGATAGCAGTGACATCAGGGGGTCAGATGGCACTAATGATAGGATTTGGAGAGCACCTCGGGAAGAAGACCACCATAGGAAACTTACCATGCATCTTTTGCAGGCACTTCCCATCGTACGGGATGAAGCCGTCAAGGTATAAGAGAGCTCGCAATTAATAAGTGCAATTAAAGCTTATCACCTCCCCTTAAGATAGCGTAATAAGAAGTAGGATTCTAAATCCCTCATAAATTCTCAATACTGAAATGAAAATCTTTAGATACCAAATGTGTTCAAATTTTCAAAAGACCATAACCCTTTTCTCTGTCACGTTAATCTCATAATATGAAAAAATAATAGAGATTGAGTAATTATTTTCATAATAGACTCAATGCAGAGAGCAAGTGTAAAACTACACTTCGCAACCGTTGCCTGCGTCCTCTCAACATGCATGAAAATGGGAGCTTTGGAACGAGGTATGGACATCCATCAAGACATAATGGAAGGGGATTTTGTCAAATATTGTAGTTGAAAATGTTGTAGTTGCAAGTGCTATGGTAGACTTGTATTGAAGATGTGGAAGCATAGATAGGGCATATAAACGGCTTAATCGAATGCCTCAAATAAATGTCATCTCATATAATGCAATGTAGGCACATAATGAATTTGTTGAAAATGTTTTAGAAACATTTAAGCAAATGCAACTCAAATGGGAATCTCGTACCAATTTTAAAAGGGTTTTTACATGCCTCTACTCTGATTTTTGCTACCGCACGATGCCTCTTTTTCGTGTTGTACCCTCCGCAACTGATAGACACTCCTTTGTTCCTTCCCATTAAATATTTTATAAACAACACATTTATAAACCTAAATTATAATGAATGTACATTAAAAACTATTTTTTTATTTTTTAAAAACCCTAGTTTAGGATCCAAGAACTATGAGAATTGGGGAAACCACATAACACCAGGAATATTCCCTTTAGTATCACAAAGATCTGATGAAGATATCAGACCAACTTATAGAAACCATAACTATATTCTATACCATATTACAATCCCACAAGAAGGATGAAGGCACAGTCCAACCACTCCACTACCAACCTTATGTAAACAATACTATAAGAATCTTAGTATCAAAGGAGAGGGTGACGAAAATTACATAGGCATCATGCATTATTCAAAAACTTACAATTAACACATGAGGCATCCATACTAGAAGCCTTCTTCTCCATGCCTTTCTCCTCTATCTTGTTATCATCAAAATAGTCTAAAAAGATTGGGATAGCATCTGTCGACAGTGTCACCTTTAGAATAAGAGCAATCTCCTCTTAAAAAATATTGGAGACACATCTAGTGTCACTAAATACCATGGAGATGTTCCATGAAGCAATCGAGATGGACCTCAATCTGATGCATCACGTCACCTATATCATCATGGAGTAGATAAGAAATGGCAGATGTCAATAACTTTGAAGTGATCACACAACATCAAATGTGTTCCACCTTCATCCCATGTACCTACGATCTAACGAAAGCTTAGCCATCATGGAATGAATGCAGACATCAAGAGAGCCATCAATATCATTTGCCATAAATTTTTTCATATCTATGGTAGAAATAGATTTTATTTTTAATAATATTATTTCAAAACCTTCTTTATGGCATAACTTTTGCATATGAAATCCAATTTTAGAAAACTTTTTTAAAAATTGATTAAAAAAATCATAAGAGATATAATGGTTATATTTATTTTCCTATTGGATGATATTATTTTCTAATCTTTAGGGATTTATTTTTCAATCCTAATGCTCTTTTATTGCAAACTTCATTTAATCATTACATTTACATGTTAAATCTAAATTCATTGATTTCTTTTTTAAAATTGCATAGAAAATCATAAGAAATATATTGGTGCCATCTAATCTTTTGTGTGATCACTTTTATTTCTACTTTTTGCTAGATTTATCATTTTCGATCTAACACTTGTTTTTAGTTTATGGTTGTCAAAGGCTAAAATATCTCAAAGTCCTAATAAGTGTGGTGCAAGTTTTTTCTTGTTAAATGTTTATTATTTGAGACTTTGTGTTTTCTTTGTTTGGTGAATTTGGTATGCTTTTCAATGTGTGTATGCTTTTCTCTTCTATTGAAAGATGATCTTGGGAATCAAAAACAACATTTAATCACATTCATTTTCACAACACACATTGATTTCTAAGGGTTAATTAATCTTGCTTGTGTGGATAAAGTGTGTGTGTATTCTCTTCCCTTGCACCACAAGGTGATCTTGGGGATCAAAATCATCTCTTGATTATTTTTTGTCACCAAAGGTGTGTTATTGTGTTTGCTCTCTTCTTGTGCTTAGTTTGAGCTTGGAGATAAAAAACCTAACATTAACATTTCCTATTTGGAGGCCTACTTGGGGATTTCATCACGCCAAGGGACAACCTCAACCATGTGTTCTATTGTGTTATATCAAAGGAAGAGATTGAAATTTTTACCTCAATCTAGTCATCCTCATGTCTAGCATAGATTTTGGGCCCTTGTTGATATAGGACACAATGTGAAGAGATTGTTTGAGCCTTTGCTTGGGTTTCATTCTTTTAGATGGACGAGTTTTCATAGATTGAGCCCCACGTACCTTGCATATGTCAGTGACACCCTTAGAGAACTTGTACAAGCCTAATTTATGTCCTTTCAGCCATCTTGTAATGGGTGCAAGGGATGCGGATCACCTATGAAGTTACTCATAATCTAGTTCCATGTGTTGAGATAGAGCTAACCTTAGAAAATCCTTTAGTATTCCAAGGTAAGGGATTTCACGTGTACATGGATATCCCTATCTATCCCTCATAGGTAGATAGTATTGATGGTTTAAGTTTCATTTGTGGGCCCGCATTAGGAGTCACTCCTACTTGAATAATATTAGGCTTGTTTGTGTGCTTGGTATTTTCTCATATGTTATACCATCATAAGCCAATCAACCTTATCAACCTTGACAATCAAGTTAGCTATTGTGTCTTCTTGTGTGTTTCCAAAACCCTTTCGAAATCATCAAAATCCAATTATCAATCTTCATTAGCACCTTTTTCATAACCATAGTCACCTTCCTTCATTTTGTACTTGACTTTAATCACTCGTCTTGGACCTAGACTTTGGATATTTCCTACCAAAATCAATCTTTATCCATCCATCTTTTCTCCTACCATTCTCCTTAACCAAAATAAAAAATTTCACCCATCCTCCAATCCATATCAATTCTAAAAATCAAGTTTTCTTTGAGACAAATATAGATATTTGATCTTTATCTCTACCTTACATTATGGTTGAGTGATTATATACCTCAAGTAGGGTGTCAAGATAGCCCTTGTCACAAGAGACTCAACACTTTTCACTTAACTCATGGTTAGCACAAGCAGCTACATACATCATCAAATAATTAACCTGTGAAGGTAGGCAATCTTATCTCCATGTTGGTGATTGTTTTGATGCAATCATTACAATTTTAGTTAAAATTCACATATAATGAACCAAAACTGACTTGAAAGATATGAAGGAATCGATTAAGATTCTCTTAATCCCAAGTTTCATGTGGTCAGGTCTTGACCTGTTGGGTAAATTTAGTTGGTCAATGTGAAGCTGTAATGTTCAAGGGGCCTTACATGTTTTAGGGTTTCCTGTTGGTGAACTGGGCTCAAACTATGCAACAATAGATTGTGAATATTAGTGTGTTGTTCATTCCTTTCTTGCATAAAAGTGTTACTAGATTTCAAAGCTTCAAAAGATTTATATTGTAGCAAGCTTTCTTCTTTCTAATATTATGAAAACTGTCTACTTTCAAATTAGTAATGCATATTTCTTTCAGATATGAGACAATTTCCTTTAAATTTCTACATTTTCAGCTAAGTATTTTAGATGGGTTGGAAAAAGTTAGAACGATCTAATCTAAACTTCATTCATGTAAATCTACCAAAGGATCTAATTGTTCTGTTAAGCACTATATCAATCATACAGTAACTTGATCAAATCCATAGACAAAAAACCTTAAATGTAAGTTCTGAGCATTTTCACAAACATACACTTAAAATTGCAAGCTCTAAGAGAAAATATTTCAAAACACAATGAAGAGCAAGAAAACACTCAAAAGATAGATGCAGAATTCCAGATTCAATTGTATTAGAAACAGACAGTCATATATGATTTACAATGTCAGAATGACTCTTAATTTCATTGATCAAACTATAGAAAACTTACAAGCTTTACAGATACAGTAAGGAAGACAGATGTTCCACACATTCCTTATTGCAGACACAGGCAACCTCCTTCTACTATTTAACATCATAATCTCTTCAGTTTGCACCCCACTGTCATTAATCTTATAAACACTAGGTTCAATAGCAGTATATAATACTTCATTTGTTCGATTATACTCTATTATCATGTGTTTCATCCTGGGTTCTACCTCTATTCTAATCTGGTTTGGGGCACCTCTCCAAGGTAGCCACATATGCGAAAAATTAGTGGCCATATATCCGTTTAATGTTTTGGACCAATCCTTGCTCAACAAGATTCCATAATTTATGGGTATATCCACTATTTGAATGTCAATGAATTGGCTTACCCTGGGGTCTGAAGCTTATTGCATCTAAATGTTCATTAGTTCTCCTTTCACACTAACCTCGGTTTTATCTAATTGTTTGACAACCTTGGCAGATTTGGTGGGAGTCAGCCCTAAAGTTTTACATATTCCTAAGGGCTAATGTTGGCTAACGCACTAGAATCTACCATGCAATTGTGTATGTTCTTCCCACATAGTCTAACTGTTAACAAGAAAGGAGGAGCATCCTTCTTATCAGCATACATTACTACATTTGTATTGGAAGGCTGCTCAACTCGCTTACTTTTCTCTTTAGGTGGTGAATCTCTATTAGGAACAACTATAGTAGTAGGAACTTCACCTATCATGGATACATCTAGAGATTTTATAAAAACATTTATGATATCTAGAGTTTTCAATAATTCATTCAAAGGTATACTGACCTTGATTTTCTTTATCTCTTCTGACAAGTAACTCATTAATCTTGTTGTTTCTATCATTTCCATTTTACTTGTTTGGGCCCTTTGTTCCGTTGTTCCATTATTTGTATGATGATTAGCTTTAAGTATGGCAGGATTATTATTGGCATTCTGATCTGGGGGAGTATTGAAGTTGTTTGGAGGAATGGACATGGTGAAAGGTCCTCCTGGCTTGGTGTTGTTCCTTAAATTGTAGGTGTGGTTTTTATTTGTTTGTTGAAAAGCTTGCATCTCTTCTGTTTCGGTCAACACTTAATTTTTAGATTCAAAGGGGACCTGAAAAGCATTTAACACAAAGGCTGATTCAGGATAAAGATTTGCACAAAAGTATGGTTCATCCTCTAACAATTCATCTTCTTTCTCTTCTATGATTGCAAAGGTAAAGGTTTCTAAAACTAAAGTTGTATCATACCCTGAGGGTACTACCTCATTACCCTTGGGAATGAGAAATTCAGAAGTAGGAGGTTGCACATCTATATTGAATATGCTTGCTGCTAAATGGAACTGTGGACAGTCAAGCTTAGCGTGGGCATTGGTATTGTGAAATCTGTACCCGATTTTTAATGATGTCCTAGCCATTTGGATGCCAGCCGTTTGTTTTGCATCATGATTATCTATATTCTCAAAAGGGGAAGCTAAAGTACCATTGTTTGGTCCAGTGTTCCATGTTTTGGGTGGCCTAGGCTGATTCTAATATTTGTTATTATATCCTTGGTTGCCTCTATTGTCTGTCATTGGTCCTCTGTTTTGTATTGATTGCCCTTGATTATGACCTTGATGCTGATTATAGTTTTGGCTCTGGTTTGAACATTGGCCCTGGCTATTATTTTGGGTATGGCCCTGATTGTAGTGGTGATTTAGATTTGCAGTATAGTTCTGATTTTGGCCTTGGTTGTAATTCTAATTTTGATTGTAGTTTTGGTTGCCTCTTCCATAGAGGTTCTCGTTTCTTAGTTGTGTCACTTTGGTGGTTAATCTTTTCAAGTGTATAGTGATCTCTTTAATTTCCTCCCTTTCCTCCTGTGCTTTTGCCAAAGTTGTATCTCTAGGAGGTCAGAAGAAAGGCTAACCATTGTTTTGACTGTTATTAACAGTGTTACCTATGTAGAGAGCTATGGCCTGGATTGGAGTAGGACTATACACAGGTGCATATGTAGGAATTGGATTTAATGGAGTGTGATGCATAGGGATTCCATTCCAAGGTTGTGTAGGATTTTGCATCCCAAAATCTCCTCCATTGACAAAAGGGATATAGGTAGTATGTCTCATCTCTTGGTTTACTGAGGCTCCCTCTTTATAGGCTTTAGATATTGAATCTATGTCGGGTTTTCTTTTGACAAACATGGCGGTTAAAGGATCCAAGGCAGCATAATACATAGCCAACAAGGTACCATCATCTATAGTGTAGGGGGCTACTAGCCTAGAGTAGGCCTTTTGAAATCTGTCATTGAAATTATCAATCAATTCCCCCTCTCCTCTTTTTATTGTAGCCAATTTGTGATACAAGATGCAAGGATCAATGGGTCCTCTAAATCTAGATAAAAATGCTTCTTCCATAAGTAACCAAGAAGAAATGTAGCCACTGGGTAAGTTTACATACCAGTTAGAGGCCTGCTCATTGAAGGTGTAGGGAAACAACCTACACACAACATCCTCGTGTTCTAATCTAGGCCTAAAACATGCCTCCCTGAATATTCTAATGTGGTCTTCCGGGTCTTGGTGCAACTGGTATTTGGGACATATCTTTTCCAAATTCTTGGGCATTTCATTATAATCAGGGAACACTATGGGAGAGTGGACATTGAAATAAGCCATTGTGGGCACTTGAGCTTGACCTGGGCCTGTAGGAATGCCTGGATTTTCTATAGGATTAGGATTCCTAGGAGGACTAGGACCTCTAGGAATATTTGAACTAAGATTCAAAAATCTGAATGAAGAAATGTCAGGGTTCACAATGTTATGGATAGTATAAGGTGATCCAGGGGGTGTTCCAGATGAACTCCTTGCTTGCGATATTTTGGGATTCCAAATCAAAGGGCTCTTACTTCACCTTATGTGAGGTGAGTGCACGAATATATCCCCTAAATTACATCTAGACCTAGTCACTCTATTGCTGTTATTAGCTAGTTTTACTTGAAATAGACCCAAACTCAAATGGGCCCTCCTTCTAGTGCCATTTTAAACTGTTGGTGATTGTTTTGATGGAATCATAGCAATTTTAGTTAAAATTCACATATAATGAACCAAAACTAAATTGAAAGATATGAAGGGATCGGTTAAGACTCGCTTAATCCCAAGTTTCATATGGTTAGGTCTTGACCTGTTGGGCAAATTCAGTTAGTCAATGTGAAGCTGTAATGTTCAAGGGGCCTTACGTGTTTTAGGGTTTCCTGTTGGTTAACTGGACTCAAACTATGCAACAAGGGATTGTGAATATTAGTGTGTTGTTCATTCCTTTCTTGCATAAAAGTGTTACTAGATTTCAAAGCTTCAAAAGATTTATATTGTAGCAAGCTTCCTTCTTTCTAATATTATGAAAACTGTCTACTTTCAAATCAGTAATGCATACTTCTTTCAGATATGAGATAATTTCCTTTAAATATCTACGTTTTCAGCTAAGTATTTTAGATGGGTTGGGAAAAGTTAGAAAGATCTAATCTAAACTTCATTCATGTAAATCTACCGAAGGATCTAATTGTTCTGTTATGCAATATATAAATCATACAGTAACTTGATCAAATCCACAGACAAAAAAACTTAAATGTAAGTTCTGAGCATTTTCACAAACTTACACTTAAAATTGCAAGCTCTAAGAGAAAATGTTTCAAAAGACAATGAAGAGCAAGAAAACACTCAGAAGATAGATGCAGAATTCTAGATTCAATTGTATTAGAAACAAACAGTCATATATGATTTACAATGTCGGAATGACTCTTAGTTTCATTGAACAAACTACAGAAAACTTACAATCTTTACAGATATAGTAAGGAAGCCAGATGTTCCACTCATTCCTTATTGCAGACATAGGCAACCTCCTTCTTCTACTTCTAAACTCAAAGGTCCCTCTATTCTAAATGCTATATTCCTAAAAAAATCTCTACTGCTACCAATTTCTAAGTAGCCCCTGTGTAAAGTATTACAATGTAAAGACGCCCAATATATAGACTCTAATTGTCCTCAATACAACAAAAAACCCTAGTAAAGCAATGGTTCAAACCTCTGGTTATAGTAATAAATGCTCGAGAACAAGTCTCCCAAAATATCTCTGAGCATACATCAAATCTGGGCAAAAAAATGCCCTTCTGGGGACCCTAGCAGCCCAATAATAACTTCTGTGGCCTGCTGCAGTAATGCCTTCAGCTGTATTTTGTCTTCATTAGTGAAAACCCTTGAGTTCCTCGTCCTTCATCCTTATCTTCCTCTGCTCTTGAGATTAGATTTCCTCCTCCGTGATGTCACTGCCACCAAGTTCCAGCTCCTTCCTCAACTGCAAACCTATAAAAATAGACAAGCAATAAGTATCATTTTCACTTAATAAATAGCAGGAAATTAAAACACTTGTTGAATCAAGGCGTGACTGTACAAAATGTAGAAATTGGGCCCAAAAATGCCCCAAAAATGCGTTCAAAATGCATATACAATGCCCAAAACACCATCGGGTCAACCATTGCTGACTAGAAACATTCACCCGGGCCTCAAAAATGCCCAAAAACCCTATTGCTTTGTTCTTTTCTTGCCCATCGGCATGAGATATGCCATCGGCGAGTCTAAAAAATGATGGGCCGATTTGAACCATTGTTTAGCCAATGTCCTATATCAGCGTGACTTCCACCGAAATAGCCCTATGGCTTGTGTTTCCTTCCTATCGGCATAACATCGCTCATCGGCGAGTTCCAAAAATGATTGGCCGATGCATACTATTTGGCCGATATCCCCTTTGCTTTCGACGTACATTCCTCTTCATTGAAAACACCTACCCCCATCGGTGCTGGCAAAAAGAACCCTACCGATGCCCTATCTCTGGCTGAAATGCTCCTTAATCGACTAAGTCTTTTCTTCCCCTTTGGCCTTGTCATCGGCGTGAGTCTCCTCTATTGGCGAATGCTTAACACTTCACTCCAATCACTATTGTTATGCCGATCACCCTATATCCTTCTATCGGCGTAAGTCTCGTTGATGTCGTTCCTTCTTCCTTCCATCAGCGTAACACCGCCTATCGGTGAAGGCCTTAATGCTTACTCCGATCATTGTTTGTTTTGCTGGTGGCCTTTGTATCGGTGTGAGATATGCTGTCAGTGAAAGCCTAAAATGTTACTCCAACTGTTATGTGACACCGATATCTCATATTTGCATGACTCCCTCCGATATACAATGAATTAACCTCTTGTAACAACTGCCTCAGGTCCACAATGTATATTTCAATGTATGATGATCAATGCATATTTTGATATACATTTTGGACGTGATTCACTGGTTCAATTGGATTCTAATCCCCTTTGGATTCTGGTTTGTATAATATCCATGCATATTGGTTTGTATGTTGAAATATACAAGTCAGAATTTATACCACAAATTAACATTTGTTTGATACTTTTTCGGGTCCGTGTTGTGTATATGTGTTTGTATATCCACTTGCATGTTTCTTTCAAATATGTATTTTCTGATATACACCTGGATTTGATACAAGTACTTAACCAATTTTAATCCCCTGTTCAGATCCGTTTTGTATAAGCACTATGTATATCAGTTTGTATATAAGAATATACAAACACGAAATATACATCGAATTAGCTCTTCTTCATGAAATTTTCAAATCCGCGTTGTATGTATATTATTCTTGTGTGCACCAATATGCAAGCTAGAACAAATACATGGATTTTTCTCTTTTTTATAAGTCCATCGGGTCTGCGTTGTATATTGGCAATGTATGCACAAGTATACAAACCAAAATTTATACCACGAATTAACATTTGTTTGATACTTTTTCGGGTCCACGTTGTATAAAGTGCCTTGTATATTTCACCTGCCAAACATACAAATGTGAGATGCAAAGCAGAAATCAAAACATCAAATCATTCTAACCTAAAAAACACTTCGGGTCCACTTTGTATGTATGAAAGGAAATACAACCGACCTTGTATATGAACCCAAATGCAAAAAGTGACCAAGCATAAAATGACTTTGCACATACAAAGGACCCTGTATATGCAAAGTGATATACAAACCAGAATGTACATTTTACCACAATGATCATAACTTGTGAAATATGGCAAATTTTAAGATGGTTCAAAAATCAACCCTAGCTCATTTTCCACAAGGAATCCAACCATATCATGCATTGGTACTGAAAATATATATTTTTCTCTATTTTAAAAAAGTTTGCAAATTTTGACCCCCTTTTCCCTTCACCACCAAGCAAAACGACACACACAAAAGCAAAAGCAACAGCCACAGAAGGGGTCCTCATTTTGCTAAGGAGTGAAATGGGGTGTGTTGTGAACATCACAACACATCTTATGTTGTTAAACCATCTGCAACATGGGAGAAATGTCAATGTTCCAAATTTTATATTTAATTTGTTAAATAAAATAGAAAGTGAATACCAGAAAGGTACCACAAATGCATTTTCTTACCATGCACTTATTCATTTGTCAGTGAAAAAGGGTTTGAGTGACCAATTTCCAAGTAACTACTTTCCTCATGTGACATGGGAGGTATTTTTTCTTTTGTGTCATATAAGGGAAATGCCTAATCTAGAGCCACATGGCCAGAGGCATAGATTGAAAATAAATAGGGTGTAACAAGTAAAGGAAGTACAAGAAGAAAGGGGAGAAAATTTGGGACAACCACAAGCAATACCTTCTACAGATCAAGTGTCCATGTCCTATGCTCATGAGGCACTATTTGCAAAACATGCAACATCAGTTTCTAATGATGCAACCCCTTCTAAAAGGCATGCAGTTACAACCTCTGACCCTGGAGCACGCTCAAAAGCCTTGCAACATCTACACCTAATCCTATACGAACCCTTGTACATGTAAATTCTTCCCTTGAACCTAAGACTCCATTTGTTGTAGTTTAAACTTCATACCGTGTGATAGAAAGTCCACTGGGACATATTTCACCTACATGTGAAGAGAAAGTACTTTTTTTAAAAGATATTCTATCTACCCATGAGGAACCTTTACTTTTTTTGCTGCTAGGTAAAAATGGAAATGAAAAATATCCCCTTATTTGCTGAAAGTAAGTAAAAAGAAAGGCAAAATAGTGAGACCTCTTCCAACTCAAAAGCCCAATCTTTCACACCACCTTAAAAGAAAGAGGAACAAATTAAACCTACAAATTCCAGAGGCGAAAGTGGTGCTAGTAAAAATGAACACTGATTCTAAAAGAGAAGATATGTTTTTCTATATGGATAAACAAAATGTGTCAAGCACCCTAGTGTTTGACGTTGCAAGTGATTCTAGTTCATCTTCTTTTGAATTCACTAGGTAAATTAAAGGTTAGGGGATGGTCCCTGTTCATATCGAAACAAAGGATGAAGGGGAACTCCAAGCTACCCTTTGAAAAAATGTCTATTTAGAAAACAATTGGAAGAGCAAGTAATTGCTAATCAGTAGTTGCAAGTAGAATTGAGAGCAAAGGAGCATGGCATCAGTGAATTGCATAGGTTCTTGAGGTTGCTATGGAAGAAATAATGGAAGAAGTAGAGATAAATGAACAAGGAACATTGTTGGCTATAGGACATAACACTCCTTCCACTTTAGCCAGTCCTTCCAACCATCATGCAGTCACACAAACCGATGGACTGCCCATTGAGTATTTGTTATGGAGGAGGAACAAAGAATAAGAATAATGAAAAAGAGGTGGGATGAGGAGGAGGAAATGGAGAAAATATTTGCAGAGAAGCAAAAAGGAAAATAAAAAGAAATTGATGAATTGAATTAAAGAAAAGAAAAAATGACAGAACTCACTAGTCAAATCATGCAAAGTAGACCTCTTGTGATGTAGTGGCATCACTCGCCCTCTAATTTTGGTTTGCATTTTGTTTTAGTTTCTATAGTTTGGGGTTTTTTGTTATGTTTTGGTGTTTGTTGTAGCTTGTTGTTGCATCAGTATTCTGTCCTTCAGTCACTAAGGAACCCACGTTTGTATTTCTTATTGCTATTCAGTTGTTACACAATGCATAGAAAAGAATATAAATGTCCCCAATTCTTAGCCAGATTTGACACTTGGCTGATGGTTGAGGCTTGACCATTATGGAAAGGAGAAGTAAGGATAGATAGTGAAGTCTTATGGGTGTTTCATTTCAGATTTCTTGCGGCATATGGAAGGCGTTCAACATTGGTGGTTACATTGGAGCTTCCTTATGGCAATTCTCTCTGCTATCCACTCAAATGCTAGCATTATTCTCTGCTAGGTTGGCATTTTTATTCTCCACATGGAGGGGTGACTGGCAGTCGTTTAGTATTTAGAATACTTCTTTAGTGTTTCGGGAGAGGAAGGCCTTTCATGTTGGCTGTAGAGATTGCTAAAAAGGAAGAGCACGTTAGGAAGGGCAATGACAAATGTGAATTCTGAGAGGAGAAGAGAGGTCAAATGCTTAGAAGAAGCAATAGGAGTCCAAATTAGATTTTTTGGTAATATATCTATCAAGGGGCCAATTGTGGTCGCCGAAATTGTGATTAGATGAATAATTCTTGTAGTTGAATGTGAAAAATACATTTTTCTAATTCATGCAAGGACTGTTTCATTGTACCAATGGATTCATGTCTCTAGTTGATGATTGTAATTGTTTGTATTGTTATTCCTCTCATTGATAGAATTTTACATCTTAGAGTCTTGAACTCCCTATCATTATTGTGGGGAGTAGTGATCTTGATTCTTTGTTCAATTCAAATTTCATCTTGTGATTAAAATTGCTGCCATTATCTTGCTAGGGTATACACCATGTTTCTAACAAAAAAAATTCTTATTTTTCAGTTTATGTAACTTGTGAGTAACCTCCCATTTATGTTAGATACTATATAAAAGTTCTTTCTAGATTTTTAGGACACCTTGCCCAAAACTACAAGATCAACTTTGGGAATTTTATTTGCATGATTTAGTTGTCCCTTATGAATTGTATTGAAACCCCATTCTTTATACTGGGGATATACAAATCATAGCCCTCACTTCCTTCATCAGAAATGAGTATGATAGGGGAGTACAGATGATAAGTCATCATGATAGAGAGAAATCAATGGCTTTGGTAATCAAGGTAGAGGTGAAGGATCCTAGTGATATTGATGATGAATGGTTTGTTTTGAAAAAGCTTCCAAGTGTGGCCACAAAGCTCCTCAAAGGTCATAGGACAATTTATGTAGCTTTTCTAGAGTTACTTAGAGAGAAAGGAAATATTGCATTTGACAGTTGTAAAATTAGGCACGGTAGGAATTGACATCAAAATGAAGAAAAAGGAACCAAATTCTTTGTATAATTTCCATGCAGCAATAAGTAGTGGTGACAAGTACATAAATCTATCCAAATCAATTGGACTGATATGGTTTCTATTGACTTTCCATCCACCTCTTCTATGGTATCCTATTCCCCACTGGACTGGCAGGTGACCATAAAAAGAAGAAAAAGAAAATAGTAGGCGGGAGCACATAGAGGCTCAGAGAGGATTCTTTCTAAAGTAGGAGGGACATGTTGATCCATATGACTTCAAGGGAACTACACTCATGCTTAATTCTAGGCCCTAGAGTTTGATTTGTTTAGTGCCTTATCTACTTAGGACGATGATGCAGAGGTAGGAGGACCAAAACTATCCTTACTAACTTTAACAAATCAAATAATTAATCCAATTTCTTTGGTCAAGTTGAAGAGAACATTAATATAGACTTTTCATCCAATTTTCATGAAGATCCAATCTTAGGGGAGAAAGTTATGACTCTTTTCCCAAAACTACAAACCCTAGGCAGCATTCAGACCTGCCCTCACCAAAAATGCCATAACTTATTCAAATATTAATAAACTTTGATGCAACAAAAATAAATGGAAAGTAGACTCAATAATATTTCCAACCATATATAGCTTGCTCCTGTATATGTCCGTACAAAACCGTACCAAATGCTGCAATGGGACTGTTGCAGAAAAAATCAGAAAATTACAGTCCATAAAACACTCATATCTTTCACAAAACTAAATAAAAATGCATGGGACAAGAAGCAAATGGAAGGTGGTTGAAGGATATAACATTTTCAATCTATTATACATCCATTCAATTCCATATAGGGCTGTATAATAGCAAAAGACAGCAAATTTATGAAGGAAAATACAGGAAAACATTGTTTTTTCTCATTCCATGCTCAAATCTTCAACCACCCACCAATTTCTAAAGGTTACAAGGCCTTTTTAAAGGCATTAAAACATGTCTCTTCAGTTCATAACTGATTTGGAGAAAACTAAGAGCCAAATGACTCTTCACCTTCCAACTTTGCATCTTTTTTCCATTTTTACATTGACAACCTTTACATGGTTTGCAATATTTTGCATTTTTGAAACTCCTAATGACCTAAACACATAAAAATGACTTGATTAACCTTATACAATGATGACTTATTAGAATATTGGATCATTTTAATCAAACTCCTATGGAAGTCAAGGTGTTCCTGCACCATACAACCAACCAACAAAGATTTCCAAGTCCCTTGGAAATGTATCTGCAACAAAAGTCTCTTTCCTCTGTCTTTAATATTCAATCTTCAAATCTTCATACCAATAGAAAGGTGACCAACCAACTAACAAAACAAACTACATCTTCACAGAGCATCCTCAGGCTCCTACTCCCATCAGTGGAGTACTCTTCGGGCTGCAACATCAAGTGCTTCTTCAGGTATCCATCTCTCTCACTGCTTCACAACAAACCAACTCACCAAACCATTCATCTCACCCAACAACAGATCCTGGTGATGCACTTACCACTCTCTCCTCAGTGGTTTCTCTATGCATCCTTCTCCAGCCAAATCTCTATTGGAGAATGGTCATGACAGACCTTATCTTGTCTGCCCACACACAACCTCAGAAAACATCTTTCTGCAGCTAGATGGATAAGCACCTGCAACCAAACAACTGAGCAACACAAAATCCAAAAGGTGTAGATTGCCTCCCTCGGCGATCTATCTACACAATCAAGATCTTCTCGCTCTTCACCTACCTTCTCAGTGACAGGAAAAAAAAATAAAATACACACCACCCAAATCTTTCGCCAGCTCTGATACCAAAATGATGCAGAGGTAGGAGGACCAAAACTATCCTTACTAACTTTAACAAATCAAATAATTAATCCAATTGCTTTGGTCAAGTTGAAGAGAACATTAATATAGACTTTTCATCCAATTTTCATGAAGATCCAATCTTAGGGGAGAAAGTTATGACTCTTTTCCCAAAACTACAAACCCTAGGCAGCATTCAGACCTGCCCTCACCAAAAAATGCCATAACTTATTCAAATATTAATAAAATTTGATGCAACAAAAAGAAATGGAAAGTAGACTCAATACTCTTTCCAACCATATATAGCTTGCTCCTGTATATGTCCGTACAAAACCGTACCAAATGCTGCAATGGGACTGTTGCAGAAAAAATCAGAAAATTACAGTCCATAAAACACTCATATCTTTCACAAAACTAAATAAAAATGCATGGGACAAGAAGCAAATGGAAGGTGGTTGAAGGATATAACATTTTAAATCTATTATACATCCATTCAATTCCATATAGGGCTGTATAATAGCAAAAGACAGCAAATTTATGAAGGAAAATACAGGAAAACATTGTTTTTTCTCATTCCATGCTCAAATCTTCAACCACCCACCAATTTCTAAAGGTTACAAGGCCTTTTTAAAGGCATTAAAACATGTATCTTCAGTTCATAACTGATTTGGAGAAAACTAAGAGCCAAATGACTCTTCACCTTCCAACTTTGCATCTTTTTTCTAATTTTACATTGACAACCTTTACATGGTTTGCAATATTTTGCATTTTTGAAACTCCTAATGACCTAAACACATAAAAATGACTTGATTAACCTTATACAATGATGAATTATTACAATATTGGATCATTTTAATCAAACTCCTATGGAAGTCAAGGTGTTCCTACACCAGACGACAACTAAACCCTTAAATTTCGAGGTGGTGATGATCCCCATAATTGTCTCTTTTTATCTCCTCTATACCAGTTTCCAAGTGGAGATTGCAGCTGGGATATAGACCACCATAGATAGGGCTCTAAGATCAAGCATGAGGACAATCAACCACTCTCCTCAAGACTAGTGAGGATTCTTTCAAGGAATTTTAGGGGATTAAATGCCCCTAATAAGCAACTTCTCATCAAGAACTATCTTGATGGGGAAGACATTGATATAGTACTCCTACAAGAAACTAAGTTTTCAGAGGAACAAGGTCAAAAGATCTTTAAGAAGTGGTGGAAATGGGACTCAACACTTGTCTCAGTGAATGGAGCTTCAAGAGGATTGGTCATTCTTTGGAGGAAACAAATGTGTAAAATGGATGTAGTAGCCAACATCAATAATTGGATTATGGGTAGATTTTGAAATCCTTTGATGATAAGGATCTTTGGATCTTCTATATCTATGGTTCATGCAGAACCTCTCAAAAGACTAAACTCTAGACCAATCTCAGCCAATGACTTAGCAGAATTGGGAAAGGAAGGATCATTATGGATGGGGACTTCAATGTGGTGCTAATAGAAGATGAAAAGCTAGGTGGCATATCTCATCCCACGGTGTCTCGGTGTTGAGGGCCTTGGTGAAAAAGTTACTTTTTATACATCTTGCATTTGGAACTCGCCAAGTGTCCTTTTGTTGCAGCAGCAGATAGTGCCACTTGTATTCCTTTTGATAAGCTTTTAAGGCACCAAGACACATGTGGTGGGCCCGGGATGTTACAACACAGTTTTTAGATGCAGTGGAGGCTACCAAGTGTTGCTCGTAGTAGATGGTATGAAAGAAGCTTTCATGTTGCTGGAGTTTGTCACGTATATATTTTGTAAGTTTTAGTTGCATGCGAGAGACAACAAGTGTCATCTCCACGGGGCTTCGAGAGGCTCTTTTAAAAGGCTTAAGTGACATGCGAAGGGCGCCATGTTAGTTTTGTTTCTTTAGGTTGATGGCACCACATGTCACTTATTTTGGTTATGTTTGAAAGATAATGAAATATATGGTGGGTCCCACGAGGTAAATTTTGTAGTTTCTAAGTGGTGCAAAGAGTGACAAATGTCATTGTCATGGCTATTCGAGGCATAAAGGAGAGAAGCTTTTAGATAAGAAGAGAGGACCAAGTGTCCCAATTTTGATTCTCAGGTGATGCCATGTATCAAGAGATAAGTGTGGTAGGTTGCGACAAGTGGTGGTATTCTGTATGTCCCTTTTATATTAGGAAGCTAAACGTGTCATGGATAGTGACATCTATCCTATTTTGAAGACCAGCGGAAAGTGCCAGATGTCTTAGTATGAGGTTTCCAAATGCTGCCATATGTTATTTTCTAGGTATCACGGATGTTTCCAAGTGTTATAATTCTTGTTGCATCTTTTAGTATCAAAAGCAAAGTAGTTATTATCGTGGATGGGAACATTGTCATGCAGCTTTTGAAGGATGCATTGTGCCACCTTATAACTGATTTTCAACCAAGGAGATGACTGATACAACCTTCCACAAGTTCCCATCTTATTTTTAAAGGTCCAAGATGGATATCTAAATTGGGACAATGGAGAAATCATGAAATATGAAGAATGAAAATGAACTTTTGATGCCAAAATCAGTCGCCTATAGCTGCATATTTATGTTTTTACATCAAAAATAGATAGCTACAACCACCAATGGTTGATAAAATGACTTTCTATAGCTGCTTATGTATTTTTTATTAATATTTGTTGTACTACAACAACTTGTTGGAGTTGTAGTTGCAAATATTTAATATTTTGGCTTCAAAAAGTTGCTTTTTCTCATATTTGGAAAACTTATTAACAAAATTAAATAAAATATTACTTTTTGATACTAAGGGAAGCTTCTTGAGGAAGATACATGGGATGGAATGGAATATTCCTTTCCACCAAATTTAACTTTTTTGTTGGAGCATCAAATGTGAGAAATTGGATCAAATTGATCATAGCCATTGGGTTTTAGGGTAAAAACTTAGTATGAAAAGATGATTTGAATATATAAGTTGAAACTCATTGTAAGAAGGGAGAAGAAGTGAGAATTGGTGAAGAAATAATTGGTTCTTGTTGGTGTTTTCACAAAAACACATTGAAAACATACTTGAAAGCAATTGTATTATTGGGATTTACAGGAAAATACATAGTACTTTTTTTTTTCATGTTATTCTCATGGTTTTTTCTACACAAGTTTAGAAATTGTTGTTGTTTGTCAATATTTTGAGCTTAATACAAGTCTTATTTATGGTTTCTAGTCAAGACAATCAATATAAATTATTGATATCCATTAAACTTGTCATTATATAAAGTTTGTTTCATGATTTCTATAGACCAAGTTGAAGTATTTATTTCATTTTCAGCTAAGGATTCATGGACATTTGATGATTTTGCAAAGTGTCTATAGGACTAGTAATTTTCTTTATTATAAATTAACTTGTGTGGTTAGCCTTAATGCCTAATTTCACCTTTGAAGATTGCAGCTCCATGATACTTGATTGTTGGCTTTTCATGGTCAAATCAACAATGGTTAAATGTGTTTGCAAACTTATCTATCAATTGTTAAGGTTGAAATGGTTGAATGTGTTTAATATCTAGTTATCTTTCTTAGTATCTTTCTCTATCTTGTCTTGTTTTTGAACTTTTTTTTATTAGATCTAGTTAGTTTGGAGTTACAATATGGTTTTCAAACTTGCATATTGCTATTGTAAGGTTCATATTTCATGAATCAAAGTTATTATATTATTGGTCATGGGATGAAAAGATACATTTAATGGCAATATATGTTTGGATCAGTTTGTTAATGCAATGCTAAATCTGAAAAACTAATTTATTTATGTGTAATTTAACCTTGTTTGTTGAAGTTCATCCATATTCATGTAAGGCCCATTGTTGGAACAGAAGAATAGATTGGAAGAACCGAGTTATCTTGTGAAGGCCAAGACTTGACTATATAGACCTTGGGGTAGTCATTTTCCATTTCTTTGGGATTTGATTCCTTTCAAGAGAGATAATATACTTGGTATTTTATCTAAGTTGTTGTGTGCAAAAACACCCATCAACAAATTGGCATTTCGAGGGCACGGACAGTAATTTTGGTACAAGATTTCAAAATCATTGGTTTATTGCATATTTTAAGATGAGTTAGATCTTTGCGAGGTTTGGCTCAAAAGGCTAGCTCTTTGTGCATACTTGGGGTCTGAAATGAGGTTCGTACTCATGCAAATATTAACTGTTTTCTATTTTTCCACACATTTAAAGGTGAAACTCTATAATGATATGCAAATCTTCCACCTCATACCATATGGTAATGGGTTGATCTTGAAAGCATCTTTTTCTTTTAGTTTGATTTACATAACATTGTGAGAGTGTTTTGCAATTTAACCATAGATTTATCATGATGTATAGAAGTGTTAATGGTGGAGATCTTATTTTCAATCTTGATGTTTTGAAAGAGCATTATTTGTGGGGTCTTGATTTGATATTCAGAAAATTGATTGTTGGCTAGTCCAATAGAGTATTAACTTTAAACGACCTATTTGAGAAGACTCTTGACTTGGCCAAAAAAACATATGACATTACAAATCATTTGAATGATGAGAATATTGGTCATAACATGCAATTGTTTGAGTTTTGTGAAAGGATGCAACCTTATATCAGCTCATACCATGGCCCTAATGAGCTACAAACACCTCATGCAATCAACTATGACAATCATACTCCTCAAAAGACTCAATCAGCACATGACAAAAATTAGGCCAGCCACGTACAAAGTCAATTTTATGGTTCAAATGGTCATGATTTAGATGTAAATCCATGCAATACTTCCTCTACTAATGTTCCTACAGATGCACCATCAAGTTCTAAGTCACATGAAGCTTCATGTTCATCAAATTTGGGTGGTTTTCCAAGTGGAATAAGTGTGTATTAGTCATGACAGGTTGCAAATGAAGCAAGTGTTTGTAAGAAACAAGATAAAAATTATATTACAAGATTTCTTAATTACTTGGTTGAGAGAACTAAAGGTTTGACATGTAGAAAAGATCATAATGGTGTGAGAGATAATGATTTTCCAACCCATCCAATATTTTTTATGAGTTGTTCTAATGAGAGACCACCAAGTTTCGAGGTTTACATGTGTTCATGAGTAAAGAAAGATTTCATGAGGAGAGGTAACACGAGTGGATATATATTTTCATGAGGATGCATCAATTGGATGAACCCAATGAAGTGATCTTCCAAGTGGTACAAATCCATCATTCTTCATCAATCAAGGTCAACAAGGTGATTTATTCATGAGTAAGAATGAATTTTCTACATTGCTTTGTCATAATGAACATAAAATGTTTAGATTGGATGTACTATGAATTATTCATTAGATGGCTATCCTAAGGAGTTGGTTGAAGGTACTACTATTCCAAAGTGGATTAATTCTGATTTTCAGTCATGGGATAGTGAAAGAGATGTTAGTAATGATAATATTTTGATTCTTAATGATGAGAATGGGTTGTGTTGTGACCTAATCACACACCGTCCCATCGCTGATGGGGACCCCTCTTTAGTTTTGGAGTTTTGAGATTTTTGGCTTGAGTTTGTTTTGCTTTGGTGCTGGCCCTATTCAAATTCCCACCCAAATTGAGAGTTTGCATGATGCAGAAAGCTCCTAAATCCCTGCCTAGGTGGACTTTTGTAGTCCCTTGGTAGTCTAGTTTTCTCAACTTGATGGTTTAAATCGCCCACCTAGAGCGCCCGTCTGACTAGAGCATGCAAAATTAGTGGCATATAACATTGGCATAATCTCTTTGCAAATCAGGCAATCCAATTTGATGCTCAATATTTCAAATTTGTCGCCTTGATATTCTAAGATGCCTTGAAGATATACGTAAGACTTCTAATGTTCTTTATACAGTCATTTTACAAAATCGTGCATTCAATATCATTAAGTATCAAACATCGGGTCCTTCAAAGATGTCAAGTTTAGGTGCTTATTCATTTTGTGTAGGTCCCGATAGCCTAGCACATATTCCATATTGTCTAACATAAAATGTAAAAACACACATAAGGCATTATAATATCCGCTCTAAGCATTTGAGAGCAAGCTTGGAATATGCAAAGGGCACATTTTCAAGTATCTATGTAGAACGTCATAAAGTCCACTCGAAGAAATGAAAGCTCATAAGTTAATTTGAATGCAAAATTATGCAAAGCGCATCTGGATGACCGCTATTTTCTCTGAGCACACATTTATTCCTATCTTACATTTCACATTATTGAACTTAGGCATAGGAGTTTTAAAGGTCTGCTCAAAACTCACATTCATAAAATTCAAAAGATGCATATTTGATAAGGCATTAACAATGTGCATGGGATCTTTAAAAGTCTACTTCAAGTTCTTTTTGCATCCACTTTGTAATTTATGCATGGGTCCCATTGATAAGGCACACATTCGATATAACTTTGTATGAAATACCAAATTACACGACTATCCAAAATGTCTGCTAATTATTCTAGGTGCATATCCATTTCACTCTTGCATTTCACATTATCCAAATTATGCATAGAGCGTCAAGGAGTCTACCATCTTCATTTTAGGTACACTTTTGGAGGAGGTTTTCATAGGCAAACATTATACATGTGCACATAAAATCGGTGCCAAAGTGATGAAATCGGCTTGGAGAAGAGATAAAACATGTTTTAGACATTGAAGAAGTCATAAGAAAACAACCATAAAGAGAACTGACTTAGAAAGGGAATGCAAACAGAAGGTCATATGCAAAAGGCAAATCCAAAAGAAAGTTCTAAGAGTAGATCTAGGCATTGATTTGCAAGGTCTGTACATTTTCAACTTTATTGTCATAAGCCTACTACTTTTAATGTTGATCTATCATATCCTTGACTACCTTGTAAGTTGCATAAATTTGCATTTCATAAGTAAGGGAAGATTAGCAAGGAAGGTGACATGAATTCTACACACTCTTGCGTTAGGCATTATACACTTCATTCTTACCTATTCAAAATTTGTGCTTATTATTAGGCACTCTTTTACCCTTACTTTGCAATGTGCACTCATTGCATGTGGACATGAAATCAACACCTCATTCACTTTCACCATACCTTTGCATTTGAAATGAGCACTTTCCTTGCATACATATACAAAATCAGTGCTCACCCTCATTTGAAACATTCATCCAAAATAAATTCATAAGTGAAGTAGACTTGCAATGCTTAGGACAAAGGTAAGGATGGTTTTAATGATGGATTTAGTGTTATGGCAATTTGTGAAGCAAGCTTACATGTGCTTGAATGGAGAAATTTAAACGTGATGCTCTCTAGATATTCCAATTCTAAATATTTTACTGCAGCATATGGAGAAAGTCATACATCAAGGTCATTGCTTGAAGGGAGAAGGTCTAGTTCTACACTTGTAGAAGTCATCCATTACATGTGCCAGACAAAGAGGGACATCCATGATGAAATCCACTTTAAAGAGTCATGAACAAAGACATCTCCTACTTCCTGCAAGAATCAAAATGAAGACATCCTATGCAAGAAGATAGGAAGACGAGAAGAGAAATTTGCCTATGCTCTGTCCTTGCACCTAGTGTTATCTTGGAGATCAAAATAAATTAGTATCTATCTTTCCTTTTAGGGGGGTTTCTAGGGGATTCCATCACCCTAGGGATGATCTCAACTATGTGTTCTAGTATGGGATATAAACATTGTGAGAATCAAAATCTCCTTCATTCTCTGTTGTCATGCCCTTGGCTCATGACGGTGTGCCTAAGTTTTATGTCTATCTTTGTGAAAGTGCACTTGTGGCCTCTGTTTGTGAGCCTTTGGTCCCTATGTTCATGCCTTCAGCTCTTGTTGATGCACCTATGGAAAAAATGTAACATCAAGTATCAACTTTTATTTGTTTTATTTCATCTTTGTCTATGTTCTTTTGACTATCACAGCATGCTTTGGTCAATTTGTTATTTTAGACTAACATTTTGTGGGGTTTTGAGACTAATTCTTTGGTGTAGCATATTTTGATTGTCAAAGATCATTTTCAAAACTACTAGTGAGTTTTTTGTAGCCTTGTTTATCAAAGACTTTGCTTTTCACTAATCTAGGTATTTAAATTAGTTTATTTGGGTAATTAAATTGTTTGTCATGCTTGTGGTATTTGTCAAGACATATGCTCTCTCCATGCACTTCATGTGATCTTAGGGATCAAAAATCTTATATTTTCTTTTTATTTAGATTAAATGCTAAGGTGGTGCTAACTTGTGTATGCTCTCTCCTTGCACCTATTGTGATCTTGGAAATCAGAAGAAATTAGTATCTATCTTTCCTTTTAGGGGCCCTACTAGGGGATTTCATCACCTCTAAGGATAACCTCAACTATGTGTTCTAGCATGGGATATAAACATTGTGAGAATCAAAATCTCCTTTGTGCTCTATTGACGTGCCCTTGGCTCATGACGGCATGCCTAAGGTTTATGTCTATCTTTGTCAAAGTGGACTTGTGGCCTCTGTTTGTGAGCCTTTGGTCCCTGTGTTCATGCCTTTTACTCCTATCAGTGCGCCTATGGAAAAAACATAACAGCAAATATCAGCTTTTTGTTTCTATTTTATTTCATCTTTGTCTATGTGCTTTTGACTGTCTTTGCATGCTTTGGTCAATTTGTTATTTTAGACTAACATTTTGTGAGGGTTTGAGACTAATTCTTTGGTGTAGCATATTCTAATTGTCAAAGATCATTTTCAAAACTACAAATGAGTTTGTTGTAGCCTCGTTTATTGAAGACTTTGCTTTTCACTAATTTAGGTATTTAAATTAGTTTAGTTGGGTAATTAACTTGTTTGTCGTGCTTGTGGGATTTGTCAAGAAATATGCTCTCTCCATGCACTTCATGTGATCTCAGGGATTAAAAATATTACATTTCATTTTTATTTAGATTAAATTCTAAGGTAGTTCTAATTTGTGTATGCCCTCTCCTTGTTCGTAGTGTGATCTTGGAGATCAAAACAAATTAGTATCTATCTTTCCTTTTAGGAGGCCTACTAGGGGATTCAATCATCTCTAGGGATGACCTCAACTATGTGTTCTAGCATGGGATATAAACATTGTGAGAATCAAAAGCTCACTTCAATGGAAGGGCCCTCTTCCACCTTGCAAAATCCCTTGGAAAAGTTGCATCTTGAAAATATTTTCCAATGTTCTCCTCCCTGAGTAGGAAATTAACTAGGAGAAAGATAATCTATAACCTTTGATCCCCAATTTTTCTTAAGAAAGATTCTAGCCTCATTTAGATTAGACCTAGAAGAGATCTATTGAGCCATCCATTCCATGAATCATTGCAAAATTGACCTTCTTTCAATCATGAATGACCAACGATAAGCGAGCTCCTATCAAATCTCAACTGTTGATGTAAAGTTCCACATGCTAGAACCTCTAGGAGGGTTTTTAACATTGAATATTCTCTCCTTAACCCTATTGTCCAAGTACTTAGCTTGCATTAATTTAACCTATCTTGAATCAAGCTTTGCATACATGCTCCAAACTAGTTTGGCACCGAATGCCAAATGCTAATGCATTAGATTGATAATACTAGCTCTACCATCACAATTGGGTTGGCATACCTTTTTCGCATGCCATCAGGTGTATTTTCCTTCTATCATCCACTCCCTATCATGGAATTGTTTGGATATTTTATTTACACGCTTGATCACTCCTTTCGGCACTCTGAGGGTTTAAAGCACATATATAGATACTACAGATAACACTAATTTAATCATTGTTAGCCTATCTGCTATGGAGAGCCATTTACCTTTCCATGAACCTATCTTATTTTCAATAATTTGAAGTAGTTGTCACCAAACATGTAGTTTATTAGAGCCATTGACCATTAGAACTCCGAAGTAAGTATTGGGTAGAGATCTAATCCTAAAATTTAGAAAATTGAGAATACATTTTTAAAGCTCCGCATCTATATGGAAGAAGAGGACTGTTGATTTGGAAGGGTTGATAGCCTATCTTGAGGTGAGAAATATAAATTGACGGTGTCTTTAATGAAAGAAGCTTCATTGACTGTGGATTGAGAAATGGTGAGCACCTACAGATTACACCATTGCACATGCACAACAATAAATATAAAACATAGAATAATATATTATTATCTTGGATGATTTTACAATGTAGTACATTGGCTTTTTAAAGTCTTGATATTCCTATATATAACTTCTTACAGGAAAGTAACTTCCCAAAACCTAACCAACTAATTATTTACTTATATTTATTTAACAATGTAATATTAGTATTATGCCAACATTCCCCCCTTGTTACATTGTTCCTGCAATAGTACCAATGGACCCCCCCTGAATGCTAAAAAACTCAATAAAGCTGATTACATAATATGAATACATATTTATAGAAGATCTTCCCCAAAGAACAAATCCTGAACCAAGCGAGGCTCCATCATGCTGTCTCATCTACCCTTGGAAAGGCATCGTTTCAAGCTGTGTCCTTGAGCTCTTTAGTCCCAAGCTCTCAAATCACAGAGTCTTGAATTATTCGACAATGGCCCCTAAGAGATACGACAGATCTCTGCCATGTTGTCTAGTGACCATGAAAGGGTATAATTCAAGATCATATACTCTTTGAAGCTCACTGGACAACAATCCATATTGAGCTCAACACCAAACCCCAAACTTGTCTCCAAAACAAAATCTTCACAAAACATACATTCTTCAAATCTGTCAGCTCCATCAGCATAACAAAGAAAAACAAAACAACCAAAACCAAAAATGCTTCTCATGCAAAGCATCATCTCAAAGTGAGAAGCTAACTTGAGATGATGGAAAATCCTCCATCCTCTGATGCCACTTGCCTCCAATGTGATATCCTTAAACTCTATCCATTTGCTTTAGACTCTTCAATAGAACAAGCATGTAAGTCTCTCAAATTTCTATCAATGATAGCATGGATGGCATTGGAACCACAAACATAATGTGTGTCCATTTTCAAATGTTAAAATTTTATCTTACCACAAAAATTAAATTTACCTCCAAATTAATCCTTTTTTTAAAAATACTTCCCCTTATCTCTCCCAATCCCTCAAAAGTAAATATTTTAAATACATTTTCCTTAATACTTATGTCTCCCTCCAAAATAAATTGTAAATTTCTTCCTTAAAAACTTTTTAACTTTCTCCAAACAAAATTGTTTTACTCTAGTTTCTCCAAAATAACTTCTGTGCTTAGGCATCAATTTGTGACCTCTATGCAATAAAAAACACTTACTCCATTTCGTTATCCAAAATTTTATTTTTCTCACATAAAATGTTTGACCAAAAAAAAAAATAACAATGTAAGATATGCCTTCTTTGAAAACCCTTACATAGTGCAGCAAACAAACCTTCTACGCATATTTTAGAATTTCTTGTCTCTCTGCAACCACCAAGTTTATTCCAGCACTCATAGTCTCCACAACAACTAAAATGAAGGGCAAGAAACTCTTTCTACGCATCAAACAAACAATTATCCTCCAATAATACCTCCAACAACCATTCTCATGTGCTCAAATAGATTTTCCATGAAGAGATTTCCTTGTTGTATTCAGTGTACACCTGGTTTTCCATCTTTAAGTGCAACTTTAATATCAAACAGCTTGCATCTCCTCACATCAAACAATTACCATATCAATTACTTCTAAAAGATTACTTAATGCAGATTGAATGTAAAGGATGCAATTTCAACACAACAATGTTTTAAAAACTTTACACCATCATCTCCTCACAGTAAAGAAAAACCATGAAAACCCTAAGTATCAAACAACAATACTCTCTCAACATTAGCAAATTCATTTGGACAACAACAAATTTGTTTGGACAGCAAGATTGAGAATGATATATGCCTCCATTTGAAATCTTAGATGCCTTTGATGTAGATTTTAACTTCCATTGGCTCTCCTCCAAACAAGCTTTCAACCTTCCATTTTAGAATGCACAGGCTCAGCCAAATAGTTGCTCTGATACCAGATAGAGAAATGGTGAGCACCTACAGATTACACCATTGCACATGCACAGCAATAAATATAAAACATAGAATAATATATTATTATCTTGGATGATTTTACAATGTAGTACATTGGCTTTTTAAAGCCTTGATATTCCTGTATATAACTTCTTATGGGAAAGTAACTTCCCAAAACCTAACCAACTAATTATTTACTTATATTTATTTAACAATGTAATATTAGTATTATGCCAACATTGACACCCCAAACATTGTGTCATTTTCAAAGAGGGCATGGGTAAAATAAATATCCTAACCCCCAATCTGTAAACCTTTCTAAAG
Source organism: Cunninghamia lanceolata (assembly GCA_027924645.1). Lineage (NCBI taxonomy): Eukaryota > Viridiplantae > Streptophyta > Pinopsida > Cupressales > Cupressaceae > Cunninghamia > Cunninghamia lanceolata. Next base: position 5,723,600 of record BSBN01000643.1, read on the forward strand.
TTCCAAAGAATTAACTTCTTTGATCACCCAGTTTAGTGCTTCAACCATGATTATGAATAAATATGGAGATATTGGATCTCCATGGCATAACCCTCTAGTAGCTTCAAAACCCTGTGTTTAGACTCCATTGACCAAAATCATATAAGAGGTGCCTGATATGCAAGCTGGAACCCACTTACACCATTGAGGAGAAAAACAAATCTTAACGAGCACATATAATAGGAAATCTCACTCAAATTTATCATATGGTTTGGACATATCTACTTATACAAGCATAGAAGATAAATTATCTGAGTGAATTGAATGTAAACACTCATGAGTAACAATATCCCACTTTTTTGTGTCTCTACTAAGAACAAATTTGCCTTGCTCCTCTAATATGATTCTTGAAATTATTGCATCCAACCGCAAGGCCATGGCTTTAGTTATTATTTTATAGATCATGCCACACAATGAGATAGGCCTAAATTCTTCAATAGAAGAAGGCATCTTTTTCTTGAGAATCAAGGTGATGGCCATTATCTTGAATTCTTTTAGTATGTCCTTGTTTTTCTAGGCTTCATCTACAACTAGAAAAACTTCTCTTCCCACTATATCCCAACATTCTTGAAAGAAAGAACCTGTAAAGCCATCTGGCCCTAGGGCCTTCTCCCTTGGCATAGTAAAGATTGTAGATTTCATTTCCTCTATTGTGAAGGTTTTTAATAAGGAATCATTGTGTTTCTCATTTACCAATTTGGGTTTTTTGAAAACTGATGCTGAATGCCTCCCCTAACAGAACCACCATCTAATATAAGGAGATTCCTAAAAAGGGATACAAATTCTTGAATTTTGTTGGGATCAAAGGTGAAATCTTGATTTTTTTTCCTTATTAACTTAATAAGATTTTGATCTCTCTTGGCCTTGGTAGAGATTTGGAAAAAAATGGCATTTTATCTCCCTCTTTCTACCAACTTTCATTTGATTTTTGCTGCCAAAAAATCTCCTCTCTTGAGAATTTCTTCCAAATCTGCTTTGAACTTTTTCTCTTTCAGGAAAGATTCATTATTCATACCGTAACTAAACACATGCTATGCAAGGACTTCCAAGTCTCTTCTAATTTTTGCATTTTCAGAAAAAAATTTCTTGATCAAATGAGACCTATTCCACTTGATGATTTGTGATTTGAGGTGGTTTAATATTTGGGCTAACTAAAACATCCTTGAAACTTGGGTGAAAGGATCCATCCACCACCACTCCTTAATTCAAGACACAAATTATGGGTCCCTATACCACATGTCTTGAAACTCAAAATATTTTTGCTTAAAGACCATTGAGTTGCCTATGGAAAGAATAATTGGAAAATGATCCGATCTAGTCCAAGGAAGAATATTTGGAATCATATCTTTAGAAGAATCAAAGCAATCACTTGAAATTAAAAATATATCAAGTCTCTCTACAATTTGGTAAAAATCTTTTCTTCTATTGGTGCATGTATACCTACCATTCTTTTGGGGGATAGTCCACAAGACCATTATCAATGACAAAGTCTCTAAAGTTATCAAAATACTTGTTGGGATGAGATATGTCACCCAACTTTTCATCTTCTGTTACCACCACATTGAAGTCCCCATCCATAATGATCCTTCCTTTCAAAATTTTGCTAAGTCATTGGCTAAGATTGGTCTAGAGCTTACTCTTTTGAGAGGTTCTACATGGACCATAGATATAGAAGATCCAAAGTCCTTGTCATCAAAGGATTTTAGAAATCTACCCAAAATCCAGTTATTGTCATTTGCTACTACATCCATCTGACACATTTGTTTCCTCCAAAGAATAGCCAATCCTCCTAAAGCTACATTTACTTAGACGAGTGCTGAGTCCCATTTACACAACTGCTTAAAGATATTTTGACCTTTTTCCTCTAAAAACTTAGTTTCTTGTAGGAGTACTATATCAATGTCTTCTCCATCAAGATAGTTCTTGATGAGACATTGCTTATTAGGGGCATTTAAGCCTCTTAAATTCCTTGTGAGAATCCTCATTGGTCCTAAGGAGAGTGGTTTACTCTCCTCATGCTTGATCTTAGAGCCCTACCTATGGTGGTATGTATCCCAGCCATAATCTCCACTTGGAAACAGGTAAAGAGGAGATAAAAAAAGGCAATTACGGGGCTCATCGCCACCTCCAAATTCAAGGGTTTGGTTGTCCTCATGAGAAAACAAGGAACAAAACAAATCAAATACTAGGGCCTAGAATTAAGCCTAAGTGTGGTTCCCCTGAAGTCATATGGATCAACATGTCCCTCCTTCTCCTTCAAAAAGAATCCTCTTTGAGCCTCTATGTGCTCCCACCTACTATTTACTTCTTCTTTTTATGGTCACCTGCCAGTCCAGTGGGGAATAGGATACCATAAAAGAGGTGGATGGAAAGTCAATGGAAACCATATTCATCCAATTGCTCTAGATATATTTATGTACTTGTGACCCCTACTTACTACTTTATGGAAATTATACAAAGAATTTGATTCCTTTTTTTTTCCTTCTAATGTCATTTCTTGCTGTCCCTAATTTTACAACTGTCAAATGTAATATTTCCTTTCTTCCTAAGTGACTCCTTATAAGCTGCATAAATTGTCCTCTAATCTTTGAGGAGCTTTGTGGCCACACTTGGAACCTTTTTCCAAACAAACCATTCATCATCAATCTCACTAGGATCCTTCACCTCTACCTTGATTACAAAAGCCATTGATTTCTCTCTTTCATGACAACTTCTCATTTGTACTCCCCTATCATACTCATTTCTAATGAAGGAAGTGAGGGCTATGATTTGTATATCCCCAGTGTAAAGAATGGGGTTTCAATACAATTCATAAGGAACAATTAAGTCATGCCAATAAAATTCAAAAAGTTGATCTTGTAGTTTTAGACAAGGTGTCCTAAAAATCTAGAAAGAACTTTTGTACATTATCTAACAAAAATGGGAGATTACTCACAAGTTACATAAACTAAAAAATAAGATTTTCTTTTTCCTAGAAACAAGGTGTATACCCTAGCAAGAGGTTTACTTTGCATGATTTGACTAGTGAGTTCTACCATTTTTTCTTTTCTTTGCTTCAATTCATACAAGTGAGTGTTATGCCCTATAGCCAACAACATTTCTTGTTCATTTATCTCTACTTCTTCCTTCATTTCTTCCACAGCAACCTCAGGAACCTATGCAATTCACTGATGCCTTGCTCCTTTGCTCTCAATTCTTCTTGTAACTATTGATTAGAAATTAATTGCTCTTGTAGTTGTTTTCTAAATATAATTTTTTCATAGGGTAGGTTGGAGTTCCCCTTCATCCTTTGTTTCCATATCAATAGGGGCCATCCCCTAACCTTTAACATACTTAGTGAACTCAAAAGAAGATGAAGTAGAATCTCTTGCAGGGTCAAACTCTAGGGTGCTTGACACATTTTGTTTACTCGTATAGAAAAAACATATCTTCTCTTTAGGAATCAGTGTTCATTTTTAATAGCACCACTTTTGCTTTTGGAATTATAGGTTTAGTTTGTTTCCTCTTTGTTTTAAGGTGGTGTTAAATATTGGTCTTTTGAGTCGAAAGAGGTTCCATTATTTTGTCTTTCTTTTTACTTACTTTTGGCAAAGAAGGGGATATCTTTCATTTCCTTTTTTACCTAGCAATAGAAAAATGTAAAGGTTGCTCATGGGTAGATGGAATATCTTTAAAAAAATGTACTTTCTCTTCACATGTGGGTGAAATATGTTCCAATGGACTTTCTATCACAAGGGATGAAGTTAAAACTACAACAAATGTAGTCTTAGGTTCAAGAGATGAAGTTACATGCATAAGGGTTCCTATAGGATTAGGTGTAGATGTTGTAAGGCTTTTTGAGGGTGCTCCAGGGTTAGAGGTGGTCACTACATGCCTTTTAGAAGGGGTTGCATGGTCAAAAAACTAATGTTGCATGTTTTTCATATAGTTCCTTATGAGCATAGGACATGGACACTTGATCATCAGTAGGTGCTGCCTATGGTTTCCCCAAATTTTCTCTCCTTTCTTCTTGTACCTCCTTTACTTGTTGAACCATATATATTTTCATTTGAAGCCTCTGACCATGTGGCCCTACATCAGGCATTCCCTCATATGACACAAAAGCAAAAATACCTCCCATGTCACATGAGGAAAGCAGTTACTTGGAAATTGGTCACTCAAACCCTTTCTCACTAACAAATGAATAAGTGCATATAAAGAAAATGCATTTGTGGTACATTTATGATATTCACTTTCCATTTTCTTTAACAAATTAAATAGAAAATTTAGAACATTGACATTTCTCCCATGTTGTAGATGGTTTAATAACTTAAGATGTACAACATGGAGATAAGATTGTGTACCTTCACAGGTAAATTATTTGATGATGTATGTAGCTTCTTGTGCTGACTACGAGTTAAATGACAAGTGTTGAGTGTCCTATGACAAGGGCTATCTTGACACCCTACTTGAGGTATATAATCACTCAACCAAAATGCAAGGTAGAGATAAAGATGGAAGATCTAGATTTGACTCAATGAAAACTTGACTTTATGAATTGATATGGATTCGAGCATGGATGAAAATTTTGATTTTGGTTAAAGAGAATGGTAGGAGAAAAGATGGATGGATAAAGATTGGTTTTGGTAGGAAAGATCCAAAGTTGAGGTCTAAGATGAGTGATTAAAGTGAAGTCCAAAATGAAGGAAGGTGACTATGGTTATGATAAATGTGCTAATGAAGATTGATAATTGGATTTTGATGATTTGGAAAGGGTTTTGGAAATACACAAGAAGACACAATAGTTAACTTGATTTTCAAGGTTGATAAGGTTGATTGGCTTATAATGGTATAACATATGAGCAAATGCCAAGCACACAAACAAGCATAATATTATTCAAGTAGGAGTGACTCCTAATGTGGGCCCACAAATAGAAATTAAACCATCAATACTATATACCTATTAGGGATAGATAGGGATATCCATGTACACATGAAATCCCTTACCTTGGAGTACTAAAGGATTTGCTAAGGTTAGCTCTATCTCAAAACATGGAACAAAATTATGAGTAACTTCATGGGTGATCCACATCCCTTGCACCCATTAGAAGATGGATGAAAGGACTTAAACCAGGCTTGTACAAGTTCTCTAAGGGTGTCACTAATATACACAATGTACGTGGGGCTCAATCTCTGAACACTAGTCCATCTAAAATCTTGAAACCCAAGCAAAGGCTCAAATGATCTCTTCACATTATGTCTTGTATCAACAAGGGCCCCAAAGCTATGCTAGACATGATGATGACTAGATTAAGGTACAAATTTTACTCTTCTCCTTTGATAGACCACACTGGAACACATGGTTGAGGTTGTCCCTTAGGGTGATGAAATCCCTAAGTAGGCCTCCAAATAGGAAATGTTAATGTTAGGTTTTTTATCTCCATGCTTAAACTAAGCACAAGGAGAGAGCATACACACTAACACACCTTTGGTGATAAAAATGAACCAAGAGATATTTTTGATCCCCAAGATCACCTTGTGTTGCAAGGGAAGAGCATACACACACACTTGGTCCATAGAAGCAAGATTAATTAACCCTTAGAAATCAATGTGTGTTGTGAAAATCAATGTGATCAAACGGTGTTTTTGATTCTCAAGATAATCTTTCAACAAAAGAGAAGAGCATACACACATCAAAAAACATACCAAATTCACCAAACAAAGCAAACACAAAGTTTCAAATAATAAATCTTTAACAAGAAAAAACTTGCACCATACGTATTAGTAGTTTGAGAGATTTTAGCCTTTGACAACCATAAACTAAAAACAAGTGTTAGGTCAAAAATGATAAATCTATCAAAAAAATAGAAATAAAAGTGATCACACACAAGATTAGATAGCACCAATATATTTCTTATGATTTTCTATGCAATTTTAAAAAAGAAATCATTAAATTTAGATTTAACATGTAAAAGTAATGATTAAATGAAGTTTGGAATGTAAAAGAATTAGTATTGAAAAATAAATCCCTAAGAATCTGAAAATAATATCGTCAACAGAAAAATAAATATAACCGTTATATCCCTTACGATTTTTTAATCAATTTTTAAAAAAATCCTAAAATTGGATTTCATATGCAAAAGTTATGCCATAAACAAGGGTTTGAAAAAAAATTATTTTCCATAGATATGAAAAAAGATATGGCAAATGATATTGATGGCTCTCTTGCTGTCTGCATTCATTACATGATGGCTAAGCTTTTGTTAGATCCTAGGTACATGCAACGAAGTTGGAACACATTTGATATTGTGTGATCCCTCTCCTATGCTTCAAAGCTATTGATGTCCGCCATTTCTTATCTACTCCATAATGATATAGGTGACGTGATGCATCAGGCTAAGGTCCATTTGGATTGCTTCATGGAACATCTCCATTGTATTTGGTGATGCTAGATGTGTCTCCAACAGTTGGTAGAGGAGATTGCTCTTATTTTGAAGGTGACACTATCGCATGCTATCCCAGTCTTTTTAAACTATTGTGATGATAACGAGATGGAGGAGAAAGGCATGGAGAAGAAGGCTTCTAGTATGGGTGCCTCTTGCATTAATTATAAGTTTTTGAATAATGCATCTGTGATGCCTACGTAATTTGCCTCAACCTCTCCTTTGATACTAAGACTCTTATGGTATTGTTTAAATAAGGTTGGTAGTGGGGTGTTTGGACTGTGGCTTCATCCTTCTTGTGGGATTACATATATAGAATATAATTATGGTTTCTATAAGTTGGTCTGATATCTTCATCAGATCTTTGGGATACTGAAAGGAATATTCCTGGTGATTCGTGGTTTCCCCAATTCTCACGGTTCATGGATCCTAAATTAGGGTTTTTAAATAATAAAAAATTAATTTTTAATGTACATTCACTATAATTTAGGTTGAAAAATGTGTTGTTTATCAAACATTTAACGTGTTTATCTTTTTGTTGTTCATTATTATGTTATTATTTATATTCAATCATTTTTTTATTAACATTAGAGTAAAAGTAAGGTTGATGATTGAACATAGACAACATGCCATTTAGACTCAAGCCTTACCAATAAAAGCAATGTCTTTATTATGTGATAATTAGAAATAAATTACTGTGTAAGAATTGGAGTGAAGTTAAGGTGATAAATAAAAGCAAGGCTGCTAGTTAATCAACCAATGCACTTCATGAAAAAATAGAATTAAGCTTTAGGCAGGGTTATTATTAGTGAAAGAGTAAGAAGAAGGTCTTCATATACGCTGCTAATGTATTTATTTGAGTATTATATTGTTTATCAGCAGATATAATTTTTGTATGTTATGAGTTGTTTACCAGCATTTGTTGTAACTATTTTCTCCTTGCGCACTCTGTTGGACTGCTACCTTTACTTGTAATTTGATTTTTTACAATACAAAAAAAAAGAACAAGGTTATTACTCTTTGAACATCGCATGCCAAGGAAAATCACTCATTCAATTTATGTTATAACATTAAAAGAAGTCATTGAGTCTAATCAAATTAGTGACATAAAAATCAATCACTCTAAATTTATATATATATAGTATTGAAATTTATTTTTAGAACAATCATAATCCAACTTTATTTTTAATTTAAAAGAAAATTACTCAATAAATTTGAAAATTAAAAGCTCATTTGCCTAGTAAAATCTGTCTTAACAAACATTGACACTATAAACTTATTAATTAATTGACACTATAAAATTATTAATTAATATAAAAAGTAAAATTACTTAGTTGCTTATTTCATAGCGAGACTTGACTAGATCATATATATATTGAACATGTTCGGAATTGAATAAAGGAGGGTCTATTTACAAAAATATTTCTAATATTGAATGCTGTGCGGCTGGACGCGTGGATGGCAGGGTAAAGTGTGGTTATTTCCCCCGTGTTTTCTTCCATTGGAAGTGTAACACAAACGTGTCAAGCCCATGCTTATCTTAACCCCTGGGTTGAAAAAACCTAATCACTATAAATCGTCCGCGTTTGTAGGTCTATGTTTATTAAAATATTTGTTCTCACCTGTTCAACTGGAGTCTTTATAAAGTTAGACATTTCATTGTTTAGTTATTTGGAAAAGAGTTTTCACGTTGTCTGTAGCTGTGATTTGTTTGTCCGAAAGCCGATCGAGTCTGATGGCATCTAAGGAAATTAATATGATCGACCAGCAGCCATATAATCAACCGGAATCTGATATATCGGATTTACCACAATCTGATATATCAGAGAGTATACCGAATCCCGACTGGTTCTCGATTTTCTGAATCAGAAATTAGAAAATCCTCAGTATTATGATGGTACAACATCTGATGAGACAGTTCTGAATGTGAATTTAATTGTTTTTCTTCTGTGAAAATTTTCATTATTACATTGGGAGGGCTACTGGCGTGAAATGTCGATCCAGGCTAGAAGTATAGAGGTACCAACAGACCGGATCGAAGAAAAGACCAAAGGGTAATCTATGTAAAGTAAAATTTGAGAAACCATTTTTTTAGTTTTACTTGCATGTATTTTCTGATGGTCAGCCGTAAACAGCCGGTGAGTTGTAACTCACCGACTGTATGGATGGCCACATCAGTTGACCAAAAAACTTTGACAAAGAACCCAGACCAGTCAAATTTTTTCGACCATCCCAATCGTACAGTTGGTCGACTGTGTTTCGATTGAATGGACAGAAGCATACAGATGGCGACCAGTCGGTCGTTTACCAGCTGGTTAAGCTCTTCCTTTTCTGATAGTATAGTTTTTGTTTCATTGCAGGAATATCCAATCCAAAGGCAAAGCCTGGCATGAGAGGGCAACTGCCCTCTACTGCTTTGGTACCTTTGGATCAAGCGCAGCAGCCTCCTCATCCGGTAAGCAATACCATGTTTTCGGGATCCATGAAAAGGCCAAATGGTAATCTCTGTAAAATTTAAGAAACCATTTTGTATAGTTTTACTTGCATACATTTTCTTATGGTATAGTTTTTGTTTTATTGCAGGAATAACTAATCAAAAGGTAAAACGTGGCATGAGAGGGCAACTGTCCAATCCAATGCACCAACAACCTCATGAGAGGGAAACTGTCCAATCCAGTGCACTAGCAACCTTACCATGTCAAGATTAAGGGGATTAAAGAAAGCTCTGGGTACCTTTTGTTCCTCCTAATTTTTAGGGAGCTATGTTTTGTTTTTTTCCCTCTATTTGTACTTATTACATCTTTTTAACATTAAATGTGAGATATAGTTTTTTATATTTGGGAGTTCACATCTAACTAATTTTATTATTTGATTTTGTTTAATTTTTTAATATATTATATAAACTTTATTGTATGCAAGTTCTTTTAAGTGCATGGCAGATTCAGACTTTTATTTTATGGAGTTTAAGTAAATAAATAGTTGATCGGAATATAAAAGGCTGCATAAAGTTTGGGAATTTATAATTCCAACAAGGTTAAATTTTTTCCACAGAATAAAATTTCAATTATAAGAGATTAACTTTTTTGTTCATTTTTTTCTCACTATGTTCAAGTAAAATGTAAAATTGAAATTGTTGCAAACTTATAATTATTATATATTTTCTTGTGTGAACTATAAACCACTAATTTGAATGCTTTCTAAAATTTTTAATGCATTATTTACAAAACAATTGAGAACCATCAAAATGAAAAAAGCTTAGAAAATGGGATTTGCTTTTTTAGTTTACTGTCTGAATAAAAGAAATTATCTTGATTTTATTGTAGATGCTTTCATATAATTCAACATTCATACTTCAAGAGTTATTGATATAAATGAATTAAAAATTTCTAACAATAATATTATACTTTCGTAAATACTTTTTTATTTAATAATTAAAAAAATATCATTTATCTCGTCTTATTCCTCTATGTTGTGAACAGTCAGTATAAAAATGAAATAATTCAGTGTATATATGAATGCCAATAAGACTTTTATAAGAAAGAAAGACAAACACAAATGAATGTACATTTACAGTTGGGACCGTGACAAAAAACCTTTCACGTACTATTTTTTATGTTTTTACTGAGTGTTGATTTCGTTGCCAAAATTCTCCATTGTATTTATAACCATATTTATAACTATATTTAAATTTGTATTATTTCATGGATTCAATTGCATGTGATGTGAAGACAAATCTGTGCAGCAAGATTACTGGGTCCATTCATTGTCTTTTAAAATTTATTGGAGGTTGTTTATCTTATGAATTGTTCCTGGAAACTATTGTAGAATTCCTCCATGAATCTGTTATAGATTTTGTTGACTGTGTGCAAGGTTTTGTTTCTCGTAATTTCTTATTTTTATTAAACCTAGTAATCTCAAGCTATTTGCAATTTTTGCTACTAAATTTTTGTACTCGAATGCATTTGCACCATTTATTGATTTGAGCTTGGAGATAGATGAAATTGATTGCACTCTAGTCATTTACCTGTGTAGAATCAATTGTTCTCGATTTAAAGTATCAGTATGACAATTGCCATCAAAATGCACCAATCTTAAAACAGTTAAGAATTAGCCAACCATCTGATGATCTTGTAATTCAGCTTAAGTGTTTTGCCAACAATGGGCTTTTCAAGGGTTTTGATGAACTACAGAAAATGGATGTATATCCTCAAGCCCTAGACATGGAACTCTTTTTAGGCAATCTTGTAAAGTGAGTTTTGCTTAATTGAATTTGGTAAGCATTTGGCCTGTGATTTTTTTTTAACAAAAGAGGGGTAAAAATTTATTAGAACGAGAAGAAATACAAAGCAAGAAAGTTACAAAGCCCTATCAAGCTCTACTAAGTGAGCCAAATGTTGAGAGAGATCTAGGGATAAACGACCTCAGTCCATCAAATTCCAATCATGAATATGTTCAGAAGCCCATTTAGCCAGACAATTAGCAACACTATTCCATTCTCTAGGAATATGAGTAAAAGTAACATACTCCAGCGAGGTTGAGAATCTGACCCACAATCAAAGCCAAATGCCAACTGACATTATCTGAATACCTCCTATTCAACAAGTTCACCACTACCTGGGAATCAGACTCACATGTGATCCTTCGCCACCCCAATTGACTTCCACGCTCCACAGCCGTTAAAAAAGCCTGAGCCTCCATAAGATTATTAGTATGAAGACCCTTATAAATAGAGAAGATAAACTGAACATCTCCAGAGCTATCCCAACCAACACCACTAATGCCAGCATGACCAGGGTTGCTGCGAGAAGAGCCATCCATGTTGATTTTTAGAGTACCTTGAGGCGGAGGGGACCATCTTCCCTCCCTATTCACCTTCAAGGTAGGATGTCTACATTTGTTGCCGTAAGATCACACTTGGCCGCAATAGTTTCCCCCAAAGAATGCAGAAGTTTCCACCACAAACGAGGGGCCACCAACATCACCTCCTGAAAAATCCGATGATTCTTCCAATAATTGCCTGTGATTTGTTTGACATTCTTTGTACCTCTTCTGCATTATAGGGAGATAAAATATGAGCTTTTAGCAGGTACATGCTGGATTTTCTCTAAATTCTGGTCACTATTACTGTTTTGTACGCTCTGGCTATGATGGCTGGTATGAGATGGATGATTCACAGGTAATTAACCTTCAACGCATGCAGTAAATGAACAAAATTCAAGTGTAAATTCAACCCAGTTTTTATCTCTCAATAGAGATATGAAAAAAAATTAGTGCAATAGGGTTTAGCCCAATTGAAATTCTCAAAAAAAAAGTCCCTTTTGACATAAACAAGAGTCACCAATTGTAACTAGAGACTTCCATTCTTGTATGGATTTGTTATGAGTACTCATTCAAGGAGTAATTTCCTTTAAAAAGATAAATTCAGTCCTGAAAAAAATACTCATTACAACTGTTAAATAAGAGTTTATTTGCATATCAAAAGACCAGATATATTTTATATATAAAAGGTAGGCCAAAATTGACAAGTATAATAGAATGAACTTTACTGATAAAATATTGGAGCCCCGGGTCCTTGAGACATTTTATCTGAAATTAGAGCTAATATTCTTTTGAAAGATATATAAAGGTACTGAATTCTTGGCTGCCGTATACCAGACGAGTTTCTGTGTTTGAAATTCAAAAAAATTTGCCCGGCGCCAACATGATTCATCAAGGAATGCAGAGGCTCCTCAAGTATAACAAGGAGCAGAACCAGTGCTATCACACATATTTATTAACATTCACAGTAGAAGAAGAATAACTTGGTAATTATGAATGTTACGGAATATATAAAATCTTATTATATAACAACTTTACAGTTCAAAATGGACATCTGAGAGCCTTGTTTTTTTTTTTAAACAGAAAAGGGGAGAGGGCACCCATAGATAAACTTAATTAAAATGTTTACAGCAGTTAAGGCCGAAGCCCAATCCATAGAAACAAAAAACAACAGTAATCGGAGAAAAACCGGCTCCATTATCAAAACATAACCAAGAAAAAATAAAAGATGTCACCCGCGAAAACTATGCAGTAGCCACCCCCACACAGACGCCAACCGAACGGAAGCACAACCAGCCAGCCACACACAGCCGCCAACCGAACGGAAGCACACACAGCCGCCAAGAAGAACAGACCACCCCCGCAGCACGCCATCAAAAAGTGTAAGAAGAATTGATATTTCTCTGTTAATTTTGTCTATATTGTCCAAATTTTGTGCTTTTTTTTTTTGGCTTTGACCTCATGAACCCAGCTTGGGAGAAAACCAAACCAGCCTTGCCAAGCCCACCTATATCGCAATCAAAGAGAAAGAGGGTGTATCACCAAGACTTCTTGGTACGACACGCATCTACAGAATTTTGATGACGTCTGCTGAAGGGACACTTGTATGATACATATAGACAAGCAGATTTTCTTTTCAATATGATTTTCCTATGGTTCTGCAGCTATACACTGAATTCTGTAAGCATTTTTAATTCCATGGCCCTTTCACAGTAATTGACAATTTGACAATAATGTTGATTCTGCAGAATTAAACTGAATTATATAACCATTTATAATTCCATGGCGCTTTCACAGTAATTCACAATGATGTTGATTCCTCTAGCCTAATCATCACTACAAATGTGTGATACTGCCAATTTCCATTCTTGGTCTCTTATATTGATCTTCATCAGCACCGTGCCCATTTCTGAATCCTTCCTTCACATCGCTGCATCTACTTGTATTTAGTTCTTATGGTTTTAGGTTTAACCACTTTTCCCTTACCCTATCCTATTTTGTTTCATTTTCTCTAATTCTTAGTGCTTAGTGAGTTTCAATACCTAAGGTCTCTTATGCACTAGAACTTATCATTGTAACTCACTCTTATAAACCGATGTACTTTTGAGCTTCATGACCTACTTCAGTTATTTTCGATATCAACATAGTTTCTTTCTTTCTTGATTAAAGGTTTTACTTACTATAGAAAATGGTTTCACTTACTATAGAAAAAGGTTTCACAAGCACAATATCACACTATTCATGTTGCTTGCAATAGTAAACTACGGCACAATTGAAAAAAAATCTTTCCCTTCTCCTTCCCCTCTACAAAGTCTCCATTTAGTGGAGAATGGGAGACGTAGGAATGTGATAAGGTACATTTATAATTATAAGTACCCTAAAATTCTCAGTAATGATGTTGAGGACACGAATAGTATAAATTTATGACTTGCCTCACCTTTATAATTAGAATTTTCTCATGTCGAAGATGTTACAGTATAATGTCAACCAGATAAAATTATAACCAAGGCTCAAACCTGCTCACTACAATAAGGCACATGTCCATTAGACATGCTCAAATCTGCTCACTACAATAAGGCACAAGTCTAATAGACATGCCATAAATGTCAACTGGATAAAATTATAACCAAGGTTCAAACCTGCTCACCACAATAAGGCACAAGTCCAATAGACATGCCATAAATCTTTAATGTGTGGCATATAATTGGGCATGAAAAATGTTTAGAAAATCTTACAAATAACAACAATGACATAAAATTGAGCATGACTAATGTTTACAAAGATTACAAGTAACAACAATGACATAGAATTGATCTTGACCCATATTTACAAATGTTATAAATAACAACAATGGCAATAACTGAGCATGACCCATATCTACAAATAAATATAACAACAATGACATAAAATTGAGAATGACCCATATTTATAAATCTCAAGAATATGGTTCATACTCATCCCACGGGGATTAAAACTTATGAAACAAAAGATGAAAAGAGAAAAAAAGAGCATCCTTCTATGTTATTCTTATTTAAACAATCTGTCATATGTTCACACCTTAACCATGATGCAGAAAAACCTAGCTCAAAGTCTTATTGGAAACCAGATGAAAATTCTTGACTAATTAATACACTATAAAAAAATTGCAACAATTCTAACACTAAGTTCTTTATATTTAATATTTTTTATTTTTTCATAACTCAAACTATATAAAAATTAGTACAAAAGGCATTTACCAAGTGGACCAAGAGGCCTTTTCATACTTTTTTGAGGCATGTTCTTTAATGTTTCAGCCTCTTAGATCTGCAACCAACAAAGAAGAGCATCAAATGCTTCAAAAAACAAGTACTTTTAAGTCAATACATATCAAATAATATCTATTTTTACCATGGATCAATCATGTACAAGTTGACAAGTAATGATTTTAAAGGAAGTTGTAGAATTCAGTTTTTTATATCCCCACATGAAATTAACCATACCTAGATTGTCGATTTATAGATATTATTGAACTATTCACTATCTATCTCTATTGATATTTCTAGAATGATTTTTTAATTGAGATTATATTGTCATTAAATTTTTGGTTTCTCCTTGATTCCTTTCATTTATTAATGCATACTATTAAAATTTCTATCTTCATTATTGCATCAAGCCTCTTGTCACTTTAAAAATGTATTTTGAGTCCATTATAGAGCCAAAAACAAAATCAGAAATTTGACTCTTCATGGCTGTCCTAGGGTTTCTAGGCTGTCAAACATTAGTTTTAGGACTATTTTTTTAACATTTTAGGTGAAACTATGATTGGATTTTACATTTAGGTTACTTGCACAACATTCTGCTTCAAATTCTTTAGTAAATTATAAGGTTTCTCGATATTTTATGGCTTTTATGACTATGTATACACCATTGTTTAACTATCAGAGTAGTAGGTAGTTTTGGAACATTTCATGAATTGTGCTCTTTTAACCATTGTATGGATTTTTTTTCTTCACTTCTAGCTAGTCATTTGACTTTATTTTTGTGTCATGACTTTAATCAAGCCCTTGGTGTTCTAAGAAACATGTCATGTCCCTTTTTCAGGAATGGTCGCCATATTGCACTTATTAATGATGTTGGGTCACTCTACATATGTTTTCCATAACTAAATACATATTATTTTTTATGTTGGCTAACTCTGGATTGATTTCCTTTATGGTGGCTGACTTGGAAATGATTTTTTATGCCTAGACCAACCTGCATCCTTCTCTGGCCAACATGACCTTATGCTAGTCAACCTACACTTATGCTGGCTGACCTCCTTCTTTGTATGAGTTCAAACATGTATAAAAGGGAGATCTTGAATGCCAGTTTGGCATCATGATCAGCAAAAGATTCTTTCTTATTTTTAGAGATTGGTGTTTGGTTTCTACTTAGCATTGAGGAGATGACCCCTCAAGGTGGAATAGAGATGACCCCATTCTTCTAATTGTGCATTTCAAGAAGAAGTTATCCTTGGAAATTGCAAATTCCTTTGGAGACTCATTGAAGATATCATTCCAAGTTCGTGGCAGTTGATATATGGTAGCAAATTAGTCATAGAGGACAATGAGTCATCCTTTAAGGCAGTTTGAAGTTCAGCAAATCATCTTTAAGGTTAGTGAATTATTCATAAGCATTAAAAAAAGTAGCGAATAAGATTAGAGGGATAATGAACCATTCTAGGGGCTGCTTGGAACTAGGGTTTATGAAGATTTATTATAGAAAACTTATACCTTCTCATTCATCCCTCATTGGAGTTTTTTTTGGATAAGTTTGGTATGTGATTGTTGGCATTGATGTCTACTTGTATGCTGGGCTATTTAGCCTTTCATTTGACATTATTATAAGCCATATTTTATACTCTTAGGAATATATATAGTTGCAGATCTAATATTGTTCTAGCAGGTTGCTCTTCTTGTGTTTAAGATATTTTATTACAAGATTTGCATGTATATTCATGATAGGATTGACCGTCATGCTTGGGCAAATTGGTTGATGATAATTTTCATTCAGTCAAAGGCATTTTATGTGATGAATTCATATTTTCTTTAAGTCTAATTTTTTTTTTATAGTAGACCTAGGGTTTTCAGCAGAAAACTAAATTATAGAAATCTAGGGCAGAATTTGAAAAATTGAAGTGCAAAATTTTATGGCAGATCCTGTTGGGGATAAGACAATGGTATTAGAGATATGATCTTTCCAGCCTATGGGTTTTTGAAGAAGAACTGAAGACATGAATTTTCTAAAAGACTAGGCAACCCTCCTAGAGGAGCTATGGAGTAAATACTACAAGAGATGGCATCATTGAACAAGGAAGAGTTGATTGAAAGGCTTTTCAAAGTAGGCAATAAAATTGAACATTCATTTCAGTCTAGGTATGCACTTCATAGCAGTTTGAAGGAAGTGGAGGATTGTTTACTCATGGTGGGTTAGTCACATTCTAAGGTATTGTAAGCAACTCTGATTCCTATAGTGTCTTCCTTGGGTAAGCCAAGGTTCTTGAGATACAAATATTATGAGGCAGGTTTGGTTATCACTTCTTGTTTAAGTGAAATTCTAAGAATTGCAACTCCTAACATTCCATATCAGGATGACACAATGAAAGACATATTTTCATTAGTTGTGGAAAGTTTTGAAGGCTTGGATGATGTCACAAATTTTTATTTTCCTAGGAGAGTCACCATACTTGAATCATTTGCAAAATTAAGACTATCAAATAACATCATGTTAGATTCGGCTTTGGATGTTTTAATTATCAAAGTGTTCCATTACATTTCTTTGCCAAAATTAGAAGATATCACACAACAAATGTTAAATCAGCAATGCAAACTCTTTTGTCTCTTATCTTGGATGAAAAGGATGATATCTCTAAGTGGTTGTCATCTAACTTGTTGGTTGTTTGGAGGGAACATGATGTTTCATCAATAGCATATGAGTTGTCAAAAAGATTTGTTGAGCCAAGAATTGAGGAAATCAAAAATCAGTTAACAGAAGTTGAATTGATTTTATTTGGTTTGTAGCCTATTCATGGTGACTCCAGGATTAATGAAGAGGATGAAGAAGTAGACTTGACAGCCTTGGTTAATGAATATGATACTCTTCCTAAGTATGTGTAAGATAGGATTAGCTTCGAAGACTACATGAATTACAAGAAGAAGGGTTCATGGCATGATGAAAAATTATTTGATAGTGAGGACACCCTATGATCGGCTAGCAATCCTAGAGGAGAAATTGACACAGTTTCACTTTAGCCCTATGAAGAAGAGCACCTAGAGGTACAAAATGATAATACCTTTAAGAGTGAACATGAGATTACAATTGGTTATGAAGGGCATACTATTGGTGTTCAATCATACATGCAAGGAGAATATATAGTCTTTGTTACAAGGATCATCCGTGAGGAAGATGATTCACATGAAGAACCCGTGACACTTCATGATGATAAAGAAGACATGATCATCCATGAACTAGTTCATGAAGATATAGGTGATGCACATCAAGAGAACAAGGATCAATCTATGCATGTTGAAGAGGTCAAATCCCTAGATACACATCATCTCCATGAAGTAGGGATGGAAGAGTTGCAGTATATACATGATGAAGACCCAACCTTAGAAGATGCCACCAAGGATTTCTATGAAGGGCCTTCATTAGAGGATCACATATGGCCTTACCATGATCATATGGATGAAAAACATGGCATCATGGAGGCTGTCATTCATCAAGGTATGAATTCATTGAATAACATTGTTTCATTATCTCTACATCCTATTGGAATGGAATCAAAGAACCGTGTAGGTACCTATTGTGACCTAATCACACATCACCCCATTGCAAATGGGGACCCCCTTTTTTGAGATCCTATGTTTTGCTTAAGTCTTGGATGATGTCTTTTTCATGATGAAGTTAGTATTGTTGACTTTATAGCTTTGTGGCGAATACCATAGTTCCTTGATGTCCTGATATCCTGATGTATGTTCTGAGATCCTGAAAAAAGGACTAAGTCTGATATTCTGAAAATCTTGAAATATTGGCTAAGTCTAAAAGTTGGTAGATCCCTCAAAATCTAGAATCTGCATGTTAAATCTAGTGGATCCAAGACCTATCTCAAACATCCTAAAAGGTATATTGAAAAATATTTAAAGTATAAGTTTATACTTAAATATATTTTTCAATATACCTTACCCTGGGGACTTTTAGTTTTAGGCACTTTGCTATAGGAAGTTAGGTGTATTTTTGCACTTTTAGAGACCCAAATATGCACCTAAGGTGGAGACTTAGATGTGGACCTAGAGGAAAACAAGCCTTTGACCATTCAAAACTATGGCACCTTGATTGAAATTGGTGTAGGGAAGCCTTAAACATTGAAAATCTGACAAAGAAATCCTCCTAAAGTCTAGGAACCAATTCACATCCATATGACCTCCAAAATGTGCCTTAGGTTGAAGTGAACATCTTAGGCACCATTTTTAACTATTTTAACCCAAATCAGTGCCTAGGAAGTTTTTATAAAGTTTAGGCACCATTTCACTCCAAATGTTCATCTATATGCACCTAAGGATGGGATTGCCATGTGTATGATTGCATGAATTAAGGAGACATCAAAAGAGTTAGGGCACCTTTCACCATTGGAGGAGTCATCCATATGCTCCTTGGCCATGATTGAGTTGGAGAGGTGAGTTTGAGGTATTCATTAAGTTATTTCAAGGAATTGAATATTGAAGCATATGTTGAAACCTTGTAGGTTTTGAAGCATGTTAATAGTGTTGATAAGTATCATTCTAAAGTAAGCTGCACTTTTCCCCTCTACAAGCTTAAATTAGCGCCTTAATTGAAAAGGCATAAATCAATTCAAACTAAGCAAATTGAAACATTCACAAGCATCAAAAGACATCAACTTGCACAAATATGGCTTAGGTGCACATTTTCACCTATGTAACCTAGTTCTAGTACCTACAATGAGGGAGATTTTCTTAAACATCTAAGCCATTGAGCAACAAGCATGAATATTTTAGGCGCCATTTCCAACTATTTTAACCATAAATATGTGCTTAACTTGGAGTAAATCCTCATTCATAAGAAGGAGCTAATACACATCTCCACAACTATCATATTGCACCTAAGGGAAATTTGAAGCATTTTACTTGGAATGTTTGGAAGCTAACATGAGACTACGCGCAAATTTCTCTCACAATCATCACAAATCAGCACCTAATTGGAAAGGGAGTAAGCATCTTAAGTTAGGTGCACTTTTGTGTCTAAATAACCTCATTTTTGTGCCTTGGTGGAAAATGTTATAAATCCTAAGATCTAGCATGTAAGTGTATAGTGATCTCCTATAGGTTTGAACAAGTGATTAAAACCATCAAAATGCCAAAAAATAGGTCAAGTATGCTAGGCACATTTGCCTGTCTCTCCACACCTCAATGGGCACCTAGAAGAAAAATACATGAAATGACATTTTTGGAGTGGGCATTTAGATAGGAAGGATCATCCTAAGTCATATTCAATCATTTGGAATCATTAAAATAGTAAATAAAACCCAATTTGGCCTAGGCACCTTTTCACCTCCATACAGACCTCAATGAGCACCCTGGGAAGAATCACTCAAATTCATTTCCAAGAGTAAGCACCTTGAGAGGAGGGATCATTGTAAGACATCACAATTGTTTGAAATCATTTGAAATAATAAGTATGAAGCTATCTTGTGCTAGGTACACTTTGCTCCTCTAGATACCTAAATATTCACCTAGATTTGAAGAAGGATTATTTACATGTTTAAAGTGATTCCTTTGTTATAAAGTGATTAATATTGTTTCTCTTGTCTTGAAAGAACATTGGTGAAGCTAAGGAGTCATCTCAAGAGCAAGCGCCTGAATCATCTTCAAGTTGCAGAGGAAACACTACTCCAAAAGGTCACATGAAGTTCAACATACGTCATCAGTTGCATCATGTTCAAAGACATTCATCCATCATACTTCAAGTTCTTTCAAATTTAAAGACTTTTTAATCTTCAAGTCTTTGAGGAGTCTTCTACTCTACTTCATAGGATCATCATCTACTTCAATCTATGAAGTATCATCATATCTCACTACTCTTTGCATGAAGAAGCTTCTGAAGAGATCAACATACATCCTACAAGAGAAGAAGACACAGAGTTATTCAAATGAGCAACATATATCATAAACATCTAGTTTACAAGAAGATGAACAAGGAAAGATCAACAAAGATACGTCCCAAATGTTTTAGTTCAAGCAATCACATTCAAAGGCATCACAAAGATGATACAATTTGGGAATATGCCCACAGAGCAAAGTGAATAAACGGTTGAAATCCATAAGTATGCTAAGGTGGCGCTTATGTGGCATGTACACATCATCATCCAATCACAATTCGCCACATCATTTAACAAGCAAGAAGCCAAAAGAGGATGTCCATGTGGAAGATGCTCTAAAGATTCCATTTTATCCTTATCTTCTTAGAAAACATGCACTCATTGCCTCTCTTATGTACTAAAAAAAACAATTTGTTGTAACTATCTGCTGAGATGGCATGATCTGGACCCTTGGCTATTTAGATTGATCCAAGACATTCATTATATTTCTAGACTTCTATATAAAGGTCATGTTGCCTCCTTTGTAAAATCATCAGATAATAGTTAGTAGCTAGTGGTAGGAGAATAGAATAGAAGAGACTCTTGAAGTTCTCTGAGAGTACTTGAAGTTGTTGTAAATATTTATCAAGAGTAATGCAAATACATTAGAGCTTGTTTGGTGATAAGTGTTGTCTTGTGGAATAACATGGTTTCTTGTATCTTGAGGAAATGAAGAGATGTTTCCAATTAGATTAGAAGTAGATTAGTAGCTCATTAATGTGACGTATGTATGTATTGAATATTTGATCAACTCCTAGCTCATGCTTTTAACATTCATCATTGGTGAAGTGTTGTGTAAAGCTAGTTTGAGCCTCATTATTTTCTTAAGTTTGATTGTGGATGCTTGTTTGTGCTGCACCATCTAATGGGTGCTTATATGAGCTTTTGTGATTTGAAAACCTTTCGTTATCCTTAGGAGATTGCACCAACTCCATGTAGTTGTAGGCATCCTTAGAGAAGTGAAGTTAGGTTGATTAAGGAGTTTGTCTATTCATGCATTAGCATTGCCTCAGTGACCTTAGATTAGATTCTTTAAATCCTTATCTTTTTCTTATCATTATTATTAAAGCATTGTACATATGTCATCCACACTGAAAGGAGAAATAAGCTAAGTGAAGTAAGAGGAAGTCTGTGTAAGTCCCTTTGTGATTATCCACAAGCTCACATGTATTCATTGAGTCTATCCATCATGAATCATAAGAAAAGGAACCTTGAAGTTACTTCATTTGGTCACATAGCTTAGCCTTTGAAGAGCTTTATTCAGGAGAGAATAGGATAGTTAGTGTTATATTCTATTGTTGTGTTGTCTAAAAACAATCATCAACATTTTTGGTGCTAGAAGGAGGGCTTGAACGTGGATATACTTCATTTCAAGTAGAGAAACTAAATACTTCGAAATAGTGGATTGAAGTTTGAAGTAAGCTTTGAAGGATGATTCAAGATTTCAAGATCTATTATATTCTAGAAAATACAAAAAAAGTAGAAAAGTTTGAAAAGCCAAAAGTTAAAAAAAAAGCAAAAAATAAAAGATAAAAATACAAAAAATCAGAAGATGGATTTCTCAACCTTGATTTGAGATTGGATATGCAACAAGTTGTTGGGTATGATCCTGCAAATTCAACTCCAATTGTTCTCCAACTATGGTCATCATTGCATCTTGGTGGCAAGAGTTTGAAGGACTTTGAGTGCAAATATGGATGTTGTATTCATAGTACAAATAATCATAGAGAAGAAGATTGTATAACATTCTTATCAAGGATGGACTTAGCTATGCAAAGAAAAATTTCATTCTTACAAGTACATGAGCCAGTAGTATTTTCAAAGATAGATCCTAATACTCCTGTTGATGGTGAAGGATTCAAGAAGCTTAAAGAGAAGATCAAGAAGGAATTGAAGAATGACAAGGATCTAAGTGTAGATGATATATTGCTTTCTAGAAATTGGTGTAGGGTGCATGATTTAGATCATTTGGAATACACTTGTGAGAAATGCTGGGAAGCAATTCATTAAGCCATGTAGGAAGTAGAAGCTGGTGTACCTGCTGGGGAAAAAGTCTTTACTACAAAGAACTTTGATAATCAATGTACAAGTGAGAAGGAATATGAATATGAGTTTATCAATCTTGGAGATATAGAAGCATTTGGATAGAAGTTATCAAAAGCATTAGAGGATTGTAAACAAGGTTTAAAAGATGTTAGAGCACTTGAAGTGGCAATTGAGGAAGAAAGAAGTTTGAGCTTGTGGCAAGAACCTAAATTTGATGAAGATAAATTTCTTGAGGAATATGCATCTACACTACATCAAGAGATCCTTGTGAATGAGCTACAAGAAGTATAGAAGATGTTATTAGAAGATCATGAGTTAGAAGCATTGTGAAGGAATTTAGAAGCTATTATTCAACAGTATGCCGATGAGCAGCCCATGACTAGACAAGAACAATTCGGGTCGACACTTGATTCTTCTATCATCATACAAGAAGATATATTGCAAAAGGATAGAATGATAATTGAAGAGCATGCTGCTGCTAGGGATGCTAAGATCAAGAAGATATTGACACCGTTGCTGGAGATCATGAAAGAATTAGATGATGAAATCATGCAATATGAAGAAGACAAGAAGCTCATCAATCATCAATGGCGACCTCCTGACATATGTTTAGAATATGATCAAATGCTTGGTAGGCCATGTCTCATTGAAAATAGTGAGCATTAGGTTGTAAATTTCCCTTCTATTGATTGGATGAATTTTGAATTTGTACATCATGAACCTCTAATTGATATCATTGATAGTAATGATATTGATAATGATATTGAACATATTGAACACATTGAATATGATTTTGATTATGGTGAATTGGGTAGAACAACTTGCATTTGGATAAATCATGGTCCTGATCAAAATCCTCAATTGATCATAATTCTTCCAGAATTTTTTCCTACATTTGAGGTATGTCGTCTGAAAGATGAGTTTTTCTCTAAGTTCGAGGATGAATTTGCCCAGTTCAGGACTATCACTTTTGCATTACTGTTGCTATTCATACTGAAGATCATGCTAGGGCATGCATATAGTTAGTGTCCTGGGTTGCATCTCTCTGTTTCATGTACATAGCTAGGTTAGAGTTAGGTTTTCATTTCATGTTGCGTCTTAAAGTAGATTTGCTCCCTTGATGTCATTTGACTCAAGTGTCGGTTTGTCTTAGCTTATCTTTGCTTTCATGTTGCTTTCTTGTTGGTGGTTTTTCCTTATTTTAGTTATTGTTGTTTGTTTTTCCTTAGCTTAGTGGTTTGTTTTGCTTTCGTAGATTCACTGTTTGCTTTCCTTAGTTGTCATTTGTTTTCTATAGGTATTAGTTATTTTTAGCTAGTTTGTTGTTGTGTTGGGTTTCCTATTTGTAAGAAGGTGATGTTATCTTACACTCTAGTTTCAATTTAGGATAACATGTTAGTTCATTTCTTAGATATCTATTCATAAAAGTCTTAGAGGTGAGGACATTTTCCTTTTAATTTATCATCTTGTTAGACTTTGAACTTGACTTGGAAGTTAATAATGTATTGTGTCTTGACACTATTATCTTTTGATCATAATGCTTTAAAATTCTAAATCTAAATTTTATGAATTCTTATGTCTTCCTTTGAGAAACATGGGTCATGACTGATGGATTTCTCGTGGATTCCATCGCTAGTGTCGAATAGCAAGACTACTTGCTCATGAGGGATAAATCAGTTGTTCAGTATTGAAGTATTTTGAGATCTTATACCTTACACACTTAAAAATCCTCAAGTACCTAAAGGAGTCTCTGTGAACTTACATTAAGTGAAAAATCTAAAGGTCCACCTTTGCCGCCATTGCAAGTCCACACCCGCTAGCTAAGTTATCAACGTAACTCATGCCGTCAAAAAGCATGTGATGCAGGGGTAGCGGTACTGCATTGTACTATACTACATTTAAGATTAATGGAATATCAAAGAATGAAGCAAAGAAATGCAAAATCACAAATCACACACTATAACTTAGTTAGATGGACAATCGAGTAATCTCTACTCAGGCTATGGATGTCTGACTGGTAGTGGGGCTCTGCTTGAGTGGAATTCTGAGACAAACCCGTTAGGGCTACAGACGCTCGTTGGCAGTGGGGCAATGTCTAGGTAGTTCATGAGGTGTGTACTAATCATGTAGCTTAATGTAAAGGAGCTTAGATAATATTACTTTCTAAGTGATTGAAATGAACACATATGCACACACTTGGATCCTTGGAATATGGATAGTCATGCTAGCAATTCATTTTGATTTCGTGATCATGTAGTTGTGTTTATTTGGTCTAGTGTGTGGGGGTGTACATGGAAATGTTGAAACCTGACTTTTGTTTATCTTTGGAACACTCATGAAATTGTTTTAATTCAAATCTATCTTTAATCACACATCAGGAGATGTAGTGTCTTGATCCAATCTATGATTCGTTTCCTTTTTGAGTTCATTGTCTAGCTAGTTGATGAGTAGAGGAGTGTCTAAATGTTCTAAGTCTAAATTGAGCCTTTGTCTTTGAAATGTTTAGGAACATTTATTTGGGTTGACACTAGATGTTGTGACATAATCACACATTGCCCCGTTGTAAATGGGGACCCCCTTTTTTTTGAACTTCTTTTTTTTTTCTTAAGTCTTGGATGATGTCTTTTTCATGATGAAGTCAGTATTATTGAGTTTATAGCTTTGTGGTGAATACCATAGTTCCTTGATGTCTTGATATCCTGATGAATGTTATGAGATCCTGAAAAAATGACTAAGTGTGATATCCTAAAAATCTTGAAAAATTGGCTAAGTCTGAAATCTGGTTAATCCCTCAAAATCTAGAATTTGCATGTTAAATCCGGTGGATCCGAGACCTATCTCAAACATCCTGAAAGGGATACTAAAAAATATTTAAAGTATAAGTTTATACTTAAATATATTTTTCAATATACCTTACCCTGGGGCCATTCAGTTTTAGGCACTAATTTGCTCTAGGAAGTTAGGTGCATTTTCCCACTTGTAGAGACCCAAACGTGCACCTAAGATGGAGACTTAGATGTGCACCTAGAGGAAAACAAGCCTTTGAACATTCAAAACTATGGCACCTTGATTGAAATTGGTGTAGGGAAGCCTTAAACATTGCAAATTTGACAAAGAAATGCTCCTAAAGTCTAGGCACCAATTCACATCCATATGACCTCCAAAATGAGCCTTAGGTTCAAGTGAACATCTTAGGCTCCATTTCTAACTATTTTAACCCAAATCAGTGCCTGGGAATTTTTTATCAAGTTTAGGCACCATTTCACTCCTAAATGTTCATCTATATGTGCCTAAGGATGGGATTGCCATGTGTATGATTGCATGAATTAAGGAGACATCAAAGATTTAGGGCACCTTTCACCGTTGGAGGAGTCATCCATATGCACCTTGCCCATGATTGAGTTGGAGATCTGAGTTTGAGGTATTCATTAACTTATTTCAAGGAATTTAATATTGAAGCATATGTTGAAACCTTGTTGGTTTTGAAGCATGTTAAGAGTGTTGATAAGTATCATTCTAGGGTAAGTCGTACTTTTCACCTCTACAAGCTTAAATCAGCGCCTTAATTGAAAAGGCATAAATCAATTCAAACTAAGAAAATTGAAACATTCACAGGCCTCAAAAGACATCAACTTGCACAAATATGACTTAGGTGCACATTTTCACCTATGTAACCTCATTCTAGCGCCTACAATGAGGGAAACTTTCTTAAACATTAAAGCCATTGAGCAACAAGCATTAAGATTTTAGGAACCATTTCCAACTATTTTAACCTTAAATATGTGCCTAAGTTGGAGTAAATCCTCATTCATAAGAAGGTACTAATGCACATCTCTACAACCCTCATATTGTGCCTAAGGGAAAATTGAAGCGTTTTACTTGGAATGTTTGGAAGCTAACATGAGACTAGGTGCAAATTTCTACCTCAATCATCACAAATCAGTGCCTAAGTAGAAAGGGAGTAAGCATATTAAGTTAGGAACACTTTTGTGTCTAAATAACCTCATTTTGGTTCCTTGGAAGAAAATGTTGTCAACCCTCAGATCTAGCACCTAAGTGTAGAGTGATCTCTCATAGGTTTGAACAAGTGATTAAAACCATCAAAATGCCAAAAAATAGGCCAAGTATGCTAGGTGTATTTTCCTATCTCTCCACACCTCAATGGGCGCCTAGAAGAAAAATACATGAAATGAGACTTTGGAGTGGGCATTTAGACAGGAAGGATCATCCTAAGGTATATTCAATCATTTAGAATCATTAAAATAGTAAATAAAACCCAATTTGGCCTAGGAGCCTTTTCACCTCCATACAGACCTCAATGAGTGCCCTGGGAAGAATCACTCAAATTCATGTCCAAAAGTGAGCACCTTGAGAGGAGGGATCATTGTAAGCCATCACAATTGTTTGAAATCGTTTGAAATAATAAGTGTGAATCTATCTTGTGCTAGGCGTACTTTGCTCCTCTAGATACCTAAATATGTGCCTAGATTTGAGAAGGATTATTTACATGTTTAAAGTGATTCCTTTGTTATAAAGAGATTAATATTGTTTCTCTTGTGTTGAAGGAATGTTGGTGAAGCTAAGGAGTCATCTAAAGAGCAAGCACCTGAAACACCTTCAAGTTGGAGAGGAAACACCACTCCATAAGGTCACATCAAGTTCAACATACTTCATCAGTTGCATCATGTTCAAAGACATTCAGCCATCATAGTTTAAATTGTTTCAAATTTAAAGACTTTTCAATCTTCAAGTCTTTGAGGAGTCTTCTACTCTACTTCATAGCATCATCACCTACTTCAAGTTATGAAGTATCATCATATCTCACTACTCTCCACATGAAGAAGCTTCTGAAGATATCAACATACATCCTTCAAGAGAAGAAGACACAGAGTTAGTCAAATGAGCAACATATATCATACACATCCAGTTTGCAAGAAGATGAACAAGGCAAGATCAACAAAGATACATCCCAAATGTTCAAGTTTAAGCAGTCACATTCAAAGACATCACAAAGATGATACAATTTGGGAATATGCCCACAGAGCAAAGTGAATAAACAGTTGAAATCCATAAGTATGCTGAGGTGGCACTTATGTGGGATGTACACATCATCATCTAATCACAATTTGGCATGTCGTTTAACAAGAAAGAAGCCAAGAGAGAACATCCATGTGGAAGATGCTTTGAAGATTCCATTTTATCCTTATCTTCTTGGAAAACATGCCCTCATTGCCTCTCTTATGTACTAAAAATAATAATTTGTTTTAACTACCTGTTGAGATGGCATGATCTAGACCATTGGCTATTTGGATTGATTCAAGGCATTCATTGTATTTCTAGACTTTTATATAAAAGCCTTGTTGCCTCATTTGTAAAATCATCAGATAATAGTTAGTAGCTAGTGGTAGGAGAATAGAATAGAAGAGACTCTTGAAATTCTTTGAGAATACTTGAAGTTGTAAATATTTCTCAAGAGTAATGCAAAGACATTGGAGCTTGTTTGGTGCTAAGTGTTGTCTTGTGGAATAACATGGTTTCTTGTATCTTGAGGAAATGAAGAGATGTTTCCAAGTAGATTAGAAGTAGATTAGTAGCTCATTGATGTGATGTATGTATGTATTGAATATTTGATCAAGTCTTAGCTCTTTCTTTTAACATTCATCGTTGGTGAAGTGTTGTGTAAAGCTGGTCTGAGCCTTATTATTTTCTTAAGTTAGATTGTGGATTCTTGTTTGAGCTTCATCATTTAATGGGTGCTTATATGAGCTTTCATGATTTGAAAACCTTTCATTATCCTTAGGAGATTGCACCAACTCCATGTAGTTGTAGGCATCCTTGGTGAAGTGGAGTTAGGTTGATTATGGATTTTGTCTATTCATGCATTAGCGTTGTTTCATTGACCTTAGATTAGTTTCTCTAAATCCTATCTTTTTCTTTTCTTTATTATTAAAGCATTGTACATATTTCATCCACACTGAAATGAGAAATAAACTAAGTGAAGCAAGAAGAAGTCTGTGTAATTCTCTTTGTGATTATCAGCAAGATCACATGTATTCACTGAGTCTATCCATCACGAATCATAAGAAAAGGAACCTTGAAGTTACTTCATTGGGTCACATATCTTATCTTTGAAGAGCTTTATTCAATAGAGAATAGGATACTTAGTGTTTTATTCTATTATTGTGTTTGTCTAAAAATAATCATCAAAATTTTTGGTGCTAGAAGGAGGGGTTGAATGTGGATATTCTTCATTTCAAGTAGAGCAACTAGATAGTCCGAAATAGTGGATTGAAGTTTGAAGTAAGCTTTGAAGGACGATTCAAGATTTCAAGATCTCTTATATTTCAGAAAATACAAATAAAGTAGAAAAGTTTGAAAAGCCAAAAGAAAAAAAAAGAAAAAAATCAAAAAAAAAATACAAAAAATTAGAAGATGGATTTCTCAACCTTGGATTCGATATTGGATATGTGACAAGTTGTTGGATATGATCTTGCAAATTCAACTCCAATTGTTCTCCAACTATGGTGGTCATTGAACGAGCATCTTGGTGGCAAGAGTTTGAAGGACTTCGAGTGCAAATATGGATGTCATATTCATAATACAAATGATCATAGAGAAGTAGACTATATAACATTCTTATCAAGCATGGACTTAGCCATGCAAAGGAAAATTTCATTCTTACAAGTACATGAGCCGGTAGTATTTTTAAAGATAGATCCTAATATTGTTGTTGATGGTGTAGCATTCAAGAATCTTAAAGAGAAGATCAAGAAAGAATTGAAGAATGACAAAGATTTAAGTGTAGACAATATATTTCTTTCTAGAAATTGGTGTAGGGTGCATGATTTAGATCATTTAGAATACAGTTGTGATAAATGCTGGGAAGCAATTCATCGAGCCTTGTAGGAAGTAGAAGCTGGTGTACCTATTGAGGAAAAAGTCTTTACTACAAAGAACTTTGATAAGTAATATACAATTGAGAAAGAATATTAATATGAGTTTATCAATCCTAGAGAGATAGAAGCATTCGGATAGAAGTTATCAAAAGCATTAGAGGATTGTAAACAGGGTTTAAAAGATGTTAGAGCACTTGAAGTGGGAATTGAGGAAGAAATAAGTTTGAGCTTGTGGCAGGAACCTAAATTTGATGAAGATAAATTTCTTGAGGAATATGCATCTACACTACATCAAGAGATCCTTGAAAGTGAGCTACAAGAAGTACAGAAGATGTTATTAGAAGATCATGAGTTAGAAGCATTGCGAAAGAATTTAGAAGTTATTATTGAAGAGTATGCTGATGAGCAACCTACGACTAGACAAGAACAATTTGGGTTGACATTTGATACTTCTATTATCATACAAGAAGATATATTGCCAAAGGAGAGAATGACAATTAAAGAGCATGTTGCTACTATGGGTGCTGAGATCAAGAAGCTATTAACATCGTTTCTAGAGATCACGAATAAATTAGATGATGAAATCATGCAATATGAAGAAGACGAGAAGCTCATCAATCATCAACGATGACCTCCTAATGGATGTTTAGAATATGATTGAATGCTTGGTAGGCCATGTCTCATTGAAAACATTGAGCATCAGGTTGTATCTTTCCCTTCTTTTGATTGGAAGAATTTTGAATTTGTACATCATGAACTTCTAATTGATAGCATTGATAGTAATGATATTGATAACGATCTTGAACATATTGAACACATTTAATATGATTTTGATTATGGTAAATCAGGTAGAACAACTTGTATTTGGATAAATTATGGTCCTAATGAAAATCCTCAATTGATCATAATTCTGCTAGAATTTTTTCCTAGATTTGAGGTATGTTATTTGAAAGATGAGCTTTTCTCTGAGTTCAAGGATGAATTTGCCCAGTTGACAACTATCACTTTTGCATTATTGTTGTTGTTCATACTAAAAAATCATGCTAGGGCATGTATATACTTAGTTTCCTAGATTGCATCCCTCTATTTCCTATACATAGCTAGGTTAGAGTTATGTTTTCATTTCATGTTGCGTCTTAGAGTAGATTTTCTCCCTTGATATCAATGACTTAAGTGTCAGTTTGTCTTAGCTTAGTTTTACTTTCATGTTGCTTGCTTGTGGTCGGTTTTTCCTTAGTTTATTTATTGTTGTTTATTTTTCCTTAGCTTAGTTATTTGTTTTGCTTTCATAGATTAGCTATTTGCTTTCCTTAGTTGTTGTCATTTGTTTTTTGTAAGTGTTAGTTGTTTTTAGCTAGTTTGTTGTTGTGTTGGGTTTCCTATTTGTAAGAAGGTGATGTTATCTTACACTCTAGTTTCAATTCAGGATAACATGTTAGTTAATTTCTTAGATATCTATTCATGAAAGTCTTAGAGGTGAGGACATTTTCCTTTTAATTTATCATCTTGTTAGACTTTGAACTTGACTTGGAAGTTAATCATATATTGTGTCTTGACACTATTATCTTTTGATCATAATGTTTTAAAATGCTAAATCTAAATTTTATGAATTCTTATGTCTTCCTTTGAGAAACATGGGTCATGATTGATGGATTTCCCATGGATTCCATCGCTAGTGTCGAATAGAAGGACTTCTTTCTCATGAGCGATAAGTTAGTTGTTTAGTATTGAAATATTTTGAGATCTTATACCTTACACACTTAAAAATCTTGAAGTACCTAAGGGAATCTCTGTGAACTTACATTAGGTGAAAAATCTAAAGGTCCATCTTTGCTGCCATCGCAAGTCCGCACCCGCTAGTTGAGTTATCAACGTAACTCATGCCATCAAAAAGCATGTGTTGCAGGGGTAGCGGTACTGCATTGTAATCTACTACATTTAAGCTTAATGGAATATCAAAGAATTAAGCAAATAAATGCAAAATCACAAATCACACACTATAACTTAGTTAGATGGACAATTGAGTAATCTCTACCTGGGCTATGGATGCCTAATTGACAGTGGGGCTCTACTCGGCTAGAATTTCTAGACAAACCTGTCAAGGCTATAGAGCTTGCTGGCAGCAAGGCAATGTCCAGGTAGTTCATGAAGTGTGTACTAATCATGTAGCTTAATGTAAAGGACCTTAGATGATCTTAGTTGCTAAAGGAGGGAAATGAATGCATATGCACACACTTGGATCCTTGGAATATGGATAGTCATGCTGGCAGTTGGTTTTGATTTCGCAATCATGTAGTTGTGTTTATTTGGTCCAGTGTGTGGGTGTACATGGAAATGTTGAAACATGACTTTTTGTTATCTTTGGAACACTTAAGAAGTTTGAATTGAAATCTATCTTTAATCACACATTAGGAGATGTAATGTCTTTATCCAATCTATGATTCTTTTCCTTTTTGAGTTCATTGTCTATCTAGTTGATGAATAGAGGAGTGTTTGAAGGTTTTGAGTCTGGATTGAGTCTTTTTCTTTCAAATGTTCAGGGACATTTATTCGAGTTGACACTAGACATTGTGACCTAATCACACATCGCCCCATTGCAAATGGGGACCCCCTTTTTTTTGAGCTCTTGTGTTTTTCTTAAGTCTTGGATGATGTCTTTTTCATGATGAAGTTAGTATTGTTGAGTTTATATCTTTGCAGTGAATACCATAGTTCCTTGATGTCCTGATATCTTGATGTATGTTCTAAGATCCTAAAAAAATGACTAAGTCTAATATTCTAAAAATCCTAAAGAATTGGCTAAGTCTAAAATCTGGTGCATCCCTCAAAATCTAGAATATGCATGTTAAATCTGGTGGATCTGAGACCTATCTCAAAAATCTTGAAAGGTATATTGAAAAATATTTAAAGTATAAGTTTATTCTTAAATATATTTTTCAATATACCTTACCCTAGGGACTTTCAATTTTATGTGCTAATTTGCTCTAGGAAGTTAGGTGCATTTTCCCACTTGCAAAGACCCAAATGTGCATCTAAGTTGGAGACTTGGATGTGTGCCTAGAGGAAATCAAGCCTTTGACCATTCCAAACTATGACGCCTTGATTGAAATTGGTGTAGGGAAGCCTTAGACATTGAAAATTTGACAAAGAAATGCTCCTAAAGTCTAGGTGCCAATTCACATCCATATGACCTCAAAAATGCGCCTTTGGTTGAAGTGAACATCTTAGGCACCATTTCTAACTATTGTAACCCATATCAGTGCCTAGGAAATTTTTATCAAGTTTGGACACCATTTCACTCCTAAATGCTCATCTATATGCACCTAAGGATGGGACTGCCATGTGTATGATTGCATGAGTTAAGGAGACATCAAAAGAGTTAGGGCACCTTTCACCATTGGAGGAGTCATTCATATGTGTCTTGTCCATGATTGAATTGGAGAGGTGAGTTTGAGGTATTCATTAAGTTATTTCAAGGAATTGTATATTAAAGCATATGTTGAAACCTTGTAGGTTTTGAACAAGTTAAGAGTGTTGATAAGTATCATTCTTAGGTAAGATGCACTTTTCACCTCTACAAGCTTAAATCAGTGCCTTAATTGAAAAGGCATAAATCAATTCAAACTAAGCAAATTGAAACATTCAAACAAATCAAAAGATATCAACTTGCACAAATATGACTTAGGTGTAACCTAGTTCTAGCACCTACAATGAGGGAGACTTTGTTAAATAGTTAAGCCATTGAGCAACAAGCATTAAGATTTTAGGCACCATTTACAGCTATTTTAACCTTAAATATTTGCCTAACTTGGAGTAAATCGTCTTTCATAAGAAGGCACTAATGTACATCTCTATAGCCCTCATATTGCACCTAAGGGAAATTTGAAGCATTTTACTTGGAAAGTTTGGAAGCTAACATGAGACTAGGTGCAAATTTTTACCTCAATCATCACAAATCAGCGCCTAAGTGGAAAGGCAGTAAGAATCTTAAGTTAGGCACACTTTTATGTCTAGATGACCTCATTTTGGTGCCTTGGAGGTAAATGTTGTAAATCCTTAGATCTAGCACCTAAGTGTAGAGTGATCTCCTGTAGGTTTGAACAAGTGATTAAAACCATCAAAATGCCAAAAAGTAGGCCAAGTATGCTAGGTGCATTTGCCTGTCTCTCCACACCTCACTGGGTGCCTAGAAGAAAAATACATGAAATGACATTTTGGAGTGGGCACTTAGATAGGAAGGATCATCCTAAGGCATATTCAATCATTCAGAATCACTAAAATAGAAAATAAAACCCAATTTGGCCTAGGAGCCTTTTCACCTCCATACAGACCTCAATGAGTGCCCTAGGAAGAATCACTCAAATTCATGTCCAAAAGTGAGCATCCTGAGAGGAGGGATCATTGTAATCCATCACAATTGTTTGAAATCATTTGAAATAATAAGTATGAAGCTATCTTGTTCTAGGCACACTTTGCTCCTCTAGATACCTAAATATGCGCCTAGATTTGGAGAAGGATTATCTACATGTTTAAAGTGATTCCTTTAGTAAAAAGTGATTAATATTGTTTCTCTTGTCTTGCAGGAACATTGGTCAAGCTAAGGAGTCATCTCAAGAGCAAGTTCTTGAATCACCTTCAAGTTGTAGAGGAAACACCACTCCATAAGGTCACATCAAGTTCAACATACTTCATCAGTTGCATCATGTTCAAAGACATTCATCCATCATACTTCAAGTTCTTTCAAATTTAAAGACTTTTCAATCTTCAAGTCTTTGAGGAGTCTTCTACTCTACTTCATAGCATCATCATCTACTTTGAGTTATGAAGTATAATCATATCTCACTACTCTCTTCATGAAGAAGCTTCCGAAGAGATCAACATACATCCTACAAGAGAAGAAGGCACAAAGTTAGTCAAATGAGCAACATATATCATACACATCCAGTTTATAGGAAGATGAACAACACAAGATCAACAAAGATACATCCCAAATGTTCAAGTTCAAGTAATCACATTCAAAGACATCACAAAGATGATACAATTTGGGAATATGCCCATAGAGCAAAGTGAATAAACCATTGAAATCCATAAGTATGCTGAGGTGGCACTTATGTGGCATGTACACATCATCATCCACTCATAATTTTCCACATCATTTAACAAGAAAGAATCCAAAAGAGGATGTCCATGTGAAACATGCTCTAAGGATTCCATTTTATCCTTATCTTCTTGCAAAACGTGCCTTCATTGCCTCTCTTATGTACTAAAAATAGCAATTTGTTTTAACTACTTGCTGAGATGGCATGATTTTGACCCTTGGCTATTTGGATTGATCCAAGCCATTCGTTATATTTCTAGATTTCTATATAAAGGCCTTATTGCTTCATTTGTAAAATTATCAGATAATAGTTAGTAGCTAGTGGTAGGAGAATAGAATAGAAGAGACTCTCGAAGTTCTCTGAGAGTACTTGAAGTTGTAAATATTTCTCAAGAGTAATGCAAAGACATTGGAGCTTGTTTGGTGGTAAGTGTTGTCTTGTGGAATAACATGGTTTCTTGTATCTTGAGGAAATGAAGAGATGTTTGCGAGTAGATTAGTAGCTCATTGATGTGATGTATGTATTGAATATTTGATGAACTCCTAGCTCATGCTTTTAACATTCATCATTGGTGAAGTGTTGTGTAAAGCTAGTCTAAGTCTCATTATTTGGTTAAGCTTGATTGTGGATGCTTGGTTGAGCTGCACCACCTAATGGGTGCTTATATGAGCTTTCATGATTTGATAACCTTTCTCTATCCTTAGGAGATTGCACCAACTCCATGTAGTTGTAGGCATCCTTGGCAAAGTGGATTTAGGTTGATTAAGGAGTTTGTCTATTCATGCATTAGCATTGCTTTGTTGACCTTAGATTAGTTTCTCTAAATCCTTATCTTTTTATTTTCTTTATTATTAAAGCATTGTACATATGTCATCCAGACTGAAAAGGAGAAATAAGCTAAGTGAAGCAAGAAGAAGTCTGTGTAAGTCCCTTTGTGATTATCAGCAAGATCACATGTATTCACTGAGTCTATCCATCATGAATCATAAGAAAAAGAACCTTGAAGTTACTTCATTAGGTCACATAGCTTAGCCTTTGAAGAGATTTATTCAAAAGAGAATAGGATACTTAGTGTTTTGTTCTATTGTTCTATTGTCTAAAAATAATCATCAACAGTACCCATGAGATGGACTTGGTTCATAAGAAGGGAAGTGAGCAAGGTATGGACACCCCTATTGAAGAAGAAGAAGAAATAGTTGTGGAGGTTCAATTACAGCTAGAAGATCATATAGTAGTAGACTCTAATCACTACTTTGATGGAGAGCCCTTGCCCAAGCCTAATGATGACTTATTCCTCACTCATGCCATAGAGGAAGCTGATTTCGAGATTGCATATAGACCTAATGTAATTGACAAGCACTCACTCATAAGGAAAGAAGGAGTTAATTATTATGATGACTTCATTTAGGAACATGAGGTATGGTCTGATTTTTTGAAGCATAATAGCAGTCCTTTATCTTCACTTCACCATATTACTTCAACTAGATGGATCAACAGTATTATCTATGAAAGATATCAGGTTGAAGTGGTAGTTCCAAGACACATGGATAGGTCTTATTTTTTGAGTTATAACATCAGTCCTTTTCATTATCTCATATTAGACATAGCAATCTATTTTCAGGCCTATGCCTTCCATGGAGAATGTTGTATTGGATCAGCTTTGAATGGTGAATATGGAATAGCGTTAATGGCAAAACTCAACGAGGATGAACACACCATAGCACGGTATGATAGAGACTCTGATTTTCTAATTTGGAGCAGCAACCCTTGGCTCTTGCATGATCACCTATGGGCAACCCTTACACATGAGCATGAGTTGAAAGAGGTATCTTTAGTTGATGGCTTCTATGTTGACCTAAGGTATGACTCTGAGTTCTTCATTTGTTCACTTCACAAGGAGTTAGAATCACACCTTACAGAGAGCCACATCATGGGATATGAGGACATCATTGAGTACACTAAGGTCATTGGTAAGCATGATGCATTCATAGTCCCTCATGAGGCATTTGTTTGTAGTGGTCTACCTTGTATTGATGCCTCTTTCATAGAACATGTTATGCAATTTTTTGCATACCATTATGAACTTTATTATTTATGTGTTGGATTATCCTAATTCTTGTTTCTTTTCCTAGTTTCTTTGTTCACTTGATTAGTGGCAGTTTAAGGGTCACATTAAGATTGAGACATAAGCCATGGTCCACATCTTAGAAATAAGGTGCTCAGCCTATTATGAAGAAACCGTCTTCAAAAACATAGCATCAGCTTCAAGTCATTTTAGATGCAAGGTTCAACCATTAGTGGAGGAATATGGTGGCACAGGGTATAGTGTGAGTCATAGATTGAAGATGCTGCCATTTAAAGGTAAGTGTAAAGGAAATCAAAATACAGAAGAATGAAGGCTCTTCTCGGTAGATTGCCGTGATGTGAGGTGTTCAAATAATCTATTTAGAAAGGCATGGTTTTAGCCTCATAATGAGTTGGGAACATTTGCTAAGTCACTGTTAACAAAGTTAAGGCAATTCAATATAAACATGTGCATCCAAATAATCATTGTTAGATCCAAAGAAGATCAATGGCTCAGAGGTAGCTAGGAAGGGAACAACAAAGTTTGCCAAATGGAGGCACTTGAGGAGTTGAGTGCAGCTAAATAATGAAGTGGAGTGATGCATGTGGCAGTTACATTAGAGATAAAGAGAAAAGGCTTTGGAGGCCACCATGTGGCACAAGAAGAGGGCAGGTTTCATTTTGTTTTTGTTTTATTATAAACTCAGAAAAGATTTAAGGAGGCACGGAAGTCATAAAGAGTTGAGTTATAATAAGTTTCTTAGAAACAGTGGGCTCCCCTCCCTTTAGTGAATTAAATGATTTAGAAAATATTAAAGCCTCTCATAAGAAATGGTGGGTCCCAGCTACACAAAGTTAAGGCTTTATAAAGACTCATGAAGGTTATTTTGTTTTGACTCATGTGAAACAAAAATAGATAAAACCCTAAAACTATTCATCCAACCATTTGATTTTCACAGCAAGCTACAAGAGGAGAGCAGTGGGATATTTTATTTTCTCATGTAGGACAAAGATATATTTCCAGCCATGAAGAGGAAAAGGAACAACTTGTTTAGTTACTAGATTTAGTTGCATTTGCCATTATTGCTAGATTTTATGATGGATTTCATGGAGATAGTTGCAGATTTTTGGAGCCAATTGAGATATTTTCCTTCACAGTTTTTGGCTATAAAAAGGCAGATTCAAGTCAGTTATCGGGGGTTCTTAATATATAGCGTTCCATAGTTCTAGAGATCAGATTTTAGAGCAGCCAATAGCAGAGATTTCTTTTGCCTTAGTAGTGTCTTTTCAAAAGGAGAATGTAATATTTTTACTTTGTGCAAGTCCCAAACCCTCTGTAACTTGTTATCATTAAAATAATGAGAATATTGTTCTGTGCATATCTGGGTATTTCTTTGTCTTGTTTCTTTAATTTTTTTGTTTCTTTGCCTTTGTTGAATATGTTATCAAACTGGTAATTGATCATGCATTTTTCTCTTTAATTCTAGTTAATCTTTTAAAGTTTAACACTTTGCAACCAAGTTAAGTTTTAAATGCAACGTATCACCTTAGATCTAGGCATTTATTTCTACAAATCTCATTTTCTTTCTAACATTGTCCCCAAATGCCCACTAAAACAATGGAAGAGCTAGCTTCCTTAAAACTTGGAGGTCACTCTAAGAAGCATTCCCACATCTTTAGAGTTTCCCATGTTGCTGTTGGATTAAACCCACATATTTATGCATTCACAATTTTTGTCATGCCTAGTGGGACTGGATCTAAAGACTTGGGTCTTTGTTTCCATTGAATCTTTGCCCTATATTTTGTGGTTTTGATGGAAAATCATAGAAATATCTGCTCATAGGAGCATGAATCATCCATCTAGCAGCTCTACGGAGGGTTCTTTCTGGAATCTTTGCCTCTGCAAACCATGGCAGCCCCTGGTATCTATGTTCATCTGAATATTCAAAGAGATCTACCTTTTATGACTTGGGATTCAAGTCCTCTTGTTCTTCAGCAGCAGGGTCATGCTCCTGACACATCATGGAAGGCACTACCTCAATTTTTTAGAGATGGCTCAATTTTTCCTATGGATCACATTCAAAATATGGCAAGTTTATGCTCTATTCATAATGTCACCACTAAGAATCATGCCATCATGTTGCTTACATCTTCCCTCAAAGGAAAAGAAAAAGAATGGTACGGAAGCTTGCAGACCAGTTCTATCACTGGATGGGATCAACTTGGTGGGCTCATCTACAATCAGTTCAAAAAAAGAACAGATGTTAGCACCCTCACCCAGAATCTCATCACCATCAAAAGGTATGTTATGGATCCCATACATGATTTCAATTCAAGATTTGACAAGGTATGGAAATAAATTTCTATAGACATGAGGCCTCCTCCAGTCTTTGCATTTGTTTATTATTTAAAGGCTTTAGACTCTGATATTTCTATCATGATACAAGCCCTAGGAGATGAAACTTCTCCCCAATCATATGATCTTTCCATTAAGGCTTAAAGTAGCCTCATAGTGTTTGGTAAACTACCTCCTCTTCCCTTAAAATAGTTGATGCCTTATGCAAATAACTTACCTTAGACTCTTTCTTCTAGCTAGATGCATACAAATTTTAGTCCACCCACCCTCCCTATTGATTTGCCAAATCATGAGGAGATGAGTGCAGTGAAAGAACTTATTAAGACCCTCTCCCATGAGATTAATGAGTTAAAAATTCAAGCTATGTACTATAATGATCCAAATTTTATGCCTCCAAGTCTATATGAACAACAGTGTCAATATAATTAGAGGGTGCCCAATTATCCTAAAAATAATGCTTTATAAACCGTTGTAGCTGCAAATCAACCCATAGAAGTCATAGATCAGGTTTTTTGACACTTTGATGTTTAAGAAAATCTGAGTCTCTAAGATTAGAATGCCATCAAGGAAGTGACTCCTGTTTGTTCAGCTTGTTCTTATAATGATTAGTATTATGCACCTATGGTAACATGCGATTTAGAGATGCATTCAAGTCATGAAGAAACTTTAGAAGATGCTGATGAGGTGATGCTTCTAGAATCTAAAAAGTATTTTATGAAGGGCTTTGAAGCTGAAAAGTACTAGGTCTACAATGATGCATACTCTATATCCCATCTTAAAGAAGAGATTACAAGAAAGGTTTCTACAGAACTTATCAAGAGTGACTCTTTTTATCTCTTTCATGAGGTTTCATATTTTAAAGAAGATAACATAGATATGCAATATTAGGGGAAGCATGATGAGGGTTTGTTCTCACTTTTTCAAAAGGGTTATTAGCTGCTAGATTCAGAAGAGCCTATCATTAAACAAGTGGATGGTTGTTTTACAAGGCCTATTGAGGATGATCATAAAGACAATTTTGAAATAGAGGTAGATGCCTATGCTAATTTGTTTTCAATTTTTGAAGATGGTTATTATCTTCTTCTTGATGAATATTCATAGCTGCACAACAAAAGATTCATAAGGATGAGAATCAAAGGGATATCTACAAGATCCAAGAGTCACACACAATGTCACAAACTGAGTTAGATTCTACACCTTTCTTCTTGCATAAAGGAATCTCATTCAGATTCCAGACTATTCTTGGCAGCTCTGTCACTTGGATGCTTGTTTTTAGTACTATCATGGGTTACTATTCTATGCAACAACCTATAAGAGAGGTCACCAAAGAAGTCTTGTTGGCAGAAGTTTTCAAATGCAAACAGAGGAATGAGTTTCAATGCCTTATTCTTCTTTCTCACTCTCCATTGAAGCAAGATTAGTATGTTGATCAGCATGACTGGTGTTTTGAAGCATAGAAAGACTCTCTAAAGTGTAGAGAAGAAAAGAGGTACAAGTTTCTAGTATTCTTTTTCATGTATTTTGTCTAGTCAATTATCAGTGCAATGTGGATAAATTGGAGAAGCATAATCAGATATGGCAGTTATTTCACTGTTCCAGTAAATGGACATGTTCCCCTGTGTTTCAGTTATCAGTGATTTAGCTTAAATTTTTAGAATAAGTTGTTACAACAGTAGAATTAGGTTTCATTTTAGTCAGTTTGTTTTCAATAAGTCTCTATTGCTATGAATGAAGACAAGTTCTGTGGTTCAGCCTGTCTTATATTCTAGATTCAGTGGTCAGTTTTGATTATGGTTGGTTGGTTTTAGTTGTAGGATCTATTTTTAGTAGTGTTTCAGATTCAGACTCACAGGCTTTATATGTAGTTCAGTATCAGTTTTCTTGCATATGCATTGGTTGTGGATTTATTTTCAATTGTATGAGTTTTTAGTTTTAGTCTTTTTTTATTCTATTGCCCAATGTTTAAGGCCACTCTGCGAAACCACAGATTTTCGGTTCTAAGTGAGCAGGCCCACTCTCCTAGCCCATCGTCAAGAATTGTTATGCAAATTTTTCATACCATTCAGAACTTTTTCATTTGTGTGTTGGATTGTCCTGATTCTTGTTTCTTTTACTAGTTTCTTTGTTCACTTCAATAGTGGCAGTTAAGGGCCACATTAAGATTGATACATAAGTCATGGTGCACATCTCAGAAATAAGGTGCTCGACCTATTATGAAGAAACCATCTTCAACAACATAGCATTAGCTTCAAGTCATTTCAGATGCAAGGTTCAACCATTAGTGGAGGAATACAGTGGCATAGGGTATAGTGTGAGTCATAGATTGAAGACAATGCCATTGAAATGTAAGGGTAAAGGAAATAAAAATATAGAAGAATGAAGGCTCTTCTCAGCAAATCATCAGGATGTGAAGCTTTCAAATAATCTATTTAGGAAGGCATGGTTTTAGCCTCATAATGAGTTGTGAGCATTTGCTGAGTCACTATTAACAAAGTTAAGGTAGTTCAATATAAACATGTGAAGCCAAATAATCACCATTAGATCTAGAGTAGATCAATGGATCGGAGGTAGCTGGGAAGGAAACATCAGAGTCTTCTAGATGGAGGCACCTGAGGAGTTAAGAGTAGCTAAAGAATGAAGCAGAGAGATGCATGTGGTAGCTGCATTAGAGAGAAAGAGAAAAGGCTTCAGAGGCCACCATGTGGCACAAGTGGAGGGCAGGTTTCATTTTGTCTTTGTTTTATTATAAACTCATAAAAGATTTAAGTTATAATAAGTTTCTTAGAAAAGGTGGGCCCCCCTCCCTTTAGTGAATTAAATGATTTAGGAAATATTAAAGCCTCTCATAAGAAATAGTGGGTCCTAGCTACATAAAGCTAAGGCTTTATAAAGTCTCATGAAGGTTGTTTTGGATTGACTCATGTGAAACAAAAAGAGATAAAACCCTAAAACTATTCGCGTAGCCATTTCATTTTCATGGCAAGCTACAGGAAGAGAGCAGTGAGAGATTTTATTTTCTCATGTAGGCCAAACATATATTTCCAGCCATGAAGAGGAAAAGGAACAACTAGTTTAGTTACTATTTTTAATTGCATTTGCTATTATTGTCGGATTTTATGCCAGATTTCATGGAGGTAGTTGCAGATTTTTCGAGGTAGTTG
This sequence comes from Cunninghamia lanceolata, assembly GCA_027924645.1. Taxonomy (NCBI): domain Eukaryota; kingdom Viridiplantae; phylum Streptophyta; class Pinopsida; order Cupressales; family Cupressaceae; genus Cunninghamia; species Cunninghamia lanceolata. Next base: position 5,765,673 of record BSBN01000643.1, read on the forward strand.
AGATATTTTCCTTCACAATTTTTGGCTATAAAAAGGCAGATTCAGGCTAGTTATAGGGGGTTCTTGATATACAGAGTTCCATAGTTCTACAAATCAGATTTTAGAGCAGCCAGTAGTAAAGATTTCTTTTGCCTTAGTAGTGTCTTTTCAAAAGGAGAATGTAAAAGTTTGACTTTGTGCAAATCCCAAAGCCACTGTAACTTGTTATTATTCAAATAATGAGAATATTGTTCTATACATATCTATGTATTTCTCTATCTTGTTTCTTTGAGTTTTCTATTTCTTTGCCTTCGTTGAATATGTTATCAAACTGGTAATTGATCATGCATTTTGCTCTTTAATTCCAGTTAATCTTTCAAAGTTTAGCACTGTGCAACCGAGCTAAGTTTTAAATCTAGCATATCGCCTTAGATCTAGGCATTTATTTCTGTAAGTCTCATTTTCTTTCTAACCTTTTCCCCAAATCCCCACTGAAAGAACAGAAGAGCCAGCTTCCTTAAAACCTGGAGGCCACTCTAAGAAACATTCCCACATTTTTAGAGTTTCCCATGTTGTTGCTGGATTAAACCCACATATTTATGCATCAACAGAACACATAGATGGCTTATTCTAGAGATCTATTATACACACTATGGTGAATCTTTCTATTGTGAGACATGTTAGGGAGGTATAGATGAACCTTGATATGGTTATGATGTTCATTTTGGAGCTGCTAATGCATATGTTTTAGTCAAGTGTTGGCATAAGGGTCAGTATCCCAGCCCTAATTCATAAGGATCTATTCCTCACATCAATGAGAGATGGCTGCTACACTTCATGGTACATTGACACTTGGAAATTTGGTGGGATTCTGGAGGCTAAAGTTAGTGGATCAACCACTTACATCAATGTTGCGCTTGGAGAAGGAGTTATGAGGACTTCCATTTATAATGACTCCTTGGTCATCCTTGAAGATAGCACAAGGTCCCTAGATGTTATGAGAGAACTACATCATCTTTTGCAAAGAACTGAGGCTTCCCTATACTTGAAGATTCATGCATTTGAGGAGTACACTTTAGAGGTATGGACCACTATTAGGGTTCAGAGTTGGAGACATGTATGATGCCCTAGCACATGATGTTGCCTTACATATTTCAAGGATAGACACTACTGCATGGTGCATTGGTTTCATGTTATTGGCCCTTTCTTGGGTACTATATCACCTCTTCATTTTTGGAGAGTGGCCTTTAGAGGGTACTTCTTCACCATAGGTCTTTGGAGGAATAAGTGATTGCCATTTGGAGATGGTTTTCAGCTGGAAGTCTGTTGTCTTAGTTTATGCTAGTCACTTTGGAGGAGTCACTTCATACATGGAGACACCTATGTTGAGGGTTTTGGACTTTGATATAAATCTAATGGAAGTTTGGACTGATGATCATACTGCGGGATGTATTTTCCTCTTAATATTTGACAAGAAGATTTGGGATCTAGGTGGTGACATGGTTGGCACACTACATCATCAGAGTGTTGATGAGCATATTAGAATAGCACAATGGAAGTATCAAATTCTTCATCACACTCCTAGATGGAACTGCTCTTGTCTCTCAGGGGGTGGCAGCTTGGAGGCATTGGAGGTCATTGTAAATGTGGTTGCAAGCATACTCCATATAGAATGCAACCACCAGTGGTTTTGGAGATCAATGTATGGACATGCAAGCAGATGGAGATACTTGTCACTTGACATTATCTCACAGTATTCACAATTGTCATTTCTTGAGAACAAGTAATTCTCAATAAGGGAGGAATGTCATGTCCCCATTCTAGGAGTGTTCACCTATAGTCTTTGACCCTCACTTCATCTCACATTTGGACTATCTAACGATCTCACGAGCTATGGAGATAGACTATCATTTGGACATATTTCCTTCATCATGTTATCTTCTAGACATATTGGAGTGATATATTATCATCTAGACATATTGCCATTGCTTGAGGAAAAAGAATTTTAGGGAGGGGTGATTTGTCATGTTCCTTTTTCTAGAATGGTCACCATATTGCACTTATTAATGTTGTTGGGCCACTCTACATACATTTTCCTTGAGCAGATACATGTTATTCTTGATGTTGGCTGACTCTGGACTAATTTCCTTTATGGTGGCTAACTTTGAAATGATTTTTTATGCCTAGACCAACCAACATCCTTCTCTAGATGACCTGCCCTTATGGTAGCCGACCTACACTTATGCTAGCTGATCTCCTTTGTATGAGTTCAAACATGTATAAAAGGGAAATCTTGAGTGCCAGTTAGGGATCATGATCAACAATATATTCTTTCTAATTTTTACAGATTGGTGTTTGGTTTCTACTTAGCATTGAGGAGATGACCCCTCAAGGTGGAATGGAGATGACTCCATTCTTCTAATTGTACATTTCAAGAAGAAGTTATCCTTGGTAATTGTAGATTCCTTTGTAGACTCATTGAAGCTATCATTCCAAGTTTGTGGCAACTGATATAGGGTAGTGAATTAGTCATAGAGGACAACGAATCATCCTTTAAGGTAATTTGAAGGTCAACAAATCATCTTTAAGGTTAGTGAATTATTCATAAGCATTCAAAAAAGCAGCAAATTAGATTAGAGGGAGATTAAAATTGGTTATGAAGGGCATACTATTGGTGTTCAATCATACATGTAAGGCGAAGACCTAGTCTTTGTTACAAAGATCATCCATGAGGAAGATGATTCACATGAAGAACTCGTGACACTTAATGATGATAAAGAGCACATGATTAGGCATGACACAGTCCATGAACATATAGGTGATGCACATGAAGAGAAAAAGGATCAATCTATACATGTTGAAGAGGTCAAAGCCCTAGATATACATTAGCTCCATGAAGTGGAGTTCGAAGAGTTGCAGCCTATATATGATCAAGACCCATATTTAGAAGATGTCACTAGGGATTTGTATGAAGAAGCTTCATTGGAAAATCACATATGGCCTCACTAGGATCATATGGATGAAGAACATGCCATCATGGAAGGTTATCATTCATCAAGGTATGGATTCATTGAATAACATTGTTTGATTACCTCTACATCATATTGGCATGCAATGAAATAATGGTGTAGGTGTTGGGATAGTAAAAATTTAAAATTTTTACTGTATTCTCAGTTCACCATATCTGAGCAAATCATAAAACATCTCAAAACCATAGTAAATTTTTTTTTTTACATCCCACAAGATATCCATGGCTAAGCAATGCAAAATTACATAAATTTCAATCTATCGGCAAGACTTTACGTTGTTTATGCCAATACATAAGAGATCAATGAAAAATGACTATCGACATGAGGGTAAAGATTGGAAAGAGATTTGTAGAAGTTTCTGATGGAAGAAGTAATACCGATGGCCTTTTATCGGTAAGAGAATTGAGAGTCACACTGATCTATATGACTAATAGTCATCGGGTGGTCCTTTAGAAACTACCCTGACGGTATATATAATACCGATGAAGCATTTCGGCAAGAGTCTCACTGAACATCCTATGGGACAAAGGAAACGATAGCCATCAGCAAGACATAAACATCGGAATGAAAAATTAATAAGTCTCCGATACTCTAGTGTCTTGGCAAAACAATAAAAGGCACTTTTGGTGTGAGTCACACCAATACACATATCCATCGGCATGACTCAACATATTAGAATGAAATGCTTATGTTTTGCTGACTCACAAGTCACAACGATAAAAAGGTGTCAGTGACACTTTGAAAGGTTCTCTCTGATAAGGAATATAAAGTGGCCATCGGGGAGATAATTGTGATCGGGTGATTTGAAAAGGATTACCCCGATGGTATATCTCACTCCGATGGAAATAAGATCACACCCATAAAAAGTTTAACTAATAACCATATCGGTGAGACATTAAAATAGTCCTTCCGATCCAGAGTATAGAAGATTATCAAGAAGAGAATGAAGCTCAGGGAAACATAGAAGTGTTATCTCGATGGTATTGATCACCCCGATTACACTTATTATCACATACGTCGGTGAGACTCTCACTGATAGTTATATCGGTAACACTCACTATATCAGAAGGAAATTTAAATCACACGGTGATGAAAGAAGTCATGCCGATGGTTGCACCCACTTTGATGTGATTCAACATAGTATCGGGAAGACAGCTGAGGGGTTACATCGATTGATTATTCTTGCCATGAGGAGATATTAAGGTCGCCCAGACATTTTGAAAATCATACCAATGATAGGAGTTATGGTGATGTGACATTTCACAGTGATGAATGACATTGAATTGCTTAGATGATTAAATGTAGACAATGATGAAATCATCTAAGATCATTGTAATTACAATTGACAGGGTTGTCTGAGAAGAGAATACAGAGGAATTCTTGAAGCACAAATAGAGGATTTCAATCATAGCCATAGACGACAGGTACATACATACAAACCATTGTGTTATAGCCTGTGATTGGATTTTCTATCAAAATTTGAAAATGGAGACTCCGGGAAAGCGAAAAAGTAGAAAATCACAAGGGGAAACAAGCAAACCTAAAAAATAGAAAACTAATAAAACCCTCGAAGAAAAGATAAAGGATAGACAGCTCAATCAGGACTTAATTGATCAATTGCCAGGGTCAACTCCCAAGGCAAGAAGGTCTACTCAACTTAGGGCAGAAGTAGAAAAGTTAGAAGACAAATATAAATGCTTAGGAGATATTTGGACCCCCTATCAGAGGATATGAACTTTCAAGTTCCATTAAAATAGAGGATTCAGGAATGCTCCAGTGTCAAACCCATGGCACTTGAATTTGGGAAAATTAGTTGTACCTGGTGTATTCTTTAATGTTGAACTCCTCCATCTTCTTGCCAAACAATATAACCCCATTCTGAAAGCTATATGCAACCCACAAGGGGAGCCAATTGTACATTTGTCAAAAAATGCCATCTGTGAGGTGTTCAACTTGGATGATTTATGCACTGTCTCCATTATTTATGAGGACCTTGAGAAGGAATACTGGAGAATGGACACAACCTACAATGGATGGAGGTTGCCCATTCATAGACCCAGAGTTGAAGGAGAATTTGTGCCTCTAACTAAGAATGATGGTCCTCCTTTTCATGTAGCAATATTTGAACCATATATACAACATACTTATTTTTCTTTGGGCCAAGTTGATGCAGAGGTAAGTGGTAGTAGTGGATTAAGTTCACACAATCAACTTGGATGTCAAATCTTTCTTCTGAAGGTTTCTAAAGGTGGAATGATTATAGGCCTACACAAGGCTATTTAGTAGGTTGATCTAGCCAAGGGCCACACCTAGGTCCACCACATAGGCTGCTCAACTCTGATTTTGGGGAGTCATAACTCTACCCAATCAACTAACACCTATACTTTCAAAGACAATCCTTCCACTCTTAACACCTCTACCAACATGTATCATTACACCACACTCAGCATATGCTTACTAGGACCTGACCGACATGACATGTTTGACTCAACACCAAATTTGTACTAGAAAGGACAGTGGACAGCAAACTATCTTTTGACTATCCTAAAAAACAATATTTCAAGAAGGCTTAAACCTTGTAGCCTAAGGGACTGATTCAAATCAATAGTAACTACTCTAAATTCCTAATGCCCATGTAGGTTTACTACACCTCCAAACATTCATTATGGATTCACAACCTCCCACAGATGTGCAGGTCCGTACTATTCCAGGGGTGTACAAAGACAGCAGACTGTCTTTTTCTTGATAGAGGCCTATTTAGAAGGCAATATGAAGGAAAAAAGCATCAACTCTGCATGCACAAGATTCACTAAGCTCCTATACTAATCAATTTCTACCTTTCAACACAAACTCCACCATGTATCTGTCAAAATAATTGACTGTCTTTGCCTTCATGCTGCTGTCCACCATTGGTTTCTCAACTAGTCACTGTGAAGACTAGTTAGATACATGCCAAATGCCTTTGGGAGAAGAGTTTAACCTATCTAACAACAAAAACATAAACTCTATACTATCTTCCTCCATCCCACTAAAAAATGGATGATCACCTTCAGGGAATAGAGGAAGAATGAATCATTTTGTCCAAAACCCTAGCTATGGAGGGTTAAAAACTAGTTCACACAAAATGGACTCAAACAAGGCAATAAAAATGTTTCAAAAACTCTAAATAGATGCAAATGAAAGGTATTTAGCAACCATAACACATTTCCTAAATTTTAGTTTATGAACAGTCCATACCAGGCTGTACCAGCTGACTGTCTATAGCAAAAGGTAGAAAATCACTATTTTTATCTTCTAAAAACTCCTCTCCTCTATTCCTTCTTGGCATGTTTATACAATATAATGTTTATAGAAACTTTTTCTAACCTTTCCACTTCCCTACTACCTATACAACTGCCCATGAAAGGTAGTGAAACGATGGAAATAGCCTTTTCTTTAAAAACACCAAGTTTCTAAAAAAAGAAAACCTTTAAAATAGGCCTTAACTAACATCCTAATGGACTAGTCAATCCAAATGACTAATTCTTTATTACAAAACATCAAAATGGCTTTCAAAGCCTTAGAGGAAAACAAAATAACATGAAGACAAACTAGGAAATAGCCAACAAAATTACCATACTCCCCCTGTAGGAAGAACTCAAGTCCCTTGAGTTGCCAACTATTGAAGTGTTATGCCATGCTTCAAGATATCTACTTCATTCATCCAGGTGGCCTCTGAATCAGGAAGATCCTTCCATTTCACCAAGTAGTCTTTATAGACACCTCTCCGAGTCTTCTTGACAACTTTGGAATCCAGAATGCACTCCAACTGTAAAGGTTTGCTTGGAGGCAAATCCTTGATCCAATCGGCATCTTTAGCCACCACATCTGATCCACTTTCACCAGGCAATGGATGTATGAAAGGAAAAAGATCACAAACATTGAAAATTGGAGAGATACCAAGGCCAAATGGTAACTCAATCTCATATGCATTTGGACCGAATTTGTGCACTATTTTGCATGGCCCAATCTTCTTCATCAGGAGTTTAGTTGGCTAACTCTTTGGTAACCTTTCTTTCCTCAGATATGCCATAACTAAGTCACCAACTTTGAATTGCACTTCTCTTTTCTTCAAATCTGCCTTTTCCTTGTACTTTGTGACTAATTTTTCTAGTTGCAACTTGACTTGATCATGGACTATTTTCATGGAGGTAGAAAACTCTTCACCAAGTGCACTCCTTCTATCCCATCCTTGGAGATCCTTCAGCTCAAGTGGCCCTTTGGATGAAAGCCATAAATTATCTCAAAAGGACTTTTACCAATGCTCCTATTCCTTGAATCATTGTAGGCATATTCAGCCTGACTGATAACGAAGTCCCATGCCAAACCATGCTTCTTTGTAAGGCATCTTAGAAGGTTTCCAAGTGATCTATTAACCACCTCAGTTTGACCATCAGTTTGTGGATGGTAGGCTGATGAAAAGGACAACTGTGTGCCCAACTTCTTCCACAAGGTCCTCCAGAAGTGACCAACAAACTTAGAATCTCTGTCAGTTACAATGGACAATGGAAAACCATGAATTCTTACTACCTCTCTGAAAAATAGACCCGTAACATGAGATGCATCATTTGTGCATTTACATGGCACAAAATGAGCCATCTTGTTGAACCTATCAACAATAAAAAACACACTATCCACCCCTCTGGCTATCCTGGGTAACCCAAGCAGAAAATCCATGTTGATACTTTCCCAAGGTCTGTTGGGAATGGGAAGGGGCTGGTATAGACCTACATTTGAAGACACACCTTTGGCTTTTTGACAGATTGTAAAACTAGCTACATACTTCCTTACATCTGATTGCACCTTTGGCCAAAAATAGAACCTTGTGACTTGTTCTAGTGTCTTGTCTAAGCCAAAATATCCTCCTAAAGAACCATTATGCTTCTCCTTGATGATGTTGTCCCTCATGGAGCACTTAGGGACACACTACAAATTGCCCTTAAACAAGAGGCCTTCCTGCAAAACAAAATCTGCATACTCTTCATGGAATGTGTAAGCCAAGTTCACACAAACATCATAAGCCTCTTTGAAATCACAATCTTCTTTATATAGCTCCTTTAAATAGTCAATACCCATGCTTTCTAACTAAATTTCATGAACAAGAAGCAACCTCCTACTCAATGCATCAGCCACCTTGTTAGAGACACCTCTTTTGTGCTTAATTGTGAAGGTATAAACTTGTAGCTGTTCCATCCATTTAACATGTCTATGGTTCAATTTTTCTTGACTATTAAGAAAGCTGCAGAGGTAAGTGGTAGTAGTTGGGTCAATTGAACCATATTTACAACTTACTTATTTTTCTTTGGGCCAAGTTGATGCAGAGGTAAGTGGTAGTAGTGGATTAAGTTCACGTAATGAACTTGGATGTCAAATATTTCTTCTGAAGGTTTCCAAAGGTGGAATGATTATAGGCCTACACAAGGCTATTTAGTAGGTTGATCTAGCCAAGGACCACACCTAGGTCCACCACACAGGCTGCTCAACTCTGATTTTGGGGAGTCACAGCTCTACCCAATCAACTAACACCTATACCTTCAAAGACATTCCTTCCACTCTTAACACCTCTACCAACATGTATCATTACACCACACTTAGCATATGCTTACTAGGACTTGACCCACATGACATGTTTGACTCAACACCAAATTTGTACCAGAAAGGACAGTGGACAGCAAACTGTCTTTTGACTGTCCTAAAAAATAGTATTTCAAGAAGGCTTAAACCTTGTAGCCTAAGGGACTGATTCAAACCAATAGTAACTACTCTAAATTCCTAATGCCCAGTAGGTTTACTACACCTCCAAACATTCATTATGGATTCACAAGCTCCCATAGATGTGCAGGTCTGTACTATTCCAGGGGTGTACAAAGACATCAGACTGTCTTTTTCTTGACAGAGGCCTACTTAGAAGGCAATATGAAGGAAAAAGCATTAACTCTGCATGCACAAGATTTACTAAGCTCCTATACTAATCAGTTTCCACCTTTCAACACAAACTCCACCATGTATCTATCAAAACAATTGACTATCTTTGCCTTCATGCTACTGTCCACCATTGGTTTCTCAACTAGTCACTGTGAAGACTAGTTAGATACATGCCAAACGCCTTGGGAGAAGAGTTTAACCTGTCTAACAACAAAAACACAAACTCTATACTATCTTCCTCCATCCCATCAAAAAATGGATGATCACCTTCAGGGAATAGAGGAAGAATGAATCATTTTGTCCAAAACCCTAGCTATGGAGGGTTAAAAACTAGTTCACACAAAATGGACTCAAAGAAGGTAGTAAAAACATTTCAAAAAGTCTAAATAGATGCAAATGAAAGGTATTTAGCAACCATAACACATTTCCTAAATTTTAGTTTATGAACAGTCCATACCAGGCCGTACTAGCTGACTATCTACAACAAAAGGTAGAAAATCATTATTTTTATCTTCTAAAAACTCCTCTCCTCTATTCCTTCTTGGCATGTTTATACAATATAATGTTTATAGAAACTTTTTCTAACCTTTCCACTTCCCTACTACCCATACAACTGCACATGAAAGGCAGTGAAATGATGGAAATAGCCTTTTCTTTAAAAACACCAAGTTTCTAAAAAAAGAAAACCTATAAAATAGGCCTTAACTAACATCCTAATGGACTAGTCAATCCAAATGACTAATTCTTTATTACAAAACATCAGAATGGCTTTCAAAACCTTAGAGGAAAACAAAATAACATGAAGACAAACTAGGAAATAGCAAACAAAATGACTAAACTAGGAGCTCCTGCACCACAAGTCCTAGGATCAGAGGTCCCTGAGTTCATGACAATCCCTTTGATGGTTATAACTAAAGACATCCAGTGTCATAATGCTAGGCAGTTTGACTATGCTGCCTATGTTGCTAATAGAATAGGTTCTGTCTTGATTGCAATTAGAAATAGTTCCCCAACATGCTCTTTTGAGTATTACTCATTGCTTATGCATATGGTGTTGTCTTTTGGCCAAGAAGTAGGGTTATGGCCAAGTGAATTTAAAGTTGTTCCTACAAACCAGAGGGGGCAAAAGTTACCAATACAAATGTGGAATAGAATATGGGACCATAGGTATGCCCATTCTAGTTATGCCCAATTTGAGGAACATTATGTAAAAATACTATACAGATATTTCAGCCACCCTTGTGAATACTCGATGTCAACTGAGATAAAAAGGTTCCTCAGGCCAAAAGATTTTGGTGGACCTTCTACTGTCACTCATAATTGGGGAGACTAGTAATGTTTTGAAGATGCTACCATGATTAGAGTATATGGTTTTGAAGACACCCCATTCATCTTGCCCAAAACTGTCCCTGACAAAATTGCTTATTTGGAAATAATTAGGCAGATGCACTATTCCAATGTAATGCATTTGAGCCCACATGATAAACAATCTTTCATGCCTAGCACTTTATGTTTTGGAGATTTTACTGTGGTGTCCAAAGAAGGTTACAATCTCATTGTAGATAAAATGATGCATTATAATATGAGGTGTGCTGGGGTAAGGAAAGGGTTTGACCCTGAAGGTTTTATTGACTCTGCTCAAAGAAAACAAAATATCAGTGGATACATGCACATACCTTATCCACATGATGATGTTATTAGAAACCTAGAAGAGGTTGAGGTAGAATTGGTGATAGAAAAGTATAACAGGGATCTAAATAAGAAGAAAAAGTAGCTAGCAGAGGTTGAGGTTCTATCCTCTAAAGATGAAGAACCAGTAGGGCAAGAAGAGCCACAATAAAAACAATAGAAATGTCCAAAAGGAAAATACTACAATATCAGCCTCCTGTTGTACTACATGAGGAGGAGGGGTCTACTCATGAAGATCCATGTCAGATAGCTTATGATTCTTTCATTTCTGATGATCAATTTATTCATTCAAAAGAGTTTAAGTCATTTTTGTATAAATACAAAGGGAAAGAAGTTAGAGAATCAGTGGATGATGTCTCTGCTGAAAATGAAAGACAATTGATAGATATGCTAAAAATAATGGTAGATAAGGAGATGCAGGATATGACCCCTAGCAGGGGTAGACAATTGCTTAAAGATGCAGGGGTTATGATTTTTCCTGGTCTTGATTTGAATTCTACTTTAGTTTTGGACAGTTTCCTAAATAGTACAGATGATAATTATAAGCTCACCCCAGAAGGAGTTAATGAAGTGTATATGGGTACAAAATACAATAATGATGAAAATTCATTGATAATATGGGCACTATATGCTCCCCATAAGAAGACAACCATCATAGATACTAAAAAAACTTTTGGACATGTCATGACTTTAAAGGCAGGGTAAACTGACCCTCTGATTATAGCAGACATTGGCATCAATGTTGCGAAGCTAAACAAAGCCCAAGCTCAAATGTTGATTAAGGAAAGAGATGCATATAAATTGCGCTGTGAGAGACTAACAAAAGAAAATGATTACTTAAAGGATGCTGTTCAGAGTACTTTTGAGCAGACAACAAAAAGGTTAACCCAAGGTGAGAGTTCATAGAGCACCCAAGCACTATCCACAGATCAGGCAACACAAATCCAAATGGATACACTTGTTACAGTGCTACAAAGCAAGCATGCTAACATGGTGCATTGGTTAAACCTATTTTGGGATAATTTATCTCAAAACTATAAAACAATTCAAGAACATGAGAGGCTCGAATAGAGAGTGCAGGAGAAATTAAAGGAGATACAAAGTAAAGATGCTTCTGATATTGCAGGTGCCTCCCATGCAGAAGAATTAATCAAGCAACATTAGAAATTCTATGATCAACTGAAAAATGATGCTATGGAATGTGCTGAGGCTTCAAAAGTGGGAGTCCCTAATCTATTCAAAGATGGTAGAGAATTAACAAGTAAAGAAGAGTGGAGCAGTGATTGTCAGGCTATATTGCATGAGGCTATGGGAGCTCTTAAAGATAAAGACTCTGCATCCAGAGAAGCTTGTAAACGCCTGGAAAAAATGGTCACAATAGATGTGCTTACAAGGAATGCAATTGAACTTATTTATTCCCATCGTGATCAAGAGTACTTGGACCATCTAGCTAAAATTTACTTATGGCTAAATAGAGCCTAATCATGGTTATGTAATAGTTGTTAATCTTGTTCATTTCCCAAAAGACTTATTGAAGAGTTGTGTCTCTTCACAAAAATATCTATATAAGTTCAAACAATTTGTGTTGAAAGATCATCAATAGTAGAATATATACATACATATAAATTACAATGTTTCAGAAGGACCATGTCACATAGTTTTTTTTTTAAGTAGATTGAAGTTATCTGATTCATGGTTCTATCTTGGTATCAATTATTTGTTAAAATTAATCAGTTATATGGTTTTCTCTAGTTCTGTATTTCCTTGTTATTCAGATTAATATATCAAGTATATATTTAATTTGTCAATACACATTTGTTGTAGTTGTATGGTGTGATTAATTGGTTTCCATAAAAGGAATTAAAATCCTCCTGATCAGTCACAGTAACCTGGAAGTATTAGTTTGGATTACTAAGTAGAACCATATAATTAGGATTGCTATTCTATCTCCATATTGATATTATCAGTCATCTCTTGCCTATTTCACTCAATTGGTTCCTTCAAGAAAGGATTAAATTGCCTTCTGGTGAATAACAAGGAATTAGATCATATTGATTGGATCACTAAAGAAGAGTTTGTCAATCATCTCCTTGCATGTTTATACAAGTTATAAACTCAAATTGTGCCAAACAATTAGAATTAGTACCCATTATTAGCCACTAGTTTCAGTCCTTCATTTGATTCTGTTACCCAGCAAGGCACTGGTCCTATTTCAATTCATTATTCAAATCCTTTTTACTTTGATATTGCTTATACAATTTATATCAACCATTCATCAAACATTAGATAGTAGAATTAGTTAGAAAGCTTTCATCTATCCTACACTATTTGCCACTGTAGGTAGATCCATTTTTAGTCAAGACATTTATACCCACTCTGCTTTAGTATTCAAGGTTCACCCACCTAGGTGTAGCAGGACCTAAAGTGTAGGAGTTCATCAAACCCTAAAGGTTGATCTTGTTAAGTTAGTTCAAAAACGTTGTGAATCTAAGCATAGAGTCTGGCATCCTCTTAGGATTAACAACCTGCATTTTTGAGACCTAACAAATTGGTGACTCTACTAGGGACCTTAAATAAAAGACCTTAGAGCTTAAATTATTTCTTTCATAGAGTCATTTTAGAAAAAATTAATTTGGTAACTTTGCTGGCAACTAGAACTCAGAAAGATAAAATTACAAACTTTTTCCTATTTTAGGTGGTGACTCTAGTTACAGTTATAACAAAAAATTCTAATACCAAATGGATGGTAGGAGATCCAAAATGGAAGGCAAGAAATTGCAGTCATCTCCACCACTTAGAAACATTTCCAAAAGAAATTATTCTTACCAGGATAATAACCAGGATGCTCAAGAGAATAATATAGAGCAAATTGTTGAAATTCACAATAAGTTTACACATCTTCATGATGCAAATGAAAATATCAATGGGGTAAATGATGACATATTGGAAAGATACAGACCAACTCCTTAAGAACAGCTCGAGCATGAAGCACAGGTTATGAGGGATATTGATCAAAACCAAGCTGAACATGATTTCAAGATGTCATTACATCAGGGAGACGGGGTAAGATATGGGTTCTCGAATCAAGAAATAAATGACAATCTAAAGAATCTAAGAAGTATGAGTGAAGAGTAACAGGAGGTGCTCAAGCTCCGAGAAGAACTCAAAAGGTTCAAGATACAGGAAGAGAAAGGGTTGTTGCAGCAAAAAATTCAACAGATGAAAAGTAAAGCTAAAACAGCTCCCCTAAAATATGTACCTCCACATAGAGGAAACACTTCAAAAAATCCACAGCAAAATACAAGTGGTGTCCAAAATTCACATTCATCCAGAAGTCATCAGAACACTATACCCAAAAACCCTAGACCACCTCCCATACATAATGCATCCCAACATATGGTGAATCCTTACCCACCCCCTGGCCAATAATATTATCAACCACAAAACCCTTACATAAATCCCTAACAATAATATGCATATCATCAGCCTTTAGGTGGATATAATTACTACCCTAATCCACCACCCATGAATTTCCCACCTCAAAACCTTGCAAATATATGTAGCCAATTTAATTTAACTGGATATCAGTTGTATCCATATCCTATGGATAGTACTTGGAGAAATATGGTTCCCAAGTTTACTGGAAACAATGCAATCTCGACTAAAGATCACATTAGGAGCTTCAATGCTTTTGTGCAAGATATTGGTATGGATTGGGAAGATATTAGAATGAGGTTATTCATGATGGCCCTCACTGAAGATGCCAGATATTGGTTCAACAACCTGCCTGACGCCTCAATCAGTTCAATAATTAATTTCCATAATAAGTTTAAGGAGTAGTATGGCAACCAATATGCCCCTAAGTTTGGATTACATGAATTGATAAGTATACAGAAGTATCAAAATGAATCAGTATATGATTTCAACCTAAAATTTTCCAAATTACATAACAAGGTACCACATGGAGCCAAGTTGTCTAATCCAGTAGCACTAAGTATTTATATGAAAGCGTTTGACCCCAAGACAGGGTATGAGCTTAGAAATCGGTGTCCTGCAACCCTGGCTGAAGCACAGAAAGTGGCCCTAACTATTGAAAACAATAGGAAAGTTGCAGGTATGGTTAATAAGAGAGACAACCATAGAAATCCTTAGAACCCAAATGTTCAACAGACTAAACCAGAAGGTCAACATAGGCATGAAAGGCCTAGGTTGCACGATATGCCATACAATACAAATTGGAAAGATGGGAGACCGATTGACAACAACAGAAAGCAACAGTATGTCAAGGATACTCCTGACCCCCTGAAAAGGAACATGGCACATATGGTAGAAAATAAACCCTAGTGTTTGGTGTGTAATTTACCACATTTACCTGAATACTGTGAGGTAGCTAAATCAAGGCAACATGAGGAAATGTCATACAATTATAATAGAGACAACCACACCATAAATATGATGCAAGACACACCATGTGTGGTAACAGAAGATTATTCTTCCACAGAGGAAGAAGGATATGAGTATGATGTAGGAAACCAAAGGCATCATATTAACATGGGAGATCAAGAAGTGTTCTTCGATCAAGAAGATTGTTATAAGGAACCTCCTTATTATAATCGGCCATATGGTCAATGGAGAAAGCCCACTGATGATGAAAGAGAAGCCCTTACAATAGCTGCAGTAGCTCAGGCAAGAAATACTTACAACTTAAGGAATAGAACAAATGTTGAACAAGGAACTCCTGAAAGTGTATTCATAAAAGATCAGGATAACAAAAAGAATAACACAAAATCATCATTTAAAGAACCAGAAAAGGGTGGTCAGGGTAAAATGAAAGAAAATTTACAAAATCAAGAAAAGGAAAATACAAAAATAGAAAAGAATGATCAGACTATGACCCATTCTTTTGACATTGCTCATGCAGTATCTCAAGTCAAAATATCAGTCCCACTTTTAGAAATGATGAAGATAGATAACTATAGGAATACGGTCGTTAAACTGATTTTTGATGCACCAAATCAAAAACATAAAGGATCTAAAAAAAGAACAAATAATGTGTATCAAGAAACATTCAAAATCCCTATGGTATACCTTGGTGATACACTTACAAAGAATCCTTCACAGGTAGATCCTTTCTACACTACATTATTAATCAAGAACAGGATGGTCAAGATTTGCATGATTGATTCAGGTGCTGCCATGCACATCATGCCTATAGCAGTTATGAAAGAATTGGGAATGTGGGTTGATACTACTTTCGGCTAGTGTTATGCAATGGATAATAGATCTATCCCAGTGGTTGGTATTATGAGAGATGTGGAGATAAAACTTGCCTCACACCCTGAAGCAACTTATAACATTGATATTACTGTGGTTAACATCCCACCATATTATGGAATGCTTCTATCAAGGCAATGGGCTGTAATGGCAGGAGTAAATGTCCAATTGGACTTATCATATGCCACCATACCAGTGGGAGGCAAAGAAATCAAGCTGTGCAGAGAACCAAGGTATGAGAATATTATAGAAAGATTGGATCAGCATCAAATAAATTTATTTTGTGATACAGATTTGGGAGTCTTCAAAGTTGGAGAAAATGTACCAGAATCATGTAATACTGATCCAATACATACTGAATCTATGAAAGAAGAAAAAGATGTGTGGAAGATGTATTTTGATGGTGCATGGAGCAAAATAGGAAATGGGGCTGGAGTAGTTTTTATTTCACTAGGAGGTAAAGCTTTCAAATACTCTTTTCTATTGACATTTGAATGTACAAACAATGTAGCAGAGTATGAAGCTTTGCTCATTGGTCTGAACATAGCCATTAAGCATAAAATAAAAAAGTTAGTTGTTTATGGTGATTCTGAATTGGTCATTTCCCATGTAAGAGAAAAATACCTATCAAAAAACAAAAGGTTAAGATAGTACAGAAATACAGTCTGGAATAATATTGAATTGTTTGATGCCTTTTCAATCAACTAGGTTGATAGGTCTAAAAACATTATGGCCGATTTTTTAGCAAATATCGCATTGAAGAGGGATGATGTCACATTAGGAGGAATTACAGAGGTTGAATTCAAAACTAGACCTACCATCCCAGATAATATGCATAACTAGCAGGTATTTGATAATGATGTTGATATAATCAACTTCTTACATTGTACTGATTATTATGAAAATCAAGAGATTGATTTCAATGCATTTGTAGAAGAACATGATGGGAAGGAAACCCTTTTTGGTCAAGAGATAGTTTAGTTGAAAACAAATAAGATACCTAAGGGACTTATAGCATTAGAAAAGGCATTTGGTGGACATGACTGATTTAAAACGAAGGACACACCAGTGGCACCTAATGACCTTGAAGAAATCAATTTGGGGACACAAGTAGCCCCAAGGAATGTGTACATTGGAAGAAATCTTAACCCAAAAATCAGGAGTAAAATCATCAACTTACTTAGAAAGTATAGGCATGTATTTGCCTGGTCATATGATGATTTAAAAGCATACAGGGAGGATCTGTTTCAGCATGAAATACCACTAAAGCCAGATGCTAAACCATTTAGGCAGAAACAGAGGCCTATCAATCCCATATTAGCTCCTAAGATGCTAGAAGAACTTACAAAACTGAGGGATGGGGCTATCATTAAACCCATCAGACATTCCTCATGGGTTTCAAATTTAGTACCTGTCAGGAAAAAGAATAGTGATATTAGACTATGTGTGGATTTCAAAAATTTAAACAAGTCTTCTCTTAAAGATAACTACCCCCTCCCCAATATGGAATCAATATTACAAAAGGTTACTGGATGTGAATTGTTGTCAATGATGGATGGTTTCTCAGGTTACAATCAGGTAAAAGTTAAAGAATTAGAGCAATTTAAGACTGCATTTACCACTCCATGGGGAACATATGTATATTTAAGGATGCCATTTGGGTTAACTAATGCTAGAGCAACATTCCAAAGGGCCATGGATGTGGCTTTTGCTAAACTAATAAATAAGATCATGATAGTATATCAGGATGACTTGACAACATATTCTAAAAGAGCTAAGGATCATTGTTCACATTTAGAGTATTTGTCAGAGCCCTACAATATAGGATTTCATTGAATCCTAAAAAGTGCCATTTTGTAGTAACAGAAGAAAAATTGCTTGGCCATATAGTCTCGAAAGATGGAGTGAAAATAGATCTTGAAAGAGTAAAAGCAATTGATCAAGTGCCTATTCCAAAAAATGTGAAAGCTATACAATCATTTTTTGGTCAGATTAATTTTGTTAGGAGGTTTATACCAAATTTTACAGAAATTGTTTGGCCTATATCAAGAATGCTGAAGAAGAACTCATAAGTAAAATGGACAACAGAAACAATAGAAGCATTTGCCAATATTAAGAGGGCAATCAAGGAAGCCCTAGTCTTAATATCCCCAGACTTCAGTAAATCATTCCAACTATTTTCATTTGCTTCTTATCATATAGTTGCAGCAGTGCTATTGCAGAAAAACAATGATGGATATGAACAGCCTATCTCATTTTTTAGCAAATCCTTTCAGAATGCAAAGTTAAAATATGACATTGTTGAAAAATAGCCATATGCATTGGTGAAGGCAGTAAAAAACTTCAGGCCATACTTGGTGGGAGCTAAAATCATAGCATATGTACCAAATGCTGCAGTAAAAGATGTATTGATCCAAACTGAAGTCACTAGTAGAAGATGCAGATGGATTAATATAATTCAGGAATTCAATATTGAAATCCAAATCACTAAGCTAGTGAGAGGACAAGGTCTTGCCAGATTGATGGCTGAAAATAATCTCAACGCTTCCCAGATATGTAATGCTGATAATGTTGATAATGCAAGTTACAGTATTGAGCATACTCCATGGTATTCTGACATAATATATTATCTAAAACATATGAAATGTCCTGAAGGGTATGATGATAACAAATGGAAGACACTTAAATTGCAAGCCTCAAAATATGTATTTGTTGATGGGGATCTTTACTAGAAAAATAGAGATGGAATTTTACTATTATGCCTAGATGAATATTAGTAAAAACATATTATGAAGGAGTTACATGAAGGCATGTGTGGAGGTCATTTCTCAGCAAAGACTACAACCCACAAAATCTTGAGGGTCAGGTACTATTGGCCTAAAGTTTTTAATGATTCATATCATTACACTAGGAAGTGTGAAGCATTTTAAAAGTTTTCAAGGAAGTTGAAGTATCATGGAGCACTACCCTTAAAACCCATGCAGGTTGAGGCTCCATGGCTAAGCAATGCAAAATTACATAAATTTCAATCTATCGGCAAGACTTTATATTGTTTATGCTGATACATAAGAGATCAATGAAAAATGACTATCGGCGTGACGGTAAAGATCAGAAAGAGATTTGTAGACGTTGCCGATGGAAGAAGTAATACCGATGGCCTTTTATCGGTAAGAGAATTGAGAGTCACACCGATTGATATGACTAATAGTCATCGGGTGGTCCTTTAAAAACTACCCCGACGGTATATATCATACCGATGAAGCATTTCGGCAAGAGTCTCACCGAACATCCTATGGTGACAAAGGAAATGATAGCCATCGGCAAGAAATAAACATCGGAATGAAAAATGAATAAGTCTCCGATACTCCAGTGTCTTGGTGAAACAATAAAAGGCACTTTCGGTGTGAGTCACACCGATACACATATCCATTAGCATGACTCAACATATCAGAATGAAATGCTTATGTTTTGCTGACTCACAAGTCAGAGCAATAAAAAGGTGTCAGTGACACTTTGAAAGGTTCTCTCTGATAAGGAATATAAAGTGGCCATCAGGGAGATAATTGTGATCAGGTGATTTGAAAAGGATTACCCCGATGGTAAATCTCACTCCGATGGAAATAAGATCACACCCATAAAAAGTTTAACTAATAACCATATCGGTGAGACATTAAAATAGTCCTTCTGATCCAGAGTATAGAAGATTATCAGGAAGACAACGAAGCTCAGGGAAACATAAAAGTATTATCCTGATGGTATTGATCACCCCGATTACACTTATTATCCCATATGTCGGTGAGACTCTCACCGATAGTTATATCGGTAACACTCACTATATCAGAAGGAAATTTAAATCACACGGCAATGAAAGAAGTCATGCTGATGGTTGTGCCCACTTTGATATGATTCAACATAGTATCGGGAAGACAACTGAGGGGTTACACCGATTGATTATTCACGCCATGAGGAGATATTAAGGTCACCCAGACATTTTGAAAATCATACCGATGATAGGAGTTATGGCGATGTGACATTTCACAGTGATGAATGACACTGAATTGCTCAGATGATTAAATGTGGACAACAATGAAATCATCTAAGATCATTGTAATTACAATTGATAGGGTTCTCTGAGAAGAGAATACAGAGGAATTCTTGAAGCGCAAACAGAGGATTTTGATCACAGCCATAGACGATAGGTACATACATACAAACCATTGTGTTATAGCTTGTGATTGGATTTTCTATCAAAATTTGAAAATGGAGACTCCAGGAAAGCGAAAAAGTAGAAAATCACAAGGGGAAACAAGCAAACCTAAAAAATAGAAAACTGATAAAACCCCTGAAGAAAAGATAAAGGACAGAAAGCTCAATCAAGACTTAATTGATCAATTGCCAGGGTCAACTCCCAAGGCCAGAAGGTCTGCTCAACTTAGGGCAGAAGTAGAAAAGTTAGAAGACAAATATAAATGCTTAGGAGATATTTGGACCTCGATCAGAGGATATGAACTTTTTAGGTTCCATTACAACAAAGGATTCAGGAATGCTCTAGTGTCAAACCCATGGCACTTGAATTTGGGAAAATTAGTTGTGCCTAATGTATTCTTGAATGCTAAACTCCTCCAGCTTCTTGCCAAACAATATAACCCTAGTCTGAAAGCTATATGCAACCCACAAGGGGAGCCAATTGTACATTTGTCAAAAAATGCCATCTGTGAGGTGTTCAACCTGGATGATTTATGCACTTTCCCCATTATTTCTGAGGACCTTGAGAAGGAATACTAGAGAATGGACACAACCTACAATGGATGGAGGTTGCCCATTCATAGACCTAGAGTTAAAGGAGAATTTGTGCCTCTAACTAAGAATGATGGTCCTCCTTTCCATGTAGCAATATTTGAACCATATATACAACATACTTATTATTCTGTGGACCAAGTCCTAGGATCAGAGGTCCCTGAGTTCATGACAATCCCTTTGATGGTTATAACTACTGACATCTAGTGTCATAATGCTAGGTAGTCTGACTATGCTGCCTATGTTGCTAATAGAATAGATTCTGGCTTGACTACAATCAGAAACAGTTCCCCAACATCATCTTTTGAGCATTACTCATTGCTTATGCATATGGTGTTGTATTTTGGCCAAGAAGTAGGGTGATGGCCAAGTGAATTTAAAGTTTTTCCTACAGACTTGAGGGGGCAAAAGTTACCAATACAAATGTGGAATAGAATATGGGACAGCAGCTATGCCCATTCTAGTTATGTCCAATTTGAGGAACATTGTGTAAAAATACTATACAGATATTTCAGCCACCCTTGTGAATACTCGATCTCAACTGAGATACAAAGTTTCCTCAGGCCAAAAGATTTTGGTGGCCCTTCTACTGTCACTCATAATTGGGGAGACTGGTATTATTTTGAAGATGCTACCATGATTAGAGTATATGGTTTTGAAGACACCCCATTCATCTTGCCCAAAACTGTCCCTGATAGAATTGCTTATTTGGAAATAATTAGGCAGGTGCACTGTTCCAATGTAATGTATTTGAGCTCACATGATAGACAATCTTTCATGCCCAGCACTTTATGTTTTGGAGATTTTACTGTGGTGTCAAAAGAAGGTTACAATCTCATTGTAGATAAACTGATGCATTATAATATGAGGTGTGCTGGGGTAAGGAAAACGTTTGACCCTAAAGGTTTCATTGACTCTGCTCGAAGAAAACAAAATCTCACTAGATACATGCACATACCTTATCCACATGATGATGTTATTAGAAACCTAGAAGAGGCTGAGGTAGAATTGGTGATAGAAAAGTATAACAGGGATCTAAATAAGAAGAAAAAGTAGCTAGCAGAGATTGAGGTTGTATCCTCTGAAGATGAAGAACCGGCAGGGCAAGAAGAGCCACAAAACAAAATAGTGAAATGCCCAAAAGGAAAATGCTACAATATCAGCCTCCTATTGTAATACATGATGAGGAGGGGTCTGCTGATGGAGATCCACGTCATATAGCTTATGATTCTTTCATTTCTGATGACCAATTTATTCATTCAAAAGAGTTTAAGTCATTTTTATATAAATGCAAAGGGAAAGAAGTTAGAGAATCAGTGGATGATGTCTCTGCTGAAAATGAAAGACAATTGATAGATATGATGAAAATAACGGTAGATAAGGAGATGCAGGATAGGACCCCTAGCAGGGGTAGACAATTGCTTAAAGATGCATGGGTTATGATTTTTCCTAGTCTTGATTTGAGTTCTACTTTAGTTTTTGACAGTTTCCTAAATAGTACAGATGATAAATATAAACTCACCGCAGAAGGAGTTAATGAAGTGTATATGGGTACAAAATACAATAATGATGAAAATTCAGATGAAAATTCATTGATGACATGGACACTATATCCTCCCCATAAGAAGATAACCATCATAGATACTGAAAAAACTTTCAGCCATGTCATGACTTTAAAGGTAGGGGAAACTGACCCTCTGATTACAGCAGACATTAGCATCAATGTTGTGAAGCTAAACAAAGTACAAGCTCAAATGTTGATTAAGGAAAGAGATGCATATAAATTGAGCTGTGAGAGACTAACAAAATAAAATGATTACTTAAAGGATGATGTTAAGAGTACTTTTGGGCAAACAAAAAAAAGGTTAACCCAGGGTGAGAGTTCACAGAGCACCCAAGCACTATCCATAGATCAGGTAGCACAAATCCAAATGGATACACTTGTTATAGTGCTACAGAGCAGGCATGCTAACATGGTGCATTGGTTAAACCTATTTTGGGATAATTTCTCTCAAAACTATAAAACAATTCGAGACCATGAGAGGCTCGAATAGAGAGTGCGGGAGAAATTGAAGGAGATACAAAGTAAAGATGCTTTTGATATTATAGTTGCCTCCCATACAGAAGAATTAATCAAGCAACATCAGAAATTCTATGATCAACTCAAAAATGATGCTAAGGAATGTGCTGAGGCTTCAAAAGTAGGAGTCCCTAATCTATTCAAAGATGGTAAAGAATTGAAAAGTAAAGAAGAGTGGAGTAGTGATTGTCAGGCTATATTGCATGAGGCTATGGGAGCTCTTAAAGACAAAGACTTTGCATTCAGAGAAGCTTGCAAGCACCTGGAAAAGATGGTCACAATAGATGTGCTTACAAGGAATGCAATTGAACTTACTGATTCCCATCGTGATCAAGAGTACCTTGACCATCTAGCTAAAATTTACTTATGGCTAAATAGAGCTTAATCATGGTTATGTAATCTTGTTGATTTCCCAAAAGACTTATTGAAGAGTTGTGTCTCTTCACAAAAATATCTATATAAGTTCAAACAATTTGTGCTGAGAGATCATCAACAGTAGAATATATACATACATATAAATTACAATGTTTCAGAAGGACCATGTTGCATTTTTTTTTTTGAAGAAGTAGATTGAAGTTATCTAATTCAGTGGTTCTATCTTGGTATCAATTGTTTGTTAAAATTACTCAGTTGTATGGTTTTCTCCAGTACTGTATTTCCTTGTTATTCAGATTAATATATCAAGTATATATTTAATTTGTCAATACACATTTGCTAGAGTTGTGTGGTGTGATTAATTGGTTTCCATAAAAGGAATTAAAATCCTCCTGATCAGTCACAGTAACCTGGAAGTATTAGTTTTGATTACTAAGTAGAACCATATAGTTGGGATTGCTATTCTGTCTCCATGTTGATATTATCAGTCATCTCTTGCCTATTTCACTCAATTGGTTCCTTCAAGAAAGGATTAAATTGCCTTCTGGTGAATAATAGGGAATTGGATCATATTGATTGGATCACTAAAGAAGAGTTTGTCAGTCATCTCCTTGCATGTTTATACAAGTTATAAACTCAAATTGTGCCAAACAATTAGAATTAGTACCCATTATTAGCCACTAGTTTCAGTCCTTCATTTGACTCTATTACCCAACAAGGCACTGGTCCTATTTCAATTCATTATTCAAATCCTTTTTACTCTGATATTACTTATACAATTTATATCAACCATTCATCAAACATTAGATAGTAGAATTAGTTAGAAATCTTTCATCTATCCTACACTATTTGCCACTGTAGGTAGATCCATTTTTAGTCAAGACATTTATACCCACTCTGCTTTAGTATTCAAGGTTCACCCACTTAGGTGTAGTAGGACCTAAAGTGTAGGAGATCATCAGACCCTAAAGGTCGATCTGGTTAAGTTAGTTCAAAAGTGTTGTGAATCTAAGCATAGAGTTTGGCATCCTCGTAGGATTAACAACCTACATTTTTGAGACCTAACAGTAGGTACCCTTGAGATGGATCTTGTTGATAAGGTAGGATGTGATCAAAGTGTGCGTGATGAGATTGATGCAGCATGGAAAGACAATGAAGTCATAAGCATGCACACATTTTCATCAACCATTGAGGAGGATCATGAGATCAAAGACTCAACTTTCTACTTTGATGGCGATCCCTTGATAAAGCATCATGAAGA
This sequence comes from Cunninghamia lanceolata, assembly GCA_027924645.1. Lineage (NCBI taxonomy): Eukaryota > Viridiplantae > Streptophyta > Pinopsida > Cupressales > Cupressaceae > Cunninghamia > Cunninghamia lanceolata. Next base: position 5,790,121 of record BSBN01000643.1, read on the forward strand.
CTACACATTTGGGCATCATGAAGAGGTTGACTCATGGAGGAGTGATCATGATATGATTAAGCCACATCACTTGAAGATCAAAGGGAAGGATGAGCACATGGAATGCCCCTACCTCATAAGGTTTCAAAGGTTCTATAGGTTCATGGATGTGATGGAGGATGACTACTTGCAGTCTCTAGAGAATTATGATCATTTATTCAACTTGTGCGAGATATATGTCCAAGCTTTGAGAAGGGAGGAAGACATGTCACACACATCAGACATTCAGTCTTCTATAGTAGCTGAATGCATGGGACATCTTGTTGGAGTGGATGGTAAACATGGAAAGATAAATTGTAGCCATGGGACTGAGTTAGTTACACATGATTATTCCTTAGAGACTTGCCTGGATCCTACCCTAGTCAATGGACACCTAGTGGAGGAGAAAGAGGATATTTAGATCTACAAAGACATATTCCAAGGAAATGAGGTATGGTCTAATTTACTGAAGCATATTACTTCAGCCATGGAGTTTGTACTATCTGAGAAGAAAATCATATTAGATTGGCAAGTCAAAGACACCTGGATAGGTCTAATTTTCTAAGTTATAACATCAATTCTTTTCATTATCTCATATCAGACATAAGGACAAGCAATTTTAGGGAGTGGTAATTTGTCATGTCCCTTTTTCAAAAATGGTCACCATATTGCACTTATTAATGATGTTTGGTCACTCTACATATGTTTTCCATAAGAAGATACATGTTATTCTTGATGTTGGCCAACTTTGGACTAATTTCCTTTATGGTGTCTGACTTGGAAATGATTTTTTATGCCTAGACCAACCTGCATCCTTCTTTTGTTGACCTACCCTTATGTCGGCTGACCTACACTTATGCCAGATGACCTCCTTCTTTGTATGAGTTCAAACATTTATAAAAGGGAGATCTTGAGCGCCAGCTAGGGATCATGATTAGTAATAGATTCTTTCTAATTTTTATAGATTGTTGTTTGGTTTCTACTTAGCATTGAGGAGATGACCCCTCAAGGTGGAATGGAGATGACTCTATTCTTCTAATTATGCCTTTCAAGAAGTTATCCTTAGTAATTGCAGATTCCTTTGGAGACTCATTGAAGATATCATTCCAAGTTTGTGGTAGCTGATATATGGTAGCAAATCAGTCATAGAAAATGGCAAATCATCCTGTAAGGTAGTTTGAAGGTTAGCGAATCATCTTTAAGGTCAGTGAATTATTCTTAAGCATTCAAAAAAGAACTGAATCAGATTAGAGGGACAGTGAACCATTCTAGGGGCTGCTTGGAACTAGGGTTTAAGAAGATTTGTTACAACAGACTTATACCTTCTCATTCATCCCTCATTGGAGTTTGTTTTTGCATAGGTTTGCTATGCGATTGTTGGCATTGATGTCTACTTATATGCCAGGCTATTTATCCTCTCATTTGACATTATTATAAGCCATATTTGATACTCTTAGCCATATATATAGCTACAAATATGATATTGTTCCAACATTCTGCTCATCTTGCATTTATAATATGTTATTACAAGATTTGCATGGATAATCATGATAGGATTGACCCTCATGCTTGGACAAACTAATTGATGATAATTTTCATTAAGTCAAAGGCATTTTATGTGCTGCATTCATATTTTCTTTAAGTCTATTTTTTTATAGTAGAAAACTAAATTGCAGAAATCTAGGGTAGAATTTGAAAATTGAAGTGTAGAATTTTAGGGCAGATCCTGTTGGGGATAAGACAAACCCCAAGACTAATAATAATGAAATGATAAGATCTAAGCATACCACATGAATGCATTCATACATGTAATCATCTTAATACCTCCTAAGATCCTACAAATATGAAAGATTATACTGTTAACTTTATATATAAATATAAAGTAACAAATAAACTTCAATGGATCATAAAAATCAACCACATCCCATAAAACAACAAATGTGATTCCTTTTCAATAGTCGACAAGGTCTCAAAATACAATCACTCAACCATTAAGGACTTGTCAGTATGACTATGAGCATGATAAAATTAGACAAGACCATTCACCACATCTCCATCCAAACTAAAAACCAAATCAAACAATGAAGCACATACTTGATCAACACTCATCAAATCCAAACATGCCAAAACCAATGTTGTAGACTCTTAAACATCCAATTGAATCAAATAAGACATGTGGTAATAAATAAGTGTATCCAAAGCATACAAGCCAACTAGGGCTTTCGAGAGCATGCAAATGCATCTAGAATGAGGGAAGACAACTAAGACCCAAGAAATCATCAAAATATGCCAACTTAATGTAATAGATCATGAACTTGTACATTCAAACCAAGCTACTCAACCAAGACTTAGAGCACTAATAACAAGCTAAAACACCCAAAAGAGGCTGAGAAACTCATCAAAAGACTCAAGAAAAAGAGGGGGTCCCTATTTTTCCCATGCAAAAAGTGAGGTGTGTGTGTAAGGCAAACAAGTGGTGACTTTGGTGGGAGAATGCTCCTAAACATTCCGAAGACAAAAACAAGTAATGAACCCAGAATCTTTGTATACATCCATATATTAGGCCAAATAAACATAAATACATGACCAAGGAATCAAAATCAAAATATAGAATAGCCATCCATATTCTAAAGATCCAAGTGTGTGCAAATGCATTCATTCCCATCATTTGGAAACTAAGTTCATCTAAACTCCTTTACATTAAGCTACATAAATGCTTCTCACCTCACAAACTACCTAGACATTCCCTTGCTTCCAATCAAGCATCTATAGCCCCAATGAGGTTGTCTCTATGATTACACTCAAAGCCTAGCTCTACTTCTAGACAAGTGTCCATAGCACCTATAGAGAAACTTGTACTCTCTATCTAGTTGAGTCATATGATGGGAGTACTAGGAAGTATCCCCTTTCATTTATTTTCTTTATATTTTGTTTTGATTGTCTTTTCTTTTCATTTTTTCCATAGCACATGCTTTTTCCACATGGGCTATGCATATTTTTTAACTTAGCTACACTAGGAATCATAGTGGTGGCAAAGGTGAAACCTTATGATTTTTCACTTAATGAAAGATCACAAAGACTCTCTTAGAAACTTGATGACTATTAAGATGTGTAAATTATAAGATCTCAAAACATTTCAAGTCATAACAAGCAAGTGACTAATATCCCAAGAACAAGCATCATGCCATTCAACACTAACAATGGAGTCCATGATAAAACTCTTAGTTTATGACAAATGTCTCTCAAAAGATGACTTAGAAGACATAATCCATAAAATCAAATTGCATACACTTGAAAACAACCCTCTAATAATCAAATAACAAGCAAGGGAGGACAACAAAAAAATCAAAATAAGAGAGAAAACAACAAGAAGATAAGACCTAACTAAAGACAAAACACAAAAGAAATGAAAATAAAACTAAAACAACAAACTAAGAACTAAAGACTAACCAATAAACAAGCAAAATGAAGCAAAACAAACAACTAACTAAGTAAACTCAAAGAAAAATGAAACAAACAAGACACCTAATGAATCAAAATTGGCTAAGACTATGTACAAAGGCTTAGGAAAAGAAGTATCTATACTCTCTCTTGACTGATTTCTTAATGTGTGTAAGAGCAATAATCTACATGTCAAGGTCCTAAGTCTAACAAATTCATTCTTGTATTCTAAAAAGTACGATATAGGAAAACTAGGCTGAAATTCAAGATACAAGGCATGTAGGACAAGCAATTGAGGCAACTCATAATTCCCATGATCAATACAAACACAAGTTGTCTTACCCCCATCCCATAATCAAAATGATAAGTGTCACAAATAAATGGAAAAATGGAAGATATAACCTGATTTGTAGTGCCATCAGTTGAAAATGTAAGCTCATCCTCATGTTGAATTATATCAAGTAATATCTCACCTTTAGGTGATCTCAAGTCATGATGAATCATCCCTCATTCATCAAGTAAATGTAAATCACAATCAAATCCATAAGTTAGTGAATCATTGCAATGTTCATAATTAGGCAAATCAATCATATAAATCCAAGATTAAACTTGTTTAGGCTCTAAAACATGAAATATCTCACCTTTTCCCAACTCATCATGTGCATTATCTAAAGGATTATCAAAATTAACTCTAAATCCATCCTCTATATTACATGAATCATTAGAATCACATTCTTGTACATTTTCATGCCCAAATGGAAGATAAACACACTCATGATCAACCTTACCTTCCAAAGAAACCTCCCATACATGCAAGAAATCAAGATAGCTTGCCTCAAAATGTGGATCAACAAGATGAATCCTACATGAATCAGCCAAAGAAAGGTCTGATATGTGCATTTAATACCCATGGAGCACCGTGTATTCACTCAATTTGCACACTAGATCAATCATGTTATCAAATGAGAAGTGTGGGAAACTCTCTAGGTTATCATTCTGCATGGTTGTTTGACCTCTAGATTCAATGAATAAACTGATGTACTCATTCTACACCTGTATATCAGCAATAACCAAGTGAGAATCATCATCTCTAGAGGCATGATCAAGATTAAAAAAAATCAAAACATGATATACTCAAATCTGCCCTACTAAAATTAGTCACATGTAATGAAGAAACATCATCTAAATCATACAATAACTTCCTTATTTCAGCTTGTTGTTCATGTTGGAATGATACATCATCATGTACAACAGTAACAAGACCTTTTAGGTCTTCTTCCACTTGTGTAACTCGACCTATGTTTTTGATTTCACATTGTAACAATGTTATAACTTGGTTTTCTTCATTTGGGTCTACTTGTAACTCATCAAAAACACTTCTATAGCTTTGATATGACCAATTTTCTTGATGTATCATGCTAGTAGTGTCATAAATTTGACCATTTACTTCCAAAAAAATAGATTCTACCTCAAGTATATCAATTGGAATAAATTTTTCCTTCGCTATCCATGAATTTCCTTCACTGGGTAGGATGATATATCCTGTTTTGGCATTAAATTAGATAGATCTAGCTACTATCCACACTATATTTCACTCTCAAAATAGTTATCAAACTAAAACCAATCATTTTCGTCCAATTTATCATAAAAATCAGTCACTAAATCAGTCATTCGACAGACAACTTCTTCACAAATTGCACTTTTTATTTGCCAACCAATCTCACCAAACTTGTTCTCCAACCCATTTGCATCATTAAGAATCAAATATAATCATTACTAATGTCTCTTTCACTATCCCATGACTAAAAATCATAATTAATCCACTTTGGAACAACATTACCTTCAACAAACTCATTAGGAGAGCCAACTAATGAATCATTCATAGTACATAAAATCTCACTTTTATATTCATTTTAGCAAAGCATTGAAGAAATTCATTCTTACTCATGAATACATCACCTTATTGACATTGATTGATGAAGAATGACGGATTTGTACCACTTACAAGCTCACTTCCTTGGGCTGATCGAATTGATGCATCCTCATGAAAATATGTATCCACTTGTGTTACCTCTCCTTGGTCTTAAAATCTTGCTTTACTCATGTACACATATTGCACTTTAGGTTTATACACCTCCAAGATCAGAAGAAGTCAATTTAGATGTAAATCCAACCTTATGAGAAAGGTCAGACAATTGATCTCACCATGTGGTTCTCAAGGATGTACATTACAACCTTGCGATGAACCAAAGTATGACAATGTTTGTGAAGGCCATTGGTCTCTTATTTATTTATCCAACATCTCTTCAAAGACTGGGATATCCACCTAAGAATTCTCCTTATAATATGATGGTTGACTAAATGTAGATGTTGAACAACCATAAAAAAACACCTAATGAACATGTGTAAACCTTTAAACTTGGTGGTCCCTCATTAGAATAGCTCACAACAAATGTTGGATGGGTTGGAAAATCATCATCTCTCACAACTAAGTAATTATGAAATCTTGTTATATGATTTCCACTTGTTTCTTACCATCACTTGCTTCATTTGCAGCCTACCATGATTGATTAGCACTCCTTCCACTGGGAAAATCACCCAAATTTTATTAACATAAAGCTTCATTTAACTTAGAACTTGATGTCACATATTTAGGAACATTAGTAGAGGAAGTATTTCATGGATTTACATCTAAATCATGACCATTTAAACCATAAAACTAACCTTGCAAGTGGATGACCTGATTTTTATCAGGTGTTGATTGAGGCTTTTGAGGAGTATGATTGTCATAGTTGATTACATGAGGTGTTTGTAGCTTATTAGGCCCATGATATGAGATGATATAAGGCTGCATCCTTTCAAAAAACTCAAACAATTACGTGTTATGACTAATATGCTCATCATTCAAATGACTTTCAATGTCATATCCTTTGTTGGCCAAGTCAAGAGCCTTCTCAAATAGGTCATTCAAAGCTACTATTCCATTGGACCAACCAACAAACAATTTTCTAAATATCAAATAAAGACCCCACAAATAATGCTCTTTCAAAACCTCAAGATTGAAAATCAGATCTGCACCTTTAACCCTTTTATAAATCATGATAAATCTATGATTGAATTGTAAAACACTCTTACAATGTTGTCTTCTAAATACTACAAATTGAAGCAATGGATGTTGCAAGCTAATATGTACATCAAATTGAAAGAAAAAGATGCTTTCAAGCTCAACCCATTACCATCTAGAATTAGGTAGAAGATTTACATAACATTGTAGAGTTGCACCTTAAAGTGTATGGACAAATAGAAGACACTTAATATTTTCTTGTCAAATATAAAGTTTATACATAAATGCTCGAAAACCCTCAACATGTACTGAAGCTATTTGTCCATTATGGGGAAAAGATGTAGGAAGATTGCTATATGCATGACTACAAACCTCATATTGGACCCCAAGTATGCACAAAGGGCTGCCCATTTGAGCCAAACTCCCCAAGATCTAACTCATCTTTAAATATTCAATAAACTAATGAAAGTGAAGGTTTGTACCAAAATTACCGTTCAGGCCTTCCCTCTAATTCCAATCCATTGATGAGTGTTTTTGCACACAACTTAGATAAAATACCAAGTATCTTATCTCTCCTAAAAAGAATCAAATTTGAAAGAAATGGAAAATGACTATCCCAAGATCTATACAGCCAGGTCTTGGCATTCACAAGATAACTTAGTTGTTCCACTGTATTCTGCTATTCCAACAATGGGCCTTACATGAACATGCACAAACCTCAACAAACAATGATGCAGAGTGAGCAGGGGGTCATGGAAAACTGTTTACCAGTCAGCTAACATACATTATTAGCATATGCATTTCCATCGGCAAAATCCATTCCATCAGCTAGCCTAAGACTCCTCACACCGATGCCCCTCCTCTGGCTGATCAATTTTGTGCCTATCGGCGGGACTGTCGTTGTCAGCACATGGTTTGTATTTCCTATCGCTACACCAATATGAGAATTACGCTTTAGTTGAACCCCTGAACCAACCGTACCACAGAACTTCTACCGCTTGGTGAACCTTGGAACCTCAGGACCATTGAATCATTGAACTATTGAATTGGTTCAATGAGTGGTTCAATTGCCACTACTTCTCTCACTTTCTCCGTCGTCAGAATGTTGAACCAAATGGTTTGATTGAACCATTGAACCTTTGAACCGCTAAACTAGTTCAAAGGTTCAACCCAACACTTAACCAATTCAAAAATTCCTTCGAAGCTTTACTTAACTTCTTGTAAGCTTTCATCGAGCCAAAATGAACCTGATAGACATGTGAACCGTTGAACCCTTCGCCAAAGGTTCAAACAAAAACTTTTCTGCCCGATCTCAATCAACTGCAGAACCCGATGCACTACTTTCTATCTCTGTTGGACCAAAAGGTCATTGAACCTTTGAAACTAGTTCAACCAAGGGATTCAAACTGTCTATGATGCCGATTTGTACAACTAAAACCCGCGCGGTTTCACCAAACCATTTCTCCACAAACATACAGATTTTCCCTAATTTTAACAACCTAGCACATGAGGATGCTAGGGTTCATCTTAGCATGCTACAAAACTCGATCCTGTGAAAACAAAATGCAAAGAAACAAAATAGAAAACCTAATCTAATATATACAGCCATTCCACCAATTACGAAGTAATCAACCGGTGGAATGGATTAAGGAACCCATCTTGGTTGTAAACCAGAAAATCAACTACGTAAGGAAATCCAACACCAGTAGACAACACAAGCAGGATCTTTCTTATATTGCTTCCTGAAATTGATATAGATATTTGATTACATAGTTTTAGAACTTCTCTGTTTCCTATAGAAATCACAATCTATCTTAATCTATCTCCAACTATATCTCCAATCGATCTGAGCTGAGCTATTTAACTACTTGCCAACAGTAGTATAGACTTGATTCCCAGTGGCTGGGAGAAGATAACTACCTAACACACTAACAACCTATTTATTATAGATCGACAGGTGTCCTATCAAACTAAAAATAGCAAGCTATGGTCAAACAGACCTTATTACAATTAAATGCATTGGAATGTATAACAACCTAATAAGACTTTAGGCTTCTTCCTAAGCTAATTAACTGGATGAAGATTTTCTCCTGTACCATACTCCCCAAGAGAAGAGATCTCAAGTCCACTTGAGATCAGAGTTTGTAATTTAGCTCCATGTTTTATGATCTATTCTTTAGTCATCCAAACTGCCTCTGAATTAGGCTTCCCTTGCCAAGCCACCAAATATTCCATATATTCTTTGTTCCTAGTCTTCTTTGCCACTTTTGAGTCCAAAATCTTCTACAATTGTGGTGGATCATATTTGGGAATTGCATCAGCAACTGTATCCTGTAATGGTTCCTATTTTTGAACTGTAGTAGGTCTATATGGAGTTAAATCACATACATCAAAAATAGGTGACAATCCAAGATCAGAAGGAAGTTGGATTTCATAAGCATTATGTCCACATTTCTTCAAAATCTGACATGGTCCAATCTTCCTCTGCATGAGCTTAGTATTTTTTCCTTTTGGAAGTCTTTCCTTCTTCAAATTAACCCACACCAAATCTCCAACATCAAACTGTACATCTCTTTTCCTTTTATCAGCATATTCTTTATACTCCAAAGTAGTCTGCTAGAGTTGGTTCTTTACTTGATCATGCACCTCTTTTATTGCTGCTGCAAAAGATTCTCCATCTATACTAATAGATTCTCCTATAGGTAAATCTCTTAATTCCAAAATACCTCTTGGATGAATACCATACACCACTTGAAAAGGTGATTTCCCTGTACTCCTATTGATGGTATCATTATAAGAAAATTCTGCCTGTGGTAGGATATTGTCCCACTTTTCTCCATGCTGTCTTGTCAAACACCTTAGCAAATTTCCTAAAGAATGATTGAACACTTTAGTCTGTCCATTTGTTTGAGGATGATATGCTGATGAGAAAGATAGATTTGTGCCAAGATTCTTCCAAAGAGTCCTCCAAAAGTGACTAATAAACCTCACATCTGTATTTGATACTATTCTCAATGGAAATCCATGTATCCTCACGATTTCCTTGAAAAATAAGTCTGTGACATATGAAGCATCACAAGTAGTTTTGCATGGCAAGAAATGTGCCATTTTACTGAATTTGTCTACTACAACAAAAACACTATCATAACCCTTCCTAGTTCTAGGTAAACCCAACACAAAATCCATGCTTATGCTTTCCCATGGCCTAGAAGGAATGGGCAATGGCTGATATAGACCAGCATTAGTGGATCTTCCTTTCACTTTCTGACATATCACGCATGTCTCCACAAATTTTCTGACATCTATTTGTAACTTAGGCCAATAATAATGTCTCTTTACTAGATCAAGAGTTTTATCCAGACTAAAATGTCCTGCCATAGCTCCACAATGTTTTTCTTTAATGATGTTCAACCTCATAGAACACCTTGGAATACACAACTATCCACCTTTGAAAAGCAATCCATCCTGGATCAGAAATTGAAAAAAGTCAGCATGATATTTATCTCCAAAAGAAGTACATACTTGATATATCTCTCCAAAGTCTTCATCAGTATCATACATAGTCTTCAAGGAATCAATGCCAATGCTTTCCAATTGAATCTGATTTACTATTAGAGCTCTCTTGCTCAAAGCATCTGCTACCTTATTCTTGACCCCTTTCTTATGCTTTAGTGTGAAGGTGAAAGCTTCCAAAGTCTCCACCCACTTCATATGCCTATAGTTCAGCTTCTCTTGGCTATTTATGAAACTAAGGGCTTGATTATCTGTAAACACTATGAATTCTTTTGGCAGCAAGTAATGCCTCCAATTTTTGAGTGATTGGACTAAAGCATACATCTCCAAATCATATGATGAATACCTCTTCTTTGCATCATTTAGCTTCTCACTGACAAATGCAATAGGCCTACCTTCTTGACTAAGTACTGTCCCAATTGCCATGTGACTTGAATCACATTCTACTTGAAAAATCTTATTAAAATTAGGAAGTGTAAGGACGGGCTGTTGTGCCACCTTCTTCTTCAATGTTTTAAATGAATCATCTGCTTCCCTTGTCCAAGTGAATCTACCCTTCTGTCCTCCTTTTATAGTATCGAGCATGGGTACACAGATGTGACTAAACCCTCTTATAAACTTTCTGTAGAAAGTAGCTAACCCATGAAAATTTCTGACATCATTCAAGGTTCTTGGAGTTGGCCAAGACAATATGGCACTTACCTTCTCCTTATCCATTTTTAGTTTACCTTGGGAAATGACAAAACTCAAAAAGGTGATCTCCTCCTGCATAAACAAACACTTTTCTAGATTGATCATGAGCTGATCTTCATGTAACCTCTTGAGAACCATGTCTATATGTTTGAGATGCTCTTCCTTTGTATTGCTGAAAATGAGAATGTCATCTAAATAAACTATAACAAATCTGCCAATAAATTCCTCCAAAACCTCATTCTTTAGCCTCATAAAAGTACTAGGAGCATTGGATAAACCAAAAGGCATGACATTCCATTCATACAATCCCTCATTGGTCTTAAATGCTGTTTTCCATTCATCTCCTGGCCTAATTCTGATCTGATGATAGCTACTTTTCAAATATATTTTTGTGAAATACTTAGCAGCTCCCAAATAGTCAAGCAAATCTTCTATCCTAGGTATGGGGAACCTATACCTAATTGTTATCTTATTAATGGCCTTGGAATCAATGCAAAGTCTCCAAGTGCCTTCCTTCTTTGGTGCTAGTACATATGGTACCGCACATGGACTTAAACTTTTACCAATCAAACCTATATCCAACAATTCCTCAATCTGTCTCACTACTTCTACATTCTGTTCTAGAGTAAGCTTGTATGCTGCCTTGTTTGGAAGTGTAGATCCTGGGATCAGATCTATGCAATGACTGATATCCCTTATAGCTGGTAGGGATCTTGGCATTCCCTCAGAGATGATGCCTTTATATTTATCCAACAATTCTTGGATAGCAAGATCTATGAACCTCTGTCTCTTCTCTCCCTTGATTTCTTGCTGTTGTTCCTTATTTACTTTTAGGCATGGAATTAGGGCATATGCAACTGCACCCTCTTCTACTATTTCTTTCATGAACTATTTACCTTCTACTAGCATCACCTTAACCTCTTTTCCCTTAGATTCCTCCTCATTCTCCATTAATGGTATCAACTCTATCACCTTACCATCCTTGGTGATTGAATAGGTGTTCCTAACTCCATCATGGTATGCTTTCAAATCATATTGCCATGGTCTTCCAAATAAGAGATGGCAAGCATCCATCTTAGTAGTGTCAAACAATAACCTATCCTTGTATACTCCAATCTAAAATTCTACCCAAGCCTACTCTTCCACTACTGTTTTCTGACCTTGGGTAAGCCACGAGACCTTGTATGGGGATGGATGTGGCAATCTTCTAAGCTTAAGCTTCTCTACCGTTTCAATAGACACAAAATTCTCAATAGGTCCAGAGTTAATCAGAACTTTACATACCTTTCCTCCTACTTTACAAGTAGTTCTGAAGAGAGACTTCCTTTGTGGGGGTTCTTTGTTAGGTACCTTCATGGTGGTCATTATTCTCCTCATCATCAAAGATTGTCCTTTCTCTAGATATCCATAATTGTTAGGAGCATTCACACTTTGGCAAGTAGTTGAGCTTGTTTCACCTTGATAATCAAACTCTTGTATCAGGTTTGTCCTCCTTTCTCCCATGGAACTTGTTGTCTTTTCTGGACATCTGCTGGCTATATGGCCTTCTCGGTTATAGTTATAATATCAGATAGGGCCTCTACCCTGAGATCTTCCTCTGAATGATGGTCTTCTGCCCCTAAAATTTCCTCTTTGATTGTAATTTCCCCCTTGAGTTTGACTATTGTCTCCTTTGCTTTTTTCTTGATTGTATTCACCTTGTTGTCCAAAGCTATTGCCTCTGCCTCTAAAAGGACTTCTTCCCCCTCATTGCTATCTTCCTCTTCCTCTACTATTCTACTCTTGTCTTCTCTTTAATTTTTCTTCCACTTTGAGTGCTAATTGGTAGCATTTTTGGACTGTGTCTGGACTATGCAAATGTAAATCTTCCTGGATGGCAAGTCTCAACCCATTGAGATACCTTGCTACCCTCTCTTCGTCATTTTCTTTTACCTTTGTCTTGACACATAGTTTCATGAATTCTTTAGTGTATGAACTAACATCTAACTCTTTCTGTTTGAGATTTTGTCTCCTCTTATGCAACTGGATGTTGTAATCCAATGGAACATAGGCTTCCTTCACTAAAGCCACCATCTTTTTTCAAGTAGCAACTCTGTTTTTACCTTCTTTCACTCTGTCATCTTGGATGAAATTCCACCAAGTCAGTGCAGCCTCTTTCATTTTTTATTGGGCTATCTTTACCCTCTAAAATTTTGGTATTTCCTCTGTTTCAAAGAAATTTTTCAAGGAGTCTATCCACTCCATCACTGAATCAGGATCCATCTTTCCCATAAACACTGGAAAATCTAGTTTCACATCCATGGTTCTCCTCTCCATGGATTTGAGGGCATTCAATAAGGGTCTCTAGTCTACAAGAACATCTACCTCTTCCTGTCTAGGGATCTCTTCTTCATCCCTATCATCTTCTTTACTAGAACCTACACTATCCCTCAATTTCTCCAACTTGTCTTTCAAGGTCTGATTCTGAGCTTTCACTGCTTTGCTTTCTACAATCTACTTATTTACTAGAACAACCAACTCAGCATTGGTCATTCTTGTTGGGACTTCTGATGATCCCTCTTCGTCTGACATTCTATCTTCTTACCTTTCTAGAAGATACTCCTTTGCTATGATACCACTATGATGCAGAGTGGGTAGCTGGTCGTGGAAAACTGTTTACCAGTCAGCTAACATACATTTTCTACATATGTATTTCCATTGGCAAAATCCATTCCATTGGCCAACCTAAGACTCCTCACACCGATGCCCCTCCTCTGGCCGATTGATTTTGAGCCTATCAGTGGGACTGTCATTGTCGGCAAATAGTTTGTATTTCCTATCACTACGTCGATATGAGAATTATGCTTTGGTTGAACCCCTGAACCAACCGTACCATAGAACTTCTTCCACTTGGTGAACCTTGGAACCTCGAGACCATTGAATCGTTGAACCGTTGAACCGGTTTAATGAGTGGTTCAACTGCCACTACTTCTCTCACTTTCTCCATCATCAAAATGTTGAACCAAATGGTCTGATTCAACCGTTGAACCTTTGAACCACTAAATTGGTTCAAAGGTTCAACCCAACACTTAACCAATTCAAAAATTCCTTCGAAGCTTTACTTAACTTCTTGCAAGCTTTCATCGAGCCAAAATGAACCTGATAGACGTGTAAACCATTGAACCCTTCACCAAAGGTTCAAACAAAAACTTTTTTGCCTGATCTCAATCAACTGTGGAACCTGATGCACAACTTTCTATCTCTGTTGGACTGAAAGGTCATTGAACCTATGAAACTAGTTCAACCAAGGGATTCAAATTATTTGTGACGCTAATTTGCACAACTAAAACCCGCGTAGTTTCACCAAACCATTTCTCCATAAACATATAGATTTTCCCTAATTTTAACAACCTAGCACATGAGGATACTAGGGTTCATCTTAGCATGCTATAAAACTTGATCTTGTGAAAACAAAATGCAAAGAAATAAAATAGAAAACCTAATCTAATATATACATCCATTCCACCGATTATGAAGTAATCAACCGGTGGAAGGGATTAAGGAACCCATCTTAGTTGCAAACTAGAAAATTGACTACATAAGGAAATTGAACACCAAAAGACAACACAAGCAGGATTTTTCTTATATTGCTTCCAGATATTGATACAGATATCTGATTACACAATTTTAGAACTTCTCTGTTTCCTACAGAAATCACAATATATCTTAATCTATCTCCAACTATATCTCCAATCGATCTGAGCTGAGCTATTTAACTACTTGCCAACAGTAGTACAGACTTGATTCCCAATGGATTGGAGAAGATAACTACCTAACAAACTAACAACCTGTTTATTATAGATCGACAGGTGTCCTATCAAACTAAAAATAGCAAGCTGTGGTCAAACAAACCTTATTACAATTAAATGCATTGGAATGCATAACAACCTAGTAAGACTTTAGGCTTGTTCCTAAGCTGATTAACTAGATGAAGGGGTGCTCCTACACCAAACAAGGTTAAATTACACATAAATATATTAGTTTTTTAGATTTAGCAATGCATAAACAAACTGATCCAAACATATATTGTCATTAAATGTATTATTTTTAGCCCATGACCAACAATATAATAACTTTCCTTCATTAAATAAGAACCTTAGAACAACAATATGTAAGTTTAAAAAACCTATTCTAATTCCAAACTAACCAGATCTAATAAAAAAAAGTGCAAAAGCAAGGTAAGATGGAGAAAGATACTAATAAACCTAACTAAATCTTAAAATCATTCAACCATTTTTAGCCTCATGAATTGATAGACAAGTTTGCAAACCATATTTAACCATCCTTGATTTGACCATGAAAATCTAATAATAAAGTTTCAAGGAGGTGCAATCTTTAATGGCAAAATTAGATGTTCAGGCTAAACACACAAGTTAATTTACAATCAAAAAATTACTAGTGGTATAAACACTTTGCAAACTCATCAAATATATGTGAATCCTCAGCTGAAAATGAAAGAAATACTTCAACTTTGTGTTTACAAATCATGAAATGAACTTTGTATAATGACAAGTTTAATGAATCTCAACAATTTCTATTCATTATCTTGACTAGAAACTATGAATCAGACTTGTATTAAGCTCAAAATATTGACTCACATCAACAATTTATAAACTTGGTGTAGAGAAAACCAAGTGAATAACATGAAAAATCAAAAAATAATATGTATTTGCTCTCAAATCCCAATAGTACAATTGCTTTTGAGTATGTCTTCAATGAGTTTTTCTTAAAAAATCAACAAAAACCAATTATTTATTTACCAATTCTCACTTCTTCTCCCTTCTTACAATAATTTTTAGTTGTATACATATTCAAATCATCTTTTCCATACTATGTTTTTGCCTAAAAATCCAATGGATCACATTTGATGCTCCAACAGAAAGTTCAATTTTGTTGGCATGGAATATTCCATTCCATCCCATGTAGCTTCCTCAAGAATCATTCCTTAGTATCAGAAAGTAATTTTTTTTTACTTTTGTTACTAAGTTTTCCAAATATGACAAAACCTGACTTTTGCAAGCCAAAATATTAAATATTTGCAACTACAACTCCAAAAAGTTGTTGTAGTAAAATAAATATTAATAAAAAATACATAAGAAACTATAAAAAGACATTTTCTCAATCATGGGTGTCTGTAGCTATTTATTTTCAATGTGCAAACATAAATATGCAGTTGTAGGTGACTAATTTTGGCATCAAAAGTTATTTTTCAATCTTCATACTTCATGATTTTTCTATTTTTCCACCTTAGATATCCATCTTGGACTTGGAATAGAAAGATGGACACTTGTGGAAGGTTGTATCAATCATCTCCTTGGTTGAAAATAAGTTATAATGTGGCACAATTCATCCTCCAACAACTTCATGATAATGTTCCCTTCATTTTCCATCATTTTGGGCTCCAAATGTGCATGTACAACAGCAACTTAGTTCTGATTTTTGCATTGCAACAACTTCTAGGGTTTGTATTGATCATCGTTGACATCATATTAGTATGATCCTATGGGTGCAATAGTGATTTGGGCATTAAAATTATGTTTCTTCATTGTTGGGACAATAGGGTGTCTCCTTGGTTTCTTTCCTACATGATGGCTCTAGCTAGTTCCTTCATGTTTCGGCCTCTTAGACCTGCAAAAAAAAAATCAATTTACGTCAATACATATCAAATCATATCTATTTTCATCATGGATTAGTCATGTACAAGTTGAAAAATAATGATTAAAACTTAGATTTTCCTTTAAAAAGAAATTTGTAAACCTGTCATGAGAAATAAACAGTCCTTTGTAGCATCCATAACTTTTATTTTACAATCTAGGTTTTTCTAAAATTTTCAGAGAAGCATCAAAATTTAGATTTTATATTCTTACAATAATTTATCCATACCCAAATTGTAGATTTGGAGATATTATTGAATTACTATTGTCTATCTCTATTGATATTTCTAGAGTGATGTTTTAATTGCAATTATGTTGTCACTAAATTTGTGGTTTCCCCTTGATTCCTTTGGTTTCTTAATGCATACACTTGACCTTTCCATATTCTCTACCTGATCAAACCTCCCATCACTTTGAAAATATCTTTTGAATCCATTATAGAGGAAAAAATAAGAAATAAAATAAGAAATTTTGAGTCCATTAGATCATCTCCTTATCCAATAACTCTTGAACTTTCCTATTTATCCACTCCTTCTCCTTAGGCATCATTCTATGTGGTGCCTTGTTTGGAAAACTCACAACTTGTATTAAAACCATACAATTTCTAATGTCTCTCATAGGCGGTAATCCTTTCAATGGCAACTGCATCACTATATCTAACATTCATACAATAATGTTTGAACTTCAACTAGAAATTATTGATTATTTTCCATTTCCATGACCATTGTAGGCTTGAGAATAAATGGAAAGCATTCTCCTTGATTCTTTATATCTTCCAAGAATCTCTTTCTCAAAACAAAAAAAAACTTTAATATTGTTCTCCTTTTCATCCTCTTTTTCCTTCAATGGATTTAAAGTGAATTTTGTCCATCCTTCTTAATCTTATATGTGTTAGTCTTTCCATCATGAACAACTTGTCTATCAAACTACCATGATATATCCAACAAGGTATGACATGCATCCATTAGAATTATATCACACAAAATTTCATCCTTATACCTACCCATCTAATATTTCACAAGACATTGTTCTCTTACCACCAAGTGATGTTATTTTTTTCCACCAAGAAACTAAATTCAAATTGTTAACAATCTCTTTAGACACAATATTGTTTGTGGTACCAATCTACTATCACATTGCAACATTTACCACCTGCCTTATATTTATTTCAAAACAGGTTCCTCCTTTAAATTGGTTTAGGTTTCTCCTTCTTTGGATTCAACAAAATCCTCCTCAACATCAAGGATTCTCCATCCTTGGGATCTTCTTCATATTTTGTTTGAAGCCATGGTTTCACAATCATCTTGGGCCACATTTACTCTTTTCTTTTTTCCCTTTCCACTACTCTATTGTATTTGATGACATTCAAATGCCTGATGTTTGATGTCTCCACATTGAAAACAAGTGCAAATGAATCCAATTCCTCCACCTCTTCCAAAAGATGCTCTACCTTAGGAATATTTTCTTTGATATTATCTTCCACCAGAATGTCCTCTAGCATGTGAAAATCTATCCCTCCCTCTCATATTATTTTTTTTATTGCAAGTTAGTCTTCAGCCTTCAAGGCATATTGATAGGTTTCCACAACACTGGTGATTCATACCATGCTTATTTATCGTGGATCGAATAGTGTAGCCCATTCAGATATCGAGAAAACTTTTCAACAGCATCCTCTACATGACCAACCTGAATATTCAACCTATAAAACTCTACGATATATTCTTGGACATTCTTTTCCTTTTGCTTCAAGTTCTAAATTTATTAAACAAATTGATTCGATAGTTTCTAGTGAACATATTTGTCACCAAACTCTATGTATATGATTTGCCCACAAATAGTGACAATTGTACTGATAGTTGAGTGAATTACAATTGAAATTATGTAATCATTCTTTGCATTTGAAAAGGGGCAGCTCCCTTTATATGATAAAACTTTAAGTTCTTATGGGTACTCTTTTAACCTGAAAGTGGTAACTATGTTTTCTGAAAATATAAAATTAAATTAATCCCCCAATGCCCAATGCACTACATGTAATGCCAAATACAAATTATAACAATAAAATCACCATATTACACCTAGACGTAAGAACGAGAAGAACAAATTATTGCATAATTAATGACTGAAATACCATTTATTGTATCAAATTTAGACATAAGAATGAAGACACATAAAATGGAAACATATAAACTTAAGTCAGGTTATTAATATTTTATACAAGAGATATTTAATTTCTTGTACTTAAAGTATCATAAATTCAACTATTGTCATGAAGGATTGTGCCCTGAATGCTAAGCCTTTACAGTCTTGGTAATCTCATGCAACATGGGAACATTCTCAGAGTATAGGTTTGTCTATGATAAGAATGAACCTCCTAAACAGTCAGCTCCATTTAAATGTCCCTTGGATCTGTAAACTTTTGTGGAAAAGAGATAGAAGAATGCTTAGAAAAACTAAACTAAACTGAAATCTATCCTAAGGGGGGTGATGCACCAATAATTGAATATCCTAACTTGCAATCTAATTCACAGCTATCTTCAATACATCTATTCATACAACTCAAACTAATCAATCTTTACCACATAAATATTTCACAAAAAGGCATGAAATGACTTGCATCTGCAACCTATAATAAAATTGTACCTTTGTGTACTTGCATTCAAGGAAATGAGATAGAAAATTTAAAGGTTTTAAGATAAAACACAATAAATCTTTATTAAATCATTCAAAATGAGACAAGACACCTGAATCTAAATAGAACACCTAATTTTATTAATAATAGTAGCAAAACTTTGTAAAATAACAATGGAACTACTGAAATAAACTGTTGCTACTACATAAAACTATAAAAATGGCTGAGTTATAAGACTAAATCTCTATCTCTATGCAATGTGCAAAGGCAAGGGAAAAAGTAAGAACTGAGAAAAAAGCATGAACATTTTTCCCTATAATACAAAAACTGTCCCAAAAAGGTAAAAGGAAGTCAACTCTAGTTAACTCCACTCTAAATGATGAATGAATAACCTAAAAAAGTAACTCCAAGTTGTTGGGCAAGAAAGAGAGAAAAACCTAAAAACTAGGATCCATAAGTGCTCCAAGATGAACAAAAATGGCTCATAACTCTACCTCCCAAGATGCTTGACTAAAAAACTGCCAAAAATAGCCCAGTTTGGCTCCAAGTCAAAAATAGAAAACATAACTCCTTATGCATGAGTCTGTATTTTTAGTTCAACTCCTCTTCCATTTTTTACATTATCTGAGGGCAAAAATAAACTATTTTAACAAATATTAAAGGCAATCAATGTGATTTTATTTAATAAGTGTTGTGTGATGCCTATTTCTCTCTCTAGGTTATTAAATAACAAGTATTAGGGCAATTTTTAGGACTATTGCACTTTATAGGTGTTAAAATACATTATTTTTTAATTAACTCATGCATAGAATAAAAGGGGTTTACATAATTCACCATACTTTACGATGAGCTCTCAAAGATATAACAATGCAATCTTCACCTTTGACTTATAAAAATACTCTCCAATTTGCCCTCATTATGCAAAAACCTAAGCCAAAGAAAAACACACCCTTTCGAAGATTACCCTTTCACCTTGGTTTCAATGTTCATTATAATTAAAAGGGTCAAAAAGACATAAACTCTTTACTACTCCATGACCCCATCATTCTTCACTAGGTTTTCATGACTTAAAAGTCATTGCCCATGAACCCTTTTGATTTCAAATGATTTTCTTTAAAGCAAAAGTCAAAAAGACTTATAGGGTTACTCAAGATAGGGTTTCACTTGAACAAAACATCCTCCATACCCTAAAAACGTGTCTCATTCTTTTAATTTTCTCACTTGGCTCTATATGTTGATGGTGACGCCATGCTGTAACTGAGGGTTTGGAAGCTCTGGAATGAAATTCTAATGTCTTTGGTCTTTCTGCTATGCTTCCTTTTCTCCTGTTGGTAAGAATTATTATCTCCTTTATCTTCCTGATCTAAAAGTAAAACAAGAATGGCTTCTTTTTGTTTCTTATTAGTACTTAAAAGAAAACAACTATAAATTTTATACTCCTATCTTCATATGTGATATTCTCCTGAGCTATTATGATCATCCTTTGTTTCGTACATACAACTACTCTACTCATTGTTTGCTTTATATGTTTTTGTCTTCGGGCTAAAGTAGTGGAAGAATTTGAATCTCTTTACTCTGGTAGATTACCTTTTGTATGGAGTTCATGGTACCTTGTAAAGGCCTCTCTATGAAGCATATATTCTCTTCATCTAACTATTTTTCTTAGCTAAAAGGACTGTTCCATAAACTATAACAAAACTCTGCTATTGCAAGTTGTATTCTTGATGGTTTATGACTCCTCTATTCTCCTTTGTTTATAATTGTAAAAGGTACTATGGAATGGCATCATTTTCTGGGATCTTTTATGTCTTTTGATAGTCATGATGTGGTTGTTATGACTCCAGTGACTTACCTTCCTACTTCTCCTCTACTTATTGTATTTGCTTATCTTTAGATTTCTTCTAATTGTTGAATTATAACTCTGTATCTACTATGGCTACTTCTAAGACTCTAAAAATTCATATTGATTGTTATCATCTGCTAAAAGATAGTGTCTCTGATGTCATGTAGACTACTCTTTGAGCATTTATAAGACAATCAGTCCATCTGGGTAGTCATATTCTTTGCATTCCTTTGGGCTATATGTGATGATTATCTCTCCATCCTATCATTTTGGCTGTCTATACTCCATGCTTGGCACTACCAACTCTGCGAAGGTCTTTCAAGCTCCTTGTCCTTCTCACAAACCTATAGGTAACTGTGTAGATCTCTTTTGACTACTATTAGATAGTGATTTCCTTTCAATGAAGATAGTCAATGGGTGGTAGTCATCCCTTTGTGTGGCACATGCACCTAACATTGTATCTATACACTCTCCCATGGTCACTCTATCACAGTCATACTTTGCATGTTATCATTTTATTCTTGCATCCTCTGCACATTCTACATGCTACTATGTTATTGCTTACATTGTCATTAAGATCTCAATTACTGCTACAATCTTTTTCTCCTTTGACAGTTTTCCTTTATGTTAATGACTATCCCTAAAACAAGATGACTATTGTCCCTTCACTATGCCTACTATCTTACTACAGTCACCTTTGTAAATAATTCTATGGACATGAATATTTATTTTGGTATTCATTTTATTGTTGTTCATGCTATATCAACTGATATTCTTTATTATGTTGTCTTCCTTGAAACCTTATGCCAAACTTAGTCTATGACTGTTGTTGCAGTCCTTCTTTGTTGACCTCTTCAGTAGTTTTTGTCATCATTTCATGTCTGTATGGTTAATGACTGGGCTGGTCTCTTCAATATATCCATGCTCTTTTGCATTGTATGTCTAGATTCTGAGCTATGAGAACTTCCTCATGTCATGTATGATCTTTCATAACTGCTCCTTGACATTGAGTACAATCCTCCCTCAAGAATGTTGCAGCCATCATGAAACCCTATCGTGACTATCCTTATGAAGTCTTTGTGTAGACATTGGTCACTGTATATCTTCATCTAAGGATCCCTAAGCACTACCCTCAGTATCCCTTAATATACTACATATATTCAAGGCTTTACACAAAGTTTCAAACTTTCCTTTGATGATCACTATTCATTATTCCTAAACCATGTCTCACTATTGTTTTATATGTTTTTCAATGATTATCTGATATCTCTGTATGATGCTTTTTGTTTGTCCTCCTATGATAGTCAAGATGACCATCCCTTCATTGATGAACTATCATGACACTGCTCCTTATGGTTATATGGCTATTCCTTCATGATGATGTATGTACTCCTTGGAACTATCCATGAATTTCTCTAACAACATCTTCCCTTCTATGATTGTAGTATTCTTATGATAGTCATGTTGATTGTTCTTCATGGCCTGAGATGACTGCTTCTTGCACTTATTAGTCAAAGAATGACTACCTTCTTGATTGCTTCCACTTTAGAACATGACGGTTCTCATATTTACCTCTACTTGATATAGGTTTTCTCTTTCTCTGCACAAGGACATTTGAGTTAAGATTTAGACCTTTCTACTTTTAATTACCTTAGCTTAGGGTTTCCCATATCACATTTCCTGTCAAAGGCTACTCCTTAAACTGTCTATTGCTAAAAAAGATCAGAGGCTACCACAAATCCAAGATACAAGTGTAGACTTTGATGATTGTACCAAACTATGCATTACAGATTGTACCAAACTATCTTATCTGGCTTATGTAGAAGCTCTAATTGAGTTGGTAGATGATCTTGGTAACATGATCATTGAAATGGTTCCCCATCAAGATAGTAGGCCTTCTAGGCTAACCTGTGAACCTAAAATTTCTTCTCCCCTCCTCTTAACCTCTGTGGATCTTTAAAGAGCAAAGATAAATATTGTTACAACCTAACCTAATTGAGTTTTAAAGTACAATTTAGTAACACCAACATAACAAGAATCAATGACAACACATAGAGATAATTGATCCAATATCAACCTTTCTCTTAAATTAATAAGTAGGCTAAAGCATAATACTCTATATCCAAAAGAAAATCACACAACCTATACAAATATTCCTCTTCTCTTCACAATACTCCAAACCAATACATATAAGATGATCATTTTATGAATTAATTTCACAAAAAGATCATTATTATTCTTTTCCTTGAAAATAATTTTTGAGAGAGAGGAACCCCCATACTAAAGAAAAAATTTCTTTTAAAAATATTTTTACCCACACCAAGAAGGTGCATAACTACCAGCGACTCCTATTTACAGAACTCCCATGCTTTGAATTATTTTTCCTCTTTTCCCTTCATGGGAATTTTTCAACCAAAAACTTCCCACTTCACACTTCTCACACCAATTAATTCTAAAAATAATCAACAACACTCACCCACCTTTTGTTATTCTCTTTTACATTCACCAAGAACCATTGATAATTGTAGTCCCTTTACAAAATTAATTCTAAAAGGAATTAATTTATCCAAACTTGGTACTACCCTTTACCCATGCTACCATTGTGAATTCTTTGATCACTTTTGCACATTGGTAATTTTATTTAAGTTTTAAAGAATTAAATAAGTTAGAGAAGAACTTATTTTTCTCCTATCTTATTAGCATAATATATATGTATTACATTGTTACGTAACTACATGGTTATGTTATTCGGTTTTGTAGTTATACCAACTGCTTTGACAGTTTCATCAATTGTTGCATAATATATATATGCATATTGTATATGTTTTGAATCATCAAATAAAAAAAGCAATCTATGCCTCTCTCTCAAATGGTATCAAAGTAGGCATGGTCTATATAGGAGTGTAGCAAGTGCGATGTGAATCAAAATCACAACAGTTACTCCTCCTATGTGGAAGAAGACACCCAAAGCGATGGACTGAAGTTTCTCTAGAAACTACATGGAGGAGGAGACCAGAAAACATTGGCAGAAATTGCAAGGAGCATAGCAAAGTTTGTAGGCCCGATAGAAGAGTTGATTAAAGCACCCAGACCAGGTAGCATTGAAAGAGAGTGTGGAGTTTGGCATTGAGATTGGAGGCTATTTGCAGGCTCGTCAGCATTGAGAGGGTCACAACAATAAAGAGAAGAGTAATCTGAATGTGCAAATTATAGGAAGTTGCATATCCGTGTGAGCAAAGGAAAGCTTGTAAACCAGTGGATGTCTACTGCACCCAATGCTAGCAGTGTGGCAAGTAATCATGCAAATGAGCCACCACGAGACAGTCGTGCAGTTTTAGAGAGCTCAAGATTCTATTTTTCCCTTCTAGATGCCCTGCAAAACACTAGTAATCTTCAATCTGATGAATTGTTTAGGCAAGGATTGTTAGATTACATTCTATTTGATGTACAATGGAAACCAAGGAATATTAGAACAAAACTTGATGAGGGTTATGATGCTAATGACAAAGATGAGGTAGAACACACTCACAAGCATCCTTGTCTCACAACATAGGCCTATTGTGCTCATCTCCATGCTACAATTTCTTCTTGAAAGTGAATGTATTGTCAAATAAAATAATAATAAAATTGTTGTTTGGAATATTTTTTCTATTTGTGGTGAACAATGTTAGCCCTAAAATTGTTTCTTTCTGATGCGCAACTTTTGAAAGGGCCAAATTATGCCTCATGGAAGACAAAAATGCTAACCATTCTCATTTTTGAGGAGCTATGGGGAATTGTCATTGGTGACATAACCAGACCAGAAGACCCAAATGAAAGGCAAAAGTTTGACAAGGCCGATGCCAAAGCATTGATGTTGATAACAATCAGCATCACTGATGAAGTTCAACCTCACATTCGAGATGCGGAAACATCAAAGGCAGCATGGGATTCTCTCTCCACAATCTACCAAGCAAAGAACTAGATGAAGATCCACCATCTATAGTCCAAGATACATACATTGTATATGCAGGCTAGCAAGAAAGTTGAGGAATTCTTATGGTGGCTATCTGAACTATGAGCTGAGGTTGTTGCACTTGGAGAAAAGGTGGAGGAAAAACTACTTGTCCCAATTACACTAAAAGCTCTACCATCTCAGTTCAAAATCTTTGTCACCACGCTGAACATCACAAAGAAAGATGTGTCATTTGATGAATTGGTAAATCTTTTGCAGTAGGAAGAAGCCATTCATTCAGTCTAATGTGAACTTGAGGACAAGGCCCTAATTTCTAGACAATCAAAAGGTCAGAAGTTTCATACAAAGCAGCCACAGAAACAACAAGAACATCAATAGTCAAAGCCTCCAAAGGAAAACACATGGTGTCATATATGCAACAAAAACAATCATGACACTATCAACTATTGGTACAAGTAAAGAAGTATTTTCTGGTTGTAGTGATACTCAGCCATCCAAATGCCATCATTGTCACAAAAAGTACAAAGGCAATGTAGCAGCCCAATAGGATGATGCATCAGAAGAAGATGAACTAGAAACAACCAACTACGGCACTCATCACAATCTAGTCCTTGTCTCCCAAACCTTGCAACCCATGAGGGATATTTGGTTGATAGACTCGAGTGCCAGCAAGCATATGATAGGCAATCATGAGTTGTTTGATGCAATGATAGAACAACCTACTAGAGATAGAGTTCAAATTACTGACAACAAAGAGTATGGTATAGAGGGTATAGACAAGGTCATCATTCCTCTTGAGATAAACCATTGTACCCTCACCAAGGTGATGTATGTTCCTAGTTTGACAACAAATCTACTATCTATCAGTCAGCTTCTAAACCACAAATTGAAAGTTGAGTTCCAGGTGAAGGATAGGGTCAAGACCTGTCTAATGTCAAGAGAAGGTATGATACTTGCTAGAGAATTCATGAAGGATAGACTATTTGCATTAGATGTTGTCTCCTCCCCTATAGTAGCTCTATCAGCTTCAACAATAGAATCCACTGGACTCTAGCACTATCACTATGGGTACGTTTTAGTTAGCTCCTTGTATCAGCTCAACTCCACACAAATGGTAAGAGGACTTCCCTCAATTTC
The DNA here is from genome assembly GCA_027924645.1 of Cunninghamia lanceolata. Classification (NCBI taxonomy): domain Eukaryota; kingdom Viridiplantae; phylum Streptophyta; class Pinopsida; order Cupressales; family Cupressaceae; genus Cunninghamia; species Cunninghamia lanceolata. Next base: position 5,816,107 of record BSBN01000643.1, read on the forward strand.
AAATTCATTGCCTATATGTCCTGGATGTCTTGCAGGTAAACAACACTGGGATCCGTTCGAGGCTAGTAGCTTCCATGCTAAACATAGCCTTGAGTTGGTACACAACAATCTATGCAGACCCATACCTACTTCATTTTTAAGACATAAGTACTTCCAATTGTTCATAGATGAATTCTCATGAAAGACCTTGGTGTACTTCCTCAAGAAGAAGCATGAAGCCTTTGCTAACTTTCAGGACTTTCACAAGCAGGTTGTCAAAGAAACAGACTAGTGTCTTCTTGTCCTCCACTCAGATCAAGGGGGAGAATTCACCTCCAAGGAGTTCGTGGCATACTTGAAGCATCATGGAATCAAGAAGCACCTAACTACTCCCTATACACCCCAACATAATGGAGTTACAAAATGTCGTAATCAAACTGTCATGGAGATGGCTCGATGCATGCTCTCCACAGCCAAGTTAGAGGAAGGATTTTGGGCAGAAGCAGTGCGGACAACTATATACTTCATCAACAAGGCACCAACAAAGGTCCTGCAACACAAGACACCTAAAGAGGTATGGAATTGACAAAAGCCTTCAATTTCTCATCTAAGGGTGTTTGGTTGCATAGCTTACATGCATGTCCCTGGCAATAAGAGAAAGAAGACTGATCCTAAGACACTCAAGTGTATATTGTTGGGATATAGTATTACAGCAAAAGCATATCATCTCATAGATCTTGAGACAAAGAAGATATATGAGAGTAGAGATGTGGTGTGTGATGAATCGTCATTCGATTCCTTGTCACAAAAAGAAGAGCAATATCCTTCTACTTCTCATAAATTGCTCTCATAATCAGATGATGAGCATATGGAAGACTCTCATGGAGAAAGTGAACTACAATGAGAGTTGTATGTTGATTTGGGCCCTCTAGAAAACATTACAACCCAGCAGTAGCACAGTCTACCTCCAAAGTGGGTCCAAAGTACAATCAAGGACTCTAACCTACACACTCTTCTAGACACTTCATCAGGAATCAAAACTAGGAGTTAGACAAGAAATAAAGTGAATCTTGTGCTCATGAGTACTGTTGTTGACAGCACTGAAGCTGACACAGTTCAAGAGGCATTAAACCAACCTTAGTGGAAGAAGGCTATGGATGTAGAGTATAATTCTCTGATGTAAAATTGTATATGGGAACTTGGTGATCTGCCTGAAGGGAAGAAACCCATTGGCTATAAATGGATCTTCAAAACAAAATACAAGGTAGATGGATCTATCGACAAGTACAAAGCACAACTTGTAGTAAAGGGATATGCTCAACAGGAGGGCATTGATTATGAAGAGACCTTTGCGCCCACTGTGAAGATCAAAACTATCAGAATGGTCTGCGTATTGGCAGTGCATAAAGAATGGAAGCTTCAACAAATGGATGTCAAGAGTGCTTTCTTAAATGGTGATCTCAAAGAAGAAGTGTACATGAGCCAGCCAGAAGGGTTTGTTGATCAACATCATCCACACAAGGTATGTTGCCTCATCAAATCACTTTATGGCCTTAAGAAAGCTCCTAAGGCATGGTACATTAAGATTGATGGTCACCTATTGCAGCATGGATTCACCCATAGCCCATCAGATCCTAATTTGTATATTAAGAAGGTAGGTATGGAGATTGTCATTCTAGTTTTGTATGTGGACAATCTTATTCTCAATGGCAGCTCAGACAGTCTCATTGATGATGTAAAGAATGATCTCAAGAACTCCTTCGACGTGACAGATTTGGGGCTACTTCATTATTGTCTTGGCTTGGAGATATGGTAGAAGAAGAACCACATATTCATCTCCCAAATGAAATATGCCAAGACTCTCTTGGAAAAGTATAGAATAGCCAGTTGTAAGCCTATTTCCACTCCAATGGAGAAAGGTTTGCAACTATTCTACTTCTAGGATTCACCTCAAGTAGATGCCACTCTCTACATGCAGCTGGTTTGGAGCATCATCTACTTGACCTACACCAGACTAGACTAATGTTTTGCTGTCAGCTATCTCTCTAGATTCATGCAGGAGCCAAAGAAGTGTCATTGGGTTGCAACAAAGCATGTGTTGAGATATATCTAAGGCACAATTGATTATGGTCTAGAATATAAGAAGAACAATCAATTCTTCTTACAGGGATATACAAAATCGGATTATGCAGGATCTATAGATGACAGGAAATCAACCTCAGGTTATGTTTTTCATCTTAGATATGGGCAAATTTCATGGGTTAGTAAGAAGCAAACTATTGTTTCTCTTTCATCCACTAAGGCTGAATATCATGCCACATGAGGAGCTATGTGTGAAGTGATTTGGTTACATCACATTCTAGCATATATGGACATTCCTGAAGAGAAGTCACTAGTTCTCTATTTCGACAATCAGGGTGTGTTATGTTGAGACATGGACCATCTAGGACTCGAATCTAGGACCTTCCATTCACTGCTGGAGTGCTCTAACGCTGAGCTACTACCCCCTCTTGGACCAGTCCATCGTTAGTTTGGGCGTGGCTTATTTCCAACACCAACTCCCCCCCTTAAGCCACACCTCTCATGTGCTTGGGGCTCCTAGCCTGGGCCTGGCTCTGATACCATGTTGAGACATAGACCAACTAGGAATTGAACCTAGGACCTTCCATTCGCTGCTAGAGTGCTCTACCACTAAGCTACTAGCCCCTCTTGGACTAGTCCATCGTTAGTCCATGTGTGGCTTATTTCCAACACCAACACCCCATTTAAGCCACACCTCTCGCATGCTTGGGGCTCCTAGCCTGGGCCTAGCTTTGATACTGTGTTGAGACATGGACTAGCTAGGACTTGAACCCAGGACCTTCCATTCACTGCTGGAGTGCTCTACCACTGGGTGTGGCTTATTTCTAACACCAACACCCCCCTTAAGCTACACCTCTCATGTGCTTGGGACTCCTAGCCTGGGCCTAGCTGTGATACCATGTTGAGACATGGACTAGCTAGGACTTGAACCTAGGACCTTCCATTTGCTGTTGGAGTGCTCTACCACTAAGCTATTGGCCCCTCTTAGACCAGTCCATCATCAGTCAATGTGTGGCTTATTTCCAACACCAACATGTTAAAACTTCTGAAGAATCTAGTTTTCCATGAGTGCACTAAGCATATTGAGGTCGAGTATAATTACATTCGGGACAAATTTTTGAACAACCACATCTAGCTCCAGTACTGCCCTACATACTCTTAGATAGTTGATATATTCACCAAGTCTCTTGGTAGGATCAAATTTGAACTATTTAGGGGGTACATTTGTAAAAACAATGTAATAAGGGGGGAAATGTTAGCATTATATATATATATATATATATATATATATATATATATATATATATATATATATATATATATATATATATATATATATATATATATATATATATATATATATATATATATATATATATATATATATATATATATATATATATATATATATATAACATTGTTAGATAACTACATGGTTAGGTTAGTTGGTTCTACAGTTATACCAACTGCTTTGACAGTTTCATCAACTGTTGCATAATATATATACGCATCTTGTATATGTTTTAAATCATCGAATAAACAAAGCAATCTATGTCTCTCTCTCATATCGTAGCTTTGAGATTAAATTAATTATTTCAAAAATAATTAATATGATTTAAATTAACCAATATTTAACCTTTACCCCTTTCATTTGAATGGGTATCAAATCACATAAGTTTCACATAGACAATCAACTCCATCTCTTCCTCCAGCTTCTCTCTGGTATGTTTCAATCATAATCAACTCTGGTTACCTATGAAATGTGATAAGGTAGTTACCATGGATTGTCAAATCCAAGGGGTAACAAAGGATCTAATTGGGGACTACCTTCCCTAGCACAATGCAAAGAACTCCAAAATCTCTATGTAATAAATCAATGCCTTGCCCATTGGGCTAAGACTGTATCCTATTTTTCTCTCATCCAATTCTTGTAAACATAGAATTATCCTACTAAAAAGATTAATACAACTCTTTGGTCATCTCCAAGATCAATATCCTAATTGGCATAGAAAGAAAATACTCAAAATTACTAGCACAAATGCCTTCTATAGTTTTAGTGTTATGGACTCATTTCCTTCCTTTTGCAGTTGATCATCATTGTAGATGATAACTCCATAAACTTAGCTATCTTCATAAATCTTTCCAAAGTAATCAAGCTTGATATTCTCTCCCAGTCATGACAGTCAAATCTGCTAACATTATTATAAAAATATTATTATAGATATTGTAGACACCTAATATTTGCTAATGCATTCTTCATGTCACTACATTATGTTTTTTATTAAAGGGGTAAAATGGATTTTGAAGGGGCCTTGAAGCCCTACAACCAAATGCTACCCCAAAGATATAACAATGATGGATAGCATCTCAAAGACAAAAAACACTTAAAGCATAAAAATAGAACTAGATATAAAACCTATTATAATTACTACCAACAAAACAACAGTAGCACCACATACAGTGAGCCCACCAAAACCTGTCAGTGATGTCACATGTTCTTAAGAGTTTCTGTAACAGCCAAATCTTGCTTATAAAATTATTCATGAAGTTCGTCAAAACCCAAGAGTTCATCCTTCTCCTCTTGGAATGTCCTCTATTTGCTTCCATGTGTCCTAGAGCTAGGGTCACCCTATTCATTGATCTTTCTTTATTTTTCTTTGCTACGTATTTTCTGTACCTTTCCTTCAGTATCCTTCTCCTTCCCTATACCAACCATCTATTCTTCCCTCATCTCCCTCAGTTTCTCACTGAGGATTCTTATCCCTTCAACATTGTTTTGTATAGTGCATTTACTAATTTCTAGCATTCTTTCCAAGTTCTATCTTATTTCTTCCATTTCATTTTTTAGTTTGTTCAGGCATTTGTCATGGAAATAGTTGTGCGTAACAAGGTCCTTATCTAATTGATTAACCTTAGGGATGGCTTCCTAGGACAGCTGGATATCCATATCTAGCTTGTCATGAATTTCAATACCATTGTCAATCCTTTGTTGTATAGCACTGAGCCTAATGTTAATCTTATTAATCTTTATGAAAAAATGAAAAGAAAAGATCTCTAGGAGATTAGTGGATGAGTCTAGAATTTGAGGAAATGTCATTCCAACCCTAGGATTTTTTTTCACAATACCCATAATCTATTCCCCCTTGGGACTCTCCTCCCTTCCAATCTTAGATTTCACTTTATTACTACTCGTCCCCTTCTCATTAGTTTTCTTTTCCCTAGAAACATTAGTATCCTTCTAACATAGTTTACCTTTCTTATTCTCATTCTTCTTCTCTTCAATCACCTTCTCCCTCATACTCCCTTCAACTTCTTCATCCTCAAAGGTAGATCCTATGGACTAGGATTCCTCCTCTTCCCTGTCCTGTTTGTTTGGGGTTCTCTTTCTATCAGTCCATTTTGATTCTTTGGTTATTTCTCCCACGTCATCCTTAGAGGAGTGTGGAGCCAAAAGGACCTCAACAAACTCCTCTTCCTTAGCCCAGTCAGGATCCTCATGTTCCTCCCCAATATCACCATCCATGCAAATAGAATTGTCCATAATCAAATTCTTTCTCTTCTTCATAGACCTACCTTTAACCTCCTTACTAGGCACCAATGTTTTAAAGTACTCCATGATTAGCAAAATTAAACCTTCATGTAAAATAGGTAACACAAGGTTTCTTTGGTTCTCTTTTATGGCAAATTCCAAAGATAATAAGAGATAAAATAGAAACTTGGAAACCATCACTTTATGCCTAAAGTGATTCAAGAGTACAAAATGGTAACTATAAACAATACTGTACCTACCTTCAAGGGTGATATAGCACATGAATACCTTCAAGGTTGGTATAGCACATGAATACCTCTGCCACTTTTCCCCATATGGGTTTAATGGATTTCCTCTTGTAGCCTCTTGAGTTGAAGTTCACTAGTAGGTTCATCTCATTTCCTTTGAAAAATACATTCAACACTTCCTCTCTTGCTCTAGAATCTTTAAATTCTTTTCTCCCATCTTACGACAAGGCAGTAATCTGAGCAATGAATTCTTCTATTATCTCGGTCTCGATACCATGTGCTTTAATTTTTCTACCGCATCACCCTTTCACAAACTAGTGAGTAGTAATCAGGTCAGAGTCATGCAATTTCTCCATGAGGGTGACTGACCACCCATCCATCATAATTTCCCTATAGACCCCATTCTAAAAGCATGGCTCTACCCTATTTGTTTCACCTCCCATTTTAGGCATCATTATGTTGTCACTTTTAGAACTTACCTTCTACAAATAAAAAAAAACTTTACCGATTTTAACCAGAAGGGTCTTCTGGCTACCCGAAAAGCATAAGACCTGTTGCAGAGTAATCATGAGATTAACTTTTGATATTCAAGTTGAAGTTTTCATCATAATTTATTTCATTAAACATGATAGGCTTCACCTCACTTGGTATGTCTGAAAGCCTTTCCCATTGTTGGATATTATGGGATATCACTCGCTCATTGGCCATGACATCAATCAACCCATTTATTTCCTTAAAATATGGGAAATAAGAGAATTTTCAAACTAATTTAACATATTTATGGAGTCTCTTATTAAAATTTCTATGGTCCAACTATGGACATGAATATTTTTTAGGCAATTTATAATATTAAAAGAATCCCATTCAAACCATACATTCTTTTAACCTTTCTCATAGGCAAGCTTAATGCTTTGGTAGGCCACCGTAGCTTTGGCATAGTGATTAGACTATTTGCCAAGGGGAGTGCCACAACCAAAATTAACCTACCTTTGTTATACCTTAACACTCCCACACTTCTAGCCAGCCCATGATTTCCTTTGGCTACCCCTTTCACTACATCATGTTTCACATCACTTCCCACTTAATTATTCAATTTGTGTTCTTCCATATTAATCAATTAATTCATCTATCTTCATCATATTCCTCCATATTAATTAAATAATTCTAATTATTTAATTATGCCAATTTCCCTCCTTAATTTAATTAAATAAATTTGATTTATTTTATTAAAGCTAATTTTCCATTTCCTCCAAATAAATAAAATTTAAATATTTTATTTATTATTCCATGTGCACATGAAATTAAATAATTTATTTATTTAATTTTTTATTTATCCCCTCAGACCATAATTTCCTCTTCAATCAAAATAGTTGACTCATCAATCTATTCTATTAACAAATCAATCTAACAACCCAATCAATCCAGTTAATGAATCAATCAACTTAGTCAACTCCTCAATCAAATCTATTAGCCTCTATAATTACTGAGAGGACAAGGGCACTTGTTAGTCTCTCATTCATTCTAATCCTCTCATCAAATTTCAGCCATTGATCTTCATTTCTGAAATTCTATAAATGAAATGTCTTCTCAAGCTCTCACCATCTCTCATATTCATAAACTTATGTTGTTTCCATTTGAATCATTCATTTTGGGAGATCAAGGTTATGCTAATTTGATAAAGCAATCCACATATCATATCAAAGGAACAAATCCATTGGATTTGGGTGCACTTCAATATGCTCAATCGGTGATGTGAATTTGTTTGCAAAGTAAGGTATAATTGATGTTTAAGGATGAGTGTAGGATCATGATGGGCCAAACACTACTCCTAAGTGGCAATGTAAATGCAAAAAATAGACTTCACTAACTTCATGTAAAAAAATTAATGAGTTATCTACACAATCTAGAAATAAGATAGTAATAAAAGTTGTAACAAACTGAATAAAGTTTATGGGCTACTACTTTTGTTTTGAAATTTTTAAAAATAGTTTGGTAAAAATTGGATATTCAATGAAGTAGAACTAAAATGTTTAGAAAAAACATAAAAAAAATGTGTCATTCTAGCCATCCTAGGTATGAGAAAAAGAGAATATTTCTCCTTGATGATTTGGATTTATGTAAAGGACACATGAGTGGATGTGACGCATATTATTTTGAATTTTTTAAGTAAATAAATAATTATTTATGATTTTTCTATGTAAATAAATAATTATTTTTAGAATCTTAATAGCTTCCTCTATAAACTCTTTTAATTTGATTAAATTTATTTACAAAAAAGTCTGCCAGCTTAAAGGATAAAATTCTAAGAAATTTCAGGATAACACTAAATGGGTGGTTTTGCAAGTTTCTTTGGTAAGTTTTGGGACTCCCACTTGCCTAAGTATGAGGTAATCCAAAGGAATTTTTGGAAGGAATCCATATTTGAGCTAGAAATATTAACACTCTTTCCATCCAAATCTAAATATTAGTCTAAATGTTTGCTCTTTTTCATCTAACAAGTTGTTTCTCCATTGCGACTATTTGGCCCATCATAATCTCATACTTACCCTTAATTATTTTCTTTAATTGATCTTTGCACTACATATTTTGTTCATCAGATTTTGTCATACCCAATGAGACCCACTTCCCTTTAATTTACCTTTTTCTGGAAGAAATTTAGTACTATTTATGTTGTAGGTATAGAAGCACACCTATGACTACAATAGTGTGCTTATGGTTCATATCAACACGCCTATGGTTTAGGTCAGTGTACTTTTGGCTTATGTCAGCGCACCTATGGTTTCTATTTGAGAATCTATGTTTTCTAGTGTGTCTCTAACATTTGCATTGTTTTTGTTTTGATTTCATAGGTTTTCTAACTGGTTTTATTTGTTGTCGCTAGCTAACCCTCAAATCCCTCTATTCAAACACCTAAAATTTGTTTTGAAAGATGTTAAATTGGTTGTTGTTGCAAATTTTTAGATACTATTACAAAAGCACATCTTTGGTTCATGACAACATGCCTATGGTCTATTTGATAGTTGACAACCTCTATGTGATCCAAATCTAACCTTCAGATCTCTAGATTACCCCCTGTCAGTCAATTATTGATTTCTGTCTAAACTAAATTTCTATTTTTGGCAAGTTTTTGTGACACGGTGATAGAATCACTCCTGTGGTTTGTAAAGGAGATCCTTCATGCTCTGCTAACGTACCCTTGGCTCATGATGGTGTGCCTAAGGTTTATGTCTATCTTTGTGAAAGTGCACTTGTGGCCTCTATTTGTGAGCCTTTAGTCCCTATGTTCATGCCTTTGGCTCCTGTCAGTGCGCCTATGGAAAAATGCTAACATCAAGTATCATCTTTTTGTTTCTATTTTATTTCATCTTTGTCCATGCATTTTTTACTATCTTTGCACACTTTGGTCAAGTTCTTAATTTAGACTAACATTTTGCAGGGTTTTGAGACTAATTCTTTGGTGTAGCATATTCTGATTATCAAAGATCATTTTCAAAACTACAAATGAGTTTGTTGTAGCCTCATTTATCAAAGACAAGTTGTTTTTCACTAATCTAGGTATTCAAATTAGTTTAGTTGGGTAATTAACTTGTTTGCAATGCCTATGGGATTTGTCAAGACATGTTCTCTTTCGATGCACTTCATGTGATCTTGGGGATCAAAAATATTACATTTCCTTTTTATTTAGATTAAATGCTAAGGTGGTGTTAATTTGCCTATGCTCTCTCCTTGCACCTAGTGTGATCTTGGAGATCAAAAGAAATTAGTATCTATCTTTCCTTTTAGGGGGCTTGCTAGGGGATTTCATCACCCCTAGGGATGACCTCAACTATGTGTTCTAGCATGGGATATAGACATTGTGAGAATCAAAAGCTCCTTCATTCTCTGTTGTCATGCCCTTGGCTCATGAGGGCATGGCTAAGGTTTATGTCTATCTCTGTGAAAGTGCACTTGTGGCCTTTGTTTGTATGCCTTTGGTCCCTATGTTCACACCTTTGGATCCTATTGGTGCACCTATGGAAAAAAGGTAACATCAAGTATCAGCTTTTTATTTCTATTTTGTTTCATCTTTGTCTATGTGCTTTTGACTGTCACTGCATGCTTTGGTCAATTTGTTATTTTAGACTATGATTTTGTGGGGTTTTGAGACTAATTCTTTGGTGTAGCATATTCTGATTGTCAAAGATCATTTTGAAAAATACTAATGAGTTTGTTGTATCCTTGTTTATCAAAGACTTTGCTTTTCACTAATCTAGGTATTTAAATTAGTTTAGTTGGGTAATTAACTTGTTTGTTGTGCTTGTGGGATTTGTCAAGACATATGCTCTCTCCATGCACTTCATGTGATCTTGGGGATCAAAAATCTTACATTTCCTTTTTATTTAGATTAAATGCTAAGGTGGTGCTAATTTGCATATGCTCTCTCCTTGCACCTAGTGCAACCTTGGAGATCAAAAGAAATTAGTATCTATCTTTCTTTTTAGGGGCTTTGCTAGGGGATTTCATCGGCCCTGGGGATGACCTCAACTATGTGTTCTAGCATGGGATATAAACATTGTGAGAATCAAAAGCTCCTTTGTGCTCTTTCGATGTGCCCTTGGCTCATGACGACGTGCCTAAGGTTTATGTCTATCTTTGTGAAAGTTCACTTGTGGCCTCTGTTTGTGAGCCTTTGGGTCCTGTGTTCACGCCTTTGGCTCCTATCGGTGTGCCTATGGAAAAAAGGTAACAACAAATATCAGCTTTTTGTTTCTATTTTATTTCATCATTGTCTATGTACTTTTGACTGTCTTTGCATGATTTGTTCAATTTGTTATTTTAGACTAACATTTTATGGGAGTTTGAGACTAATTCTTTGGTGTAGCATATTCTAATTTTCAAAGATCATTTTCAAAACTACTAATGAGTTTGTTGTAGCCTCAATTATCGAAGAGTTTTCTTTTCACTAATCTAGGTATTTAAATTAGTTTAGTTAGGTAATTAGCTTGTTTGTCATGCTTGTGGGATTTGTCAAGACATATGCTCTCTCCATGCACTTCATGTGATCTTGGGGATCAAAAATCTTAAATTTCATTTTTATTTAGATTGAATGCTAAGGTGGTGCTAGTTTGTGTATGCTCTCTCCTTGTTCCTAGTGCGATCTTGGAGATCAAAATAAATTAGTATCTATCTTTCCTTTTAGGGGGCCTACTAGGGGATTTTATTACCCCTAGGGGTGACCTCAACTCTGTGTTCTAGCATGGGATATAAACATTGTGAGAATCAAAAGCTCGCTTCAATGGAAGGACCCTCTTCCCCCTTACAAAAATCCTTGGAAAAGTTGCATCTTGAAAATATTTTCTGATGTTCTTCTCCTTGAGTAGGAAATTAACTAGGAGAAAGATAATCTATAACCTTTGATCCACAATTTTTCTTAAGAATTATTCTAGCCTCATTTAGAGTAGACCTAGAAGAGAGATTGAGTCATCTGTTCCATGAATCAACCTAGAAATTTATCTTCTTTCAATCATGAATGACCCATGACAAGTGAGCTCCTCCTATCAAATCTTGACTATTGATGTGAAGTTCCACATGCTTGAACCTCTAGGAGGGTTTTTAACATTGAAGATTCTCTCCTTAACCCTATTGTCCAAGTACTTAGCTTGCATTAATTTATCCCATCTTGAATAAAGATTTGCATACATTCTCCGGACTGGTTTGGCACCCAATGCCAAATGCTAATGCCTTAGATTGAGAATAATAGCTCCACCATCACACTTGGGTTGGCATATCTTTTCCCATGCCATCAAATGTATTTTCCTTCTATTATCCACTCCCTCTCATGGAATTGTTTGGATATTTTCTTTACACACTTGATCACTCCTTTGGGCACTCCGAGGGTTGACATCATATATATAGATACTATAGATAACATAATTTAATCATTGTTAGCCTATCTTCTATGGAGAGCCATTTACCTTTCCATGAACCTATCTTGTTTTCAAGATTTTGAAGTAGTTGTGACCAAACATGTAGTTTATTAGAGCCCTTGAACATCAGAACTCCAAAGTAAGTATTGGGTAGAGATCTAATTCTAAATTTTAGAAATTTGAGAATAGATTTTTAAAGCTCCACATCTGTATGGAAGAAGAGGACTGTTGATTTTGAAGGGTTGATAACCTATATTGAGGTGAGCAATATAAATTGATGGTGTCTTTAATGAAAGAAGCTTCAATGACTATGGACACCCCAAACATTGTGTCATTTGAAAAGAGAGTGTGGGTGAAAGAAATATCCTAACCCCCAATCTATAAACCTTTCTAAAGTCCCAAAGAATTAACTTCTTTGATTGCCCAGTTTAGTGCTTCAGCCATGAGTATGAATAAATATGGAGATATTAGATCTCCATGGCATAACCCTCTAGTAGCTTCAAAAGCTTGTGTTTGGACTCCATTGACCAGAATCATATAAGAGGTGCCTGATATGCAATCTGACACCCACTTACACCATTGAGGAGAAAAAAAAAAGCTTAACGAGGACATATAATAGGAAATCCCAATCAAGTTTATTTATCATATGCTTTGGACATATCTAATTTTACAAGCATAGAAGATAAATTATCTGAGTGAATTGAATGTAAAAGCTCATGAGTAACAATATCCCCCTTTGTTGTGTCTCTACTGAGAACAAATTTGCCTTGCTCCTCTAATATGATGCTTGTAATTATTGCATCTAGCCGCAAGGCCATGGCTTTAGTTATTACTTTATAGATCATGCCACACAACAAGATAGGCTTGAATTCTTCAATAGAAGAGGGAATCTTTTTCTTGGGAATCAAGGTGATGGGCATTCTCTTGAATTCTTTTAATATGTTATTGTTTTTCTGGGCTTCATCTACATCTAGAAAAACTTCTCTTCCCACTATATCCCAACATTCTTGAAAGAAAGAACCTGTAAAGCCATCTGGCCCTAGGGCCTTCTCCCTTGGCATAGCAAAGATTGTAGATTTCATTTCCTCTATTGTGAAGGTTTTTAAAAAGGAATCATTGTGTGTCTTATTTACCAATTTGGGTTTTTTGAAAGTTGATGCTGAATGCCTCCCCTAATAGAACCACCATCTAATATAAGGAGATTCCTAAAAAGGGATACAAATTATTAAATTTTTTTGGGGTCGAAGGTGAAATCTTGATTTCTTTTCCTTATTAACTTAATAATATTTTGATCTCTCTTTGCCTTGGTAGAGATTTGGAAAAAAATGGTATTTTATCTCCCTCTTTTTACCAACTTTTATTTGATTTTTTCTGCCAAAAAATCTCCTCTCTCTTGAGAATTTCTTCCAAATCTACTTTGAACTTTTTTTCTTTCATGAAAGATTCATTATTCATACCATAACTAAACACATGTTGTGCAAGGACTTCCAAGTCTCTTCTAATTTGTGCCTTTTCAGTAAAACATTTCTTGAAATAAGACCTATTCCACTTGATGATTTGTGATTTGAGATGGTTTAATATTTGGGCTAAATAAAACATCCTTGAAGCTTGGGTGAAAGGATCCATCCACCACCACTCCTTGATTCAAGACACAAAGGATGGGTCTCTAAACCACATGTCTTGAAACTCAAAATATTTCTGCTTAAAGACCATTGAGTTGCCTATGGAAAGACTAATTGGAAAATGATCTGATCTAGTCCAAGGAAGAATAATTGGAATCATATATTTAGAAGAATCAAAACAATCACTTAAAATAAAAAATATATCAAGTCTCTCTACAATTTGGTAAAAATCCTTTCTCCTATTGGTCCATGTATACTGACCATTCTTTGGGGGATAGTCCACAAGACCATTACTAATGAAAAAGTCTCTAAAGTTCTCAGACAACTTGTTGGGATGAGATATGCCACCTGAATTTTCATCTTCTATTAGCACCACATTGAAGTCCCCGTCCATAATGATCCTTCCTTTCCAAATTTTTCTATGTCATTGGCTAAGATCAGTCTAGAGTTTACTCTTTTGAGAGCTTCTACAAGGACCATAGATACAAAAGATCAAAAGATCCTTGTCATCAAAGGATTTCAGAAATCTACCCAAAATCCAATTATTGCCATTTGCTACTACATCCATTTGACATATTTTCTTCCTCCAAAGAATAGCTAATCCTCCTAAAGCTACATTCACTTAGACAAGTGTTGAGTCCCATTTCCACAACTGCTTAAATATATTTTGACCTTGTTCCTCTAAAAACTTAGTTTCTTGTAGGAGTACTATATCAATGTCTTCCCAATCAAGATAGTTCTTGATGAGACATTGCTTATTAGGGGCATTTAAGCCCCTAACATTCCTTGTGAGAATCCTCACTAGTCCTAAGGAGAGTAGTTTACTCTCCTCATGCTTGATCTTAGAGCCCTATCTATGGTGATATGTATCCCAGCCACAATCTCCACTTGGAAACTAGTAAAGAGGAGATAAAAAGAGGTAATTACAAGGCTCATCACCACCTCCAAATTTAAGGGTTTGGTTGTCCTCCTGAGCAGACAAGGAACTAAACAAATCAAATACTAGGGCCTAGAATTAAGCATGAGTGCAGTTCCCCTGAAGTCATACGGATCAACATGTCCCTCCTTCTCCTTCAAGAAGAATCCTCTTTGAGCCTCTAAGTGCTCCCACCTACAATTTTCTTCTTCTTTTTATGGTCACCTACCAGTCCAGTGGGGAATAGGATACCATATAAGAGGTGGATGGAAAGTCAATGGAAACCATATTGGTCCAATTGCTCTAAATATATTTATGTACTTGTGACCCCTACTTACTATTGCATGAAAATTATACAAAGAATTTGGTTCCTTTTTATTCATTCTAATGTCAATTCTTGTCATCCCTAGTTTTACAACTGTCAAATGTAATATTTCCTTTTTCCCTAAGTAACTCCTAATAAGCTACATAAATTGTCCTTTGATCTTTGAGGAGCTTTGTGGCCACACTTGGAACCTTTTGCAAAACAAACCATTCATCATGAATCTCACTAGGATCCTTCCCCTCTACCTTGATTACCAAAGCCATTGATTTCTTTCTTTCATGATGACTTCTCATCTGTAATCACCTATCATACTCATTTCTAATGAAGGAAGTGAGGGCTATGATTTATATATCCCTAGTGTAAAGAATGGGGTTTCAATACAATTCATAAGGAACAATTAAGTCATGCAAATAAAATTCAAAAAGTTGATCTTGTAGTTTTGGCAAGGTGTCCTAAAACTCTAGAAAGAACTTTTGTATAGTATCTAATAGAAATGGGAGGTTACTCACAAGTTACATAAATTGAAAAATAAGATTTTTTTCTCTCATAAACTAGGTGTATACCCTAGCAAGAGGTTTGCTTTGCATGATTTGACTAGTGAGTTCTACCATTTTTTCTTTTCTTTGCTTCAATTCATACAAGTGAGTGTTATGCCATATATCCAACAACATTTATTGTTCATTTACCTCTGCTTTTTCCTTCATTTCTTCCACAGCAACCTTGGGAACCTATGCAATTCACTGATGCCTTTCTCGTTTGCTCTTAATTCTTCTTGCAACTACTAATTAGCAATTACTTGCTCTTCTAATTGTTTTCTAAATATATTTTTTTCATAGGCTAGCTTGGAGTTCCCCTTCATCCTTTGTTTCCATATCAACAAGGACCATCCCCTAAACTTTAATATACTAAGTGAACTCAAAAGAAGATGAAGTAGAATTTCTTGCAAGGTCAAACTCTAGGGTGCTTGACACATTTTGTTTATCCGTATGGAAAAAACATATCTTCTCTTTTAGAATTAGTGTTCATTTTTCCACTTTTGCTTTTGGAATTGGAGGTTTAGTTTGTTTCCTCTTTGTTTTAAGGTGGTGTTAAACCTTGGTCTTTTGAGTTGGAAGAGGTTTTCCTTATTTTGGCTTTCTTTTGACTTACTTTTGGCAAAGAAGGGGATATCTTTCATTTCCTTTTTTGCCTAGCAATAGATAAAAGTAAAGATTGCTCATGAGTAGATGGAATATGTTTAGAAAAAGGTACTTTCTCTTCACATGTAGGTGAAATATGTTCTAGTGGACTTTTTTTCACAAGGGATGAACTTAAAACTACAACAAATGAAGTCTTAGGTTTAAGAGATGAAGTTACATGCACAAGGGTTCCTATAGGATTAGGTCTAGATGTTGCAGGGCTTTTTGAGGGTGCTCCAGGGTTAGAGGTTGTCACTACATGCCTTTTAGAAGGGGTTGCATGGTCAAAAACTGATGTTGCATGTTTTTCATATAGTGTCTCATGAGCATAGGACATGGACACTTGATCAGCAGAAGGTGTTGCCTGTGATTAGCTCAAATTTTCTCCCCTTTCTTCTTGTACCTCCTCTACTTGTTGAACTTTATTTATTTTCATTCGAAGCCTCTAACCATGTGGCCCTACATCAGGCATTTCCCTTATATGACACAAAATAAAAAATACCTCCCATGTCACATGAGGAAAGAAGTTACTTGGAAATTGGTCACTCAAACCCTTTTTCACTAACAAATGAATAAGTGCATATAAAGAAAATGCATTTGTGGTACATTTATGATATTCACTTGCCATTTTATTTAACAAATTAAATACAAAATTTTGAACATTGACATTTCTCCCATGTTGTAGATGGTTTAACAACTTAAGATGTATGACGTGGAGATAAGATTGCATACCTTAATAGGTTAATTATTTGATGATGTATGTAGCTTCTTGTGTTGACTACGTGAGCTAAATGACGAGCGTTGAGTCTCCAATGACAAGGGATATCTTGACACCCTACTTGAGGTATATAATCACTCAACCAAAATGCAAGGTAGAGATAAAGATGGAAGATCTAGATTTGACTCAAAGAAAACTTGACTTTTTGAATTGATATGGATTCGAGGATGGATGAAAATTTTGATTTTGGTTAAGGAGAATGGTAGGAGAAAAGATGGATGGATAAAGATTGATTTTGCTAGGAAAGATCCAAAGTCTAGGTCCAAGATGAGTGATTAAAGTCATGTCCAAAATGAAGGAAGGTGACTATGGTTATGATAAATGTGCTAATGGAGATTGATAATTGGATTTTGATGGTTTGGAAAGGCTTTTGGAAACACACAAGAAGACACAATAGCTAACTTGATTTTCAAGGTCGATAAGGTTGATTGACTTATAATGGTATAACATATGAGAAAATACCAAGCACACAAACAAACATAATATTATTCAAGTAGGAGTGACTCCTATTGTGAGCCCACAAATGGAAATTAAACCATCAATACTATCTACCTATGAGGGATAGATAGAGATATCCATGTACACGTGAAATCCCTTACCTTGGAGTACTAAAGGATTTGCTAAGGTTAGCTCTATCTCAATGCATGGAAGTAGATTATGAGTAACTTCATGGGTGATCCACATCCCTTGCGCCCATTAGAAGATGGATGAAAGGACTTCAACCAGGCTTGCACAAGTTCTCTAAGGATGTCGCTGATATACGCAATGTACGTGGGGCTCAATCTGTGAACACTAGTCCATCTAAAAGCATGAAACCCAAGCAAAGGCTCAAATGATCTCTTCACATTGTGTGTTTTATGAACAAAGGCCACAAAGCTATACTAGACACGATGATGACTAGATTAAGGTACAAATTTCATTCTTCTCCTTTGATATACCATAGTGGAACACATGGTTGAGGTTGTCCCTTGGGGTGATGAAATCCCTAAGTAGGCCTCCAAATAGGAAATGTTAATGTTAGTTTTTTTATCTCCATGCTCAAACTAAACACAAAGAGAGAGCATACACACTAACACACCTTTGGTGACAAAAATGAACCAAGAGATTTTTTTGATCCCCAAGATCACCTTGTGCTGCAAGGGAAGAGCATACACACACACTTGATCCACCCTTAGAAATCAATGTGTGTTGTGAAAATCAAAGTGATCAAATGGTGTTTTTAATTCTCAAGATCATCTTTCAACAAAAGAGAAGAGCACACACACATCAAAAAGCATACCAAATTCACCAAACAAAGCAAGCACAAAGTTTCAAATAATAAACCTTTAACAAGAAAAAACTTGCACCACACTTATTAGTAGTTTAAGAGATTATAGCCTTTGACAACCATAAACTAAAAACAAGTGATAGCTCAAAAATGATAAATCTATCAAAAAAATAGAAATAAAAGTGATAACACACAAGATTAGATGGCACCAATATATTTCTTATATTTTTTTATGCAATTTTAAAAAAGAAATCACTAAATTTAGATTTAACATGTAAAAGTAATGATTAAATGAAGTTTACAATGTAAAAGCATTAGTATTGAAAAATAAATCCCTAAAAATCTAAAAATAATATCATCCAACAGAAAAATAAATATAACCATTATATCCCTTATGATTTTTTAATCAATTTTTAAAAAAATTCTAAAATTGGATTTCATATGCAAAAGTTATGCCATAAACAAGGATTTGCAAATTTTTTATTATTTAAAAAAAATCCATTTCTACCATAGATATGAAAAAAGATATGACAAATAATATTCATGGCTCACCTGGTGTCTGCATTCATTACATGATGGCTAAGCTTTTGTTAGATCCTAGGTACATGCGATGAAGGTGGAACACATTTGATGTTGTGCGATCCCTCTCCTATGCTTCAAAACTATTCATGTCTGCCATTTCTTATCTGCTCCATAATGATATAGGTGATGTGATGCATCAGGCTGACGTCCATTTCGATTGCTTCATGGAACATCTCCATTGTATTTAGTGACGCTAGATGTGTCTCCAACAGTTGGTAGAGGAGATTGCTCTTATTTTGAAGGTGACACTATCGGATGTTATCCCAGACTTTTTAGACTATTGTGATGATAACGAGATAGAGGAGAAAGGCGTGGAGAAGAAGGCTTCGAGTATGGATGCCTCTTGCATTAATTATAAATTTTTTAATAATGCATCTGTGATGCCTACGTAATTTTCCTCAACCTCTCCTTTGATACTAAGACTCTTATGGTATTGTTTACATAAGGTTGGTAGTGGGGTGGTTGGACTGTGGCTTCATCCTTCTTGTGGGATTATATATATAGAATATAATTATGGTTTTTATAAGTTGGTCTGATATCTTCATCAGATCTTTGTGATATTAAAGGGAATATTCTTGGTGATCTGTGGTTTCCCCAATTGTCACGGTTCTTGGATCTTAAATTAGGATTTAAAAAAAATAAAAAATAAATTATTAATGTACATTAATTATAATTTAGGTTCAAAAATGTGTTGTTTATCAAACATTTAATGTGTTTATCTTTTTGTTGTTCATTACTATGTTATTATTTATATTCAATCATTTTTTTATTAACATAAAAGTAAAAGTAAGGTTGATGATTGAACATAGACAACATGCTATTTAAACTCAAGCCTTACCAATAAAAGCAATGTCTTTATTATGTGATAATTAGAAATAAATTACTGTGTAAGAATTGGAGTGAAGTTAAGGTGATAAATAAAAGCAAGGTTGCTAGTTAATCAACCAATGCACCTCATGAAAAAATAGAATTAAGTTTCAAGAAGGGTTATTATTAGTGAAAGAGTAAAAAGAAGGTCTTCATATAGGCTGCTACTATATTTATTTGAGTATTATGTTGTTTATCAACAAATGTAATTGTTTTATTTGGACGTGAATAATAACTAAAAGAACTAGTTCATTAAATCATAACATACATTAGGACAAGAAAAAAAGGTTTACATCATACCAAGAAAAATCATTCATTCAATTTATGTCATAACATTAAACGAAGTCACTGAGTCTAACAAAATGAGCGACATAAAAATCAATCACTCTATATATATATACACTTATACTTCATTGCATCTAAATTATGGAAATTTACTTTTAAAACAATCATAATCCAATTTTATTTTTAATTTAAAAGAAAATTACTCAATAAATTTGAAAATTAAAAGCTCATTTGCTTAGTAAAATCTGCCTTAACAAACCTTGACACTATAAAATTATTAATATATATAAAAAGTAAAATTGCTTAGTTGCTTATTTCATAGCGAGACTTGACTAGGTCGTATATATTGAACTTGTTAGGAATTGAATGAAGGCGGGGCTTTTCCAAAAATATTTCGGCTGGACGCGTGGATGGCAGGGTAAAGTGTGGTTATTTCCCGTGTTTGTGTGTTACAAACGTGTAACACACAAAAACCTAATTATTATAAATCGTCCACGTTTGTAGGTTTTATTAAAATATTTGTTCTCACCTGTTCAACTGGAGTCTTTATAAAGTTAGACATTTCATTGTTTAGTTATTTGGAAAAGTGTTCTCACGTTGTCTGTAGCTGTGATTTGTTTGTACTAAAGCCGATCGAGTCTGATGGCATCTAAGGAAATTAATATGATCGACCACCAGCCATATAATCAACCGGAATCTGATATATCGGATTTACCGCAATCTGATATATCGGAGAGTATACCGAATCCCGACTGGCTGAATAGCGATTGGTATACAGTGAGACGAATCAGAAAAGGGGGTTCGTCTGCTGGACAACCGGATAAGGTATTGGATAATTTTTTTCTTTTTCTATTTTCTAAATCAGAAATTAGAAAATCCTCAGTATTATGATGGTACAACATCTGATGAAACAGTTCTGAATGTGAATTTAATTGTTTTTATTCTGTGAAAATTTTCAGTATTACATTTAGAGGGCTACTGGCGTGAAATGTGGATCTAGGCCAGAAGTAGAGAGGTACTAACAGACCGGATCGAAGAAAAGACCAAAGGGTAATCTATGTAAAGTAAAATTTGAGAAACTATTTTGTGTAGTTTTATTTGCATGTATTTTCTGATGACCAGCCGTAAACAGCCGGTGTTCTTCGACCATCCCAATTGTACAGTTGGTCGACCATACAGATGGCGATCAACAGATCGTTTACAATGCACTGGTTGGTTAAGCTCTTCCTTTTCTGATAGTATAGTTTTTGTTTCGTTGTAAGAATATCCAATCCAAAGGCAAAGCCTGGCATGAGAGGGCAACTGCCCTCTACTGCTTTGGTACCTTTGGATCAAGTGCAGCAGCCTCATCACCTGGTAAGCAATACCATGTTTCCGGGATCCATGAAAATGCCAAATGGTAATCTCTGTAAAATTTAAGAAACCATTTTGTATAGTTTTACTTGCATACATTTTCTGATGGTATAGTTTTTGTTTTATTGCAGGAATAACTAATCAAAAGGTAAAACGTGGCATGAGAGGGGGACTGTCCAATCCAATGCACCAACAACCTCATGAGAGGGAAACTGTCCAATCCAGTGCACCAGCAACCTCACCATGACTAGTCAAGATTAAGGGGAATAAAAAACGCTCTGGATACCTTGTGTTCCTCCTAATTTTTAAGGAACTATGTTTTGTTTTTTCCCCCTGTACTTGTACTTATTACATCTTTTAACATTAAATGTGAGATATAGTTTCTTATATCTGGATGTTCACATCTAACTAACTTTATTATTTGATTTTGTTTAATATTTTAATTTATTATATAAACTTCATTGTATGCAAGTTCTTTTAAGTGCATG
This sequence comes from Cunninghamia lanceolata, assembly GCA_027924645.1. Classification (NCBI taxonomy): domain Eukaryota; kingdom Viridiplantae; phylum Streptophyta; class Pinopsida; order Cupressales; family Cupressaceae; genus Cunninghamia; species Cunninghamia lanceolata. The sequence continues at coordinate 5,837,512 of BSBN01000643.1, forward strand.
GCAGATTCAGACTTTTATTTTATGGAGTTTAAATAAATAAATAATTGATCGAAATATAAAAGGCTGCATAAAGTTTGGAAATTTATAATTCTAACAAGGCTAAATTTTTTCCATAGAATAAAATTACAATTATAAGAGATTAACTTTTCTGTTTTTTTTTTTTTCTCACTGTGTTAAAGTAAAATGTAAAATAGAAATTGTTGCAAAATTATAATTATTATATATTTTCTTGTGTCAACTATAAATCACTAATTTGAGTGCTTTCTAAAATTTTTAATGCATTATTTACAAAACAATTGAGAAGGATCAAAATGAAAAAAGATTAGAAAATGGGATTTGCTTTTTTAATTTACTGTCTGAATAAAAGAAAGTATCTTTAATTTATTGTAGATGCTTTCATATAATTCAACATTCATACCTCAAGAGTTATTGATATAAATGAATTAAAAATTTCTAACATCAATATTATACTTTTGTAGATATTATTTTATTTAATAATTAAAAAAAAATATCATTTATCTCGTCTTATTCCTCTATGTTGTGAACATTCAGTATAAAAATGAAATAATTCAGTGTATATATGGATGCCAATAAGACTTTTATAAAAAAGAATGACAAACACAAATGAATATACATTTATAGTTGGGACCATGACAAAAAGAATAAGACTTTTATTAAAAAGAAAGACAAAAATAAATAAACGTACATTTACAATTGGGACAGTGACAAAAAGCCTTTCACGTATTATTTTTTATGTATTTACTGAGTGTTGATTTCGTTGCCAAAAGTCTCCATTGTATTCATAACTTTATTTATAACTATATTTAAATTTGTATTATTTCATGGATTTAATGGTGTGTGATGTGAAGATAAATCTGTGCAGCAAGATTATTGGGTCCATTCATTGTCTTTTAAAATTTATTAGAGGTTATTTATCTTATGAATTGTTCCCGGAAACTGTTGTAGACTTCCTCCATGAAGCTGTTATAGATTTTGTTGACTGTGTGCAAGGTTTTGTTTCTCATAATTTCTAACTATTTGGAAGGCCGAGCTATGGTTAAAGCTGAACACTTATCTGTGCTCTTATTTGTGCTAAACCTAGTAATCTCAATCTATTTGCAATTTTTGCTACTAAATTTTTTTAACTCGAATGCATTTGCACCATTTATTGATTTGAGCTTGGAGATGGATGAAGCTGATTGCACTCCAGTCATTTACCTGTGTAAAATCAATTGTTCTTGATTTAAAGTATCAGTATGACAATTACCATCAAAATGAACCAATCTTAAAACAGTTAAGAATTAGCCAACCATCTGATGATCTTGTAATTCAGGTTAAGCGTTTTGCCAACAATGGGCTTTTCGAGGGTTTTGGTGATAAAGTACAGAAAATGGATGTATATCCTCAAGCCATAGACATGGAACCCTTCTTCAGCAATCTTGTAAAGTGAATTTTGCTTAATTGAATTTGGTAAGCATTTGTCTTTGGCAATATTTGCATGTCATTTGTTTGACATTCTTTGTACCTCTTCTGCATTATAGGGTGAGATGAAATATGAGCTTTTAGCAGTATTTATACATGCTGGATTTTCTCTAAATTCTGGTCACTATTACTGCTTTGTACGCTCTGGCTATGATGGCTGGTATGAGATGGATGATTCACAGGTAATTAACCTTCAACGCATGCAATAAATGAACAAAATTCAAGTGTAAATTCAACCCAGTTTTTATCTCTCAATAGAGATATGAAAAAAAGAATTAGTGCAATAGGGTTTAGCTCAATTGAAATTGTAACAACCCAAGATGGGATGGTTGTCCTTGTTTACTTAAGGAAGTCAGATTTTTTATATTTTTCTTTTAACTCTTACCATACCTCGATGGCTTTTGGGGAAAAGAGGTTGGTGAGCGGGTTTAAGGCTGCGAGGAAATATCTGAGAGTTTGGTGAGCGAATTTATGTTTTGGGAGAGGATCGACATCGAGGATAGGCCATGGTTTGGAAATGCATGCCCAACATGGACCGAGACACGACTACTATGCCCCTGGGTAAACAACTCTCAGTTTTTATTTTGAAGGAAGGAGGGAATCGCTTGCAGAGGACTCTCTTTGTTTTGTGGGAGACACAACAGGAAACAGGGGAGTTTGACCTGGAATAGGAGGCGAGCATATCAATTTGCAAGAGATGACGTGAAGACAAGGGGAGTGCAATCTAGAATACCAAGCAAACATATTTTTTTGCAAGATTGAGGTACGTTGAAGGGGAGTGCGAATAGGTATTTGCCTCAGCTCTTTGTTTTTTTTTTCCAGCATAAAAACCAAGATATGTATTCTGTGATTTCATTAAACACAGGAAACCAAAACCCCATTACTGCCTTTATCAACTAAAACATATTTGCTGCGATTTCATTTAAGCAGAAAAAACTGAAACCCCATCGTGGCTATTTTAGAAAATATGCCAAAATTTATTTCCGTGCAAGATATTGACATTTCCTCTGCCCTTGAATTTATTTTCTTTGTGCATATTGATTTCCTTGTTCTTGGGTTAATGTGTTTGCAAAGAAGATCATATGGTTTCTGATTTATAAGTTATAGGTAAAATAAAAATAAAAATAGGGGATTAGATTTTTAGAGAATGTAATGAGTTCTTTTATGCCTTAACGGATGTCCATACCCTGTTCCATCGCTCCCATTTTGGCACGAGCAGTGAGGATGCTGGCTAAGGTTGTGGCGTCTGGCTTTACAGCCGCCAGTTGCATATGCTTAAAAGTTTCTAAAACCTTTTCAACAAATCCATTTTGTGTGTATCCTGCAGTCAACGCAGCCCATGAGATGACCTCGCTCTGAGGCATTTGCCTTGTCTATGCTTCCACTTTTTGCAATAGGAGTAGAGAAGGGTCCACCATAGTTATTTTTCTTAATGGAGAAATTGGGGATAATTTTAGGTTTTCCTCTGTGCGTATGCATTTTAATGCAGTGATAGACATATGTCAAATAACTGGACAATGCATCGTTCTTTTCCATTGAAAATAAAAATAAAAATAAATTCTATATAAATTAATAAGTATATAAACATAAGTAAAGAGAAACTTCCTTTCAAAATGATGCCTAAGGCACGAAAACCTTTCTATGATTTTGTAGGAGGTCAAATAATTAAATAGAGACACAATTATAATAGTCTAGATTAGATACAACACACATAGTCAATCCAGGATTTTAGAAGTGCCCATCCAGTCAAGATATTGAATAACTCAAATTCATGCATTGTCTTCTAAAGGCACCAAGCTTAAAACCCATTATCATAAACCAGAAGACTACTAATAGATTTGAAAAAAAATCTGGGAAAAGCAAGAATAAAATAACGCTCTTGTCAAAGCCTTATGTCTAATTGTGAAGTTTACTATCTTTCTCCACATGCTAATAGATATATGCTATGTAGTTGTATGTTGAGTACTTGAAAATTTCAAATTCTTCATTTATCTTGTTTGTACCCAAGCTTAATTTTGTTTTAATACTTCAATTATCTTGAAAAAATAAAGGTTGATATCATTTCTCAATGCTTGCAACTCGAATGACATTCTACCATCAACAAATGCTTCTTCATCTTGCACTAGGGAACACCATTCTGAAAGTGAATTTAGTAGGATTAATTCCTTGTTTAAAAGGTTTTTTTATTGATCTGTTATATGCTTCTTTGTACACTGTGGAGTCTCCAAGCATGCCATGACACTTTGGAAATGATAGATAAACAACCTAGAGCAGTTGTAGTATTCATCCAATTTGGCATTGTACGACATTTTGTGGCATCATCCAAGATCATAGACGGAGAGAAGACATGACTAATGGTTGTACCCTTATTATTGTGGTAGTAACATTTTATGTGTAATGCCTCTAGTGTTGACCACATGTGCTTGCTTAATGTTTTTCAATGCAAGTTGAGCTTGTCGGTCATGGTTGTGGATGATAGGGTAGGCTTGGAAGCGGTTGTCAATGTGGCATTGAGCAAGAGTGCTCACTTGTTTGCCCATTGGAGGAGATACAATTTCTTGTGTTTTGTTATTGGTAGGAGAATGTGAGATGTGTACCTTCGTATAGTTGTTTCCTTATCGCTGCCCCCATCTCCTCACCCCTTATTGTCTGAGTAGTATCTTTTGGCATGGTTATCACATGCTTGATGTATTTTTGTGAACTATGTAACCTTGAGGTCTCCCTTGTGTGGTTGAGTTTTCGAGTCTTCTTTCCTCACTGTTTGTCTACTTGTGATTGGGCCTTGTGACTACCTCTGAGAATAGTGGGGTGGTGTCTTATGAGTCCACATGGTTGGAAGGCATTGCCACAACCATTAGGGATCGACGAACAAATTATCAGAGCACCAACTTGAAGATGTTCTCTTTCTTTCTGTTACTTTATCAGTCATGTACCCATTCAGTTATTGTATCTTTCATGGCTATGCCATTGTTCTTGTTTATTCCTTTATATAATATTGTACTTTCTTGTGAGAGATGATGTAAATTATAGTAATGAGAAGATATGTGATGTTGCTTCTTATTTGACTTACGGATCCAACTTGTACTATGGTGCTTATGGATTCATGTTTATATTTGGAAATGGGATTAGGAATATTTGAATTGGTGTTTAAAATGAATGTAGTTTTATAATATTTTCATCTGGAGGGTGAATTAGTCCCCTCCTTTGGGTTGTACTTTCGGCCATACTTGGCCATGATTGTTGTCGACATATCGAATCGGCAACCATATCTTGTGCATGTTATCTATTATGTCAAAACAAAAAAAAATTATCTTGTTTTCTTTTGGCCCTTGCCCTTCGGGTTTGCGGGGCAGGATGTTACAAAAATTCTCAAAAAAAATGTCCCTTTTGACATAAACAAGAGTCACCAATTGTAACTAGAGACTTCCATTCTTTTATGGATTTGTTATGAGTACTCATTCAAGGAGTAATTTCCTTTAAAAAGATAAATTCAGTCCTAAAAAAAATACTCATTACAACTATTAAATAAGAGTTTATTTGCATATCAAAAGACCAAATATATTTTATATATAAAAGGTAGGCCAAAATTGACAAGTATAATAGAATGAACTTTACTGATAAAATATTGGAGCCCCAGGTCCTTGAGACATTTTATCTGAAATTAGAGCTAATATTCTTTTGAAAGATATATAAAGGTGCTAAAGTCTTGGGTGCCATATACTAGACCAATTTCTTTGTTTGAAATTCAAGAAAATTTGCATGGCACCAACATGATTCATCAAGGAATGGAGAGGCTCCTCAAGTATAACAAGGAGAAGAACTAATGCTATCACACATATTTATTAACATTCACAGTAGAAGAAGAATAACTTGGCAATTATGAATGTTACGGAATATATAAAATCTTATTATATAACAACTTTAAAGTTCAAAATGGACATCTGAGAGCCTTGTTGTAAGAAGAATTGATATTTCTCTGTTAATTTTGTCTATATTGTTCAAATTTTGTGCTCTTTTTTGGCTTTGACCTCATGAACCCAGCTTGGGAGAAAACCAAGCCAGCCTTGCCAAGCCCACCTATATCACAAGCAAAGAGAAAGAGGGTGTATCACCAAGACTTCTTGGTATGACACCCATCTACAGAATTTTCATGACATCTGGTGAAGGGACACTTGTATGATACATTTAGACAAGCAGATATTCTTTTCAATATGATTTTCCTATGGTTCTGCAGCTTTACACTGAATTCTGTAAGCATTTTTAATTCCATGGCCCTTTCACAGTAATTGACAATTTGACAATATTGTTGATTCTATAGAATTAAACTAAATTATATAAGCATTTATAATTCCATGGTGCTTTCACAGTAATTCACAATGATGTTGATTCCTCTAGCCTAATCATCACTACAAATGTGTGATACTGCCAATTTCCATTCTTGGTCTCTTATATTGATCTTCATCAGCACTGTGCCCTTTTCTGAATCCTTCCTTCACATGGCTACATCTTCTTGTATTTAGATCTTATGGTTTTGGGTTTAACCACTTTTCCCTTACCCTATCCTATTTTGTTTCATTTTCTTTAATTCTTAGTGCTTAGTGAGTTTCAACACCTAAGGTCTCTTATACACTAGAACTTATCATTGTAACTCACACTTATAAACCATACTTTTGAGCCTCATGACCTACTTTAGTTATTTTTGATATCAACATAGTTTCTTTCTTTCTTGATTAAAGGTTTTACTTACTATAGAAAAAGGTTTCACAAGCACAATGTCACACTATTCATGTTGCTTGCAATAATAAAGTATGGCACAATTGAAAAAAAATCCTCCCCTTCTCCTTCTCCTTCCCCTCTGCACAGTCTCCATTTAGTGGAGAATGGGAGATGTAGGAATGTGATAAGGTACATCTATAACTATAAGTACCCTAAAATTCTCAGTAATGATGTCTAGGACATGGATAGTATAAATTTATGACTTTCCTCACCTTTATAATTAGAACTTTCTCATGTCCAAGATGTTATAGTATAATGTCAACCGGATAAAATTATAACCAAGGCTCAAACCTACTCACTACAATAAGGCACAAGTCCAATAGACATGCCATAAATGTCAACTGGAAAAAATTATAACCAAGGTTTAAACCTGGTCACTACAATAAGGCAGAAGTCCAATAGACATGCCATAAATCTTTAATGTGATAATAGTGGCATATAATTGGGCAAGAACATTGTTTACAAAATCTTACAAATAACAACAATGACATAAAATTGAGCATGAATAAAGTTTACAAATATTACAAGTAACAACAATGGCATACAATTGATCTTGACCCATGTTTACAAATCTTATAAATAGCAACAATGGAAATAACTAAGCATGACCCATATCTACAAATAAATATAACAATAATGACATAAAATTGAGAATGACCCATATTTATAAATCTCAAGGATATGGTTCATACTCATCCCACGGGGGATTAAAACTTATGGAACAAAAGCTGAAAAGAGAAAAAAGAGCATCCTTCTATGTTTTTCTTATTTAAACAATCTGTCATATGTTCACACCTTAACCATGATGCAGAAAAACCTAGCTCAAAGTCTTATTGGAAACTAGATGACAATTCTTGACTAATTAATATACTATAAAAAAATTGCAACAATTCTAATACTAAATTCATTATATTTAATATTTTTTATTTTCTCATAAATCAAACTATATAAAAATTAGTACAAAAGGCATTTACCAAGTGGAACAAGAGGGTTTTTCACACTTTTTTGAGGCATGTTCCTTAATGTTTTAGCCTCTTAGATCTACAACCAACAAAAAAGAGCATCAAATGCTTAAAAAAACAAGTAATTTTAAGTCAATACATATCAAATCATATCTATTTTCACCATGGATCAGTCATGTACAAGTTGACAAGTAATGATTAAAACTTGTTTGTTTTTTTTAAAAACTGGTAAACCTGTCATGAGAAAAAACAATCCCTTACGACATCCATAACTTATATTTTACAATCTAGGTTTTTGTATGATTTTAAAGAAAGTTGCAGAATTCAATTTTTTATATCCCCACATGAAATTAGCCATACCTAGATTGTAGATCTATAGATATTATTAAATTACTTCTCTACTGATATTTCTAGAATGATGTTTTAATTGGGATTATATTGTCATTAAATTTTTGGTTTCCCCTTCATTCCTTTCGTTTCTTAATGCATACTATTAAAATTTCTATCTTCTCTACTACATCAAGCCTCTTGTCACTTTAAAAATGTATTTTGAGTCCATTATAGAGCCAAAAACAAAATCAAAAATTTGACTCTTCATGGCTGTCCAAGGGTTTCTGGGTTGTCAAACATCAGTTTTAGGTTTTTTTTTTAACATTTTAGGTGGAACAGTGATTGGATTTTGCATTTAGGTTACTTGCACAACATTCTTCTTCAAATCCTTTAGTAAATTATAAGGTTTCTCAATATTTTATGGCTTTTATGACCATGTATATACTATCGTTTGACTATCATAGTCGTAGGTAGTTTTGGAACATTTCATGAATTGTGCTCTTTTAACCCTTGCATGCATTTTTTTCTTCACTTCTAGCTAGTCGTTTGACTTTATTTTTGTGTCATGACTTTAATCAAGCCCTTGGTCTTCTAAGAAACATGTCATGTCCCTTTTTGGGAATGGTCCCCATATTGCACTTATTAATGATGTTGGGTCACTCTACATATGTTTCCCATAAGCATATACATGTTATTGTTCATGTTGGCCGACTCTGGACTAATTTCCTTTATGGTGGCTGACTTGGAAATGATTTTTTATTCCCAGACCAACCTACATCCTTCTTTGGACGACATTCCCTTATGCTGGTCAACCTGCACTTATGCTGGCCGACCTCCTTCTTTGTATGAGTTCAAACATGTATAAAAGGAAGATATTGAGCGGTAGTTAGGGATCATGATTAGCAACAGATTCTTTCTAATTTTTACATATTGGTGTTTGGTTTCTACTTAGCATTGAGGAGATGACCCTTGAAGGTGGAATGGAGATGACCCCATTCTTCTAATTGTACATTTCAAGAAGAAGTTATCCTTGGTAATTGCAGATTCCTTTGGAGACTCATTGAAGATATCATTCCAAGTTTGTGCAGCTGATATAGGGTAGCAAATCAGTCATAAAGGATAGTGAATCATCCTTTAAGGAAATTTGAAGGTCAACGAATTGTCTTTAAGGTCAGCAAATTATTCATAAGCATTCAAAAAAGTACCGAATCAGATTAGAGGGACAACGAACCATTCTAGGGGCTACTTGCAACTAGGGTTTAAGGAGATTTATTATAGCAAACTTATACCTTCTCATTCATCCCTCATTAGAGTTTGTTTTTGTATAAGTTTGGTATGTGATTGTTGGCATTGATGTCTACTTGTATGCTAGGCTATTTAGCCTTTCATTTTACATTATTATAAGCCATATTTTATACTCTTAGTAATATATATAGTTGTAGATCTGATATTGTTCCAGCAGGTTGCTCATCTTGTGTTTATGATATGTTATTACAAGATTTGCATGTATATTCATGATAGGATTGACCCTCATGCTTGGGCGAACTGGTTGATGATAATTTTCATTAAGTCAAAGGCATTTTATGTGGTGAATTCATATTTTCTTTAAGTCTTATTTTTTTTATAGCAGACCTAGGGTTTTCAGCAGAACACTAAATTATAGAAATCTAGGGCAGAATTTGAAAAATTGAAGTGCAGAATTTTAGGGCAGATCTTATTGGGGATAAGACAGTGGTATTAGAGCTATGATCTTGCTAGCCTATGGGTTTTTGAAGAAGAACTGAAGCCATGAATTTGCTAAAAGACTAGGCAACCCTCCTAGAGGAGCTATGGAGAAAATACTACAGGAGAAGGCATCATTGAACAAGGAAGAGTTGAGTGAAAGGCTTTTCAAAGTAGGCAATAAACTTGAACATTCATTTCAATCTAGGTATGCACTTCTCAGCACTTTGAAGGAAGTGGAGGATTGTTTACTCATGGTGGATCAATCACATTCTAGGGTATTGCAAGTAGCTATGATTCCTATAGTGTCTTCCTTGGGTAAGCCAAAGTTGTTGAGATACAAAGATTATGAGGTGAGTTTGGTTATCACTTCTTGTTTAAGTGAAATTATGAGAATTGCAACTCCTAACATTCCATATTAGGATTACACAATGAAAGAAATATTTTCATTATTGGTGGAAAGTTTTGAAGGCTTGGATGATGTCACAAATTTTCATTTTCCTAGGAGAGTCACCATACTTGAATCATTTGCAAAATTGAGATTGAATAACATCATGTTGAATTTGGCTTTGGATGATTTAATTATCAAAGTGTTCCATTGTTTCTTTGCCAAAATCAAAACATATCATGCAACAAATGTTAAATCAGCAATGCAAACTATTTTCTCTTATCTTGGATGAAAAGGATGATATCTCTAAGTGGCTATAATCTAACGTGTTGGCTGTTTGGAGGGAACAAGATGTTTCATCAGTAGCATATGAGTTATCAAAAAGATTTGTTGAGCCAAGAATTGACGAAAATAAAAATCAGTTACTAGAAGTTGAATTGATTTCATTTGGTTTGTAGCCTATTCATGGTGACTCTAGGATTAATGAAGAGGATGAAGAAGACTTGACAGCCTTGGTTAATGAATATGATGCTCTTCCTAAGTATGTGAAAAATAGGATCAGCTTCCAAGATTACATGAATTTCAAGAAGAAGGGTTTGTGACATGATGAAAAATTATTTGATAGTGAGGACACTTGGTGATAAACTAGTAGCCCTAGAGGAGAAATTGACATAGTTTCACTTCAGCCCTATGAAGAAGAACACCTAGAGGTAGAAAATGATAATACCTTTAAGAGTGAACTTGAGATTACAATTGGTTATTAAGGGCATACTATTGGTGTTCAATCATACATGCGAGGAGAAGACATAGTCTTTGTTACAAAGATCATCCATGAGGAAGATTATTCACATGAATAACCCATGACACTTCATGATGATAAAGAGGACATGATCAACCATGAACTAGTTCATGAAGATATAGGTGATGTACCTCAAGAGAACAAGGATCAATCTATACATGTTGAAGAGGTAGAAGCCCTAGATACACATCAGCTCCATGAAGCAGAGATGGAAGAGTTGCAGTATATACATGATGAAGACCTAGCCTTAGAAGATGCCACCAAGGATTTGTATGAAGGGGCTTCATTAGAGGATCACATATGGCCTTACTAGGATCATATGGATGAATAACATGCCATCATGGAGGCTATCATTCATCAAGATATGGATTCATTGAATAACATTGTTTCATTACCTATACATCATATTGGAATGGAATCAAACAATTGTGTAGGTACCCTTGAGATGGACTTGGTTCATAAGAAGGGAAGTGAGCCAGGTATGGGCACCCCTATGGAAGAAGAAGAAGCAATAGTTGTGGAGGTTCAGTTACACCCGAAAGATCATATAGTAGTAGACTTTAATCACTACTTTGATGGAGACCCCTTGCCTAAGCCTGATGATGACTTATTCCTCACTCATGCCATAGAGGAAGCTGATTTGGAGATAGCATATAGACCTGATGTAATTAATAAGCACTCACTTGTGAGGAAAGAACGGGCTAGTTATTATGATGACTTCATTCTAGAACATGAGGTATGGTCTGATTTTCTAAAGCATAATAGTAGTCCTTTATCTTAACTTCACCATATTACTTCAGCTAGATGGACCAACAGTATTAACCGTGAAAGATATCAAGTTGAAGTCGTAGTTCCAAGACACATGGATAGGTCTGATTTTCTAAGTTATAACAGCAGTCCTTTTCATTATCTCATATCAGACATAAGGATCAGTTTTGAGGCCTATGCCTTCCATGGAGAATGTTGTATTAGATCAGCTTTGAATGGTGAATATGGAATAGCATTAATGGCAAGACTCAAGGAGGATGAAGACACCATAGCAAGGTATGATAGAGACTCTGATTTTCTGATTTGGAGCAGCAACCCTTGGCTCTTGCATGATCATCTATGGACAATCCTTACACATGAGCATGAGTTGAAAGAGGTATCTTTAGTTGATGGCTTCTATGTCAAGATAAGGTATGACTCCGAGTTCTTCATTTGTTCACTTCACAAGGAGTTAGAATCACACCTTACGGAAAGCCACATCATGGGATGTGAGGACATCACTGAGTACACTAAGGTCATTAGTAAACATGATACATTCATAGTCTATCATGAGGCATTTGTTTGTAGTGGTCTACCTTGTAGTGATGCCTCTTTGATAGAACATGTTATGCAATTTTTTACGTACCATTTTGAACTTTTTCATTTATGCGTTGGATTGTCCTAATTCTTGTTTCCTTTCTTGGTTTCTTTGTTCACTTGATTAGTGGTAGTTTAAGGGCCACATTAAGATTGAGACATAAATCATGGTGCACATCTCAGAAATAAGGTGCTTGGCCTATTATGAAGAAACCATCTTCAACAACATAGCATCAGCTTCAAGTCATTTCAGATGCAAGTTTCAACCATTAGTGGAGGAATATGGTGGCACAGGGTATAGTGTGATTCATAGATTGAAGATGATGCCATTTAAATGTAAGTGTAAAGGAAATAAAAATATAGAAGAATGAAGGCTCTTCTCGGTAGATTGTCGTGATGTGAATCTTTCAAATAATCTATCTAGGAAGGCATGGTTTCAGACTCATAATGAGTTGGGAGCATTTGCTAAGTCACTGTTAACAAAGTTTAGGTAGTTAAATATAAACATGTGCAGCCAAATAATCACCGTTAGATCCAGAGCAGATCAATGGCTCAGAGGTAGCTACGAAGGGAACAATGGAGTCTTCCAGATGGAGGCACCTGAGGAGTTGAGAGAAGCTAAATAATGAAGTGGAGTAATGCACGTGGCAGCTGCATTAGAGAGAAAGAGAAAAGGCTTTGGAGGTCACCCCGTGGCACAAGCAGAGGGCAGGTTTCATTTTATTTTTGTTTTATTATAAACTCATAAAAGATTTAAGGAGGCACGAGAGTCATAAAGAGTTGAGTTATAATAATTTTCTTAGAAACAGTGGCCCCCCTCCCTCTGGTGAATTAAATGATTTAGGAAATATTATAGCCCCTCATAAGAAATGGTGGGTCCCAGCTACATAAAGCTAAGGCTTCATAAAGACTCATGAAGGTTAATTTGTTTTGACTCACATGAAACAAAAAGAGATAAAACCCTAAAACTATTCATGCAACCATTTCATTTTCATGGCAAGCTACAGGAGGAGAGCGGCAGGAGATTTTATTTTCTCATGCAGGCCAAAAATATATTTCCAGCCATGAAGAGGAAAAGGAACAACTAGTTCAGTTACTTTTTTTAGTTGCATTTGCCATTATTGCCATATTTTATGCCAGATTTCATGGAGATAGTTGCAAATTTTTGGAGGTAGTTGATATACTTTCCTTCACAGTTTTTGGCTCTAAAAAGGAAGATCTAGGCTAGTTATAGGGGGTTCTTGATATACAAAGTTCCATAGTTCTACAGATCAGATTTTAGGGCAGCCAATAGCAAAGATTTCTTTTGTCTTAGCAGTGTCTTTTCAAAAGGAGAATGTAATATTTTTTACTTTATACAAATCCCAAAGCCTCTGTAACTTGCTACCATTCAAATAATGAGAATATTGTTCTGTGCATATCTGGGTATTTCTTTGTCTTGTTTCTTTAAGTTTTCTGTTTCTTTGCCTTTGTTGAAAATGTTATCAAACCGGTAATTGATCATACATTTTTCTCTTTAATTCCAATTAATCTTTCAAAGTTTAACATTGTGCAACCAAGTTAAGTTTCAAATCTGGTGTATCACCTTAGATCTAAGCATTTATTTCTGCAAATCTTATTTTCATTCTAACCTTTTCCCCAAACACCCACTGAAAGAATGGAAGAGCCAGCTTCCTTAAAACTTGGAGGTCACTCTGAGAAGTACTCCCACATTTTTAGAGTTTCCCATGTTGCTGCTAGATTAAACCCACAAATTTATGCATCAATAGTTTTTGGCATGCTCAGTGGGGCTGGATTTAAAGACTTGGGTCTTTGTTTCCATTGAATCTTTGCCTTGTATTTTGTGGTTTTGATGGAAAATCATAGAAATATCCGCTCATAGGAGCATGAATCATCCATCTAGTAGCTGTACTAAGGATTATTTCTAGAATCTTTTCCTTTGCAGACCATGGCAACCTTTGGTATCTATGTGGATTTGAATATTCAAAGAGATCTATCTTTTTTGGCTTGGGATTCAGGTCCTCTTGTTCTTTAGCACCAGGGTCAAGTTCCTGACATAACATGGAAGGCACTACCTCACTTTTTTGGACATAGCTCAGTTTCTCCTATGGATCACATTCAAGATATGACAAGTTTATGCTCTGTTCAAAATGTCACCACTAAGAATCATGCCCTCCTATTGCTTGCACCTTCCCTCAAAGGAAAAGAAAAAGAATGGTACAGAAGCTTGCAGCCCAGTTTGATCATTGGATGTGTTCAGCTCGATGGGCTCATCTACAATTAGTTCAAAGACAAAACAGATGTCAGCACCCTCACCTAGAAGCTCATCACCGTTAAAAGGGATGCTATGGATCCCATACATGATTTTAATTCAGAATTTGACAAGGTACGGAAAAAATTTCTATAGACATGAGGCCTCCTCCAGTCTTTGCATTTCTTTATTATTTAAAGGCTTTGGACCTTGAGATTTCTGTCATGATACAAGCCCTGGGAGGTGAAACTTTGCCCCAATCATATGATCTTGCCATTAAGGCTTAAAGTAGCCTCATAGTGTCTGGTAAACTGCCTCCTCTACCGTTGAAATAGTTGATGCCTTATGCAAATAACCTGTCTCAAACTCTTTCTTGTAGCCAGATGCATACAAATTTAAGTCCACCCACCCTCCCTGTTGATTTGCTGAATCATGAGGAGATGAGTGCAGTGAAAGAACTTATTAAGATCCTCTCCCATGAGATCAATGAGTTAAAAGGTAAAGCTATGCACTCTAATGATCCAAATTTTATGCCTCCAAGTTTGTATGAACAATAGTATGAATATAATCAGAGGGTGCCCAATTATCTTGAAAATAATGCTTTAGAAACCTCTGTAGCTGCAAATCAGCCCATAGAAGTCATAGATCAGGTTTTTTATCACTTTGATGTCCAAGAAAATCTGAGTCTCCAATATCAAAATGCCAGCAAGGAAGTGACTCATGTTTGTTCATCTTATTCTTATAATCATTAGTAGTATGCCCCTGTGGCAACATGTGATTTAGAGATGCATTCAAGTCATGAAGAAACTTCAGAAGATGTTGATGAGGTGATGCTTCTAGAAGTTGAAAAGTATTTTATGAAGGGCTTTGAAGTTGAAAAGTACTGGGTCTACAGTGATGCATAGTCTGTATCCCATCTTAAAGAAGAGGTTACAAGAAAGGTTTTTGCAGAGCCTATCAAAAGTGAGTGTTTCTATCTCTTTCATGAGGTTTCATATTTTGAAGAAGATAGCATAGATATGCAATATTAGGGGTAGCATGATGAGGGTTTGTTCTCATTTTTTCAAAAGGGTTATCAGCTGCTAGATTCAAGAGAGCCTATCATTAACCAAGTGGATGGTTGTTTTACAAGACCTGTTGAGGATGATCATAAAGACAATTTTGAAATAGAGGTAGATGCTTGTGCTGATTTGTTTTCAATTTTTGAAGATGGTTATTATCTTATTCTTGATGAAGATTCACAACTACACACCAAAAGATTCATAAGGATGAGAATCCAAGGGATATCTGCAAGATCCAAGAGTCACACACAATGTCACAAATTGAGTTAGATTCTACACCTTTCTTCTTTCATAAATGAATCTCTTTTAGATTCAAGACTATTCTTGGTAGCTCTGTCACTTGCATGCTTGTTTTTAGTACTATCATGGGTTAACATTCTATGCAACAGCCTGTAAGAGAGGTCACTAAAGAAGTCTTGTTGGTAGAAGTTTTCAAATGCAAATAGAGGAATGAGTTTCAATGTTTTATTCTCCCTTCTCACTCTCTGCTAAAGCAAGATAAGTATGTTGATCGGCATGACTGGTGTTTTGAAGCATAGAAAGACTCTTCGAAGTGCAGACAAGCAAAGAGGTACAAGTTTCTATTATACTTTTTCATGTATTTTGTCTGGTCAATTATCAGTACAATGTGGATAAATTAAAGAAGCATAATCAGATATGGCAGTTATTTTGTTGTTCCGGTGAATGGGCATGTTCCCCTGTGTTTTAGTTATCAGTGATTTAGCTTCAATTTTTAGAATAAGTTGTTACAACAGTAGCATTAGGTTTCATTCCAGTTAGTTTGTTTTCAATAAGTCTTTGCTGCTATGAATGAAGACAAGTTCTATGGTTCAACCTATCTCATATCCCAGATTCAGTGGTCAGTTTCGGTTATGGTTGGTTGGTTTTAGTTGCAGGATCTATTTTCAGTAGTGTTTAAGATTTAGACTCATAGGCTTTCTAAGTAGTTTAGTATCAGTTTGCTTGCATACATGCATTGGTTGCGGATTTATTTTTAGTTGTATGAGTTTTTAGTTTTAGCCTTTTTTGACTCTATTGCCTAATGTTTAAGGCCACTCTGTAAAACCAAACATTTTGGGTTCTAAGTGAGCAGGTCCACTCTCCCAGCCCATCGCCAAGAACTGTTATGCAAATTTTTGCATACCATTTAGAACTTTTTCATTTATGTGTTAGATTGTCCTGATTCTTCTTTCTCTTCCTAGTTTCTTTGTTCACTTGATTAGGGGCACTTTAATGGTGACATTAAGATTGAGACATAAGTCATGGTACGCATCTCAGAAATAAGGTGCTCAGCCTATTATGAAGAAACCATCTTCAACAACATAGTATCAGCTTCAAGTCATTTTAGATGCAAGGTTCAACCATTAGTGGAGGAATGCAGTGGCACAGGGTATATTGTGAATCATAGATTGAAGATGATGCCATTTAAATGCAAGTGTAAAGGAAATCAAAATATAGAAGAATGAAGGCTCTTCTCGGTAGATAGCTGTGATGTGAAGCTTTCAAATAATCTATTTAGGAAGGCACGGTTTCAGCCTCATAATGAGTTGGGAGCATTTGCTAAGTCACTATTAACAAAGTTAAGCTAGTTCAATATAAACATGTGCAACCAAATAATCACCATTAGATCTAGAATAGATCAATGGCTTAGAGGTATCTAGGAAGGGAACAATGAAGTCTGCCAGATGGAGGCACCTGAGGAGTTGAGAGCAGCTAATGAATAAAGCAGAGTGATGCACATGGCAGCTGCATTAGAGAGAAAGAGAAAAGGCCTTAGAGGCCACCACGTGGCACAAGCGAAGGGCAAGTTTCATTTTGTCTTTGTTTTATTATAAACTTAAAAAATTTAAGCAGGCACAAGAGTCATAAAGAGTTGAGTTATAATAAGTTTCTTAGAAATGGTGGGCCCCCCTCCCTTTAGTGAATTAAATGATTTAGGAAATATTAAAGCCTCTCATAAGAAATAGTGGGTCCCAGCTACATAAAGCTAAGGCTTTATAAAGACTCATGAAGGATATTTTGTTTTGACTCATGTGAAGCAAAAAGAGATAAAACCCTAAAACTATTCACGCATCCATTTCATTTTCATGGCAAGCTGCAGGAGGCGAGTGGCGGGAGATTTTATTTTCTCATGTAGGCCAAAGATATATTTTTGACCATGAAGAGGAAAAGGATCAATTAGTTCAGTTACCATTTTTAGTTGCATTTGCTGTTATTGTCAGATTTTATGCTGGATTTCATGGAGATAGTTGCAGATTTTTGGAGGCAGTTGAGATATTTTCCTTCACAATTTTTGGCTATAAAAAGGTAGATCCGAGCGAGTTATAGGGGGTTCTTGATATACAATGTTCCATAGTTCTATAGATCAGATTTTAGAGCAGCCAGTAGCAGAGATTTCTTTTGCCTTAGCAATGTCTTTTCAAAAGGAGAATGTAATAGTTTTACTTTGTGCAAATCCCAAAGCCTCTGTAACTTGTTATGATTCAAATAATGAGAATATTGTTCTATACATATCTGGGTATTTCTCTATCTTGTTTCTTTAAGTTTTATGTTTCTTTGCCTTTGTTGAATATGTTATCAAACTGGTAATTGATCATACATTTTGCTCTTTAATTCTAATTAATCTTTCAAAGTCTAACATTGTAGAACTGAGTTAAGTTTTAAATCTAGCATATCGCCTTAGATCTGGGCATTTATTTCTACAAATCTCATTTTCTTTCTAACCTTTTCCCCAAACCCCCACTGAAAGAATGGAAGAGCTAGCTTCCTTAAAACCTAGAGGTCACTCTGAGAAGCATTCCCACATTTTAATAGTTTCCCATGTTGTTGCTGGATTAAACCCACAAATTTATGCATCAACAGAACACATAGCTGCCTTATTCTAGAGATTTGTTATACACACTATGGTGACTCTTGTTGTTTTGAGACATGCTAGGGAGGTATAGATGAACCTTGATATGGTTATGATATTAATTTTGGAGCTGCTAATGTATATGTTTCAGTTGAGTGTTGGCATAAGGGTTGGTATCCCATCCCTAATTCATAAGGATCTATTCCTCACATCGATGAGTGATGGCTGCTACACTTCATGGTGTATTAACACTTGGTAGCTTGGTGAGATTCTAGAGGCTATAGTTAGTGGATCAGCCACTTTCATCAATATTGAGCTTGGAGAAGGAGTTATGAGGACTTTCATTTATAATGACTCCTTGGTCATCCTTGAAGATAACACAAGGTTACTAGATGTTATGAGACAACTACATCATCTTTTACAGACAACCGAGGCTGCCCTATACTTGAAGATTCATGCATTCAACAAGTACATGACCTAATTCAGTTATTTTTGGTATCAACATAGATTCTTTCTTTTTTGATTAAAGGTTTTACTTACTATAGGAAAAGGTTTCACAAGCATAATGTTAGACTATTCATGTTTCTTGCAATAATAAACTATGGCACAATTGAAAAAAATCCTCCCCTTCTCCATCTCCTTCCCCTCTGCAAAGTCTCCATTCAGTGGAGAATGGGAGACATAGGAATGCGATAAGGTACATCTATAACTATAAGTACCCTAAAATTCTTAGTAATGATGTTTAGGACATGCATAGTATAATTTTATGACTTGCCTCACCTTTATAATTAGAACTTTCTCATGTCCAAGATGTTATAGTATAATGTTGATGAGATAAAATTATAACCAAGGCTCAAACCTGCTCACTACAATAACGCACCAGTCCAATAGACATTCCATAAATGTCAATGAGATAAAATTACAACCAAGGTTCAAACCTACTCACCACAATAAGGCACAAACCTGCTCACCACAATAAGGCACAAACCTACTCACCACAATAAGGCACAAGTCCAATAGAGATGCCATAAATCTTTAACATGATAATAGTGGCATATAACTAGGCAAGAACATTGTTTACAAAATCTTACAAATAACAACAATGACATAAAATTGAGCATGACTAAAGTTTACAAATATTACAAGTAACAACAATGGCATACAATTGATCTTGACCCATGTTTACAAATCTTATAAATAACAACAATGGAAATAATTGAGCATGACCCATATTTACAAATAAATATAACAACAATGACATAAAATTGAGAATGCCCTATATTTATAAATCTCAAGAATATGGTTCATACTCATCCCACTGGGATTAAAACTTACAGAAGAAAAGATGAAAAGAGAAAAAGAGCATCCTTCTATGTTATTCTTATTTAAACAATCTATCATATGTTCACACCTTGACCATGATGTAGAAAAATCTAGCTCAAAGTCTTATTGGAAACCAGATGAAAATTCTTGACTAATTAATACACTAAAAAAATTGAAACAATTCTAATACTAAGTTTTTTATATTCAATAATTTTTATTTTCTCATAATTCAAACTATATAAAAGTTAGTACAAAAGGCATTGACCAAGTGGAACAAGAAGGTTTTTCATACTTTTTTGAGGCATGTCTCTTAATGTTTCAGCTTGTTAGATCTGTAACCAACAAAGAAAAGCATCAAATTCTTTAAAAAGTAATTTTAATTCAATACATAACAAATCATATCCATTTTCACCATGGATTACTCATGTGCAAGTTGACAAATAATGATTAAAACTTACTTATTTTTTTAAAAAACTAGCAAACCTATCATGAGAAAAATGAGTCCATTACAACATCCATAACTTATATTTTACAATCTGGGTTTTTCTAAGATTTTAATGGAAGTTGTAGAATTCAATTTTCTATATTCCCACATTAAATTAGCCATACCTAGATTGTAGATCCATATATATTATTGAATTACTGACGATCTATCTTTACTAATATTCTAGAATGATGTTTTAATTGGGATTATATTATCAACAAATTTGTCGTTGCCCATCGTTTCCTTTCATTTCTTAATGCATACTCTTAAAATTTCCATCTTCTCTACTTGATCAAGCTTCCTGTCACTTTAAAAATGTCTTTTGAGTCCTTTATAGAGGCAATAAAAATCAGAAATTCTACTCTTCATGGTTGTCCTAGGGTTTCTGGGTTGTCAAGCATCAGTTTTAGGACTATTTTTTATGTGTAACATTGATTGTAAATTATAAGGTTTCTCAATATTTTGTGGCTTTTATGACCATGTATACACTATTATTTGACTATGATAGCAGTAGGTAGTTTTGGAACATTGCATGAATTGTGCTCTTTTCACCCTTGCATGGATTGTTTTCTTCACTTCTAGGTAATCATTTGACTTTATTATTGTGTCATGAATTTCATCAAGCCCTTGGTCTTCTAAGAAATCCAAGACTAATGATAATGAAATGATAAGATCTAAGCATACCACATGAATGCATTCATACATTTAGTCATATTGACAGTTCCTAAGACTCTACAAATTTGAAATATTATACTCTTAACTTTATATATAAATATGAATCAATAAATAAACTTGAATGGATCATCAAAATCAACCCCATCCCATAAAACAATAAATGTGCTTCCTTTTCAATAGTCCACAAGGCCTCAAAATACAATCACTCAACCATGGAGGACTTGTCAATATGACTATGAGCATGATAAAATTAGACAAGACCATTCACCACAACTCCATGCAAACTAAAAACCAAATGAAACAATAAAGCACATACTTGATCAATACTCATCAAATCCAAACATTCCAAAACCAATGTAGTAGACTCATAAATATCCAATTGACTCTAATAAGACATGTGGTAATAAACAAGTGTATCCAAAGCATACGAGCCAACTAGGACTTCCAAAAGAATGCAAATGCATCCAAAACTAGGCAAGACAACTCAAACCCAATAAATCACCAAAATATGCCAACTTAATGCAATAGATCATGAACTTCTACATTCAAAGCAAGATACTCAAGCAAGACTTAGAGCACTAATAACAACCTGAAACACCCAACATAAGTAGAGGAACTCATCAAAAGACTCAAGCAAAAGAGGGGATCCCCATTTTTCCCATGCAAAAAGTGAGGTGTGTGTGCAAGGCACAACAGGTGGTGACTCTACTAGGAGAATGATCCTAAGCATTCCAAAGATAAAGACAAGTCAT
This sequence comes from Cunninghamia lanceolata, assembly GCA_027924645.1. Lineage (NCBI taxonomy): Eukaryota > Viridiplantae > Streptophyta > Pinopsida > Cupressales > Cupressaceae > Cunninghamia > Cunninghamia lanceolata. The sequence goes on from BSBN01000643.1 coordinate 5,858,712, forward strand.
GAACCCAGAATCTTTGCATACACCGACATATTAGGCCAAATAAATATAACTACATGATCAAGGAATCAAAATCAAAAGATAGCATAGCCATCCATATTATAATGATCCAAGAGTGTGTAAATGAATTCATTTCCATCATTTTGCAACTAAGTTCATCTAAGCTCCCTTACATTAAGATACATAAATGCTTCTCACCTCACAAACTACTTGGACATTGCCTCACTACCAGTCAAGCATCTATAGCCCTGATGTTGTTGTCTCTATGATTACACTCAAAGCATAGCTCTACTTCTAGCCAGGCATCCATAGCGCTGGTAGAGATACTTGAATTCTCCACCTAGTTGAGTCATATGATCAGAGTACTAGAAAGTACTACCTTTCATTTATTTTCATTATCTTTTATTTTTATTCTCTTTTCTTTTCATTTTTTCCATAGCACATACTTTTTCCACATGGGCTATGCATATTTTTCAACTTAGCTAGGCTAGGAATCATAGTGGTGATAAAGGTGAGACCTTAGGATTTTTCACTTAATGCAAGATTACAAAGACTCTCTTAGAAACTTGGGGATCATTAAGATGTGTAAAGTATAAGATCTCAAAACACTTCAAGTCATAAAAAACAAGTGACTCATCTCCAAAGAAAAAGCATCATGTCATTCAACTCTAACAATGGAGTCCACAACAAAACCCTTAGTTTATGACAAATGTTTCTCAAAAGAAGACTTAGAAGACATAACCCATAAAATCACATTGCATGCACTTGAAAACAACCCTCTAATAATCAAAGAACAAGCAAGGGAGGACACCAAAAAACTCAAAATAAGAGACCAAACAACAAGAAGTTAAGACCTAACCAAAGACAAAACACAAAAAAACTGAAAACAAAACTAAAACAACAAACTAACAACTAAAGACTAACCAACAAAGAAGCAAAAGCAATCAAAACAAACAACTAACTAAGTAAACTCAAAGAAAACCAAAACAAACAAGACACCTAATAAATCTAAATTGGCTAAGAATATGTACAAAGGCTTGGGACAATAAGTATCTATACTCTCAGTTGACTAATTTCTCAATGTGTGTAAGAGAAATAATGCACATGTCAAGGTCCTATGTCTAGCAAACTCATTCTTGGATTCTAAAAAGTAAGATATAGGAAAGCTAGGCTCAAATTTAGGATACAAGTCATGTAAGACAAGAAATTGAGTCAACTCATAATGCCCAAGATCAATCCAAACACAAGTTTTCTTACCCCCATCCCATAATCAAAATGATAAGCATTATAAATAAATGGAAAAATGGAAGATATAACCTGATTTGTAGTGCCATTAGCTGAAAATGTAAGCTCATTGTCATGTTGTATCATATCAAGTAATCTCTCACCCTTAGGTGGTCTCAACTCATGATGAATCATCCCTTGTTCATTAAGTACTTGCAAAACACAATCAAATCCATGTTGTATTTAGGACAAACAACTAAGAGGGGGGGGGGGTGAATCAATTGTTACAAAACCCTATTCCTTATTCACTTTAAAACCTTCTTATATTTCAATAGCATATGATAGATTCGATCATGGAAGCATAATATAATAATTCAAGAGCAGAAACAAATTCAACACATAAGACACCAAGATTTTAATGTGGAAAACCTGGTTAAGGGAAAAACCACGGGGTGACTAACCCAAGATTATATTCTCTGTTAAAAGAATAAGAAGAATAAAATGACACTTGCCAATTAGGGCTCACCACCTAAGCACACTGCTCACAAGAGGCCCATTGCCTACAGGAGACACACTGTCTACAGAAGTATATAAATTTTACATACTTGAACTAGATATTTGCATCTTCACTATGCTCGAGTTAGTTCCATTTAAGCTCAACACCTCTTCTCTTCTTTTCCCTCTTCTTCCCTACCACCTTCTCATCGCAACTAGATACCTTTGGATGACTTTGCAATTCTTATCTATACAAGACGTTGAATTTGGAATGATCATCAAAGTCGACACAACATACACTTATTTTATTATAGAGAAAATACAAAAATACAACTGGACTTATTACAAAAACTTCATGTGCATTACTACATTATCAGCCACGCATAGCTGGGATAATATTCTTTGAGGAACATGCCAAGCTTCACAAAACATCTTCAAAATCATCCACAACACGTTCAAAACATCTAGTCAGCCAAAACTAGGAAGAACACCATCACTAGGAGGTAAATCTCCAATTACAAGCTCTATCTTCAATGCGGACCACCAACATGAATTGGACACAATCTAGAGACCCCCACAAGCTTTGCTTGAATCACCGAGAACATCCGCACCACTTTTTCTTACTATAGTCATTTGCATCTTCATCCATAACCTCAAGAACACAGTTGCCCATCTCCGTCACATTAGAAGGATTGCTTGTGGACCTCCAAACCACAAACCAATTGAGCTGTCAATTCACATTAGCCTCCAAATCAAGCTTCCAGATCCGCAGAACATGATATTGTATTTCCAAATCTCACCATACCTATTTGTGTCACTCTGTCATCTCTGAATAGTTGCCAGAACTAGTTTTACTCTCATGGCCATAACTCCTTCACATTTTCATCTGAACCTCTCAAATCTTGACTGGATCATCTTCAAACACATATCTACAAACCCTTTGATGCACATTCTCTCAACTTCATCTAGTTGGGATCTTCACTTCATAAAGCTTCACTATTCTTCAAAGTTCTCTGTTTCTATTAAGACTAATTTTCTCAATATCCTCAGCACACAAGTCATCCAATCCTTGACATCAATGCAATACAAGTATGTTGACATCAATGACAACACCAGTTAGGCCCATACTTGCAACAATCTCCCCCTTTGTCATTGATGGCAACATATAATGTGAAAAATTATTTTAACCATCAAGACAAGAACTTCTCCTCACTGACTCACATAGCTCCCCCTATCAAAAGCAACCATTCACATGTCTTCTCTTCCTTTACTACTTCCCCTTTGATCAGCAACCACTTTTTGTTTTTCACATGTCTTCTCTCCCCCTTTGACATTAATGGCAAAGGGCACATACTTGCAACCACTTCTCATACTTCAGAATCATACTGACTCCTCCCCCTGAGTAGCAGCTTCCTAACATCAATCTGGATCACAAGATATAACTATGCGATCTACCGGACTGATGCACATCAGTGCACCTTAATTTAGAATTGGAGGGGTAATAACCCCTAACTTCTCCCTGAGATACTTAAAAGAGTCCTTAGGTAGAGTTTTAGTAAAAATGTTTGCAATCTGATCCTTTGAGGGTACAAACTCCAATCTGACTTAATTCTTGTTCACCTGCTCTCTCAAAAAGTTAAACTTGATGGATATATGTTTTGTCTTTGAATGCAACACCAAATTTTTTGATATATTTATTGCACTTGAGTTAACACAGAAGATTGTGATAGGTTCTTCATACTCCACTCTGATATCTCTTAGCATTTGCTTTATCCACAATACTTGAGTGCAACTGCCTACTGCTGTAATATACTCTACTTCTGTAGTGGACAAAGATATTGCTTCTTTTTCCTTGCTTAGCCAAGAAACCAATCTTTTTTCTAAAAGGAATGCACCACCACTAGTACTCTTCCAGTCATCCACATCTATTGCCCAATCAGCATCTATATATGCGTGAGGAGAGAAATCATGATCCTTAGGATACCATAAACCATACTCAACTATTCCCTTTAGATATCTAAGAATTCTCTTCATTGCCATGACATGAGACTCTTTAGGATCAACTTGGAATCGGCAACAAGACCAACAACATTCATAATGTTAGGTCTAGTTTGAGTAAGGTAGAGTAGTCCTCCAATCATTGACCTGTACTTTTTCTGATCAGCCTTAGGGGATTCATCATCTTTACTCAGCTTACATTTGGTTGCCATGGGAGTATTCATTGCCTTTGAATCTTCCATCCCAAATTTCTTCAACAATTCTTTCACATACTTGGTCTGTGATATGAAGATTCCTTTCTGTTTGAGTGATTTACATACCTAAGAAGAAATTCATTTCCCTAAACACAGACATCTCAAATTCACTTTGCATTTGATTTGTAAAGGTCTTGCACATACTATTTTTCCCTCCAAAAATGATATCATCAACAAATACTTCAACAATCAAGATACTTTCATGATCAATCTTAAAATATAGATTATTGTCAGTAGTACCTTTGTTGAAACCAATCTTCAAAAGATGTTTGTCCAATCTTTCATACCAGGCTCTTGGGGCTTGTTTGAGTCCATACAATGCCTTCTTCAGCTTGCAGACCATATCTCCATGATTAGATAATTGAAATCCATCTGGGTGCTCAATGTATACCTCTTCATCCAAATCACCATTTAGGAAGGTAGGCTTGACATTCATTTGATACACCTTGAAATCTTTGAAGGCAGCAAAAGCAAGAAATAATATGACTACTTCAATTCTTGCCACCGAAGCAAAGGTTTGTTCAAAGTCAACTCCTTCTACTTGAGAATAACTCTTACAGACCAATCTGGCTTTGTTTCTTACTACTTCACCATCTTCATTCAATTTATTCCAGAAGACCCATTTAGTCCCAGTCACATTTTTGTTCTTAGGTCTGGGAAAAAGATCCCAAGTGTGATTCTTTCCAATTTGCATTAGTTCTTCCTCCATTGCTTTAACCCAACTTTCATCATTGCATGCTTCACTTACTATTTTTGGTTCAATCTTTGAAATCAAACAACACTTCACTAAATCTTGAGCATTTCTTCTTCTTGTTTGAACACCTTTTCTTCTATCTCCTATGATTTGATCTTTAGAATGATTCAATCCTACATACCTAGGAGTTTTGGGATGCTCTTGCACTTCTAATTCTTGGATAGGTTCATGAAAACTGTCTCTTCTTCTTATATTTTAGGATTCTCTGGATCAGTCTGAATCTGAACTAGAGTTGGGACTTGTTCTCCTTGGTCTAAGACATCATACTGATCATCTGCTTCATACTCATAATACCTTGAGGGACTTTCCATGCCTTCATCAACCTTCACATTTGTACTTTCTACAATCTTTCTCAATCTCTTGTTATAACACCAGTATGCTTTGCTTTGAGTAGAATATCCCAAGAATATTCTTTCATCACTTCTATCATCAAACTTGCCAAGGTCTTCATCTCTCTTGATATAGCATTTGCTACCAAAGACTCTAAAATACTTCACAGTAGGAGTGATGCCAAACTAGAGTTCATAAGGGGTCTTACGAGTATTGCCTCTGATTTGTACTCGATTAAGAGTATAGATAGGAGTGCTTATAGCTTCTCTCTAATAGATCTAAGGAACATTTGCTTCCATCATCGTGGTCCTAGATACTTTCTAGATGGTCCAGTTCTTTCTCTCCAATAACCCATTCTATTGTGCAGTCCTTGGAATAGATAACTATCTCTTTATCCTATGTTTCTCAAAGAATTCTATGAACTCTCTGAAAGTGAATTCACCACCTCTATCAGCCCTGAGGCTTTTCATGTTTATTCTAGTTTCATTCTCTACCATAGTCTTGAATATTTTGAACTTCTCAAGTGCTTCATATTTCCCTTTCAAGAAAGTTACCCACATCATCCAGGAGTGGTCATCAATCAACAACATGAAATATCTATCTTCTTGTAGACTCCTGATTCTTGTCGGACCACAGAGATGAGTGTGTACCAAGTCTAATAATCTAGTTCAAGATTGTTCCTTACTTTTGAATGTGACTCTGATCTACTTACCCAACTGATATTCTTTGCAGAAACTGTTAGTAGGTTTCACTAGTCTTGGAAGATCTCTTATAGCCTGAGTGTTGCTTATCTTGATGATATTATCAAAATTTACATGACACATTCTCCTATGCCACAACCAACTCTGATCAATTTGAACAAATAAACAACTTTTTCCAGTACTAACCAAGTGGAAGATGTTACCTTTCATCTGTGTACGGAATGCAATCTCAGTTCTAGAGCTTTCAAAGATCTTGTATTTTCTATTTTTGAATCAGAGATAATAGCCTTTGTCCACCAATTGTCCAACACTGAGAAGATTATGCTTCAGACCTTCAACATACAAAACATCATTGGTTTTGTTCTTTCCATCAAAGGAAATGGTTCCTCTACCTCTAATTCTACTAGCAGAATTATCTCCAAATTGTACAACTCCACCTTCATATCTTTCCAAGCTTAAGAACTTACTCTTGTCACTAGTCATATGGTGAGAGAATCCACTATCAATAACCCATTCATCCTTTTCTTCAACCTGAGCAGCCAAAGTACTTTCTATCATCTTATGATTGGTAGATTCAAGAGGCATTGGATCTTCTTCCTTGATGGCAATAAACACCCAGTCACTTCTAGGTTTGTTACCTATCTCAGATTCATCATCTGTTACTCCTTCATCATCATCTTCTTGAACATAGTAACACTTATTCTGAAACCTTGATCTAATAGGGTTTGGCCTTGAAAACCTTTCCGAACATCTTGAGGCAAAATGACTAATCTTATTGCATGCAAAGCATTTAAAAGGTAATTTTCCTTCATACTTACCAGATCCTCTTGGTAGTCTCTTTGCAATGAGAGCTTCAAGTTGTTCAGCTTCTAATTCATCTTCTTCTAGATCTTTTCTTGCTTTCTCATACCAAGTTGATTTTCTTGAGGAACTTTCTCTTGGATCATATCTCTATTTACCTTTAGCAGAAGCACTAGCTTTGAAAGAAGATTCAATCTTGGGAAGTGCATCACCAAACTTAGCCAACTCAAATGCAGATATCTTACCAACCAATTGATCCCTTGTAATAGTTGTTATAGAGTTGATTTCTTCAATAGTAGCAACTTTGTGTTTGTAAGTAGGAGTTAAAGATCTAAGAACTTTGGCAACAATCTCATCTTAATCCAAAATTCCACTAGCACATCTAATGCCACATACAAGCTCATTTACTTTTGACATATATAAAGTGATATTCTCATCTTCACTCATCTTCAAGTTTTCATACTTTCCTTTCAGACTTTGCAACTTGGTACACTTCACATATTTGTCTCCTTCATATAGATTTTCAAGCTTTGTCCAAATTTCATAAGTAGTCTTCAATCCCATAACATTTGTCAGCTCTGAATCAAACAAGTCACTCAATAGGGCTTCTTTAGCTCAAAGATTATTCTCTGCATCTCTGACTTCATCTATATTTGTTGGCCCATTCCTTGGGGGAACATATTTAGTTGACGTTATGTTCTAATACTGATATCTCATGCATTTTAGGTCACATTCCATGCGGTTCTTCCAAGCAGTGAAGTTTGTTCCATCAAACATTGGACTATCCTTCTTGTAGGTTGACATCCTAGATCTCCTCAAGTGGTTAAGCTTCTTCTAGAGGAACTTATCTCTTATACCAATTGTTGGATTTAGGACAAACAACTTAGAGGGGGGGTGAATTAGTTGTTTCAAAAACCTATTCCTTATTCACTTTAAAACCTTCTTATATTTCAACAGCATATGATAGATTCAATCATGGAAGCATAATGTAATAATTCAAGAGCAGAAACAAATTCAACACATAAGATGCCAAGATTTTAACATGGAAAACTTGGTTAAGGAAAAAACCATGGGGTGACTAACCCAAGATTGTATTCTCTGTTAAAAGAGCAAGAAGAATAAAATGGCACTTGCCAATTAGGGCTCATTGCTCGAGCACACTGCTCACAAGAGGCCCATTGCCTACAAGAGACACATTGTCTACAAAAGTATATAAATTTTACATACTTGAACTCAAGATTAGCATCTTCACTATGCTTGAGTTAGTTCCATTTAAGCTCAACACCTCTGCTCTACTTTTCTCTCTTCTTCCCTACCACCTTCTCATCGCAACCAGATACCTTTGAATGACTTAGCAATTCTTATTTATACAAGACATCGACTTTGGAATGATCATCAAAGTTGTCACAACATACACTTATTTTATTATAGAGCAAATACAAAAATACAACCTAACTTATTAAAAAAACTTCATATGCATTACTAAACTGTCAGTCACACATAGCTGGGACTTCAATCTTCTTTGAGGAAGACATGAATCTTCTCAAAACATCTTCCAGATCATCCACAACATGTGTAAAACATCTGGCTGACCAAGACTAGGAAGAACACCATCACTGGGAGGTAAATTTTCAATTATGAGCTCTATCTTCAATGCAGACTACCAAAACAAACTGGACACAATCTAGATACCCCCACAAGCTTTGCTTGAATCACCAAGAACATCCACACCACTTCTGCTTACTGTAATCATTTGCATCTTCATCTGAAACCTCAAGAGCATAGTTACCCATCTCTTTCATATTAGAAGGATTGCTTGTGGACCTCCAAACCATGAACCAATTGAGTTTTTAATTCACATTAGCCTCCCAATCAAGCTACTAGATCCATAGAACATGATATTGTATTTCCATATCTCACCATACCTATTTGTGTCACTCTATCATCTCTGAATAGTTCCCAAAACCGGTTTTATTCTCATGGCCATAACTCCTTCACATTTTCATGTGAACCTCTCAATTATTGACTAGATCATCTTCAAACACATATCTATAAACCCTTTGATGTGCATTCTCTAAACTTCATCTAGATGGGATCTTCACTTCATAGAGCTTCACTGTTCTTCAAAGTTCTTCTATGTTTCTGATAGAACTAATTTTCTCAATACCCTCAGCACAGAACTCATATAATCCTTGACATCAATGCAATAGGAGTATATTGACATTAATGAGAATACTAGTTAGGCCCATACTTGCAACAATCCATAAGTTAGTGAATCATTGCAATGTTTATAATTAGGCAAATCAATCATATAAATGCAAGATTAAACTTGTTTAGGCTTTAAAAGATGAAATATCTCACCTTTTCCCAACTCATCATGTGGATTATATGAGAAATCATCACATGCATTATCTAAAGGATTATCAAAATTAACTATAAATCCATCCTCTAGATTACATGAATCAATAAAATCACATTCTAGCACATTTTTATGATCAAATGGAAGATAAACACACTTATGATCAACCTTACCTTCTAAAGAAACCTCCCATACATGTAGGAAATCAAGATAAATCACATCAAGATGTGGATCAGTAAGATGAATGCTACATGAATCAACCAAAGAAATGTCTGATATGTGCATTTAATATTGAAGGAGCACCATGTATTCACTATAACACCCAACCATATTTAATAGATGATAAACTTACATTTAACATAATTTCAGCAGAAAATGTAGCTAACTACTATAGTATCGAATGAATTAAATTCAAATATTACCACTAACTTTCATTTGCAGCTGAAATACTCTTTCTAATAGAATACATACAATCAAAATAAATTAACTAACTTCCTTTAATGAAATTCAAATATTAAGGTAGGAAGAGAGATTAAGAAAAGTACAACTTGAATAGCTTCTTGCTGATTTGTCTGTAGATCCTCTAGATTTTGCAAAAAGGAATATCAACAAGGGTTTTATCCACCCAACCAAGACCAACTGGTCTCCCATGCTTCTTCAACTAGAGAAACTTGATCCTTCACGAGGGTGATTAATGGGTAACCTAATACAAAAATATTGCCTCTAACCTTGGTGTCAAGAACCTATACCTCCTGATCAATCTTTTCCCTATAGGTACCTCCTAACTAGAAAGATCACTCTAACCAGTGGTATATCTGGTACTTGATAGCTGACAAATGCCTATACTACATCACAACCCTAGCTAAGGATTTCTAATATATATATCTGACACTACTATGTCATCAACATTCACCCTTGCTCAGCATTGACATTATTTCATATGTTTCTTTTTGTTTATAGGTTTGGACAAATAACATGTATAATCCACTTGACATGCTTACAAATTTATAAGAGATTTAGCATATGAACATTTAAAGAGAAAAGTTATCCTTTAACTCAATGACCGAAGTCAAATCCCACAATGAGAGTATAGTAAGTTTATTTATATATATCTATATATATTTTCGTATATATATTATATATATAGGTGTTAAGGCAAATACTTTTGTAGTTTTGAAAGATTTGGAATCAAAAGACACATACAGGTTCATGAGATTCATGCATGAATCGTAGATTAGAAAATACAAAGAAATAGTTCTAAAGAATTATAATTTTGAACAACTACAGCCATCCAAAACACATTTCTATCCATTGCATGATGATCTATAATATACTTAAAGGAAACATTGTCTTGCCTGATTGAGCTTTTACAAGTTGAAGCTGAGGAATAAGTGACTGAAGGTAGATTAATTAGGTAGATTAAGTAGAGTATGAAGCTCATGTATAAGGAAAATATGATTAGGATTTTTGAGTTGCAACGATGAGATCACTCAAAGAATGCTATCAATCGCTCCCTAAACCTACAAATGTTCTCTTGGAAAAGGGTACGAATGCTCTTATGAAAAAGATGCGAATGCTGTTATGGAAAAGGTGTGAATTCTATGTTAAAGATTGAGTAAATAATGCAATGAAAAGGATGAACACCAACAATATATGTCGCCCACTCCTTCCCCCATCTGCATGCAAGAAGGAACGTTTCCTTCTTGCATACGAACAGAGTTGGGGAGTTACATACAAGACTCCAGCTCGCACACCACTAAGCACTCCTCATGAGGCGACTTGACAATATATAATATTTAATATACATAAGGAAATAATTCTTACCAACTAGAAATATATAGGTATAGGTATGTGCCTTGGCCAAATCTATGATGATATAGTCGTCTAGACTCAGAAAATATTGATGTTTTTCGATTCTCATAACCACCCTCTCCCTGTTGATATCCCTTTTTCCTTGTCGCTTGATTTGTCCTACAACACTTTGACAATTAATAAAAGTTAAATCATTTCCTAGATACGAACATTTATATATATATAATATTCATACATCCATTCTCACATATAATTGAAAAATATTTGCATATAAAAGAAAATCATTCTCACATAATTATACACCGTATTCAATGAATAAATTCATATTCACATGAAAGCAGTTATACACAACTAACAACATAACCAACATTTCATTGTCCCGTAGAAGAGGATGTAACATATTCTTCCCCTTAAGAATCATCATCCTCAATGATTATTTATTAATATATATATCAAAATTTAACATAGTCTCACACAAGTCTTAAGTGTTTGGGAATAAATAAGGGAACTTTTGATGAATCTCATCATAATCTTCCCAGGTGGTATTCTCTTATGAATATTGGTCCCACTAGACCTTACATTGTGGCACCTCATGATTACACAAGTGTAGCATACATATCTCGAGTACTCGGAGTGGCTCTATTGTGATCACCCTAGGGTTCCGTACCTACAATGATTTCCAATCAATCATATGTTCAGTCTGCATAATATTTATTGAGATAGGGAACATGAAATACAATGTGAATTCTGGCACGAGCTAGGGGTAGAACAATTTTGTATGCCACAGGATTGATAATTTGTAGAACTTTAAAAGGTCCCACATATCTTGGGGCTGAGTTAGACGCTTTCCCACATTTTATAAAGCTTTTCTGTGGTTTTACCTACAAAAGAACTTTTTCTCCCACTACAAACTATCTGGGAATATGTTTTGCATTAGCATAACACTTTTTCCAGTCATTACATTCTTTCAATCTCTGCCTGATTATTCTTAGCTACTCTTCCATTTCTTGAAGCATTTCAGGTCGTAAAATTATCTTATCTTCCCACTTGTTCCAACTTAAAGAGGTTCTACATTTCCTGCCATACAGGGCTTCAAAAGGTGCCATTTTTATTGCTGACTGATATGAGTTGTTATAAGTAAATTCTACCAAGGGTAGATATTCTTCCGACATGTATTGCTGATCCATATAGTACATTCTAAGTAGATCTTCTAAAACTTGATTTACCCTTTCTGTCTGACCATCTATCTCAGGATGAGAAGCTGTACTAATATTTAATTGAGTCCCTAAGGCTGAAAATAAGGTCTGCCAAAATCTAGATGTCATCTTGGCATCTCTATTTGATATGATCTTTTCTAGTATTCCATGGGGATGAAAAATTTCCTATACAAATTTTCATGCAATCATTGGTGCTCCATCTATCAAATTCCCTAGTATGAAATGTGCCACTTTGGTGAGCTTGTCCAGTACCACCAATATGGCATTATGCTTTTTCCTAGTCAAAGGTAAACCTTGTACAAAATGCATGCTAATAATTTGCCATTTTTAATTAGGTATGCTATGAGGCTGAAGTAATCCTGCTGGATGTTGATGCTCTACCTTGACCTTCTAACATTTGAAACATCTTGCCGCAAATCTTGATGCATCCTTTTTCATTCCTTTCCAAAAATACAATGATTTGACGTTGGTCATCATCTTAGTTACTCCTATGTGTCTTGAATATGGTGCGATGTGTACTTCTTTCCATATTGTTTTCCTTAACTCAGAGGACTTTGGAATATACATCCTACCTTTAAATCTCAAAAGCCCATCCACTTCAATGTGAAAACCTTCATATTTAGGCTCCTGTAGATTTGACTGTAGAGCTTCTCAAACTTACAAATAATATTCATCTTCATTTAGTTTTTGAATCACCTATGTTCTAAAATTAGTGTTGATTGACACCATTGTCATTATATGCTTCCGTTGACTCAATGCATCAGCTACCCTGTTTTCCTTACCCTTAATGTAACTGATCTCAAAATCATAATCTGTAATTAACTCCATCCATCTTCTCTGGTAAGCATTTAGATTGGGCTGTGTAAATATGTACTTCAAACCTTGATGATCTAATTTAAGTTCAAAAGTTTTTCCTAATAAATAATGTTGCCACATTTGTAGGGCATGAACAATAGCTGCTAACTCTAAATCGGGGGGTGCATAATTTTGCTCATATTGTTTCAATTTCTAAGATTCATAAGTCACTACCTTTCCTTCTTGCATTAACACTCTGCCCAATCCATCTCCTGACACATCTGTTATAACTACAAAATGACCATTAGGATCTGGTACTATCAATATTGGGGCAGTTGTTAATTTTTCCTTTAACAGGTTTAAGGCCTCTTGACATTTTTCAGTCCATTTGAATCTTTTTCCTTTCCTTTGAAGAGAGGTAATGGGATGAGAAATTCTAGAAAAATCTCTAGCCTTCTATAATACCTAGCTAATCCCATAAAACTTCTAACATCAAGAACATTCTTTGGTACTGGCCAATCCACTATAGCTTTTTATCTTAGCAGGATCCACTACAATTCCTTTAGCCTTTATTATATGCCCCAAATACTATATCTCTTTCTAGAATAAGGTACATTTTCACAATTTTCCATATAGTTTATGCTCCCTTAACTGTTGAAGAACTATTTGAAGGTGTTGAAGGTGCTCTTCCTCATTTTTGGAGTAGATAAGAATGTCATCTAAGAATACCAATACAAACTTATCTAGGCAATATTTGAAAACACTGTTCATTAAATTCGTGAACACGACTGGGGCATTAGTGAGCCCAAATGGTAGAACTATGAACTCATAGTGTCCATATCTAGTTCTGAATGTTGTCTTATGAATGTCTTCCTCTTTTAACCTGAGCTAATGATATCTTGACCTCTAATATTTTTTTGAGAATACTGGAGCCCCTTTCATTTGATCAAACAGATCATCTTTTGAGGTAAGGGATATTTGTTCTTGATGGTGAGCTTATTTAACATTTAGTAATCTATACATAAACGAAGAGTCCCATCCTTCATTTTAACAAAAATCACTGGGGTACTGTTGGTCATGATGTTGCTCATTCACAAACATAGTATAAAAGTTACACAACAACCTTTACTCATCTTGAAAGATACGATGAATTCAGAGAATTCAAGATCCCAAGTCTCCGTTGATTAGGTCTTAATCTACTGACGTTACTCAGTGGTTGATGTGTGTTGCTATTTTCCATTCAGGGGCCTTACGTATTTCTGCAAAGTTCATCATTATTTCTCCAAATATCCTGCTCTGTCTGTCTGCCCTGCATAAATCTCCAATAATTCTACCTCTGCACTGTGAATTTAGTCAAATAATGTGCCTACAGGCTGATATTTGGATGATTTCTACCATTATTTATAATTCTTTGCATGATATTTTCAATACTACATGCATTTAACTCAAATATACTAATGATTTTCAGTTACCTACGGGATTTCAGCATATTTCTTTGTTTCTGCTTATTATTTATCATGATTTGCAGTTATGGTGATGAATTTATGAAATTGAAAAAAGGAAAAGGGTTAAAGAATGAGATTCCCAAAACTACTTGACTTAGATCACTGATCCACATACAAGCTCCCATACATGCAATGAAAAGAAGGAAACTATAATCATACTTCACCAGGACATTCCACAAATCCACATGATCCAGTGCAAATCTTCAAAGGAAAAGTTGATAACAACATGTAATGAAATGAAAATGCTTCCAGTTGAACACAGCATTCACCAGTACATATCCAGAAATCAACATGAAGATTACGTAAAATTTACAATCAGGATGTAATCTGAAACTTCATATCCATTCAGTATGCTCAAGAACAGGTACATTTACAGTGATCTGAAGAAAGAACCTTGACATTTCAACAATTCTATCCTCATTAGTCTCAATAATCCGATCTCCTAATTGATTCTACAGTAATTGGCCTTCTTGCCAGATGTATATATCTCTCTATGTATATATATATCTCCCTATGTACAGGTTCTGGCCTTTATATAGAACAAATGCCAGAAAACGGTTACAATGATCCAAGGATCAGGATCCTCTCATAATAATCAACGGTCCAGATGAAAAGCACATGCTTCGCCAGTTGGTAAATGTACAGCTGGCACAGAATATTCCAGCATCTTCAACTTGATTCGGTCTCCAGCTGGCAAACAGCATATTTGACAATATCCTCCTCACTTCTGGTTCACGTTGCCTCCATGCGCAACTTTGCAATGCTCAGCTTCAACAGCAGCATCATGACTTCCTGCAAGTAAACAGACAAACATTAAGTTTATCATCATGTGGATAAACAGCAAGAATTTAAACGTTTTATTAACCAGGCCTCAAAATGTGCAGCTACAAGCAATCGGGCTCCATATCTGTGAAAATTATGCACTAAATGCATAAACAGCGTCAAAAACACTCGGGTCAATCATCATTGACTGGAAATCAGCAATCAGGTCTTCAAATTTTCATCGCTTCATTTTCCCGCCCATTTTCTGTATATCGGGTTCAAATATGATCATGCATATACATCGCAAAATATACGAGGAATCAATCGCTTTTAACAAATTATTTCAAATCCGGCTTTGCATGCTCTATTTGTATATTTCGGGTCATCATCATATTCGGACTTCATTAAAATGCAAAAGATGACGTCACCGTCATGTTCAGTTAAGATCAGGGGGATAAATGTAATATCGGGTCACCTTAGGGAAGATGATCAGGTGGATGAATGTAATATGACCCCTTTGCAGTGCCAAGGTAACCCTCTCGAAAGATCAGGATGATGATGATCATCAGGATATTCGGGGCTTTTGTTAAACTTAAAGGAACAGGACATCATCATCATATTTGCGAATATCAGCAACAGTGACCCTCTTGTGAAAGATCAAGATGATGATGATCATCAGGATATTAGCGAACTGGATCATGCTTTGGAAAATATCCTGCCGAAGGAGAAATATGATGATGATGTCATCCTGATATTTGCTTCTTCATTTATCAGGTTGGGATGATGTCATCAGGATATTAGCAAAAGGTCATATTGCTCGGCAGAAGGATATTGCGAAATGTCAGGTAGACAAACAAGATCATGATGATCTTGACAACATGACTGAGGAAAAATATGATGATCACCCTCCCTTTGAAAGATCAGGATGATGATGATGATCATCATATCCGGATTTTGACAAGCGCATGCAAATTATGCAGATGGTGGATTTTCTAAACAGGGTGATATTATAATATCAGCATGATATTATAATATCAGGGGATGTAAAAATATCATGATGCTCGTATAATTTGAAATATCGGGTTGCCCTCAAAACATGATGCGCCTAAGGTCATTTGACGGGTAAAACACGCTATCACCTAAAATTGACGTCCGGATATTGGGACTGCATGATTTTTATCGGGTGATAGATCAAGATCATGATGATGACCTTTCGCGATACAAAAGACCGCTCGACGGGGAAAAATTACTATGATTTAAAGTTGACGTCCAGATATTTGAACCTCAGGATATTATGGGGGGGGGGGGGCGTTTCAAATATCATGATGATGTTCTTCATACAGCAAAACCGAGTTTATAAAATATGATGACCCTCTTCTTGTGAATATCAGGTTTGACCAAAACTTTGACTGTGCATAACTCCCTCATATGGACGAATTTTCAGGTGATGTAAAAGGCAAACCTGCATGGAATTTCAAGCTCTTTCTACATATGAGGTCATAGAAACAAAATATAAACTTTGACCAACTGACCTCATGATGATGACCCACTTCATCAAATATCATGATGATGATGCACCTGACTCATTTTTACCAAACCGCCAGAAAACAGACAACCCAAGCCAAGCCAAAAAGTTGGGTCCCTGTTTTGACAAGTTAAAATGGGGCGTGTTGTGTAACCACACAACAACTTGCCACCAAAGAAAACAACAAAATTCAAATAATTCAAGTGATATGATCATATTCATCTATAGTATTCTAATTCTTTCTAAGTAAAATCATCATGATCTTTGAATGATAAAGTTTCATCAAGGTAACAGTGCTATCAAAGGATCATGTGTGTGCATATGATTAATTATCCTCATCTTGAAAGCAAGTTGAAAATATAAGTAACTGGTGTTAAACTACATAGTTGGAGATCATCCCTCATAGCCAACCTGGATAGAGCCTTGCTGCCAGCAGGCATTCATAGCCTCGGCAAGGTTATCTATACAATCTCCCTAAGTAGAGCCCCACTGCCAGCAGGCATCTATAGCCCCGGTAGAGTTACTTAGATGGCCTAAGTTTATTGTTTATATATATATATATATTTTTATATATCTGATATCATCATGTCAGCTCATTTGTACAAGGTATGGTCACTTGCAGCTTTAGGTTGGAGATTGTATTGGTAGCAAGGGAGTCCCTTTAGATTTTTCACTTAACACCTATACTCATATCTTCAACAAGCCCAAGGCTGTTAGGTGTTTCATTGTGTTTGATTCACTTTGGACAAGAAAAGGCACCTGATGAAAAGATATTATAAAAACCTAATCATGAGTATTTATCAGAATGAATTACAATCTATATCTAAATCTGATCTCATCACTTGAATCCTAACAATTTAGTTATTTTCTTAGGTGATGAAGTGCATCATCTTGACTTACCAAAACAAAAACTCAACCAAAACGACACAAAACAAAAGAAACACTATACAAACAACTAACCTACAAAAAGGAAACAACAGAAACAGAACAAGAAAGCAAAACAAGCAAACTGTACAAACAACTAACCTACAACAAGGAAACTACTACTACTACTACTAGGCAAACAAGAACCAGAAAAAGACCTAAGTACACCTGTATTTGCATACTTCTTTTGACTGTGTAGGAGCATTAGGGTATTAGTTATGGTTCTCAACCTAGCAAATTTATCTTTATATTCTGAAAAATATTCTGGTATTCTGAATCCACTGTATTCAACAGAATGACTCTTGATGATCAGCAACTGAGGAAGCTCATCATGTTCATGATTAATCCATGTGCATGTCCTATCTTCTGAATTTCCATAATCAAAATAATAATCAACATCATTCACTGTGGAAAGGAGAAATACAACTCGGTGTATTTCTGATTCTGTTGGACATGCTTGTTCATTGCCAATTGGTCTTCCATTTGTCCTTATATTTTCACTGCTTGGCTCAGTGCCTGGTTTCTCTTCAAATTGAAGGATGTATGACTCTTGATGTATTAATTCTTCATCTTTATCCAGCTTTATCCTTTCATTCTGGATGTTCAGTTTATCCTCCAGTTCAGGAAACTTCTCAATATTTTCTTCAATTTCCTGCACATCAGCATCTAAATAAGTATCTTTATTATCACAACCTGAGATGCAGAAATTTATCATTTCTAAATCATTGGACTGTAAAGGAGAAACAACTTTCACTTGATAAGGACACTCCCCTGTTTCATTCTCAAAATATTTCTGGAGTGATGTCTGATTATGCACAACAACTCCAAAGTCTTATGTATTTTCATCTTTTAGGAATTGTTCATTAAATAATTCACATCTTCTATCTAGTAAAGGATCTGGTTCCATTAACCTGCAACATTCTTGCATTTGATCATTCAATTCAAAGAAGTCAGGTAGTAAATCAGCATTTATTTTCTTCTCTATGACTCCCTGAGTTACTATCATAGGAACTTCATCATCAGCAGTGAATTTAAATTGTTCTACTATTTGTTTACACTTCTCTTTACCATAGAATGACTCCAGGAAAGATGTTTCATCTTCTTTATCAAAAGTATTAGGATCAGAATCAAACATATTATCCTGATGAGTGGTTTCTTCTCTAAAATTTTCACAAGATTCATACCTGCATACTAACTGATCCTTACTTGTATTAGGAAGTAGAGAACTCCTACCAATCTCACCATAGAATGAATCCACGAAAGATGTTTCCTCTTCATTACCTTCTGGAACTGATTCAGCCACTGTATTTTCTAGAATCTTTTTCAACATGATCAAGCAGGCATAACAATCCCTCTCTGAATGCTCTTCATCATGTAATCTGCACCAGCTTTCAATCAAGACATCATCAATGGATAAACCTAATAATTGACTACACTGTATATTTCTAGACAAGTATAATTCAAAATCCTCAGAACGATCCACTTCAGTGTCTGGACGATTAATAACTTCTGGTGCTGCATCTGCTTGTTGCTTCAGAATTTCTTTATTTTCCTGCCAGACTTCTTCATTTTCCTGGCATGTTTCGGCCCTGAACACATCCAGAAAGAATATTAGTCCTTTCAAATATAAATCCAACCTTGTAAGGAAAGTTAAACAATTTATTTCACTGTGTTCTGCAGTCTGGTGTATCCTGCAACAGGTAGATAAACCAAAGTTAGACAAACTGTGAGGGTAAAGCTGCCTATTCAAAGTTTCCTGAAATAAAGGAATGTTAATTTGACAATTGCCTTCATATACATCCATCAAAATGAGACTCTATTTTTCAATTTTTTAGGATTTTGAAATTTTAATGAGATCTATCATATCTCAGAATAAAACTTGAAAGTTCAGAAAATGAACTAATCTTTGATGTTTCGAGCTAGATCTTTGCAAAGGTGCAACCAAAACATCTCAGATAAGAGATATTTGCAGACACTTAACTGAAATGCTGAAATATTTATGCAATATTTGCAGAAATCCAGAAATTCACTGTTCTGCCCTCCTTCTAGCGCCAATTTATGTTGGTCATGATGTTGCTCATTCACAAACATAGAATAAAAGTTACACAACAACCTTTACTCATCTTGAAAGATACGATGAATTCAGAGAATTCAAGATCCCAAGTCTCCGTTGATTAGGTCTTAATCTACTGACGTTACTCAGTGGTTGATGTGTGTTGCTGTTTTCCATTCAGGGGCCTTACGTATTTCTTCAAAGTTCATCATTATTTCTCCAAATATCCTGCTCTGTCTATCTGCCCTACATAAATCTCCAATAATTCTACCTCTGCACTGTGAATTTAGTCAAATAATGTGCCTACAGGCTGATATTTGCATGATTTCTACAATTATTTATAATTCTTTGCATGATATTTTCAATACTACATGCATTTAACTCAAATATGCTAATGATTTTCAGTTACCTACGGGATTTCAGCATATTTCTCTGTTTCTGCTTATTATTTATCATGATTTGCAGTTATGGTGATGAATTTATGAAATTGAAAAAAGGAAAAGGGTTAAAGAATGAGATTCCCAAAACTACTTGACTTAGATCACTGATCCACATACAAGCTCCCATACATGCAATGAAAAGAAGGAAACTATAATCATACTTCACCAGGACATTCCACAAATCCGCATGATCCAGTGCAAATCTTCAAAGGAAAAGTTGATAACAACATGTAATGAAATGAAAGCGCTTCCAGTTGAACACATCATTCACCAGTACATATCCAGTAATCAACATGAAGATTACATAAAATTTACAATCAGGATGTAATCTGAAACTTCATATCCATTCAATATGCTCAAGAACAGGTACATT
Source organism: Cunninghamia lanceolata (assembly GCA_027924645.1). Classification (NCBI taxonomy): domain Eukaryota; kingdom Viridiplantae; phylum Streptophyta; class Pinopsida; order Cupressales; family Cupressaceae; genus Cunninghamia; species Cunninghamia lanceolata. The sequence continues at coordinate 5,879,031 of BSBN01000643.1, forward strand.
TACAGTGATCTAAAGAAAGAACCTTGACATTTCAACAATTCTATCCTCATTAGTCTCAGTAATCTGATCTCCTAATTGATTCTACAGTAATTGGCCTTCTTGCCAGATGTATATATCTCTCTATGTATATATATATCTCCCTATGTATAGGTTCTGGCCTTTATATAGAACAAATGCCAGAAAACGGTTACAATGATCCAAGGATCAGGATCCTCTCATAATAATCAACGGTCCAGATGAAAAGTACATGCTTCGCCAGTTGGTAAATGTACAGCTGGCACAGAATATTCCAGCATCTTCAACTTGATTCGGTCCCCAGCTGGCAAACAGCATATTTGACAATATCCTCCTCACTTCTGGTTCATGTTGCCTCCATGCGCAACTTTGCAATGCTCAGCTTCAATAGCAGCATCATGACTTCCTGCAAGTAAACAGACAAACATTAAGTTCATCATCATGTGGATAAACAACAAGAATTTAAACGTTTTATTAACCAGGCCTCAAAATGTGCAGCTACAGGCAATCGGGCTCCATATCTGTGAAAATTATGCACTAAATGCATAAACAGCGTCAAAAACACTCGGGTCAACCATCATTGGCTGGAAATCAGCAATCGGGTCTTCAAATTTTCATTGCTTCATTTTCCCGCCCATTTTCTGTATATCGGGTTCAAATATGATCATGCATATACATCGCAAAATATACGAGGAATCAATCGCTTTTAACAAATTATTTCAAATCCGGCTTTGCATGCTCTATTTGTATATTTCGGGTCATCATCATATTCAGACTTCATTAAAATGCAAAAGATGACGTCACCATCATGTTCAGTTAAGATCAGGGGGATAAATTTAATATCGGGTCACCTTAGAGAAGATGATCAGGTGGATGAATGTAATATGACCCCTTTGCGGTGCCAAGGTAACCCTCTCGAAAGATCAGGATGATGATGATCATCAGGATATTCGGGGCTTTTGTTAAACTTAAAGGAACAGGACGTCATCATCATATTTGCGAATATCAGCAATAGTGACCCTCTTGTGAAAGATCAGGATGATGATGATCATCAGGATATTAGCGAACCGGATCATGCTTTGGAAAATATCCTACCGAAGGAGAAATATGATGATGATGTCATCCTGATATTTGCTTCTTCGTTTATCGGGTTGGGATGACGTCATCAGGATATTAGCAAAAGGTCATATTGCTCGGCAGGAGGATATTGTGAAATGTCAGGTAGACAAACAAGATCATGATGATCTTGACAACATGACTGAGGAAAAATATGATGATCACCCTCCCTTTGAAAGATCAGGATGATGATCATCATCATCATATCCGGATTTTGACAAGCGCATGCAAATTATGCAGATGGTGGATTTTCTAAATAGGGTGATATTATAATATTAGCATGATATTATAATATCAGGCGATGTAAAAATATCATGATGCTCGTATAATTTGAAATATCGGGTTGCCCTCAAAACATGATGCGCCTAAGGTCATTTGACGGGTAAAACATGCTATCACCTAAAATTGACGTCCAGATATTGGGACTGCATGATTTTTATCGGGTGATAGATCAAGATCATGATGATGACCTTTCGCGATACAAAAGACCGCTCGACGGGGAAAACTTACTATGACGTAAAGTTGACGTCTGGATATTTGAACCTCAGGATATTATCAGGGGGGGGGGGGGCGTTTCAAATATCATGATGATGTTCTTCATACAGCAAAACCGAGTTTATAAAATATGATGACCCTCTTCTTGCGAATATCAGGTTTGACCAAAACTTTGACTGTGCATAACTCCCTCATATGGACGAATTTTCAGGTGATGTAAAAGGCAAACCTGCATGGAATTTCAAGCTCTTTCTACATATGAGGTCATAGAAACAAAATATGAACTTTGACCAACTGACCTCATGATGATGACCCACTTCATCAAATATCATGATGATGATGCACCTGACTCATTTTTACCAAACCGCCAGAAAACAGATAACCCAAGCCAAGCCAAAAAGTTGGGTCCCTATTTTGACAAGTTAAAATGGGGCGTGTTGTGTAACCACACAACAGGTACCCATGGTGAAACACTCTGTCGTATCAAACCCTTATCCAGTAATTCCTATAATTGTGCATTTAGCTCCACCAGCTCTAAGGTGGTCATACGGTAAGGTACTTTTGAAACAGGTTTGACCCCTGGTACTAGATCAATGCAAAATCAAATATCCTTCTAGGGGATAACCCAGGTAGTTCTTCGGGCAATACATCTTGATATTCCTAAAGATAAGGGTATTTTTTAGTGAAGGTCCCTTCCTCATCTTCAATTTCCATTTTCCTCTTCCTATTCTAGGAATCCTATGTTCCTTCATTGACCGCTTCCATCTTGACCACAAAGAATTTGCATCTTTTCCTTCTATTTATTTTTAGCTGCATAGCTAAAATTTGTTGCACCTTAACTTCTCGTTGTTTCCCTTGAATCCTCACTGGGTTTCCTAAATCATCCATACATTCTACTATCTTAGCATAATAGTCGACCTTAGCCCTATGTTTTTTCAACCAATTCATTCCAATGATCACATCATAGGTACCCAAACGTGCTACATAAAGGTTGACCTTTGTAGTGAAGTCTAAAAATTCAATCTTGGCTTCAAACAAACAGTGCTCTACCTGAGCTCTCATCTGATTAGCATATTAAACCATCCATGATTTGGCCATATACCCAGTTCTTTTAGGGAACCTTCTCAGTAACTTAGGTGATATAAAACATTATGTGGCTCTAGTGTCTATTAAAATAGTTATTGGGTTATCATAAAGTATACCTGGAGTTTCTATGGGAGCAACCTGGTACTCTACTTGTCTATTGTCAACTGTTGCATGAATTCTTTGCTGAAAAACAATTTGTTGAGGTGGTAGACGCTTCCGTTGCTGCTGTCCTTGCTGGTTCTTAGAGGGACATCGATTTTCTTAGTTCCCACCTCCACATTTAAAACATCCTCCAGGCGGTCCCTTCTTTTTAGTACTTTTGCTAGTGTGGTTTTCTTCCTTCCATGGGTTGTAATTATTCTTTTTAAACTAGTTATTCTTGTATCCCTTCTTTTTGAAATTTTGCCATGATTATTCCCACTTACCCTTGTTATGCTTCCTATCCTTGAAGGAATCATATTTGTTCTATCTATGTTCTTGCCAAATAGCTTTCTCGTAAGCCTCATCCATAGTCTGAGGCGCCAAAACATCTACCGGTCCTCCAACATGATTGTTTAGCTCCCCAAGACTTAGAGCACTCATAACAAGATGAAACAACCAAAAGAGGCCAAAAAATTCATCAAAGGACTAAAGCAAAAGAGGGGGTCCCCATTTTGCCCATGCAAAAAGTGGGTCATGTGTGCAAGGCACAACAACTACCTCTTTAAATAATAATGGGGCAATGTGGGAAGCATCATTACTATTTTGACATAGTATAAAATGTATCATTTTAAAAAATCTCCCAACAACAACAAAAATAGAATCATTACCTCTTTGTGTTCAAGGAAACCCCAAAACAAAATCCATACTAATGTTTTCCCATGGTCTCTTCAGTATCGGCAATGGTTGATACATACCAGTATTCTTCCTTACTCCTTTAGCATGTTTCCAAACTCTACAACCTTGTACCAACTTATTCACATTCAAAGCCATAAAAAGCCAAAAGTAACCTTCATTTAATTATGCCAACATTTTATAACCAGCAAAGTGTCCACTCAATCCAACGTGCTATTCTTTTCTCTCATCAAATTATCCCTCATTAACCCTTGAGGTATACATAATTTTTCCCTTTGAAAAACAAGCCTTCCTAATGAAAATATTATAGCCATAGTGTTCTATCCTTCTCTACTAGATTCATACAAGAAAGCAATGCTTCTTTAAAATCTTGATCTATCTCATACAACTCCTTCATAGAATCAAAACTAGCTACAATCACTCTCAATTCATATTAAACAAAAAACATCTCCTACTTAATGCATCAGCTACCCTATTAGACTTTCCACTACTACATTTCAAATCAAAATAATAACTATATAGAAATTCAACCTATTTCATGTATTTCTAATTCAACTTACCTTGGCTATTGATGAAGTGCAAAGCATGATGATCAATATATAGTGCAAACTCCTTCAGTAGCAAATAATGTTTCCACTTCTTAGGTGCCTGTACAATTGCATAAGATTCTTGATCATACACAAAACATTTTCATTTTGCTTCATTTGAATTCTCACAAAAATATACAATTGGTCTCCCTTCTTGACTTAAAACTCCTTTAATGGTTGTTCCACTTGCATCATAGTCCACTTGAAAACCCTTTGTGAAATCAGGAAACACTAAAATTGGTTATTCAATCACTTTCTCGTTCAATATTTAGAAACTCTTTTCAACTGCTATTGTCCAAACAAACTCTCTCCTATTACCCTTGTTTTAGTAATAGGTTCACAAATCCCACTGAAATTTCAAATGAACTTCTTATAGAAGCTCATCAATCCATGAAATCTTCTTGCTTCAAACATACTATAGGTTGAAGGCCAATCCACAATCACCTTGACCTTTATCAAATTCATTTTCAAACCATCTCTAGCAATAACAAACCCTAAATACACTAACTCTTACTTCATAAAACTACACTTTTTTAAATTCACAAACGATTTCTCCTCTCTCAACATCTACAATGCTACCATAACATGTAGAAAATGCTCTTCCCTTGTCTTATTGAAAATTAGAATATCATCAAGAGATACAATAAAAACATACCAAGAAAAGGCTTCAACACTTCATTCATCAACCTCATGAAGGTGCTAAGAGCTTTGGTCAATCCAAATGGCATTACCAATCATTCGTACATTCCATCTTTCATCTTGAAGGTTCTCTTTCACTTGTCTCCATCTCTAATTATGATTTGATGGTACCCACTCTTCAAATCTGTTTTCGTGAAGTACTTGGCTCCACTTAGTAAATCCATCATATCATCTATTCATGGAAATGGAAACCTACACTAGATTATTATCTTGTTAATTGCTCTTTAATCTATATACATCCTCCATTCCTCATCCTTCTTGGGTGTCAATATTACTAGTACAACACAAGCACTAAGACTTAGATCATCTCCTTATCCAATAACTCTTGAACTTTCCTATTTATCCACTCCTTCTCCTTAGGCATCATCCTATGTGGTGCCTTGTTTGGAAAACTAACACCTTGTATTAAAACCATACAATTTCTAATGTCTCTCATAGGCAGCAATGCTTCTGGCAACTGCATCATTATATCTGACATTCTTCCTATATTTTTTGAATTTCAACTAGAAATTATTCATTCTTCTAAATTTTTAGTACCATTGTAGGCTTGAGAATAAATGGAAAACATGCTCCTTCTTTCTTTATATCTTTCAAGAATCTCTTTCCTGAAACAAAACAAACTTTAATACTATTCTCTTTTTCATCCTCTTTTTCCTTCAATGGATTTAACATGATTTTTTGTCCATCCTTCTTGATCTTATATGTGCTAGTATTTCCATCATGAATAACTTGTCTATCAAACTACCATGATATACCCAACAAGATATGACATACATCCATTAGAATTATATCACACAAAGTTTCATCCTTATACCTACCCATTTGATATTTCACAAGACATTGTTCTCTTACCACCAAGTGATGTTATATTTTTATGCCAAGAAACTTTGTAATGGCTTAAATGCTTCAACCTCCATAAATTCAAATTGTTAACCATCTCTTTAGACACAATATTGTTTGTGGTACCAATGTCTACTATCACTTTGCAACATTTACCACTTGCCTTACATCTATTTCAAAACAAATTCTTCTTTTAAACTGGTTTAGGTTTCTCCTTCTTTGGATTCAACAAAATTCCCCTCAACATCAAGGATTCTCCATCATCGAGATCTTCTCCCTATTTTGTTGAAGCCACACTTTAACAATCAACTTGGGCCACATTTACTCTTCCCTTTTTCCCCTTTCCACTACTCTGTTGTATCTGACGACATTCAAATGCCTGATGTTTATCTCTCCATATTGAAAACAAGTGCAACTTGTTAAGGGAAATTTGGATCTAAATGAATAATCAATATAATATATCAATGATACCCAAAACTCAATGAAATAATGAACAAAAGAGACCAATCAAACAATGAAAAATACAAAGCAAACCTCCTTTAATTCGCAGCTTCCATTGATTGACTATCACAAATGATCTTGTCTATGAATATGGCCCTCAGAAGGTGCACTTCTTGCTATGATTCCAAGATGTCAATTGGGAATGGCTATGATCGTATCGCCATGAAGATGAGCTTCACAACAAGGATAGTAATAGTGTCATAACAAGTGTGATTGCAAGAAATGAAGGAATTGGTACCAAAGGCACGCTGTAATTCCTACAAAGTAAGTTTACTTAAAGCTTGGATGAATGAAATGGAAGAACAGGGTTCAATTTATAGACTTGAGAGAAAGAAGATCAATGGCATGGAAAGAATGAGAATATCAACAGTTGAGAAACTTTAAGAGAACATGCGCGAATAAGAAGAAGACAAATGTCACCCAAAAGCTATTTTGTTTGAGTTTACTACTTTTCTTTTATTGAAGATAAAATATGACTCATAAATTAGAAAGTTTTTTTCGATTTTAAGACATATTGATAAAAACAAGATTGATTGAGTTAGTTAACTCAACTTGAGATTTGCTTTTGTGTGCATGAAGAAAAAGACTTATTTTTAGAAGATTTGGAAGAATATTTGAGGAATTTGAAGATAAGAAAGCAAATTAAACAAAATAATTTTATTTAATTGTTATGCATGATAGAAGAATAAATTAAATATTTTATTATATTTTATTTTTGGAAATTGGAAGGATTTAAATAAATTTGATTGATTTATTCAAATTTGGAAGAATGATTTGACATAATTAAATAATTAAGAATTATTTAATTGTTTGGAAGAATTTAATTAAATAAAAGATTTTATTTAATTTTAACTTTAGCAGAGTTAATTAAATATTTAGATATTTAATTAACTTAGAGGAATATGAATCAAATAAATAAATTTGTTTATTTATTTATTGATAGAAGAATTAGAATGAAATAAATATTAAGAATATTTATTTAGACCAAGTTGTGTCATTTTTAGGCGTATACATCTTGCCCCTCTTTGATGTAATGCAGTTTATGGCATTGCTTCAAAGAATAAGTTTCTGATAATGATACATACCCCAGTTCGCCCTTGGTATAGGTTATGATGTTAGAATGCCCCCTCGGGAGATTGGACGGGAAGAAGGTAGAAGGTGTGAGACAGACAATCTCACAAAGAAGAAGGATGAAGAAAGAGTGGAATGATATGCTATGCAAGATAGAATGATAACACACACAAGCAAGTAAGCAAGTATGCACAAATGATATAAGAACAAACAAGGTATTCCCCTTGTCAAGCGGTAAACCAATGATATTACTTATAACGATATATGACAGTGTTGTCATGGCAGGGAACGATATATCCCTAGACCAACAAGGCAGGCGTGTTGTCATGGTGGGGAATGATAGATCCCTAGAGAAACATAAAGGATAGTGTCTAGTTTCAAGAAAATGGAACATATCATGTAAGACGCTTGTGTTGGTCTAATTTCGACAATGTTACATCCTGTATAAGACAATTTGATTGATTACAACTGATTGAGTTAGTTTACAACTTGACAAGGATCAAGACCATTGATTGTGATTGGATCATTTGGCAAGATTGACTTGACTTGATTGGTATGGATTAAGGATGGACTTACATTTTGATCACTGCCTAGACTAATAGCTAGAACTATTGATGAGAGATACAATGATAGATAGAAAGTTGGTCAATAGAAGAATGACTCAATAGAAGGAATCACAAGCTTTTATTTGTAAACATTGATACTCTGTAGTTTGGATCTTTTATTGCATGGGATATGGTGTGGATGCTGTGCGGATGGGAATGGATGTGAGTGGATGTGAATGGTTTTTCCATCTTGATATTGCAAGTATTTTGAAGTGCTTATTTCATCATTGGGCTTTTTTTGTTTCTTTTGGTACTTTTTCTAACTATTGTAAGTTAATACAAGCATCTAAGTATAATTGAACTCAGATGACCTAAGTATTGCTTACATGGATTTTGATTTAAAAAGTTAATACAAGCATCAAGGTATAATTGAACTGAGATGACTTGAGTATTTCTTGCATATCAATAGACATGGATTGCCCCCTTTCATGTTAGACCTTTGATGTCCTCAATGATCTTTTGCCGATCATGTCATTAGACAAGCCTTCACATTACTAAAGTTTAATCCACAAACAACAAACAAAGAAAATAATCATGCCCCCATCATAACATCTCTAGCTTTTGGCATCCTTGAGTAGCATAGAAAGACATGATAACAAAAATCAAGACTCTATAACTTAACCTGATCACAAAAACAAAACATTTTTGCATTTAGATGTGTTTTTCTTGCCATAATTTAGGTAAAATCATTTTTGAGTGCTTTAGGTATTTACTTGCTTTGCCTTTGATAGGTTAAGATCTTGCGTCAAAATTTCTACTTGAAAGTGGGTTTTGTTTGCGCTTGCCTACCTTGTGAAAGGTTCCACAATCCTTATTGGTGAGACGGACCCTAAGGGACTGATCTAGTGCCTTAGGGGCTCATTGCTAAATGGCCTTGCCTATGTAATGATGCAGAAGCAACATAGTTCAGGGTAAACCCTGATGGACCTAAGACCTAGGTGATAGAAAGTGGTGAGGAATCAGATAGATAGAAGGACTAGACATGTGATGGATGGGACAGTCGAGCCTCAGGGGTGCATTGGACTAATGGCCTTGCCTATGTGATGACGCAGAGGCAACATAGTTTATGGACTTTGACCATGGATGGACTAGAGGATAGACGACAAGATATGGGATGGAGATGGAAGCCTCAGGGCCGCATTGAAACTGGCCTTGCCTACATGATGACACAGAGGCAACGTAGTTCATGGACTTGGACCATGGGGATACTGACAACAGACATTATTCTAGGATGACATTATGGATAGGGTACTAGATAAAACCTTAGTTGACAAGGCAACAAAGAGATAGAGTATAAAGCCATGATAGGTTATCATTAGTTTTTTATTATGGAACTGATAGGGATTAAATGGGACACGATTGGATGAAGAATGAACACAAAGTGATTGGTTTCCCAAAGATGGGGGAAGTGGTTTATCACAAGTAACACATGTTTACCAAGTTTTTATCACTTTCTTTTATTTACATGAAAGCTAGAAAGTATGCATGACACCTATTTGCCAGGTTTTCATCATGATACCTATCAAAGGTGCATGTTTGCACAGTTTTCACCAAAGGATGATATTTTTTGTAGTTTTCTGATTTTTTTTATTTTTTTGTATTTTTCTAATTTTTTTATTTTTATTTTTTTGTATTTTATGCCCCCCTTACATTGGGGTTCTCTTAGGTATAGAACCGACAAAGATGCATATTGTTGATTGGGTCATCAAACAACTCACCCTCTGATGTTGCTAACTGATATGCTTCTGATCCATAAGCAGCCACGATCACACAAGGCCCAAGCCAGTTGGGTTCAAAGTTGCCTTTCTTTTTCTAATCCTATTGATTTCAGGGGTTCTCTTTAAGTACTAGATCTCCAACTTTAAAGACTCTTGGGCAGACTCTGTGGTTATAGCTTCGTGACATCATTTGTTGATATGCCTTGAGATGGTCATAGGCTTTTTGTCTACTTTCCTCTAGTAGCTTTAGCTCTTGTAATCTAGAAACTTTGTATTCTTCATTTGTTATGAAACCTTTTAATGACACCCTGAGAGATGGTAACTCAACCTCGATGGGTAGGATAGCTTCTGATCCATAGACAAGGATGTAAGGGGTAGCAACTATGGGAGTGTGTATACTGGTTCTATAGGCCCACAAAGTGGGATTGAGTTGGATGTGCCAATCACGACCAATATCATTGACTATCTTCTTGAGGAGTTTCAAGATGGTCTTGTTGGATGTTTCTGCTTGGCTGTTACCTTGGGGTAGATAGGGTGTGGAGAAATGGTGTTGGATTTTGAATCGGTCACAGAGTTCTTGGACATCCTAGTTTTTTAAGGGTCTTCTGTTATCTGTGATAATGGATGAGGGAATTCCATATTTGTAGATGAGGTAATTAAGGATGAATGAGGAGATTTGTTTACCTATGATGGTAGTGAGGGGGACAGCTTCAATCCACTTGGTAAAGTAGTCAGTGGCGGTTATTATGAATTTATGGCCATTGGATGAGGGCGGGTGGATTTTACCTACAAGGTCGAATCCCCATTGACAAAAGGGTGAAGGTGTTGTTAAAGGCCTCAACTCTTAAGCTGGTGCATGTATCAGGTTCCCATATATCTGGCACTACTTGCACTCTTTACAAACTGATATGAATCTGATTCCATGTTCGGCCAATAATAACCCAAATGCATGTGTTTCTTAGCTAATGAAGGACCACTAGATTGTGTTCCACAAATCCCTTCATGCATGTCTTGTAAGGTGGTTTGAGATTCTTCTCACTCTAAACAATAGAGTAATGTACCATCTAGACCACGTCAGTATAGGGTGTTGACAATAATGGTATAATGAGAGGTTTGGGGTATAAAGGTTCACCGTAGGTTTCAAGACAAGTCAGGTGGGAGGGTGTTATCATTGATGTAAGTGTAAATCTTATCATAACAAGGTGAATCAAATCTGACTAATAGGCATACGGAGCGGGTTTCAGGAAGATCATAAGCTGGTTGCTAAAATGACTCCACCAAGAACTCGTACCATGACTCATTCTCTGGGATCTCAAGGAGATAGGCAATGGTTGCCATGGCATCTACTTCTTTGTTTTCAATGTGAGGTATCTACTCAAAAGAGATTATCACAAAGTATTCCTTAAAGTCATTGACCATCCACTTGTATGGGACAAGCTTCTCATCTTTGGTTTCGTAATCGTCATTGACCTGATTGATTACTAAATGAGAGTCTCCATAGACAAGTAGCTCTTTGATTTTCCACTCTATTTCTATTTTGAGACCAATGACTAGGGCTTCATATTCTGCTATGTTGTTTGTACATGGAAATAATAGATGATAGAACTTTCGTATGGTGTTACCATGAGGAGTTACAAATAAAATTTCTACCCCCGATCAATGGTTTGTGTAGGACCCATCAAAGTAAACTTTCTAGGAATGTGTTGATATATTAAATAAGGATTCATCTGGAAACTTGAATTACATTGTTGTGGTGTCCTATAGTAGTGCATCTGCTAACTGATTAGAAATGATTTGCCCCTTGATAGCCTTTCTATCTACATACTCAATTTCATAGTCACTTAGGAGCATTACACATTTGGCTAGGTGACTTGTTAGAGCTGCTTTGCTTAGTAGGTACTTCAGTGGATCTATTTTTGCAATAAGTTTGATTGGATGTGCTAGCATATAATGTTAGAGTTTTTGGGAAGAAAAAACTACCACAAGACATGATATTTTTATCTAAGAGTATTGCAACTCATAGCCCAGAAATGTGCGACTGATGTAGTAGATAGCTCTTTCTTTACCTTAATAATCTTGTTGTGCTAGAATGGCCCCAAGAGCTGTTGGTGTAGCAGATATGTATAGTAATAGTGGCCTTCCTTAGATAGGAGGCATGAGAATAGGTGGATTCATAAGATATTCCTTCAGTTTGTCAAATGTCTCTTCACATTTCTCATCCCACCTAAATGGAATGTTCTTATGTAGGAGATGATAGAAGGGTTGACACTTGTCTGCCAGTTGTGATATGAACCTACGGATTACTTGTAGCTTTCCTTCTAGAGATCTCAATTGAGTAAGATTCTTGGGTGGTGGCATGTCCATAATAGCTTTGACTTTGGCAGGGTCCACCTCTATTCCATTTGTAGATACAATGAAGCCTAAGAGTTTGCCCGAGGTGACTCCAAACATAGATTTCTTTGGGTTCAACTTGACTTTGAATTGTTCTAGTCTCTGAAAGACTTTCTCTAACACATCCAGGTGTGATTCTCTAGTGAGTGACTTTGCAATGATATCATGTACATAGTCTTCCATTGTGACGTGCATCATATCATGGAATATAGTGGTCATAGCACATTGATATGTGGCTCCTGCATTCTTTAGCCCAAATGACATGACATTCCAGCAGAAAGTGTCCCATGGACAAGTAAAAGCTATCTTATGCTAGTCTTTTGGTGCTATCCTGATTTGATTGTATCCAGAGAAGCCATCCATGAGAGGTAACATGGTATGCCCTATTGTTAAGTCAACTATGATATTTATATTTGGCAACGGAAAATCATCCTTGTGGCAAACTTTGTTTAGATCTCTAAAATCATTGCATAGTCTGACTCAGCCATTAGGTTTGGACATTGGTACTATGTTGGATACCCATTCTGGATAGTCTATAGCTCTAATGAACCCCACATCTAGTAGTTTCTTGAGTTCTTCTTTTACTAGCAGTGTAATGTGTGGATGCATCTTTCTATGCTTCTGTTTCATTGGTTTCACTCCTGGATCTAGTGGAAGATGATGTAGAATCAAATTTGGATCTAACCCTGGCATATCTACATATGACCAAGCAAAATTGATTAACTTTTTCTTGAAGAATGGTACAAACTTAGTCTTTTCTGGTCAGGTTAGAGACTTAGCAAAGTGAATGATCTTAGGTTGTTCCTCTATTCCAATGTTAACAAGTTCTGTAGGTTCTGTATACACCTAAAATTGGCTCATGTCAAATTAAGTAAATATTTTAATATTTATCTTAATTCTCATTTTCTTCTATCAATTAAATAAAATATTCTAAGTTTATTTGATTGGTTCATTCTCTCATAATTAAATAAAATAAATTTATTTAATTAAATTCCCTAAATTCTTCTAGTGTCTCACAGAATTAAATAATCCTACATTATTTAATTAATCTAAAATTCCTCTATCCTAAGTCCTAATCCTACAAATCCACCTCATCTTTCCACCTCACCTTTTCGACCTCACCATGTTGCACATGTAATTAAATATTTTAAATATTTAATTAGATAATATTCTCTAACCCACATGTTCTATTTATTCTCCAATCAAAATTAGTTAACTCATTAATCAAATCTGTTAACTAATTAATCATTTGAGTTCACTGATCAATCAATTCAGTCAACTCTCCAATCAACCCACTTAACTAGTTGTTTTATTCTGTTAACTATTCAATCAATTGTGTTAACTCCCCTGTTACATGATAGATCTTGGACAATTGTCCTCTTTCTATTTGCGCACATTCCTCAACCATTCTCAACCTTTGATCTTCTTACTTCTTCTCAACCATTGATCTTCTCTCACATTTCTATAAATGCAACCTTCTCCTTCTTCATTTGATATCCATTGTTTGAGTAAACTTATGCTGTAGAAACACTAGCGTGCCTTTGGCACCCCCATCTCCATAGCACTTCATTATCATCCATCAATGGTGCGTTGAAGTTTATCTTCAATCACATAAAGTATCATAGCCAACTTCATCTTGTCATCTTAAGGACTTCGAAGTAGGGAAGCAAGCTTCCTAAGGGCCATATTCATCTCCAATCAAGATCAAGACAGAAAAGGCGAGCAATGGAAGATGAAATGTGAAAGGTTGTAAGTATAATTGGTTTGTTATTTAAATCTCCTTTTCTCCTTCACATTCTATTTATGTTTGGGTTTGTTATTGTTCAATTGATTAATCCACATTTTACCCTCACATTTTTGGTGCCCACCATGGGGCCCTTGCCCCTTTATCTCATCAAAATCTGAGCTTTTTTGTAGACAGGTTCCTTACAAGTGTCGCACAGGCTTCTGACAGGCTAATCTAGTGCATCTAATAAATCCCGAAGTGCTTCTATCCTCTATTCCAGTGCTTGTGATCATCTGGCCCATTTATCTCCTGAGACGGTGCATACAAGTTCTATTACAATGCTTTTGAAATTATGGCACATATACCTCCCATAACGACGCATTTATACTATTTGACAACACTTTTGTCAGTTTAACGCATATGTCTCTTATTATGGTGCTTTTGACACCTGTCTTAGCGCATACATACAACGACGCATCCTAGCTCTGTTTCTACACATTCAGACTCCATAGTGATGCTTCTGTTCTGCACTATGGTTTTAGAGTTTCGTTTGATTTTTATGTTTGAGCTAACATTTGTCTTGTAGGATTAGAGGCTAGAATAGTTCATTTAGCTGCATTGATTAATTCATCTGGTCTAATTAGGCAAAAAAGTAACAAAAAAACAAAAAAATGCATACATACAAATTTCACGTCGTCCATAACTAGGAAGAGAGTAATTGAACCATTACTATATTTACATATTGCTATCTTCTTTAATTAGATCATTGCTATCTTACAAACAAGAATGAACATTGCTATCTAATTATCCACTTCAAAGTTAACAAAAGCGTGAGTACCCAAATTAGATAGCCCATTTAGTTTTTCTATTTTAACTAGGTTGGATTAATCAGTGTCTTCTGTGCTTATCGAATGACAATAGGCTTATGCTCTCCCCTTAACTGGGTGACCAGAATGCCAGACTTGTTATTCCATTTGTTTAACCTTTAGAGGGGCCTGCCCTTGGATGTACGCCTATCAAAGTGGGAACGACCCTGAGTGGAAACAAGCTAAAGACAAGCCCTACCAATCCACTTCAAATAAATGTGCTTAAGGTGAAAACCTCCTGCAACAAGTGCTACTGTGTTACACCGACGACCAACCTGCCCCAAAACCCTCTAAGGCATAACCCTTTGAGGCTGGGAGACTCCATAACGGAGAGTAGTGCCGCCGCACATGTAACCACTCAAACGGTTGCCTTGACTACGAACCAATTGTGTAGTATACCAAAAGCCCTTATCTATTGATGCAAAGGGTGGATCCCTTGAAGTGGCCTCGATTCATGTGATTCTTAGTAGAGGTAGCAGGGACAATCCTATGGTTTGGTCAGGGTACGAGCCTAAGGAAACCTAGATCTGGTATGTGTGATAAGTGAGTACCATGGAGGGGAGCTGGTGCTACCAGATCCTAGAGCTACATGCTTTGAATTTGTACAGCTAGAGGATTCAACAGATATTGTCCTATCCAACTTAGGGTGTACTTGTTTTTGAGTTAAATAGTCAAAAAATACAAAAAAAAACCAAAAGATAAAATCATGAAAGCTTCTGTGTGTTTGTTGTGTCTTTGCCATAATTGAAAATCAAAGTTCAAAAATAAACCAAGGCTTTCAACCAAAAAAGTAAAAAAAATCTTGAAGAACGTTCCAAAAATTCTGAGAAAACCAAACAAAAAACTAGATTTGCACATTTGCCACGACTTGTGGCTCATTTAATTTGACTTGTAATGCATTTAAACTCTGTTGCGGCACTTCTAAAAAACTACAGTATTGCTCATTTGTTTGAACTGTTAGCGCATTTACACTCTGTCACGTCACATTTAACTTTGCGCATCTAATCTAGAGAGCAAATCAGTATCTTCCAAGAGAAATTTTTTTTCAACTTTTCAAAGACCATTTCAAACCTGTCTCAATTTTTCCAAAATCTGATTAAGACCCTGCAAATCAAACATTTTCCTCTTCTTTCTATGCCATACCTATCTCATTTGAAATTCTTGCAATTTTCTTCCAAAATCCAACAAGGTTAAAACCAGGCTATTCTTGATCACATCCAAAATCTCAAGCAAACCTAGTGAGGCTCCAATATCAAGGATCACTTATCCTTTTCTCTAGGAACTCCACTAGTGGTTTGTACAAGACTAGTCACATCAAGTAAGCAGATTCCTATCATCCTTGTTTTGACTATTGTCTTATTCACCCATCTTGTTTGATACCAAATTAATCTAAGAAGAACCTTGCTATAATCTTGTTCCATTCTAGCACCTTGTTCAAAATCTTTCTCGTTCCATCTTGTCTCTAGTCACCATTTCTATAGAAGAGCTCCTTCAACTACAACCTGATCCAAAATTTCAACGCCTATTTGAAAAGATACTTTCCCAAGACCGTACCAAATTATTTTCACACCTAGCAAATCTAGGAGCCAAGCTCCCCAAATATTTTGATGTAGAGGCTCTAAAAGAAACTAAGGAAGAAAGAAACCCTGAGGGAAGTAGACATGAGGAAGTGCCCATAGACAAAAGCAAAGCAACCATTGATTCCATGGATGCCCTAAGTCTAGTGAATCAACAGATTCAAGCTTTACAACAATAATTCACAGACATGAAAATAGAAGCATCGACCAAATAATACACCCTAGAGGATATTTCACCATATCCTTTCGATAGGACCTTGATCATGATACCTTTCCCCTCTAAGTTTGAGGTGCCAAAATTTGATAAATATCAAGGAAAGGGTGATCCAAGGGATCATATTAGGGAATTCAATGCTACTTTCCCTGAGGTCACACACAATGACACTTACCTTATGTGACTATTTCTGCGAAGCTTGGGAGGACAAGCCATGGAGTGGTTTTCTAGACTACCACCCGGCATTAAAACATTTAATGAACTTGTTGACAAATTTGTCATCCACCTCTCTTACAATATTGAGCACGACACCTCAATATTGGATCTTTGTAACACCAAGCAAAAAGATGGAGAATCTTTCACCACCTTCCTACAAAGATGGAGACAGTTGGCAAGTAAATGCCCACACCAAATACCTAAAAAACAAATGTTGTAAATGATTGTCCATAACTTGCAAACCGATCTAATCTATCAGATACAAATCCAATGTCCTACTTCTTTTAGCAAGGTCATTGAGATGGGCCTAATCATTGAAAAAGATTTAATCGCAAAAGGACAAATAAAGCTCTATAAAGAAACTCCTAGTACCAAAACCAACAACGATAAACTGAGATTCTGGAAGAAAAATAAAAACATTGTAAACGATGGGGTGGTAGATGCCAAGAATGCAACACCTAACAACCAATTTTCAATTTATTAACTCCTCAAAATAACCCCCCGCAAAACAAACCAAGAAACACAAAATCGAGGTTTACAAATTTTCAACCTAGGAGAAAATTCACACCTTTGGGAGAATCATTGGAAATTGCTCTATGGAAGTTAATCACAAACAAGATCATAACACTTCCCACAGCACGAGAGTATGAACCAAAAGTCAAACCCTCTTGGAATGACAACAATTTCTGTGAGTTCCATCGAAACAGGGGACACAAAACCAATGATTATATTTCCCTAAAGCACACTATCCAAGATTTGATAGAACAAAACAAAATATCCACTGATGGACATACCTCTAACACTGATCACCAAGCATTCAAGGATCCTCTTCCCAACTATGAGCAAGGAGGACCTTCCAACTGAAATAACAATGGTAATAACAATGCAAATTACACAAACGTCACCTTTGACTATGTTGTTAACCACATATCGAAGAGTGAGTTACATATCAATGTGATCACTATAAATAAGGATCTGGATCATAACATTACCACCCACAATAACAAAGTCACTCTTAGAGGAGTCTCCACCATGTCAGCCAATCAGTACAGTATCTTGGATCAACTCCATAAGACACCTGCACATATGTCCACCCTAGAACTTCTATATCTGTCTCCGTCACATCGGGCCATTCTCGATAAAACCTTAGCAGAAGCCTCTGTTCCCACAAATCTTGCTGAAGAATAGTTTCAAACCATGGTACATCACATTACCTCACCTCACCCCTTATCATTCACTAAAAATGATGATATGTCAATAACCCAACCCCATAATGCCTCTCTTCATATCGAAGCTTTCATACACAAACACAAGATCAAGAGAGTCCTAATCAATGGAGGAGCTGGTTTGAATATTTAAACCTTAAAGATAATCCTTGCATTAGGGGTTTTGGAGAAAGCTATAGATCTAAAAAAGAAAATAACTATCAAAGCCTATGATGAGGAGGAGAGAACTTCCAAGGGAATTGTTACTTTACCAATCAGAGTGGGACCTATAGTTAAAGATGTGGCTTGCCAAGTCCCTGATATGGAGCTAGCGTACAACATCCTTCTTGGGAGACCATGGATGCATGCTCTTAAAGTAGTTCCATCAACATAACATCAATGTATCAAATTTCCTCACGAATCTCAAGAGATCACCATCTAGGGTGACCCCAATCCATATCAGTACTACAATTCCATTCACTTTAAACCTAAAGTGGTGATTCCTAACAATCATGCCTCTACTTCATCTTCATCTTGTGTTGAACCATCCTCGCTTGCCTCCTCTTCAGGAGCGTCTCAACCTAAACTCCAACTCAAAGACAAAGGCTTGGGTGAGTACATAATGTCCCAATCCCTCTATTAGGGACAACTCCCCTTATCTCCCAAATCTTATGGGAGACCTATCCTGAACAAGCCCACAGCAGAGAAAGTGACCAAAGGACCTTTCATAAAATGGGGAAGCCTTGAAGAAGAGAGCGATGAAAAAGATATCCTGCAATGGCTATATAAGGATGAAGGCAGTTCATCAACACGACATGACCATCCCACTATACCAACTACAAAATATGGTGAAGGATTCCAAATGCTACAAATAATGGGGTATGAAGAACACGGTCCACTCGATTCAAGAAAGGATGGTATCACTTCAACCATCCAACCCCATACCTTAACAGCCTATGACACTACAGGGCTAGGTTACACTGGCTCATCAAGAAGTGACAGAACAAACAAGAACAAAGGCAAAAAACAAGAAGCATCCACTAGCAATTTGGTTGAGCAAATTCAGTGAATGCAACTGGGGAGTGAGACTGATTCTAATGAATATGAATGGGATAGCCTCTTTGAGGTGTCATGTGATGAAAAAGACATAGACATTGTCCATGAGTATGACCCAACCCACGCAAATGAGGAATGTAGTCCAAGGGCTAGACCACTAGAGTCTGACCCGCGTAATAATGATGATGAAAGTCATGAGGAAAGAATGATACCCCCCTTGACGGATCTGCTAATAGAGAGTACCATCACAGACCTTGTCCATGCTTTTAACAATTCTATCCTAACCATCAGCACCATTAAACCTTAGCAATGCAATGATCCCTTACCATTGGTGCACCCTGAACTTATAGACTGGGACCTAGAAGGTACTAGCCCTGAGCTCGATACCTTTGAAAATGATGAAGCCATCATAGATTATCTTGAGCTTAGAGATCATATACCCGTAGGGGACCATAGAGCTGGCTATGTTATAGAACTCAACGAGAAGGCCTAATTTGGAGAGAGTACCAAGCCTTTCAGTCTCAAAAATGTGAAAATAAAAGAGTGATCTAATGGTGAAAACCACTTTGCGGCAGTGTTAGATCATGAAAAAAGTAAAAATAAAGACATATCCAATGGTGAAAACCTCTCTGAGGCACCGAAGGATGGAAGGCTTGACCCTCTACCCAAGCTTACCAATCAGGAGAGATCATCAATCTTGATAGAACTGGCAGAGCTGATCAATGTCAGTATAGGTGATAATCCCAGAATGATCGACATGGCAAAGGCTCTAACTGAACAAGAGAAGCCCACATTGATAGATTTCTTAAAAAAAAAACAAATCAACTATGTATGGACATATGCAGACATGCCAGGGCTCGATCCGAATCTCATCATGCATCACTTATCTTTAGCTCCAGGAGCTAAACTAGTCAAGCAAAAACTTAGAAAGATGCATCCGCATGTGGCCCTCATGGTAAAAGAAGAACCGAAGAAACTGTTAGATGTTAGCTTTATCAGACCAATAGACTATCCTGAGTGGATTTCAAACATAGTACCAGTGGCTAAACCAGATGGTAGAGTTCGACTATCTAATGACTTCAGGGACCTAAACAAACCCTATCCGAAAGATGACTTCCCCCTGCCAAACATTGACATGATTGTAGATCTCACGGTGGGGCACACCATGCCATCACTAATGGATGGTTTCCCTGGATATAACCAGATAAAAATTGCACCTGAAGACCAACAAAAGACTGCATTTACATGTACTTGGGACAACTACTGTTAGTGTGTCATTCCGTTTGGTTTGAAAAATGCCGGTGCAACGTATCAGAGGGCTATGACCACAATCTTCCATGACATGATGCACACTATAATGGAAGATTATGTTGATGACATTATAACGAAATCACTCACAAGAGAACTACACCTGGTAGTGTTGGATAAAATCTTCACTAGACTAGAACCGTTTAATGTGTGCCTCAATCTAATAAGTGTGTGTTTGGAGTTACCTTAGGTAAGCTACTGGGATACATATTGTCTGTAAATGGAATTGAGGTCAATCTAGCTAAAGTGAAGGTCATCATGGAAATTCCACCTCCCAAGAATCTCACTCAGCTAAGGTCCCTATAGGGAAAACTACAATCTATCAGAAGGTTCATTTCTTAGTTGGCAGATAAGTACCACCCATTTTCCCACATTCTACATAAGAATATCCCTTTCAGATGGAATGAGTCATGTGAGCAAGCATTTCAGCAATTAAAATAATATATGATGAAACCACCTATGTTAATGCCACCAATTCAAGGTAAGCCTCTACTACTTTATATCTTGGCTACACCAATAGCTCTAAGCCCTTCTTGCACAACAAAACCATGAAGGGAAAGAACCAGCAATATACTATATTAGTTGCACACTTGTTGGGTATGAGCTACAATATATGCCCATTGAAAGAGCATGTCTCGCCATGGTCTTCACCTCGCAAAAGTGGAGGCATTACATGTTGTCACATTTTGTCAAGCTCATGGAAAAGATTGATCCACTCAAATACTTACTCAACAAGGCAGCATTAACAGGTAGATTATCTAAATGGGTCATGCTCCTCAATGAGTTTGATATCAAATATGTAGACAGGAAGGAAATAAAAGGTCAAGTGCTTGCAGATCAACTAGCAGATGCACCACTCACAGATAATGCCCCTTTGAGCTTTGAGTTTCTAGATGTATCAATCTTTCATGTCACTACAACAATCTGAAAAATGTACTTCGATGGATCTTACACTTAGTATGGATCAAGGGCAGGTATCTTGTTGGTTACCCCTAGTGGCGACACTATTCCAAAGTCATACAAACTACTCTTTCCCTACACTAACAACGTAGCAGAGTATGAAGCCCTAGTCATTGGTGTCAAACTAGCAGTGGAATGGAATATCAAAGAACTATAGGTGTATGGTGATTCATAGCTGGTCATCAATCAAGTGAATGAAGACTACCAAAAAAAAGATGAGAAACTGATCCCTTACAAATGGATGGTAGATGACTTCAAAGAATACATTGTTCAGATGTCTTTTGAGCAGATACCACGGATAGAGGACAAAGCTGCAGACACAATGGCAATGATAGCATCTCTCCTTGATATTCTTGCTAATCAAGCATGCTATGAATTCTTAGTAGAGCAAGTGATTTGTCCTCAATACAACACCCCTGAATCCCATATCATTTGCCACATTGTCAGAGTTGATTCCCCCCTATACGAGAAAATATTTATCTACCTTAAAGAGAATACCCTCCCACCTGACCTCTCTAGTAACCAAAAATGAACCTTCATCCGTCAAGCATCCCAGTATGCCATTATCACCAATACCCTATATTGCAAAGGTCTTGATGGTACTCTCCTTAGATGTCTCGATAGTGAGGAATATCAAACTTCCCTGAGCAAAGTGCACAATGGTATATGCAGGGCCCACTCTAGTGGCCCTACCTTGGCTAAAAAACTCATACGCATGGGATACTACTGGCCAACTATGGAGCAAGATTCCTATCATTTTGTAAAGAAGTGCACAAAGTGCCAAGTCCATGGGAACCTAATACATGCACCAGCACAAGAGCTGTAGCCATTAATGACTCCTTGGCCTTTCTGTCAGTGGGGACTCGACTTAGTGGCCAAGATTCGTCCTCCCTCATCTAGCAGCCATAAATTCATCATCACTGCCATAGAGTACTTCACGAAGTGGATTGAAGCCATTCCTTTAGCCAACATCACAGGCAAACAAATTACCTCTTTTATCCTAAACTATATCGTTTGTCGTTATGGTATCCCTTCGTCCATTGTCACTGATAATGGATGACCCTTCAAAAATTAGGATGTCAGGGAACTATGCGACAAATTCCATATCCAGCACCATTTTTCAACCCCATACTACCCCCAAGGCAATGGCCAGGTGGAGGCATCAAATAAAACTATCCTAAAAATCTTAAACAAGACTATCAATGATGCCAGTCGAGATTGGCATGTTCAACTAAATCCCGCACTGTGGGTCTACTGCACAAGCATTCACACACCCACAGGTGCAACACCATACTCCCTAGTCTACAGATCTGAAGCTATCTTTCCATTGAAGTCAAGATCCCATCACCGCGAGTTTCGTTAAAAGGCCTCATATCTGATGAAGAATACAGAGTGACAAGACTTCAAGAATTAGAGCTGCTAGAAGAGAGAAGGCAACATGCCTTTAACCACCTAAAAGCATATCAACAACGAATGCCTAGAAGCTACAATCATCAGGTAAAGCCTCAGGTCTTCCAAGTTGGTGATCTCGTCCTTAAAGAGAACCCCAAAAATCAGCAAGATAGAGAAAAGAAAGGAAAGTTTGAACCCAACTAGTTAGGTCCCTATGTCGTCATTGCAGCTTATGGCTTAGGAGCATATCAATTGGCTACATCTGATGGTGAATTATTTGATGATCCCATCAATAGCATGCATCCCTGAAAGTTTTACACCTAAACCCCAATGCAAGGGAGTCCTGAAAATTCAAAAAAAATTGAAAAATGATCAAAAAACAAAAGTAAAAATAAAAAAAATGGAAAAATAACCAAAAAAAATCATCCTATGGTGAAAACCTGGCAAACAGGCACCTAGGATAGGTACCATGATGAAAACCTAGCAAACAAGCATCATGTGTACTTTTCACTTTCTATGCAAATAAAAGCAAGTGGTGAAAACCTGGTAAACAGACGCTATTTGCAACAAACCACCTCCTCCATCTATTGATGCCTCATGTCTTTTGTGTCCATCATGTCATTCATCTGGAACTAGTCCTTTGAACCGTTGTCAAACTATGTCGCCTCTGAGTTATCATGTAGGCAAGGCCATTCTCAATGCACCCCCGAGGGTCCACCATCCCATCAGTCCCATATCTGGTCCTTCTCTCCACCTGAGTCCGTACCATCTTTGCTTCCTTAATATTGCCTAGGTCTTAGGCCCATCAAGTTCACCCTGAACTACGTTGCCTCTAGGTCATCAGGTAGGCAAGGCCATTTAGCAATGAGCCCCTGAGGCACTAGGTCAGTCCCTTAGGGTCTGTCTCTTCATGTTTGTTTGTCCTATCACCCATAATAAGTTGATCCTAGTCTAAACTAGGGGCAACTCCTTGATGTAGTTGCTGATTGGGATTCTTGAATGCCACATGTTTTAAGAGGATGCTAATAAAGGATTGTGCTACTTTCACTAGACAAAGCGTGAGCAACAAAGCAAGCTTCTAAACAAAGTCTTGACACATAACATCAACCTATCCAAAACAAAGCAGAGCACCATACCAAAACACTCAGACTAATTCTATATCAATTATGGCAAAAAGACATATCTAATGCAAGGAATGTTTTGTGAATCAGGTTAACTTATAGAGTCTTGGACTTTTTTCATTATGTCTTCCTATGCTACTCAAGGATGCCAAAAGCTAGAGATGATGTGATGGGGGCATAATCATTTTCTTTGTCTACTACTTGTGGATTAAACTTTAGTAATGTGATGACTTTCTATCTAACAACATGATCAGCAAAAGATCATCGAGGACTTCGGAGGTCTGAACATGAAAAGGGGCAATCCTTGTCTGTTGAAACACAAGTACTCAGGTCATCTAGATTCAATTTTGACTAGATGCTTGTATCAACTTGCTATATCAAAATCCATGTAAGGAATGCTCAGGTCATCTCGGTCTATTTATACCTAGATGCTTGTATTCTCTTACAACATTTCAAAAAATGAAAAACACCAAAAAGTGCCCAATGATGAAAGCGAAGTACTTGCACTTTCAAGATGACAATCTGCATCCACTCCATATCCAGAAAATCCATATCAACCATGTAATAAAAGCAATCCTACAGTCTATCACTTCGAATCTTTAGATTCTTCATATCTTTTCTTCCACTCATCTATATCATCTCTGTGTTGATTGCGTACATTTGGACATATCAAAAACATAGCATATAGTTGCATTTCATTTTACATTAGATAGTCATCTACATGATTAACACATTTGCATACATAATAAAACATTAGATCATTTTCCATACATTTTTAGTTCATCCATTTGCATCCATATACCATATCAAAAACAACAAACACATAACCAAGTGCATCACATAAGTTGCATAATCATATAGATCCCATTGGCATTCCACACACATTAGCAGCATATCAAATAAAGCATCTAAGGTCTGCATTAGATCATATAACATCACATGGCATCATATCACAATTTGCATTAGATAAGCATCTCATAGCATATCAAGTAAAACATCAAAATTTGCATTAGATAAACATCTCATTGTGTATCAAGTAAACCATCAAAATCTGCATTAGATAAACACATGCATCACATCATATAAGAAATGCATAATAAACTCAAACATATAGAGCAAGTCAACTAGCTACATCATCATATAATCATCAAAATGTGTCCAAATGTACATGTCAAAACATCTGTCCATCTCTCAGAGTCATACAAACAAGGATAATGATACATGTCTTGGGGCCAGTAAATAGTACATATACAGGCTATCTCAGCCACCAAAAATATGTACATCAAGATCCAAAATCTATACAAGTACCCACAAACTAACTATCCTTACTGCTGTGGACCACTACTCCCAGCAGTGCCCTCTTCCCCTCCTCCGCTAGCCCCTGACTATTGAGGGCCCATCACAGAAGCCCCTGATCTCGATGGACCTGCTCTCTGAGAAGCTACAGACTGGCTCCTAAAGCTAGAAGCCCTCTGGCTCATTGGCACTACTCCATGATATAAGCCCCTATAATACTGAGCCTGGGCCTGTGCTCTACCAAGCTCACTCTATACCTGAGCTAGCTGAGTCTATGCCTATTGCACCTGTGAAACCAAGAAGCTTGATGTGCCATTTGTGCCCATAGCCATCACACCTACATCTCTCTCTACTCTCATGGCCCGCATACTAGCTAAGGCTGCATCTCTCTCCCTAGTCAAATTTGATATTCGGCCCGCATTGGCATCTTTGCACAACTCTACTGCTCTCTGATGTGCCCTCAACTGTCTAAGCTAGCTCTGTAGGGCAACCATAGCCTACTACTGTAAATCAAGCTGTGGGGCTCGCGCTGTCTATCTCGGTGGCACCTTCTACACTGGCACCTGTACCTATCCCTGCTGTTGTGCCACCTACTGTGGCGGCAACATATGTCCCTAGGGTGCCACTGGCTATGATGGCACCTGTCCCACAGTTGGCGATTGCACAGCTGCCTGTGAACCAGAAGGTCCCTCTCCAGACCTCTGCCTCTGTCCTGGTTTATCTCCTCCTCCTCCACCTCCATCTCCTCCTCCTCCATCTCCACCTTTGCCTCCTCCAACTCCTCCTCTCCCCCTCCTCCATCTCCTCCTCCTGCCAATTGCTCCCTCATCATCTGAATCCTCCTCATCTATGCAAGGAGCTAACTCTCTAGGTCCTGAGTATCTCAGGAATAGATGTGTGGTGAACCACTCCTCATAATTTGGTGTCATACGAGCATCCACTGTCTCCCTCCTCATGGGCTAGGTAGTGTAAGGGATCTGCTAAAAATCTATCAGAGCCTCCTCATAAGATGCCATGGGATCCCACCTATACCTCTCTGCATGAGTCCTAGCAAACCGTGCCTGACCTTATGGTCTGTCCTATACTCTGCCAAACTGCCTCTGAACCCTGCTAACAATCTACCTCTCCAAGATATACCTGGTCCTCCCAATGAGCCATCGAGTCTGAAAGCAGTAGGGTAACTCGTCGGCCTCATACTCCCATACCTCATAGTCTAAGTTTGGGTGCTAGATAACTACGTCCAAGTTATCGAATGCATATCTCCAGTACTCCAGCTTCCCCAGCCTATGTTGGGAAATCACACCTGCGTACCCATAGCTGTAGGGCTCACCCCTCGGTCTGTGAAAGAGACAAACTAGCCATGTGATAGCTATGTGCTCCCACAACCAAAACTGCAAGAGAGACACACCCATTGATAAACTGGATCCTCTATGGTACACTACCTGATGCATATCTCTGTATAAGTGTGCCAGCATGCACACACCCCATGTATACTGCATCCCATCTGCAATCATTCTCTCTAGCACCCTCCCCCTGCCGATCGGGAACCCGTGGGACCTCCTATCAGGGCATACTACACCACCGATCAATCCTACCACTAAGCCTAGGAAGTAGTCATAGCAGTCATGTATGTCCTGCCAGGAAATCACCTGCTCCAGCAACCCTGGGTCGTCATACACATGTCTGCACTCCTCTAAACCTATGTCCTGATGTGACTCGTACTCGACCAACTCTCCCTAAATCAAGAGGTACAGAATCTGGTACACATCCTCAAGAGTGATCACCATCTCCCCTGTCGAAAGATGGAATGTGCCATCCTCAGTATGGAATCACTCCACCGCTACAGTCAACATAGCCCAGTTCACGTGAACCTCAAGCATGAAGCAAACATAGTGCAGATACATCGCACCTAGTGCCTCCTAATCTATCTTAGTCAACATGTATCACTGTAGTAATGGTAGCAAGAACTGCTCTCACGACATAAGGACATCATGAATATCCTCCTGCAACCAAGCAAAGCATAACGTCAGAGAAATCCATATCCAAGCAAGCCTACTCAAAGCAATCAAACTATCCTATCAATGACTTAACATATCAAATTAATCACAATAGCATATCATCTCTTGACTAGATTCTCGACAATCTCGGAGATCGCTTTTCAATTGACGCATCGATCAAGGTGCCAATTGGGTTAATTTCATTAAAATCAATTGATTTTCCTTAGTGTAAATGCATCGATCTAAGTGGCAAATGCACCGATACATATCACATGTGCCACTTCCCCGTGAATACGCCACTGGTTGGCATGCATGTATCATTCTAGTACATGTGCCGCTTCTTATATCACATGCACCGTTTCCCAGCAAATGCGTCAATCCCAAACATTGATGTGCCAAACTATTAGATGCACCACAAGATTGGGCAAATGCGCCATATCACAGCATATGTTCCATTTCAGGGGTCATATGCGCCAAAGGGCAGTTTGGCACATCTGTTCTAGTTATTTTCCCTAGCCATTAATGCACCTAATAAATGACTTTTAGCAAGTTTTGAAGAACAACATACTGGGGGTCCTGCCTCCGTTGGCCGATTGAACCATCAAATCTGCTCAAACTGGTGCTCCTCATGCGAAATATCCATCTGTCTGGTTGCCATGCTCTCCTAAGCTCTCAAGAAGACCAATCAACTATGGACAAGTGTACAAATGAATAGAACTTGTGGCCCCAACATCTATATATAGGAAGTGAACCATATCTGACTGCATGACTACGGTGGCTACTTCCCATGTCTGTTCCTCCGAACCATGTCCTATTTTTCTTCCCATCCTAACCCAATTTTAACCTTTTTCTTCATGAGATTATCCGTCTCATGCCCTTCTGCCTTCATCTCATCCAATCTCCCGACGGGGCATCCTGTCATCAAACTTGTACCAAGGGCAAACTGGGGCATGTATCATTATCAAGCAATCTTTTTCTTTGAAACAATGTGATAAAACACATTGCTTCAAAGAGGGGCAAAATGTATACACCTAAAATTGGCTCATGTCAAATTAAGTAAATATTTTAATATTTATCTTAATTCTCATTTTCTTCTATCAATTAAATAAAATATTCTAAGTTTATTTGATTGGTTCATTATCTCATAATTAAATAAAATCAATTTATTTAATTAAATTCCTTAAATTCTTCTAATATCTCACATAATTAAATAATCCTACATTATTTAATTAATCTAAAATTCCTCTATCCTAAGTCCTAATCCTACAAATCCACCTCATCTTTCCACCTCACCTTTCCCACCTCACCATGTTGCACATGTAATTAAATATTTTAAATATTTAATTAGCTAATATTCTCTCACCCACATGTCTTATTTATTCTCCAATCAAAATTAGTCAACTCATCAAGCAAATATGTTAACTAATTAATCATTCGAGTTCACTGATTAATCAATTCAGTAAACTCTCCAATCAACCCACTTAAGTAGTTGGTTTATTCTGTTAACTATTTAATCAATTGTGTTAACTCCCCTATTGCATGATAGAGCTTGGACACTTGTCCTCTTTCTATTCGCACACATTCCTCACCCATTCTCAACCTTTGATCTTCTTACTTCTTCTCAACCACTGATCTTCTCGCACACATTTCTATAAATGCAACCTTCTCGTTCTTCATTTGATATCCATCATTTGAGTAAACTTATGCTGCAAAAACACTACCATGCCTTTGGCATCCCCATCTCCATAGCACTTCATTATCATCCATCAATGGTGTGTTGAAGTTCATCTTCAATCACACAAAGTATCATAGCCAACTTCATCTTGTCATCTTGAGGACTTCGAAGCAGGGAAGCAGGCTTCTTGAGGGCCATATTCATCTCCAATCAAGATCAAGATAGAAAAGGTGAGTAATGGAAGATAAAAGGTGAAAGGTTGCAATAATAATTGGTTTGTTATTTAAATCTCCTTTTCTCCTTCACATTCTATTGATGTTTGGGTTTATTATTGTTCAATTGATTAATCCACATTTTACCCTCATAGGTTCCACAACAATCTAAGACTTCTCCTGCTGCATGTCATTGGGGAGTGTGTTAAACCTTACATCGTCAGGTGCCACAGTTGGGTTTTCACCATTAGATGCGTCCTTTCTTTTTACTATTTTGGGATCTGACACTGCTGCAGAGTGCTTTTCACCATTAGATCCATTTTTTATTTTGATATTTTTGCAACTAGAAGGCTTGACACCCTCTCTGAAATAAGCCACAGTATTAAGTTCAATGGTGAAGCCAACTTTATGATCTCCTTTGGGTAGGTGGTCCTTAAGTTCCATGTAGTCAATATAGGCATCATCATTTTGGAACATATCTAGTTGAGGGGTTCCTTGTAGATCCCAGTCAATAAGTTTAGGATGCACAAGGGGGAGGGAGTCGGGGGATAGATTTGATTCATTGATAGTTTGAATGGATATGCTAGGAGTATTGATAGGGAGAGTGTTTGGGATGGTACTTTCCTCCAAATTGTTTATTGCGATAGAACTCGAACCTTCCTTGAAAGTCATATTCTTAGGGACAGGCAAATCACACTCTAATGGTCTATGAGGTAGCGTTTTTCCCTCATAATAGGGGCTATAAGTTTGAATGGTGTCAACCTATTTGTCATCATAGGAATGCTCTATCAACTCATCCCACTCATATTCATTAGAATCTATGTCACTGTCCTCTTGAAGGGTATGGATCATTTCTACAAGACAAGCATTTGCTTTTGCTTTGCCCTTATCCTTATATCTAAGACCTTTTGGAGTTCTAGCCAATGAGGATGAAGAGGGTTGAATGGGTTCTATAATTCCCTCTTTTCTTAGGCCAATAGGGCCTTGTCCTTCATAACCCATTATGTGTAGGATAGACTCACCTTGCCCATAGATTTTTGTTGGGAGCTTAGGTGGTTCTTGTTGTGTATTCTCTTCTTCTTCTGTGTAGAGCCATTGTAAGATATCTCTTTCCTCTGTTTCATTTGATAGGTTCCCCCATTTTACAAAGGGAGTTATGGGAGGTGTAGGAGGAGTAGATGGCTTTGGAAAATGCTTGGGTCATCCAAAGGATCTAGGAGGTAAAGGCATTTTGGTGAAGTTGAGGTTGTGCTCAATGGAGTATTCCCCTACTTCTGTTTCTTTGATGGTAATTTTCTGCTCTTTGGGCTTGGATGAGGAAACTTCAGAGGTAGAATCATGCTATGGGGTTGGGGATGTAGATGCTCTATTGTTGGGTATGAAGCAATCAAGTTTTGAGAGGACAAAATTGCAACGCTAAAAAGGGTTGGGGTCACCTTGGATGGTGACTTGCTTGCCGTTATGAGGGAATTTTATGCATTGGTGATAGGTAGAAGGTACAACTTTCATGGCATGAATCCATGGTCTACCTAGGAGGATATTATAGGCTAGCTCCCTATCTAGGACTTGTCACACAACATCATTTATCACTAGTCCCACTTGTATGGGTAATACCACTATTCCTTTGGTAGTTCTCTCTTTTTCATCATAGGCTTTGATAGTAATCTTCTTCCTTGGATCAACTTCATTTTCAGAGAACCCCAATGTAAGGACTAGATTGAGCATACAAATATTTAAACCGACACCCCCATCAATGAGAACCCTCTTGATACGGTGCTTATGGATGAAGGCGACGATATGTAAGGGGGTGTTATGAGGCTGAGACACTGAGAGGTCATCTTGTTCAGTAAATTATATGGTACTAGAGGAAGTGAGATTTCCTACCATGGCTTGAAACTTCTCTTGGGCCAAGTTAGTGGGTATAGTTGTTTCCACCAAGGCTTTATCGAGAATCTCCTTGTGGGAAGGAGATAGACGCAAGAACTCTAAGATAGAAATGTGGTTAGGAGTCTTCCTTAGTCAGTCTATGACACTATACTAATGGGAGTTGGACTGAGAAGGTGATGACCTTGGAGGGTGGGTATTCAACGTGACCTTACCACTACAGGTGATGATGCTACAATTAGTTTTGTTAGGTCCTGATTGTTGGTTAGACATAACCATATTGATTTGTGGGACATGCTCTGATATGTAATTGATGGTATAATCAAATGGCACACTTGCGTAATTGGCATTATTATTCCCATTATTCTAATTTTGCCTCTTGTGGTTGTTGTTTTCATTGTTGTTGTTGTTGATGTTGTTGTTGT
Organism: Cunninghamia lanceolata; assembly: GCA_027924645.1. Classification (NCBI taxonomy): domain Eukaryota; kingdom Viridiplantae; phylum Streptophyta; class Pinopsida; order Cupressales; family Cupressaceae; genus Cunninghamia; species Cunninghamia lanceolata. The sequence continues at coordinate 5,910,119 of BSBN01000643.1, forward strand.
ACAGCCTGTCATGATTGAGAAGTAGATCTTTGTAAGCCACATTCGTCTCATTAGAAGTATGTTGTTGAGCACCTCCTTGATTTTGATCAAGTATATCTTGAATAACATGTTTGAGATGGATACAATTGTTGGTCATATGACCTCTTCCCCTATGATACTCACAAAAGTCAGTGTTTTTCCAATAGTGAGGCTTTATTTGAGGTTCCTAATCACTTGTTGGCAGTAAAGTGATTTCATTGTTGGCCAATAGCTTCCTTAATGTTGATTCTTGGGACTCACCCAGTGGTGTAAACTTTTGCCTTGGATTTGAGTTGTACCATGGTTTGGGTCCCGAGAGAATGTCTTATTGGGCATAGCATTGATTGCCTCTCCTTTGAGAGTGAATATTGGTTTTTGTTTGGGAGCTGCTACTTTGGCATCAACTACTCCATCATTGACAAAATTTTTATTCTTAGTCCAAAACTTTGATTTGTCAGTCGTGTAGTTGGAGGTAGGTGTGTCCTTGTATAACTTGATTTGTCCTTTGGCGATCATAGCCTTTTCAATGAATAATCCCATTTCAATGACCTTCAAAAATGAGGTAGGGTACTGAATTTATATTTGATAGTTTAGATTGGACTTGAGGTTATGGACAAACATCTCCATTAATTGCTTCTTGAGGACATCGTATGAGCATTTACTCACTAGTTGTCTCCACCTTTATAAGAAGGAGGCGAATGATTTTCTAGTCTTTTGCTTGGTATTGCATAGATCAAGTATGGAGACTTCATGTTCAATATTGTATGAGAAGTGCGTGATGAATTTGTTGACTAACTCATCAAAAGTTTTGATGCCCGATGGGAGCTGTTAGAACCACTCCATGGCTTGACTACCCAGAGATCTAGGGAATAGTCTCATTAAGAAAGTCTCATTGTGAGCCACTTCCATGCATGCAGCGTTGAATTCCCTAATGTGATCTCTAGTGTCCCCTTTTCCTTTGTACTTGTCAAACTTAGGAACTTCGAATCAAAAGGGGTATGGTGCAATATCTTCCAAGGAGTATGTTTTAATGTTTGTACCCATCTTGAGATATGTCATTTGTTGCATTAGACCCTCGATTTGTTTCCTCGTTTCTTCCATGTGTGTGTTTTGGACTATGGCTTTCTTTCCTTTGTCCTCATCAGTGTGGTGTTCATGATTATCCTCTATGGTCTCTTTGAGTTTGTTGAGATCAAAATCCACGGGGAGCTTAAGCCCAAGATTTACAAGATGAATAAAATACTTTTGAGGGTCCTCATGGAGCACTTTCTCTAGCAAGCGTTGGAATTTCTAATCTTCGAGGTGTCCTTGATAATCTTTGTGAGAGATTTCCTCATCTCTGTCATGAGGGGTGACAATACGGTCAGATGATCCCACCATTTCAAGTTGCTTCTGGTATTGAGATCTAGTAAGAACCATGCAAGGTGACGTGGGATGCGGTGGGATGAAACTAGAGATTTTAGCAAGATGCCGGTGGAGACTACTAAGAATAGGATAATAATAACAAGATTTGGACAACGGACTCTCTTGATCAATGATTCCAAGTAAGACGACCGATACAAGATGGTAGCCACTAGTAAGGGTACTCAATACATGTCTTACTATGTAGGGACTAGTCGTGCACCAAAACCACTAGCCTTACTAGGATTACTTCAATCCAAAATGATCTGAAAAGGGGCCTATGCTAATCTGATATGGGATATTTTGACTTTGCACTAGGGAGACTTGATAGAAGGTGGATGAGATGACCAATGAAAGAGAGACTTTGGCATGAAAAAGGATGGAAAAGTGACTACAAGGTAAGACCTGATCCTGGAACTTGGAACTAGGCTGAAATGGGTACCCAAAAATGGTAAAATTTTCCTCTCAAAGACTGTGGAAGTACTCACTATCACTCATGCGCAGGAACATATGCGCAGCTGAAATTGGTAAATGCGTGGAAAGTCGGCACAGATGCGCAATACTGGTAAATTTTAGATGCACAATAATAGGTGTTAAAAGCATAAAAAGTTAGTACAGATGTGCATCAAGTCGGTATAAATGTGCAGCTTCAGACAATAAATGCACAACTCTGGCTTTTTCAGTATTTTTGCAAATTTTTGGCAATTTTTACGATGTTTTCGGTTTTTTTTTTTGCAAGATGGTCTCTTTGATATGATTTTATGAAATTATGGCAAGCAAACACAACAAACACAAAGAATGTTTTTATGGTTTTTTATTATTTTGTGATTTTTTTGACACTTTTTGGTATTCATCTGGAAACTCCCAGCCTGCAATGGAATGTGTTGATATATTGAATAAGGATTCATCTAGAAACTCAAATTGCATTGGTGTGATGTCCTATAGTGGTGCATCTGCTAACTGATCAACAATTATTTGCCCCTTGATAGCCCTTGTGTCTACATACTCAATGTCATATTCACTTAGGAGCATTACCCATTTGGCTAGGCTACCTGCTAGAGATGCTTAGCTTAGTAGGTACTTTAGTGGATCTATTTTTGCAATAAGTTTGACTGGATGTACTAGCATATAATGTTAGAGTTTTTGGGAAGTAAAAACTACCGCAAGACATGATCTTTCTATCTGAGAGTATTGGAACTCATAGCCCACCAATGTGCGACTGATGTAGTAGATGGCTCCATCCATTTACTTTCACAGTTAGAAATTGAAGTGTGAGTTAACAAGTGCAACTATATGATTCTAAAACAATACCTAGCCTACAAACAGATGAGGAGTGTTCCTACAAAAAGATGTTAGTGTTAGTGAAAACTTCTAGGAAACCCTAAAAATCATTGCCTAGATCAGATGCATAGCTTCAGAGCTTGGATGCGCAGAAATAAAGGTCAGAAGTGTAGTAGTACATATGCATTAAGACATAAGTCAAAAGTGTAGGAAAATAGTATATATGCACCGAATTGACAAATGTGCCTTATTAGAGGACAAATGCACTAGAACAGATATTAGATGTGCCAAAAAAATGTGTGCGCTCGAATAGATAGAAGATCGGTGTTAGGATGTGTCAAATGTGTAGTTTCCTCCTATGTACAACTTTCTAAAACACAAAAATTTAGTTTTTGGGTTAAAAATCAAGGCTACCCCACAGTGGGCACCAAAAATGTTAAGAGAAAATTGGATCTAAATGAATAATCAATAGAATATATCAATGATACCCAAAAGCCAATAAAATAATGAACAAAAGAGATCAATCAAACAATGAACAATACAAAGAAAACCTCCTTTAATTCGCAGGTTGCATTGATTGCCTATCACAAATGCTCTTGTCTATTAATATGGCCCTTAGAAGGTGCACTTCCTTGCTATGATTCCAAGATATCAATTGGGTATGACTATGATAGTATTGCCATGAAGATGAGCTTCACAACAATGATAGTAATAGTGTGGTAACAAGTGTGATCGCAAGCAATGAAGGAATTGGTGCCACAAGCGCGTTGTAATTCCTATAGAGTAAGTTTACTTAGAGCTTGGATGAATGAAATGGAAGAACAAGGTTCAATTTATAGACTTGAGAGAAAGAAGATCAATGGTATGGAAAGAATTAGAAGATCAACAGTTGAGAAACCTTAAGAGAACGTGCACGAATAAGAAGAAGACAAGTGTCACCCAAAAGTTGTTTTATTTGAGTTAACTATTTTTGTTTTATTGAAGATAAGATATGACTCCATAAATTAGAAAGATTTTTTCTAATTTAAGAGATATTGATAAAAACAAGATTGATTGAGTTAGTTAACTCAACTTGAGATTTGTTTTTGCATGATTTGAGAGAAATAAAATAATATATTATTCAATTTTGTGTGCATGAAGAAGAAGACTTATTTTTAGAAGATTTGGAAGAATATTTGAAGAATTTGAAGATAAGAAAGTAAATTAAATAAATAATTTTTTTTAATTGTTGTGCATGATAGAAGAATAAATAAAATATTTGATTATATTTTATTTTTGGAAATTGAAAGGATTTAAATAAATTTGATTGATTTATTCAAATTTGGAAGAATGATTTGACTTAATTAAATAATTAAGAATTATTTAATTGTTTGGAATAATTTAATTAAATAAAGGAGTTTATTTAATTTTAACTTTAGAAGAGGTAATTAAATATTTAGATATTCAATTAACTTAGAGGAATATGAATCAAATAAATAAATTTGTTTATTTATTTATTGATAGAGAATTATAAATAAATAAATATTAAGAATATTTATTTAGACTGAGTCGTGTCATTTTTAGGTGTATACACAACTGAACCTAATTCCTCCACCTCTTCCAAAAGATGCTCTACCTTAGGAATAATCTCCTCTTCCACAAGACTAATCTCCTCTTCCTTTATTTTCATGGGTGTTGGATTGAGATGTACTAGCTTCTCTTTATTTGTTTTGATATTCTCTTCCACCAGAATGTCCTCTAGCATTTGAAAATCTGCCCCTCCCTCTAATATTATTTTTTTTCATTTCAAGTTTTTCTTCAACCTTCAGGGCATATTGATAGGCATCCTCAACACTTGTGATTCATAACATGCTTATTTCATCTTGGATGGAATAGTGTAGCCCATTGATATATCTAGAAACATTTTCAACATCATCCTCTACATGACCAACCTGAATATTCAACTTGTAAAACTCTTTGATATATTCTTGGACATTCTTTTCCTCTTGTTTCATGTTCTAAAATTTATTGAACAAACTGATTTGATAGTTGTTAGTGAACATATTTGTCACCAAACTCTCTATATATGAATTGCCCACAAAAAGTGACAACCGTACTAATAGTTGAGTGAACTACAATTGAAATTATGTAATCATTATTTACATTTGATAAGGGGCAGCTCCCTTTGTATGATAAAACTTTAAGTTTTTATGGGTACTCTTTTAACCTAAAACTGGTAATGGTGCTTTCTAAAAATATAAAATTAAATTAATTCCCCAATGTGCAATGCACTACATGTAAGATCAAATACAATTATAATAATAAAATCACCAGATTATACCTAGATGTAAGAACAACAAGAACAAATGATTGCACAATTAATGACTGAAATACCATTTATTGTATCAAATTTAGATGTATGAATGAAGACACATAAAATGGAAGCATATAAACTTAAGTCAAGTTATTAATATTTCATACAAGAGAGATGTAATTTCTTATACTTAAAATGTCACAAATCCAACTGTTGTCACAAAGGATTAGGCCCTGAATGCTAAGCCTTTACAAGCTTGGCAATCCCATGGAACATGGGAACATTCTCAGACTGTGGATTTATCTATAATAAGAATGAACCCCCAAAAGAGCCAGCCCCCTTTAAATGCCCCTTGGATCTATAAAATTTTGTGGAAAAAAGATAGAAGAATGCTTAAATAAACTGAACTAAACTAAAATCTATCCTAAGGGGAGTGATGCAACAATAATTGAATATCCTAACTTGCAATCTAATTCATAGCTATCTTCAATACATCTATTCATACAACTTAAACTGATCAATATTTACTAGATAAATATTTACCAAAAAGGTATGAAATGACTTGCACAATCTACAACCTATAATAAAATTATACCTTTGTGTACTTGCATTCAAGACAATGAGATAGAAAATTTAAAGGTTTTAAAATAAAACATAATAAATCTTTATCAAATTATCAATCAAATGAGCCAAGATACCTGAATTAATAGAGCATTTGATTTTATTGATAATAATATGAAAACTCTACAAAATAACAATGAAACTACTGAAATAAACTACCGCTACTGCATAAAACTATAAAAATGGCTAAGTTACAAGACTGAATCTCTCTCTCTGCAATGTGTAAATGGAAGGGAAAAAGAAAGAACTGAGAAAAAAGCATGAGCTTTTTTACCTGTAATACAAAATTTGCCACAAAAACATAAATGGAAGTCAACTCTAGTTCAACTCCACTATAAAAGATGCATGAATAACTTGAAAAAGCAACTCCATGTTGTTGGGAAAAAAAGAGAGAAAAGCCTAAAAATTAGGGTCCATAACTACTCCAAGATGAACAAAAATAGCTCAGAACTCTATGTCCTACGATGCTTGACCAAAAAAGTGCCAAAAATAGCCTAGTTTGATTTCAAGTCAAAAATAGAAAAGATAACTCCTTATGCACAAGTCTGTAGCTCTAGTTTAACTCTTCTATTTTTTTGGGTGATTTGAGAAAAAAAAACCTATTGTAACAAATATTAAAGGCAATCAATGTGATTTACTTTAATAAGTGTTGTGTGATGCCTATTTCTCCCTCTAGGTTATTATATAACAAGTATTAAGGCAATTTATAGGACTATTGCACTTAATAGGTGTTAAAATACATTATTTTTGTCTTAACTCATGTAGAGAATAAAACGGGTTTACATAATTCACCATACTTTGCAATGAGCTCTCAAAGATATAACAATGTAGTCTTCTCCTTTGAATTATAAAATACTCTCGAATTTTCCCTCATTATGCAAAACCCTAAGTCAAGGCGAACCACACCCTTTCAAAGATTACCCTTTCACCTTGGTTTCAATGTTCATTATAAATAAAAGGGTAAAAAAGACATAAACTCCTTAGTACTCCATGACCCCATCATTCTTCATTAGGTTTTCATGACTTAAAAGTCATTGCCCATGAACCCTTTTGGTTTGAAATGATTTTCTTTCAAAATGACTTCTAGGGTTACTCGGGCTAGGGTTTCACTTGAACAAAACATCATCAATACCCTAAAAACTTGCCTCATTATTTTAATTTTCTCCCTTGGCTTTATATGTTGGACATGCTACCATGCTACAACTAAGGGTTTGGAAGCTTTGGAATGAAATTATGAAGGATTTGGTCTTTCTGCTATCCTTCCTTTTCTCCTATTGATAAGTATTATTATCTCCTTTATGTTCCTAGTGTAAAACTACAACAAGAATGGCTTCTTTTCATTCCTTATTTCTCCTTAAAAGAAAACAACTGTGAAGTTTATACTCCTATCTTCATATGTGATAGTCTCCTGAGATATTAAGAACATCCTTTGTTTCATACATACAACTTCTCTACTCATTGTCTGCTTTATATGTTTTTGTCTTTGGGCTAAAGCGGTGGAAGAATTTGAATCTCTTTACTCTAGTAGATTACCTTTTGTATGAAGCTCACTTTTCCTTGCAAAGGCCTCTCTATGAAGGATATATTCTCCTCATCTAGCTACTTTTCTTAGGTAAAAGGATTGTTCCATAAAATAGAACAAAACTCTGTTGTTGCAGGCTATATTCTTGATGGTTTATGGCTGCTCTATTCTCCATTGTTTATAATTGTGAAAGGTACTATGGAATGACATCACGTTATGGGATCTTTTATGTCTTTTCACAATCATGATGTGGTTGTTATGACTTTAGTGACTTACCTTCCTACTACTCCTCTACTTACTGTATTTGTTGCTCTTTAGATTTCTTGTGATTGTTATCTTATACCTCTGTATCAACTATGGCTTCTTCTGAGACTCCAAAAATTCATATTGACTATTATCATATGCTAAAAGACATTATCTCTAATGTCCTGTACACTACTCTTTGAACGTTTATAAGGCAATCAATCTATCTGGGGTAGTCATATTCTTGGCATGCCTTTGTGCTATATGTGATGATTGTGTCTCCATCCTATCATTTTGGCTATCTATACTCCATTCTTGGGACTGCCAAATGTGGAAAGGGCTTTCAAGCTCCTTGTCATTCTCACAAACTTGTAGGTAACTATGTAGATCTCTTTTGACTGCTATTAGATAGTGATTTCCTTTCAATGGAGATAGTCAATGAGTGGCAGTCATCCCTTTGTGTGGCACATGCACCCAACATTGTATCTTTGCTCTCTCCCATGGTCACTCTGTTGCAGTCATACTTTGCATGTTATCATTTTATTCTTGAATCTTCTACACATTATACATGCTACTATGTTATTGCTTACATTGTCATTAAGATCTTAATTACTACTATAGTATTTTCCTCCTTTGACAGTCTTCCTTTATGTTAATGACTATCCCTAAAACAAGATGACTATTGTCCCTTCACTATGCCTATTGTCTTAGTATAGTCACCTTTGCAAATAATTCTATGGCCATGATAGTCATTTTGGTATTCATTTTATTGTTGTTCATGCTATATCAGTTGTTATTCTTTATTATGTTGTCCTTCTTGAAACCTTATGCCAAACTTAGTCTATGACTGTTGTTGTGCAGTCCTTCTTCGTTGACCTCTTTAGTGGTTTTTGTCATCATTTCATGCATGTATGGTCAATGATTGGGTTGGTCTCCTTAATATATCCATGCTCTTTTACATTGTATGTTTAGATTCTAAGTTGTGAGACCTTCCTCCTATCCTATATGATCTTTCATAACTGCTTCTTGACTTTGAGTATAGTCCTCCCTCATGAATGTTACAGCCAACATGAAACCCTATTTGACTACCCTTATGATGTTTTTTTGTAGACATTGGTTACTATATATCTTCATCTGAGGATCCCTAAGCACTACCCTTAGTATCCCTTAATATACTATGTATATTTAAGGATTTACTTAAAGTTTCAAACTTTCTTTTGATGATCATTGTTCATTATTCCTAGACTGTTGTCTCATTGTTCTTTTATATGATTTTCATTGACTATCTAATATCTCTTTATGATGCTCTTTGTCTGTCCTCCTATGATAGTCAAGATGACTATCCCTTCATTGATGAACATTCATGACATTGCTCCTTATGGCTGTATGGATGCTCCTTCATGATGGTGTATGTACTCCTTGGAACTATCCATGAATTGTTCTACCAACAACACCATCCCTTCTATGATTGATGTATTCTTATGATAGTCATATTGATTGTTCTTCATGGCCTGAGATGACTACTTATTGCACTTATTAGTCAAAGAATGACTGCCTTCTTGATTGGTTGCACTTTAGGACATGACAGTTCTCATATTTACCTCTACTAGATATATGTTTTCTCTTTCTCTACACAAGGACCTTTGAGTCAAGGTTCAGACCTTTCTACTTTTGATTACCTTAGCTTAGGGTTTCCCCTATCACATTGCTTATCAGAGGTTGCTCCCTAAACTACCTATTTCTCAAAAGGATTAGAGGCTTCCACAAATCCAAGATACAAGTGTAGAATTTGATGATTGTAACAAACCATGCATTGCATATTGTACTCAACTATCTTATCTGGTTTATGTAGCAGCTCTAATTGAGTTGGTACATGATCTTGGTAACATGATCACTGAAATGGTTCCCCATCAAGACAGTAGGCCTTCTAGTTTGACCTATGAACCTGAAATTTCTTCTCCCCTCCTCTTGACCTCTCCTCTTCTTCAAAGAAGGAAAGATAACTACTGTTACAACCTAACCTAATCAGGTTGTAAAGTACAATTTGGTAACACCAACATAAGAAGAATCAATGACAACACATAGAGATAATTATCCAGTATCAACCTTTCTCTTATATTAATAAGTAGGCTAAAGCATAATACTCTATATCCAAAAGAAAATCACACAACCTATACAAATATTCCTCTTTCCTTCACAATACTCTAAACCAATACATATAAGATGATCAATTTATGAATTTATTTAACAAAAATATCATTATTATTCTTTTACTGAAAAAAAAATTTTGAGAGAGAGGAACCCCCATACCGAAGAAAAAATTCCTTTCAAAAATATTTTTACCCACACCAAGAAGGTGCATAACTACCCATGACTCCTATTTACATAACTCCCATTCTTTGAATTATTTTTCCACTTTTCCTCTCATGGGAATTTTTCAACCAAAAACTTCCCACTTCAAACTTCTAACATCAATTAATTCTAAAAATAATTAACAACACTCACCCACCTTTTATTATTTATTTTTTACATTCACCAAACCATTGATAATTTTAGTCCCTTTACAAAATTAATTCTAAAAAGGATTAATTTATCCAAACTTGGTACTACCCTTTACCCACGTTACCATAGTGAATTATTTGATCACTTTTGGACATTGGTAATTTTACTTAAGTTTTAAAGAATTAAATAAATTAGAGAAGAACATATTTTTCTACTATCCTAACTTTGAAATTAAATTAATTATTTCAAAAATAATTAATATGATTTAAATTAACCTATATTTAAGCTTTACCCCTTTCATTTGAGTGGTTATTAAATCACCAAAGTTTCACATAGACAATCAACTTCATCTCTTCCTCCAGCTTCTCTCTGGTATGTTACAATCATAACCAACTCTAGTTACCTATGAAATGTGATAGGGAAATTACCATGGATTGTCAAATCGAATGGATAACAAAGGATCTGATTGGGGACTACCTTCCCTGACAGAATGTAAAGAACTCCAAAATATTTGTGTAATAAATCAATGCCTTGTCCATTGGGCTAAGACTGTATCTTATTTTTCTCTAGTCAAATTCTTATAAACATAGAATTCTCCTTCTAAAAACCTTACTACAACTCAAATTGATAGAGCTGAAATAATTATTCCATTTTAAGAAGAAAGATTCTTAACATTTTCTACTATGTTGTTTTTGCATAGTTTAAGATGCTTGAAAAGAGAAGGTTTAGTTTTATCATGTTTGTGTTATGACAGAAGAGAGAAATTTTCAGCTCATCATTCATTGCTTTACAAAGTTTTCATGAGGGATATAAGTTATTTCATTTCACATTACAATGTTCATTCATTTTACAAATTTGATATACCAAGTTGAATAAACATTGTATTGAATGAAAGAAAGTAAGATCAAATATCCCACACAAGTCGTGGGGGTAGCTGAACAAATACATCAGAAGGAATATACTATGCATCTAAGGAAAACTAAAGTAATGAAGCAGATAAGAGAAGGTATATCTATCATTTCCTATTGAAGTCTTGAGTTGACCCTCATTGCAGGTAATTCATCTTCACTCCCAATCTTTGAATGAACCTGTAGTGATGGAGAGAGATATGTTCGAGCTCAAGATATGATTTATCCTATGTACTTCATCAAATAGAGACATAATACATTCTTTATGATGCACTGAATCAAATAGTCAGATCATCCATATGTAAGAGAGCCTGAAGATGAAACACCATTGAGCTTCACTATTTCTTAAACTAATATGTTTGTTTCCTATGCATGTATAGAAGAAGTGATTTTGTTGATATGAAGATATCATAGCATGTGGTGCAAAATGGGATGCCACAAGGCTTGAGCCCAACATGCTGCCCTTGAATCTTAAGAGGGGATGGGATAGAGATTCATATTCATTGTGCTCAAATAGAAAAGATTCAGCTGAAGGAGTGTCACATCAAGTGAGTGCATGAAGTTCAAGTTCATTGCCCATATATGAGTAGTGAACTCATTCAAGACGGATCAATAGTGTGTGGAACTGAGTAAGGCATTATCAACATTATGCTACTATGTTATTCCATCCATTGTGTATTTAATTATCATTTGAATGCATTAAAGATATTCAAGAATATTCTAGTCTCATTATTCAGCCTTATATATGACGAATTAATAGAAGTGAATGCAATGACAAAATGTCCACATAGAAGGAACAACAAGTACACTATTCATATGGAGCAATCTCCCATTCATAATAACAAATATAGTCTCATAGGTTCCAGTTGACTATGATAGTCACAAGAGGATAGAAATATAGGAAGTACAGGTGTAGCTATAGTGATTAGTGCCAAGTCATAGTCCTCAAGTGAACAACATCACTCCATGATACATATTGCTTCAGTCATATGTGTAGCAACAATTGTAAAAAGGAGTATCATTATCATACATAAATGATCTAACTGATGAGTAATGCAGTTGAAGCCATACACAGAAATGTCCATGCTATACAAAAAGTGAAATAGCCTACAATAGGCATGTGAGTAAGGTACAATGCATGGAATGAGACAGTCATATATAGATATACCCGATTGAACAGAGAAATAAAGATGCATTTATCAAGAAAGAAGTTTAACAACAATCAAATAGGTATTTTTCATTTTGTTGTTATGAAGTTTGAAGTTACTATTCAAATGCATGGAACAACCAAAAAGATTATAAGTTATAGATGTAGCTATAGGAGGTAGCACATGAAGTTACAAATTATACACAAAATGTCCATGATATACAAAAAGAAATGGAGTTTCAATGTTCATATTCATTTGTAGGTGGTATAGAAAGAAATGACATGTATGTTATCATTACAAAAGTGCAATTAGAATAGAGATGAGGTCATAATCTTTCTCTCATGATGTCATATCTCATCAAGTATTATTTTTACAAATTAGAAAGATAAGTGAAATTTTGAGAGCAATGATATCTTGTGGCTATAGTGAAAAAACTGAATGAAGGTTATTGTTCATCATGCATTCTTATTCCTATAGTAATCATTATGCTACTACAGAGACAAAAGTTTAAACACCAAGAGCTCATGGCCCTGTGTGGTGGAAGATAAAGTTTTTTCTTTTGCATTCTCAAAAAAATGGAAGAGCTTTCAAGAGCTTTCAAATATACAGAAAATGAACAAGAAACCCAGTTTGTTGCATCATTGGTCATGGCCTGAGAGATTTTTTTTTATAGCAGGTTAAACCCACATTGGGTTTTTGTATAAAGATCACAAGTATAGAAGAAGATAGAGAGTTCAAACCTATGAGGGCTTGATAAATAGTCAGATATGATAAAGAATCAAACATCATAAGCCACAACCCTGTATAATATCATAGAAAGGTTTGTATTTTGTATTTTCAAAAATGGAAGAATAGTATAATTTTATTATCTTCTACATATAGAAAATGGACAAAACCGAGTTTGTGCTCTCATAATTTTCTGCCTAAGAGTTTTGTTTTACCAAACCCTTATCATATTGCATAGGAAAAGTAGATACAGAAGAGGATAGAGAGTGTTTGAACTCATATAAGTGAAAAAAGCTCTCAAAGATACAAGCTTGGTCATGGCCTCTAATGGACAGAATATACATAAAAATATACAAGAAATGAAGAAGCATTTAGGATAAAAAAACTTACCTTTCATTTTCTATAAGAGCATGCGTAGAGATTGCACAGAGAAGAGCTTTAGAAATAGTGCTTCATGGTGGCCTCAACTAAGAATGTGTTGACAGAAATAAACAAGAGATAAGGAAATGCATCAAAAATGATATGAGGGATGTGGGTTAAAAACCAAAGAGTTGCATTCAGAATGAAAAATGGATTGAATATGTGATAGAGGGGTTCTTACCATCTATTTTCCTGTCAAAATATTCAATAAAATGCATGGAAATCCTTCAGAAATTGTAGAGGATTGAAGATTTTCTGCTTCAAACCCTTACTTCCATGGAGACTAGGAAGTAGAGCCCTCTCATCAAAAAATGCAAAGTGAAATGAGCCTAAAAAGTTAGGGCTTTGAAGGTTTTGTCTTAGGGTTCCAATTTTGCCCTAGTTTGATGGTGTTTTTTATCACAACAAATTATTTTTCAAAGCCTTAACTAATAACCTCAAGGGTATTATATTTCATGGTGTATGCAATGCCTAGGCTTTATGCCTTAGAGCTCATTCATTCACTTTTGAAAGATAGGCCTATGTCCCATATGCCTTAGATTTTGTTTTGCGAAACAAATGGAGAACAAACCCTAGGGATCTCTTATTTTTCAAACCTTTCATAACACCTTCAAACAATTTTAGGATTTTTGTAGAAACATCAAAATGCCTAAATAGTTATACTTGGAGAAATAAAAGCAAAAGTCTTGTGTAGTTTTGTAAAGTGTCAAATCAAGCCTTGTATTATTTTTTGCAAAAATCAAATCGAGTCAAATAGAGAAAATAAAACTGTAAATCTTTGTAAAAAAATATTTAAAGCAATATCTCTATAAATTGGTTTTAAATATTTGTTATTTATATGCAATTAAAGTAGAGAAAAGGTAGACAAAATATTTCTTTTTGGATTTGATTTCCTTTGGGCAAAATTGAGCAAATATAGGCAAATTGGAGCTTTTATTGATCAGGAAAAACCTGATATTCAGAGTTTTTTGGTGGGACCACTTTGGAGAATAGTTTGGCAGATTTTTTCTTTACTTTGGAGGTAGTTTAGTGACTTTTTTGGTATCTTTTCAATGGACCTCGAAAATGACTTGGAGGCTGGCTTTTGGAGGGATTTTTATAGTTTTTTTCCTATTTTTCCTATTTTAGAAAAAATAGAGGCATATATTGGAGAAAATATTAGTTTTTCTCAGTTCTAATTATTGTTTCTCTCTCTTATTCACCTGCAAAGAGTATTGTAGACATTTTGTACTCAAATTCTCATTTTTTATAGTCCTTTTAGTTTAATAGAAGCAGAAGAACATTCCTATCTCGATTTTGTCTCATTCTGTAGTGGTAGTTTGATGTAATTATTGTGATACTTTCTTTAGATCATTTGTATGTGCTACTATTGTAGGTGTGAGCGCAAAAGTCCATATAATACAAGTTGCATGTTGTGTTTGATTTCAAACCTTCATGTAAATCATTTTGTGTTGTATGCACATGTGAGATTGTGAAAGTCCTTGTCCTGAGAAATTGATTGTGAGTAAAAAAATCAAATAAGCAAAGTTTTAGTAAAATATCACATGTTAGAATTTAGAACTGTATTTTTAATCAACCTTCTACCCTTTTCTCAGAAAGCCCTTTTAGATTAGGTGAATTTTCCAAGAGAACCAACTCACTCTAGAGGTTCACTACAAGTTTTAGGCAACCCACAAGCCTAGAAGTGTTCACATGTGTCAACAGGTAGCTAAATTGATAGCTTAGCATTGGGTGCATATTTTGATTGACAACAATTTTTGGCATGCCCGATGGGACTCTGGAATTTGTTTTTGGAGAAGTTTTTTCAAGTCTTAAAGTTGTTGTTCTGGTATAAGTAGTAGTGTTTCCAGCCTTTGGAGGTTTTTTAGATTATACCTGGTGACTCTATTTTCTTTCGTGGTTTTGTATGCAGATCTAGTGTAACCAGCTTATGAGAGGAGTACAAACTAGATCTAGTCTAACTCAGTTTGACTATTTGCAACTATCTATGCCAAGAAGGAGGGGTAGGATAGCAAGTAGAATTTTGGATTCATCAAGGATGTCAAGATCTACACCTCTGAGACTTAGTCCTCCAACTCCAGTATAGAGAAGCAAGAGTCCTATGTTGGTAGTACAAATACCAATAATGGCCAAGCAATTTGTATTCGCACCTTTTAATGAGGGCATCCCATTACAACTTGCTCAGCATGATAACATTCCTATTGCAGCCCTCAAAAGTTTACCATACTTTATTGGAGAGGATCAGACCACTGCTATTGAACATATTTGAGATGTGTTAACATTGTGCTCGGTGCATAATATCACTCAAGAGAATGTAGCAATTAGGCTATTGGATACATCACTAAATGGTAAAGCTTTGCAATGGTTTAGAGGTTTTGTAGAGAATACAATAACGACATGGGATCAGTTCGGAGATGGCTTGCATAGGCATTTTGAGGACAAATTTGATCATTTATCTTTGCTGGAGCAACTTAGTACCATTAAAAGATCTCCTCACGAGCACATGGTGGATTTTAACTAACATTTCCAAAGGACTTGGGATAGGATTCCTGCAATGGTGAAGCCTTTAACGCAGCATGCATTTCTATTTTACCTTAAGGCTTTAAATAGTGAAATCTCTGTAATGATTCAGTCTATGGGAGGGGTTACTCTTCCTAATGCTTTTGAGATAGCTATTAGAGCAAAAAACTACATTATTCAAGTAGGAAAAATAGGATTGAGGCCTCCTTTGCCCATTTTCCCTGAAATCTAGCCACCTATGCCTATGGTTGTACCTTCTTCAGCTACTGTCTTGTTAGTTCCAGCAATAGGATATCAAGCTGCAACCCAAGAAACCACTATTCCAGCCCAATCCCAAGAGTTTTAGGAGATCAAGAATATACTAAAAACCTTTGGGAATGAATTAGTAAATATCACGAAATAGGTTGGTCAAGAGCATAAGCCCTATCAAGTCCCATATCAACAAAATAGGCCACCTTTTCAAGCTAATGCTCAAGGTCAAAGGAGAAATTACAATCCTAGACCTTTCTAGTCTTATAATCCTAATGCTGATAGCTCTTCAAAAGAGCTCATTTCTACTCAAAAAAATATAGCACAAGAACGTGACTGGTGATATCCATGTCACCAGTCTCATAACCAAGTTGCATGTGCAAATGATATGAGGAACCAAGCTCTCATGGTGCAAAAGAATTATGGTGGCTTAGAAAATATTGTGAATGAGAATTCAGTTCAACAAGATAACCCTGATGTGGCCTTAATGAATTGGCAAGGCATTGAATTTTGTAGTGTAAGTTATCCATAAGGCCAAAATTAATTAAATGTACCTATTTCAGCCAATATGAGATCAAAAAAGAGAGCTGCTGATTTGGAATAGCAAACTGGAAATTCTCAACAACAACCTGCAACTCAACAAAAGATGTAGATTCTGCAAAGAGGTCAAGCTATACCTGGGAAGGATTAGGCTAAGGTGCAATTACTATTTTTACAAATGCAAAATGATGTTATTGTTGTTAAAGGATGGAAAAAGGTAAGTCCTATTACATTCAAAGTTGCTGAGCATCTTAAGAAGGCTACTATTAGCATGTCAATAATGGATGCATTACACATTCCTTGTCAAAAATATTTGCTACAAGATGCTTTGGCTAAGCTTTCTATTTCTAATGTTGCTAACCAAGAAAAATCCAAAGTTGTGTTTGCCAACAGTCTAGAAATTAATAATGAGCAACAACAAATTCAAGAGGTAAAGCCTCCTCCCTTTTATTTGAGTTTAATAATTAGGGATAAGTTTTTTCATAATTGCATCATAGATTCCAGGGCAAGAAGTTTTGTAATGCCCAAGAGTCTAGCTGATACATTGGGATTAGTTTATGAGCCCCTTTGAAAGGGAGTAGTTCAACTAGATGGATCTACTATTAAGACTACATGAATAATAAAAAATTTACCTCTTACCTTGTATGCTTGTCATAATTTCACAATCCATCAAGATATTCATGTTATCGACCTACCACCTCATTTTGCCATATGCTTTTCTAGGGATTTTACTACCAGGTTGAGTGGGTTTTTATCTTTTGATTGGTCCCATCTATTTTTTAGAACAAGATATGGTACGAAAGTAACCATAAAATCTGAGCCTCTAGCTAAGGATCACGTTGATCCATATGTCCCTAGCCTTATAAATGCTAACCTCAACATCACCCATGGGAAGGATGATCAATCCAAGTCCCTAGACCCCAACACACCTACTGAGGATGTAAATCTAGATGGGTGGGCAATAGAGGATCATGAAGATTACCCTTTCCATTACACTGATGAGATAGGATTAGTTATCTATATGATTCCTGAGCCTGATGTAGTGATTCCAAATCTAGTTAAAGACCAAATTCAGCCTGAACAATAAGAGAGTTAGCTTTAGAAGCTATAGTTTGATGGCTTAAGAAGCAAAATGGGTGCTGGTGGAGGAGCCATGTTGATTTCATCTGATGGAGATAAGTACTATTTAGCGTTGAGGTTTGCTTTCAGCTGCACAAACAATGTGGCCAAATATGAGGCACTCATCCATGACCTAGAATGGGCCAAAAAGAAAGGTATCATGTGCCTACAAGTTTATGGTGATTCTAAGTTAGTTGTAAATCAAGTTAGAAATTTGAATGTTATGAAAAATGATCTGCTCAAGAAGTATAAGCATTAGATTGGGGATCTAATAGAGGATTTTGATGCTTTAAATTTGCTTTCTATTCCTAGAAATCAAAATAAATACACAAATAAGCTTGCTGCCATGGGATCTCAGTTTGACATTCCAAATGATATTCATAATATAGAGGTACAATAGTATGTAAAAATTGTTGTTAGACCATCTGTACCTGATAACAATGTGAATTGGCAAGCTTTTGATAGTGACAAGTAGATTGTGAGTTTTTTTGATTGTAGAAGCTAAGTTTGCAACTAAAAATCAGCAAAAGTATCAGCAACAATATGACAATTAGATTGTGCAACTAAAGTCTAACAAGCTGTCCAAAGGATTGGTGACATTGGAATCTATGTTTAACTCAGATGACCAAGTTAGAAAGGACACGTGCAACTTGACTATTAAGAAAGAACATTATGAAGTAGTCGAGATATTCAAAGGTATGCTTCTCAAGCTCAGAAAGGTATGCACTGAGGTACAACAACAATCATTCATTCAGTTATGTCAAGCGTTTAGTGATGTTTTTGCTTGGGAATATAAAGATTTAAGAGGTTTTGATCAAGGTTTAGCCTAACATACAATTGAGTTAGAGCCCAATGCCAAGCCTGTTAGGCAGAAGCAAATGCCTCTTAACCCAATACTTAAGTATCTGATGAAAGCTAAGTTGAATAAGCTAATTAAAAGAAGTATAATATTATCTATAAAATATACATCTTGGGTCTCTAACTTGGTACTATTTAGAAAGAAGAACAAAGAGATTCATCTTTGTGTTGATTTCTGTGATCTGAATAAAGCTTCTTTAAAGGATCACTATCCTATCCCTTCATTGGAGCAAATTTTACAAACTATTTCTAGTTCTGACATATTTTCTTTGTTAGATGGATATTTAGGTTATAACTAGATTTTAGTGAAGAAAGAAGACGAGTATAAAAGTGCATTTACAACTAAGTGGGGTACCATGGCCTACAAGAAGATGCCTTTTAGTTTGTCCAATGCAGGGGCAACATTTCAGAGGGTAATGGATATGGCCTTTCATGGCCTTATGAACAAAATTGTTTTGGTAAATTTAGATGATATAATAGTTTTTTCAAAAGATGCTAATGAACATTTTGATCATTTGAGATAGATTTTTCAGAGATGCAGAGAGTTTGGGGTTTCTCTGAACCTAAAGAAATGCATATTTTCTATCCATGAGGGTAAACTCTTGGGACACATTATCTCAAAACATGGTACTTCTATTGATTTGGAAAGAGTTTATGCAATTCTTGATTTACCGCTCCCTGCACACAAGAAAGGCTTACAAAGATTTCTTAGAAGAATTAACTTCATGACAAGGTTTATTCCCAATATTGTAGCTTTATTACAACCTCTCATGGCCATGCTTAAGAAGAATGTGCCTTTTAATTGGACTAATGAAGGTAAGAAAAGCTTCGAGTAGATTAAAGAACCCCTCACAGCTGCCCCAACCCTCATTAATCCTAACTATGAAAAAGATTTCATTTTATATGCTTTTGGAGGTGTTGATACCATTCCGACCATGTTGTGCCAATAGAATGATGAAGGCTTGGAGCAACCTATGGTATTTTTCAGCCAAGTATTGCATGATTACAAGGTAAAGTATTCATTTGTTGAGAAGCATGTATTTGTTGTTGTTAGGAGCCTCAAAAGTTCAAACATATGATGTCTAATAATAGAATTTAGTTGATGGTTGCCAATCCAACTATTAAGAATTTCTTACTTAACAGAGAACTAAATGATAAAGGTCTGCTTGGCTAACAAAAGTGATGGACTTTGATGTCAATATTAAGGTTACTAAGCTAATTATGGGCAAGGGTTTATGTGAACAGCTTGCTAGAATTGGTGAACATAGCCATGAATAGGAAGAAAATGATGAAACAATGCTCAATAATGCAGAACAGGTTATCGTTCCAACTCCTACTATTAGCTGGGTGTAGCAAATGATTCAGTATTTGCAGACTGGTGAATGCCCTTAAGGTTTGGATTGAGAAAAAAGAAGATACTATAGGTTACAAGCTACCCTTTATGCTATTATTGAAGGTGTTTTATACAAAAAAGATTTTCACAGTGTGCTATTGAAATGTATTGAACCAGATCAGGTTGACAAACTTCTAGAAGAGTTTCACAATGGACCTTCAAGACGCCATTTTGTAGCAAGGACAACAACCTTGAAAATTATGCAAGCTGGTTATTACTGACCAGATCTATTTAAAGATGCTTTTGCTTGGGTTAGAAGGTGTGAAAAGTGTTCATTATTTGTAGGAAAGTAAAGGCTTTCAACCTTGCCTCTGCACCCTATCAAAGTAGAACAACCATTTGCTAAATGGGGTCTTGACATCACTAGACCAATTAAACTGCCTTCAAGTGCAGGCCACAAATGGATTGTAACTGCTACAAACTATTTCACTAAGTGGACTGAGGATGTTTCTTTGAAAGAAGGAAATGAATCTTCTATTTTAAACTTCTATCAGGATTGGTATCTAGATTTGGTACCTCATACTCAATTATCTCTGACAATGG
The DNA here is from genome assembly GCA_027924645.1 of Cunninghamia lanceolata. Taxonomy (NCBI): domain Eukaryota; kingdom Viridiplantae; phylum Streptophyta; class Pinopsida; order Cupressales; family Cupressaceae; genus Cunninghamia; species Cunninghamia lanceolata. The sequence goes on from BSBN01000643.1 coordinate 5,930,424, forward strand.
TTTAGCTTTTATTGGTTTAAGGATTTCAGATTGGTCCATAAAGAAAAATATCCGTTTGAATACATCATCTAATTATTACCTATAGGGTAATGGGTAGGTAGAATCCACCAATACGAACTTGATCAAGATCATCAAAAAAACTATTGAAGACTACCAGAGGACATGGCATGAAAAGTTGATGTTAGCCTTTTGGGCTAATAGGATAACTCCCAAGAGAGCTATTGGTTGTTCTCCATAAGTTCTCACTTATGGTAAGGAGGCCAAATTGCCTATTTTAGTAGAATTACCAACTTTGAGTTTCATTAAAGAACTTGAGTTGTTAGAGGAACAACCTTTTATCAGTAAGGCTAGCTCAACTTATGGAATTAGAGGAAACCAGAAAAGAAGCCTTGAGAAAGCTTGAAATTCATCAAGCTCAAATGAAGAGTTCTTTTGATAAGAGGGCAAGGCCAAGAGATTTCATTGTTGGTGATTTAGTTTGCAAGTGGAATGAACTAAGAAGCAAACCTGGAAAACATTCCAAGTTTGATGCAATTTGGGATGGACCTTATGTAATCATAGAGTGCAAAGAACACAATGCATTCCAACTTTCCAAGTTAAGTGGAGAGGTGTTGTCGATCCTAGTTAATGGGATCCACCACAAACATGGCCTCTGAAGATAAATTATGCTTTGTACCATAGTAGATTAGTGTTTTTGTTAATAAGTGGTTCATGCACATTCCTTTTAGTTATTTTTGTTTCGCTAAGTTCTGCTACACATGTTTTCTGGTTACCAGAGCCTTTTAGTTTACTTTCAGTTTGGTTTGGTTTGGTTTTTTGCTACTGTTTGGAGTAGTTTGAAGTACAGTTTCATGTTTTCTAAGTTTGAGATGAGTAGACTATGACTCCATGCCCAATGGATAGTTAAGGAAGCTAGTCTTGATGCTTAGTAGGAAAAAATTTAGCAGAAGTTGCCAGAAATGTTACCAATTTTCACATACAGCTCAAATTGGCAGAGCTGAAATAACTATTCCATTTTAAGATGAAAGATTCTTAACATTTTCTACTATGTTATTTTTGCATAGTTTAAGATGCCTAAAAAAAGAAGGTTCAATTTTAAATGCTTTTGTTATGACAAAAGAGAGAAATTTAGTTCGTCATTCATTGGTTTACAGAGTTTTCATGAGGAATATAAGTTATTTCATTTCACATTACAATGTTTATTCATTTTACAAATGAGATATACCAAACTGAATAAATATTGCATTGAATGAAAGCAAGAAATATTAAATATCCTACATAAGCCATGGGAGTAGCTAAACCAATACATCAAAAGGAATATACTATGCATCTAAGAAAAATTAAATTAATGAAGCAGATAAGATAAGGCATAGCTGTCATTACCTATTGAAGTCTTGAGTTGAGCCTCATTGCAGCTTATTCCTCTTCTCTCCTGACCTTTGAATGAACCTCCATTGATAGAGAGAGATATGTTAGAGCTCAAGCTATGACTTATCCTATGTACTTCATCAAACAAAGACATAATACATTATTTATGATGCATTGAATTAGATAGTCAAGTCATCCATATGCAAGAGAGCCTGAAGATGAAACTTCAATGGGCTTCACTGTTTTTTAAACTAACATGTTTGTTTCCTATGCATGTATAGAAGAAGTTATGTTTCTGAATTGAAGATATTATAACATGTGATGCAAAGTGGGCTCCCACAAGGGTTAATCCTAGCATGCTGCCCTCGAATCTTAAGAGGGGATGGGATAGAGATTCATATTCATTGTACTCATTTAGTTGAAGGAGTGTCACATCAAGTGAGTGCATGAACTTCAAGTTCACTGCCCATCGATGACCATTAGTTCAAGTGACGAAATGACAACCATATATGAGCAGTGAATTCATTCAAGACAGATCAATAGTGTGTGGAACTGAGTACGGCATTATCAACATTATGCTATTGTGTTATTCCACCCATTGTCTATTTCATTATCATTTGTATGTATTCAGTATACTCAAGAATATTCTAGTCTCATTATGCAGCCTTGTATACGAGGAATTAATACAAGTGAATGCAATGACAAAATGTCCACATAGAAGGAACAACAAGGAGTAGACTATTCATATGGAGCAATCTCTCATTTATAATAACAAATATAATCTCAAAGGTTCTAGTTGACTGTGATAGTCATAAGATGACAGTAATACAAGTAGTACAATTGTAGCTACAATGATTAATGCCAAGTGATAGTCATCAAATGAACAACATCACTCCATGATACATATTGCTTCAGTCATATGTGTAGCAGTAATTGTAAAAATGAGTATCATTATCAGACATGAATGATCTAACTGATGAGTAATGTAGTTGAAGCCATACATAGAAATGTCCATGCTATACAGAAAGTGAAAGAGCCTATAGTAGGTATATGAGTAAGGTATAATGCATGGAATGAGATAGTCATATATAGGTATACCAGATTGAGTAGAGAAATAAAGGTGCAATTATCAAGAAAGTAGTTTAATAACAATGAAACAGGTATTTTTTCATTTTGTTGTTATGAATTTTGAAATTATTTTTCAAATGCATGGAACAACCTAAACGATTATAAGTTATAGATGCAGCTACAAGAAGTAGCACATTAAGTTACAAATTATACATGGAATGTTCATGATATACGAAAAGAAATGGAGTTTCAATGTTCATATTCATCTATAGGTGGTATAAAAATAAATGACATGTATGTTATCATTATAGAAGTGTAATTAGAATAGAGATGAGGCCATAATCTTTCTCTCAGGATGTAATATCTCATCAAGTGTTATTTTTGCAAATTAAAAAGATAAATGAAATGTTGAGAGGAGTGATATCTTATGGCTGTAGTGAAAAAATCAAATGGAGGTTATTGTTCATCATGCATTCTTATTCATATAGTAATCATTATGTAGAGATAGAAGTTTAAACACCAAGATCCCGTGGCCCTATGTGGTGGAAGATAAAGTTTTATCTTTTGCATTCTCAGAAAAATGGAAGAGATTTCAAGAGCTTTCAACTATATAGAAAATGAATGAGAAATCCAATTTGTGCCATCATTGGTCACAACCTAAGAGTTTTTTTTTTATAGCAAGTTAAACCCACATGGATTTTTTTGCAAAGATCACAAGTACATGAGAAGATAGAGGGTTTGAACCCATGACGATTTGATAAACACTTAGATATGATAAAGAATTAGATATTATAAGCCACGGCCCTGTATAATATCAAATAAAGGTTTATATTTTGCATTTTTAGAAATGGAAGAATAGTATAATTTTATTATCTTCTACATATAGAAAATGGAAAAAACCTAGTTTCTGCTCTTACAATTTTCTACCTAAGAGTTTTATTTTTTTACCAAACCCTTATCATATTGCATAGGAAAAGTAGATACAGAAGAGGATAGAGAGTTTTCAAGCTCATATAAGAGAAAAAAGTACTTAGAGATACAACCTTGGTCATGGCCTCTAATGGATAGAATATACAAAAAAAATACAAGAAATGAACAAGCATTTATGATGAAAAACTTGCCTTTCATTTTCTGTAAGAGCATGCATAGAGATTGCATAGAGAAGAGCTTTAGAAATAGTTCTTCATGCCAACCTCAACCAAGAATCTGTTGATAGAAATAAACCAGAGATAAGGAAATGCATCAAAAAATCTATGAGGGCAGCAACTTAAAATCCAAAGACTTGCCTTCAAAATGAAAAATGGGTCGAATATGTGATAGATGGGTTCTTATTATTGCAAGTATGTGCCTAATTGGTGTTGTCATTGATGTCAACATATCTTTGTTGTCATTAGTGTCAACTGTATTCTATGTTGTTACTTGTTTAGAACCCTTGCAGGTTGAGCATATTGAGAAAATTTGCTCCTCTAGAAGAAACAAAGATTTGTAGTAAATTACAGTGAAGACAATGTATTACATACTGAAGAATGGTCTAAAAGATTGCTTTGCATTACTTGTATATTGAAGATCCTTGTCTACAGATTGGAGGTTATTTAGAGGCATGTCTATAGATGCTAAATCCTATGTTTAAGCCTCTAGTATGAAGAATAGAGTAAGTTACATTCACCAGAGTAAAACCTCCTTTTTCTAATTATTCACTGGTGACAAGGAGAAATTATTCTGCTCCACATTCCTCTGCATTGAAGTATTTTGCTCTGTGGTTCTAGACAGAAGTCTAGGATGATAATAAGTGCCTACAACTCTAATGGTTCATGATTTGGTGGTCTGCAAGCTATCTTTCTTTTATGATAGTCAAAGATAGTGAAGTTCATATGCTCTGGTGTGAAAAATCTCATGGATAAAGTGGTTATAGTTTGTACAGTTGCTCCTAATCATGTTCCTACCTTTGCATTGATCCACAAGTAGTATTTTGGATCAAAGTTGAATATTGTTCCTAGACAAGGTAGCATTTAACTAGTCTTAGCTGACTTGGTTAATTCCATTAATTGTGGAGATCTCTTGATGATTACAAAAGCATGTTGTAGCATGGAAGATCATATTTGAGTCCCAGCTAAGGCATGGCATGATTTGCATACATCTTTGTTATACTTCCTTAGCTCAATTTTTTTATTAGGTCAAGACATATTTTGTAAATATTTATAATGCTAACCTTGGAGATTGTTCCAATGGCTGATGAATGTAATGCTGACCTTGATGTACATTCAATGATTGATGAATGATATATATACTTGTAATTGAATCATGGAAAAGTGGTTTTGGGGGGAAAAAGATCTGAAGATAAGGAAAACAGTGAGCAGATAAGGTAAAGCAAGGCAGAGCAGAGCAACGGAACTATTGTACTCAAATGTATTTATCTCAGATCAGAAAAGGATGATGATTTTGGTAGTGAGCCGCCATTAGGTTTTAACAATGCTCAGGGTTTAATATCCCTTATTTTAATCTTGCTAGTTTAGGGTTGAGGTAGTGAGCCTACTAGACCTAGTTGTTCTTCATGGTGGTAAGCTAGCATATTCAAGGCCAATGGAGTGACCAAGCCTGAATATCATTATTTACAAAGATTGCAATATATATTTGAGAGCTAATCCTCTCCATGGTTTTCCCCACATTGGGGTTTTCCATGCAAAAAATTGGTGTCTCATGTGTTTATGTTGAAAATGTGTTTGAGCTTCTAATTTATGCTTTCATGATTTAATCATAATAATGATTGGTAAATGATTGGAAAATAATTAAAAGTTTTAAGTGCTTAAATTATTAAGGTTTTGAGACAATAGATTCACCCCTCTCTCAGTTGTTCAGAATATTTCAAGAATTGGCATCAGAGCCAAGCTCCTCAGTAAAGCGTCTAACAACTCGAGGTAGATCCAAGATGGAACAAAAAGATGGGCAACTTCACAACTATTATAGATGTGAAGAAACTGATCATTATGCATCCAAGGGAAAATGGAGAAATGATGAAAAGAATAAAAGTAGAATACCTAAGAAGGCATTGTATATTGTTGAAGAAGATGAAGATGACAACTATCTATTCTCCATGACTATTGGCATCAACAATCAAAGGTGTTCTGATCTGGAGGTATGTACTAGCAATGAAATTTTGTTTGAAGAACAGAACTATTGGACTATTAATAGTAGTTGTTCATATCATATGACTGGTGATAAAAGTAAACTTATAAATTTTGAAAAGCATGATGGAGGACTAGTCAGATTTGGAGATGACTGCACTGTAGAGATATGTGGAAAAGGGCCAATCAATCTTAATAATAGAAAAATTACTGATGATGTTCTTTATGCTAAAAATTTAAAGCAAAATCCCCTAAGCATCAGATAGTTGTGCAAAAAGGGATATAGTCTTGTATTTAAGAATGATATCTTTGAAATTAGAGAAAAATTTGGAGCTGCAATAGCTGTTGGAAAGAGATTAGAAGGGAATCTTTATCATCTCAAGAAAAACAACTTTCTTAGCTACACGACTTGGAAAAATGAAAGTAAAATTTGGCATAGAAGGTTATGTCACATCAATCTTGAGGATTTAGTAAAATAAGGCTTAGCTCAAATTGTGAAAGATCTGCTAGAAATTGATTACTCCATCCACACTATTTGTAATAAATCTCAAGATAGAAAGCAGCTAAGAAGAAACCCACATGGTGAAGAAAAAGTGTCCACTGAAAGATTGGAATTAATCCATATAAACCTTTATGGTCCCATAAGAGTTTGAATCCTCTATGATGATAGGTATTTTATGTTCTTCATTGATGATTATTATAGAATGACTTGGGTTAGCTTTCTCAAAGATAAATCAGAAGTTATAGACAGGCTCAAAGCTTTTAAAGAAATGGTTGAAAATGAGTTGAATATGAACATCAAGTGTTTGAAGTTTAGCAAAGAAGAAGAGTTTAATTCCAAAAACTTAAATATATTCTGTGAAACTCATGGGATGGAGAAACAACTATTGGTAAGAAATAAGGTAATGGAAGAAACAAGGACTATTCAAGAAATTCCAAAAACAATGATGGAAGAAACAAATCTATTAGAATTCTTTTGGAAAGAGGCAACTCAAACTACTGTCTACGCACATAATAGAGTTCAAGTAAAGAATGGTCATGGAAAAACTCCTTTTGAATTATGGTATGGAACAGTACATAATGTGAAGTATTTCAAAAATTTTGGAAGCAAATGCCTTATCCAAAGAAAGGAAGAAATAGAAAAGGATGATGTTGAATATGATGAAAGTATTTTCCTTAGATATTCATCTTGGATTAAAGCCTACCACTGATATAATAATAGTTTGGAAAAGATTGTTGAAAGTTCAAATGTCAAGGTTGATGAAAGCAGTCTAAAGTGCTTAGATCCAATTAAAGAAAAAACTAACGATAACAAGGGGAAAACAACATGATAAAGCACAAAGAAGCTAGTAGACCAGCAGTGATATGATAAAAAATCCAGTGTGAAAGAATATAAAGTTGATACAGATCAAATGAATCTATTTTAATTGCCAGTATTGAATCCAAAATAGCAAATGATGCTTGTAATACTATAGAATCATTTGAGGAATCTCAGCCCGCTAACTGTGAAAGACACAAGCCTACTCTTGAGAACTTCAAAAAATATGAGGAAGAAGACATGGACCTAAAAGAAAATAGAGTTGAAGTTAATGATTATATCAAAGAGTTGAGAAAGGAAATCAAGGAGCTCAAACAAAGTCTTGAACAGAATAGTGAAGAATTGAGATTGGCAAATGAAGAAAAGGCAAGAATTGAAGGATGTTTGAAAGGAAAAATCAAAGACATCATGAAGCTTGAAGAAGAAGTTAGAAACCTAAAGGACAATCTAAAGCATGCATGGACTCATCAAGAAAAACTTAGTGAAAGTATTGCCAGATACGATAGGTTGATGGAAAATCAAAACAATACTGACAACAAAGAAGAAATGAAACTTGAGAAAGATAAAAGTTCTACAATAGGTGAAAAAAAGAATCATGAGGACAAAGAGGACAAAGGAAAATAGATTCATGATCAAAGATCAAGAAGACCTCCAGTCAGGCAACCAAATACTCAATGGTACCCATCCTTTAATGATCACTATTTTAATTGTAGTAAGTTTGGTCATAGAGTTGCTCAATGTAAAAGTAGAATAAATCAAAGTCTTCTATCATTTTCTAGTCGATATTCAATTTGCAAAAAAATTGGTCATATGGCAACTGAATGTAGAAATCAGATAAGGAATGACTATGAAAGAAACACTCAATTCTTTCATGGAAGGTGCTTTGTGTGCAATAGTATTGGGCATATAGCCAACCAATGTATATCAAGGGACAATTCAAAAATTGGAAGGAACCAAGGACTAAGGAATGTTGTTTGTTACAATTGTAATAGACTTGGTCATGTTGCAAATTTTTTTCAAAAGCAATAGAAACCATCCTGCAGAAGAAAAGAAAATAGAGCAAAGGGAAGACAAAGGAAAGGACAAGGTTCATCAAGCATAAACCCAAAATAAGATGAGCAAGACCTAGGTGAAAAAGGTTGCATTAGAAGTCAAGAATGGGCTTGTACCAATATCAAGTACAAACACTTCCTCCAGAAAATGAGATTAGGATTTTGGCTTCAGGGGAGCCTTACTAAAAATCTTTACTCCCCTGCCAAAAGATTGGAGCTGATATTCAACATAAAAAAGACAAGATCATCATCAAAGGATCAAAATGGGACAAAGACTATGTTGTTCAAGGAAGAGAATAAGATGTGAGTTTCTGCCAAGATCAAGATTAGTGATATGAACCTTGATGATAGGTTTGAGAATGACTAGAAACTAAAGTTCAAAATTAACAAAGCAAAATCATTGGGATAGAGATGTGGATGATAGGAAAAGTACAAGTGGATGTATATTCTTCTTGGAAAAAAAAGGCTAGTATCCTAGTTAAGTAAGAAATAAGACTCAATATCTCTATCCACTATAGAAGCAGAATATATTACAACAACATGCAAGTGCACTCAAGTGTTATGGATGAAGCAGACATTGAAGGACATCGGAGTTGTGTATTAAGATCCAATTGCAATCATTTGTGACATCACAAGTGCCATAAACATATCAAAGAATCCAGTAATGCATTCAAAGACAAAGCATATATCCATAAGATATCACTTTTTGAGGGAAAAGGTGACAGAGAATGAAGTCAAGTTTGAGTATGTATCTACAAAAGATCAGATTGCAGACATTTTTACCAAGCCTCTGCCTAAGGATTCTTTTGAGTATCTCAGAGAAAAGTTAGGGGTTATCACTCCTCCTGCTCTAAACTAAGATGCATAGGAGTGGATCAGTCTGGTGGTGCTCAAAGTTCTACATCTAGATCCATATTGATGTTTGTTTGGGCTACTTCTCAAGGGGAGTAGTGAAATGAAGAGAGTTTAGTTCAAAGTAGTAGAGTGCAAGTATGTGCCCTTTTCCATTGATGTCAAAGGACGAGAGAAATCATGTGAAAAAGAAAAATAACGAATGTAGATGTGTAAAGAGAAACGGGGAGAATCTTGTCGTGATGGCTATTGTGGGTTTTCACATTATATGTTGTCATCAACAATAAAGCGGGGATTGTTGAAAGTATGTGCCTAATCGTTGTTGTCACTGATGTCAACATATCCTTGTTGTCATTAGTCTTAATTGTATTCTATGTTGTTACTTCTTTAGAAGCCTTGCATGTTGAGGATATTGAGAAAATTTGCTCCTCTGGAAGAAATAGAGAGTTGTAGTAAATTACAATGAAGACAGTGTATTGCATATTGAAGAATAGTCCAGAAGATTGCTCTGCATTTCTTATATATTGAAGATCCTTGTCTATGGATTGGAAGTTGTTTAGAGGCATGTATTAAGATGTTAAATCCTGAGTTTGAGCCTCTGGTATGAAGCATAGAGTAAGTTACATTCACCAGAGTAAAACCTCCTTTTTTGATTATTCATTGGTGACAAGGAGAAAGTATTATGTTCCACATTCCTTTGCATTGAAGTATGTTTCTTTGCAGTTCTAGAGGGAAGTCTGGGATGATAATAAGTGCCTACAACTCCATTGGTTTGTGATTTGGTGGTCCGTAAGCTATCTTTCTTTTATGACAGTCAAAGACAGTGAAGTTCATATGCTCCGGTGTGAAGAATCTCATGGATAAAGTGGTTAGAGTTTGTGCTATTGCTCCTGATGATTACAATGTGCTTGTCGATGCCTCTTGATCATGTTCCTACCTTTGCATTGATCTACAAGGAGTATTTTGGATCAAATTTGAAGATTGTTTCCAGACAAGGTAGCGTGTAACCAGTCTTAGTCGACATGGTTAATTCTAGTAATTGCGGAGATCTCTTGATGATTGTAAAAGCATGTTTTAGCATGGAAGATAGTGTTTGCATCCCCACTAGAACATGGTGTGATCTGTATACATCTTTGTTATACTTCCTTAGCTTAATTTTTGTATTAGGTCAAGACCTATTTTGTATATATTTGTAATGCCAACCTTGGAGATTGTTCCAATGGTTGATGAATGTAATGCCGACCTTGATGTACATTCCAAGGTTGATGAATGATATATATACTTGTAATTGAATCATGGAAGAGTGGTGTTGGGGGGAAGAAGATGCGAAGATAAGGAAAATGGCAAGCAGATAAGGTAGAGCAAGGTAGAGCAGAGCAAAGGAACTATTGTACTCAAATGTATTTATCTCAGATTAGAAAAGGATGATGATTTTGGTAGTGAGTCGCTAGTAGGGTTTAATAGCCCTCAGGGTTTAAAAACCCTTATTGTAATCTTTCTAGGTTCAGGGTTGAGGTATTGAGCCTACTAGACGTAGTTGTTCTTCATGGCAGTGAGCTAGCATGTTCTAGGCTTATGGAGTGACCAAGCTTGAACATCATTATTTCAAGATTGCAATATATATTGAGAGTTACTCATCTCCATGGTTTTTCCCCATATTGGGGTTTTCCACATAAAAATCTATAGTCTCATGTGTTTAGGTTGCAAATGTGTTTGAGCTTCTGATTTATGCCTTCATGATTTAATCATAATAATGATTGACAAATGATTGGAAAATAATTAAATGTTTTAAGTGTAGAAATTATTAAGCTTTTGAGACAACTTATTAACCCCCCTCCTCCTCTTAGTTTTCTGGAATATTTCAACACTTACCTTCTTATTTACTATCAGAATCTTCAATAAAATGCATGGAAATCCTTTAGAAATTTTAAAGAATCGAAGGTTTTCCCCTTCAAACCCTAACCTCCATGGAAGCTGGGTAGCAGGTCCCTCTCATCAAAAAATACAAAGTGAAATGAGCCTGAAAAGATAGGGCTTCAAATGTTTTGTCTTAGGGTTGCACTTTTTCCCTAGTTCGATGGTGATTCTTATCACATCGAATTACTTTTCAAAGCCTTAACTAATACCGTCGAGGGTATTATATTCCATGGTATATGCAATGCCTAGGATTTATGCCTTAGAGCTCATTCATTCAGATTTGAAAGATATGCCTATGTCCCATATGCCTTAGATTTCTTTTGGAAAACAAATGGAGAACATACACTAGGGCTCTCTTATTTTTCAAATACTTCATAATGCCTTCAAACAATTTTAGGATTTTTGTAGAAAATCAAGATGCCCAAATAGTTATACTTGGCAAAATAAAATCAAAAGCCTTGTGTAGTTTTTCAAAGTGGCAAATCAAGCCTCGTATTATTTTTTGCAAAAATCAAATCAAGTCAAATCGAGAAAATAAAATTGCAAATCTTTGTAAAACAATATTTAAAGTAATATCTCTAGAAATTGCTTTTAAATATTTGTTATTTATATGCAATTAAAGTAGAGAAAATGTAGACAAAATCTTTCTTTTTGGATTTGATTTCCATTGGGCGAAATTGAGCAGATATGGGCAAATTGGAGCTTTTATTGATTAGGAAAAGCATGATTTTCAGTGTTTTTTGGTGGGACCACTTTGGAGAACAGTTTGGTAATTTTTTTCTTCAATTTGGAGGTAGTTTAGTGACTTTTTTGGTAGCTTTTTAGTGGATCTAAAAAATGACTTGGTGGCTAGGTTTTGGAGGGATTTTTGTAGTTCTTTTCCTTTTTTTCCCATTTTGGAAAAATTAGAGGCATATATTGGAGAAAAACATAGTTTTTCTTAGTTCTGATTATTGTTTCTTTCTCTCTTATTAATCTACAGAGAGTATTGTAGACATTTTGTACTTGGATTGTCCTTTTTTATGCTCCTTTTAGTTTAATAGATGCAGCAAAACATTCCTATCTTGATTTTGTCTCATTTTGTAGTGGTAGTTTGATGTCATTATTGTGATACTTTCATATGTAATACTATTGCAAGTGTGAGTACAAAAGTCCATATAATATAGGTTTCATGTTGTGTTTGATTTCAAACCTTCATGCAAATCATTTTTGTATTGTATGCACATGTGAGATTGTGAAAGTCCTTGTCGTGAGAAATTGATTGTGAGTAAAAGCATCAAATAAGCAATGTTTTACTAAAATATCACTTGTTAGAGTTTAGAATTGTATTTTTAGTCAACCTTCTACCCTTTTCTTAGAAAACCCTTTTAGATTAGGTGAATTTTCCAAGAGAACCAACGCACTCTGGAGGTTCACTCCAAGTTTTAGGCAACCCACAGACCTAGGAGTGTTTCGATGTGTCAATAGGTAGCTAATTTGATAGATTAGGATTGGATGTATACTTTGATTGATAATAGTAACCTCCAAGATCAATATCCTAATTGGCATAGAAATCAAATAGTCAAAATTACCATCACAAATGCCTTCTACAGTTTCAATGTTAAGGACTCATTTCCTTCCATTTGTAGTTGATTCTCATTGTAGATGGTAACTCCATAAACTTAGCTATCTTCATAAATATTTCCAAAGTAATCAAGCTTGATATTCTCTCCTAGTTATGACAGTCAAATCTGCTAACATTATTACAAAATATCATTATACATATTGTAGACACCTAATATTCGCCAATGCATTCTTCATGTCAAGTCACATCATGTTTTTTATTAAAGGGGTAAAATGGATTTTGAAGGGGCCTTGAAACCCTACAACCAAATGCTACCCCAAAGATATAAAATTGATGGATAGCATCTCAAAGACAAAAATACTTAAAGCATAAAAATAGAACTAGATATAAAACCTATTATAATTACTACCAATAAAACAATAGTAGCACCACATACAACGAGCCCACCGAAACCTATCAGCAATATCACATGTTCTTAAGAGTTTTTACAACGTCCAAATCTTGCTTATAAAATTCTTCATGAAGTTCGTCGAAACCTAGGAGTTCATCCTTCTTCTCTTGGTATGTCTTCTATTTTCTTCCATGGGTCCTAGAGCTAGGGCCACCCTGTTCATTAATCTTTCTTTGTTTTCCTTTCCTACCTATTTTTTTTACCTCTCCCTCAGCATCCTTCTCCTCCCCTATACCAACAATCTATTCTTCCATCATCTCCCTTAGTTTCTCACCGAGGATTCTTATCCCTTCAGTGTTGTTCTATATAGTGCATTTTTTTATCTGTAGCATTCTTTCCAAGTTCTATTTTATTTCTTCAATTTCATTTTCCACTTTGTTTAGGGATTTGTCATGGTTCTGGTTGTGTATAACAAGGTCCTTATCCAATTGATTAACCTTAGTGATGGCTTCCCAAGATAATTAAATCTCCACATCCATCTTGTCATGAATTTCAATACCACTTCCAATCCTTTGTTTCATACCATTGATCTTGATGTTAATCCTATTAATCCTTATGAAAAACCATTTAGTTAATTGGTGTTGGCTATCCACTACTTCCCTAACCATCCCTAAAGCTTCAGAGAGTTCCTCCCTATTAGTAGTAGAGGGCAAAAGGAAAGAAAAGTTCTCTGGGAGATTACTGGACGAGTCTAGAATTTGAGGAAATGCCATTCCAACCCTAGGATTTTTGGTCACAACACCGATAATTTATTCCCCCTTGGGACTCTCCTCCCTCCCAATCTTAGATTTCACCTTATTACTACTCTTCCCCTTCTCATTAGTGTTCTTTTCCCCAAAAACATTAGTATCCTTTTGACACAATTTACCTTTCTTATTCTTATTCTTCTTCTATTCAATCCCCTTCTCCCTCATACTCCCTTCAACTTCTTCAACCTCAAACACACATCCCATGGACTAGGATTCCTCCTCTTCCCTGTCCTATTTGTTTGGGGTTCTCTTTCTATTAGTCCTTTTTGTTTTTTGGTTATTTCTCCCTCCTCAGCCTCAAAGGAGTGTGGACTCAAAAGGACCTCCACAAACTCCTCTTGCTTAGCCCAGTCAAGGTCATCATCTTCCTCCCTAGTATCACCATCCATGGAAATAGAATAGTCCACAATGAGATTCTTTCCCTTCTTCATAGACCTACCTTTAACCTCCTTACTAGGCACTAGGGTTTTAATGTACTCCATGATTAGAAAAATTAAACCTTCATGTAAAACAGGTAAATTAGGGTTTCTTTGGTTCTCTTTTATGGAAAATTTCATACATAATAAGAGATAAAATAGAAAGAAAACCATCACTTTATGCCTAAAGTGATTCAGGAGTACAAAATGGTAACAATAAACAATAGTGTACCTACCTTCAAGGGTGATATAGCACATGATTACCTCTGCCACTTTGCCCCAGACGGGCTTGATGGATTTCCTCTTGTAGCCTCTCGAGTTGAATTTCACTAGAAGGTTGATCTCATTTCCTTTGAAAAAGACATTCAATGCTTCTTCTTCCACTCTGTAATCTTTAAAAAGATTTCTCCCATCCTCCGATAAGCTAGTAATCCAAGGAATGAATTCTTATGTTATCTCGGTCTCGATACCATATGCTTTAGTTTTCCTACCCCATCACCCTTTCATAAACTAGTGAGTAGAAATTGAGTTGGACTCGTGCAATTTCTCCATGAGGGGGACCAACCACCCATCCATTATAATTTTCCTTCTAGACCCTATTCTAAAAGCATGGCTCTACCCTATTTCTTTCACCTCCCATTTTAGGCATCATTATTTTGTTACTTTCAGAACTCATCTTCTACAAATAACACAAAACTTTACTGGTTTTAACTAGAAGGGTCTTCTAGATACTTAGAAATCATGAGAGCTATTGCAGAGTAATCATGAGATTAACTCTTGATATTAAAGTTGAAGATTTCATCCTCATTTCCTTCATTAAATGTGATAGACTTCACCTCACATGGTAGGTCCGAAAGCCTTTCCCATTATTCAAAATCATGGGATATCACTCCTTCATTGTCCATGACATCAACCAACCCATTTCTTTCCCAAAAAATATGGGAAATAAGGGAATTTTCCAAAGAATTTAACATATTTATGGAGACCCTTATTAACATTTCTATGGTCCAGCTAGGGACATGAATATGTTTTAAGCAATTTATAATATTAAGAGATTCCCCTTCGAACCATACATTCTTTTAACCTTTCTCATAGGAAAGATTAATCCTTTGTTAGGACACCGCAGCTTCGGTGTAGTGATTAGACTGTTTTCCAAGGGAAGTGCCACAACTAAAATGAACCTACCTTTGTTATCCCTCGACACTCCCCCACTTCTAGTCAGCCCAGGATTCCCTTTGGCTGCCCCGTTCACTACATCATGTTTAACACCACTTCCCACTTAATTATTAAACTTCCATTCTTCCATATTAATCAATTAATTCATCTATCTTCATCATATTCCTCCATATTAATTAAATAATTCTAATTATTTACTTATGCCAATTTTCCTCCATAATTTCATTAAAAAAATTCAATTTATTTTACTAAAGCTAATTTTCCATTTCCTACAAATAAATAAAATTTAAATATTTTATTTATTTTTCCATGTGCACATGAAATTAAATAATTTATTTATTTAATTTCCTATTTATCCCCTCACACCATAATTACCTCTGGTCAAATCAATTAATAGATCAATCAAAACAATTGAATCATCAATCTATTCTATTAACAAATCAATCTAACAACCCAACCAATCCAGTTGATGAATCAATCAATTTAGTCAACTCCTCAATCAAATCTGTTAGCCTCTATAATTAATGAGATAATAAGGACACTTGTCACTCTCTCATTCATTTGAATCCTCTCATCAAATTCCAACCATTGATCTCTTTGATCATTCTCCACCATTGATCTTCATTTCTAAAATTCTATAAATGAAACATCGTCTCAAGCTCTCATCATCTCTCATATTCATAAACTTATGTTGTTTCTATTTGTATCATTTATTTTGGGACATCAAGGTTATGCTAATTTGATAAAGCAATCCACATATCATATCAAAGGAACAAATTCATTAAAGTTGGGTGCACTTCAATATGCTCAATCGGTGATTTGAATTTGTATGCAAAGGAAGGAATAATTGATTTTTAAGGGTGAGTACAGGATCATGATGGGCCAAACACTACTCCTAAGTGGCAATCTAGATGTAAAAAATAGACTTAAGTAACTTCATGTAAAAAATTGAATGAGTTATCTACACAATCTAGAAATAAGATAGTAATAAAAGTTGTAACAAATTGAATGTAGTTTATGGGCTACTATTTTTCTTTTGAAAACTTTAAAAATAGTTTAGTGAAAATTGGATATTTCAATGAACCACTACTAAAAGGTTTAGAAAAACATAAAAATTATGTGTCATTCTGGCCATCCTAAGTATGAGAAAAAGATAATATTTCTCTTTATGATTTGGATTTAAGTAAAGGACACATGAGGGGATGTGACACATATTATTTTGAATTTTTTACGTAAATAAATAATTATTTATGATTTTTTTAAGTAAATAAATAATTATTGTTAGAATCTTAATAGCTTCCTCTATAAACCCTTTTCATTTGATTAAATTAAGTTACAAAAAAGTTTGTCATCTTAAGGGATGAAATTGTGAAAAATTTTAGGATAACACTAAATGGGTGGTTTTGCAAGTTTCTTTGGCAAGTTTTGGGACTCCCACTTACCTAAATATGAGGTAATCCCAAGACATTTTTGGAGGGAATCCATATTTGAGCTAGAAATAACACCCTTTCCATCCAACAAGTTTTTTCTCCATTGCGACTATTTGACACATCATAATCTTGCACTTACCCTTAATTTAGTTTCTTTCATTGATAGTTGCACTACATGTTTTATCCTTGACATTCTGACATGCCTGGTGAGACCCACTTCCCTTTAATTTAACCTTTTTTCAAAGAAATTTAGTGCTATTTGTGTTGTAGGTACATAAGCATGCCTAGGACTGCAACAATGTGCCTATGGTTTATATCAACACACCTATGGCTCAGGTCAATGTTCTTTAGGTTTAAATCAGCGAGCCTCTAGTTTCTATTGGAGCACCAATGTTTTCTAACGTGTCTCTAACATTTGTGTTGTTTTTGTTTTGATTTCATAGGTTTTCTAACTAATTTTATTTATTGTGGCTAGCTAACCCTCAAATCCCTCTACTAAAACACATTAAATTTGTTTTACAGGATGTTAAATTGGTTTTTGTTTTAGGTTTTTAGATATTGTTATAGAAGGTCATCTTTGGTTCACAACAATGTGCTTGTGGTCTCTCTAACAGTTGACAACCTCTGTGTGACCTAGATCTGACCCTTAGATCTCTAGATTACCCCCTCTTAGTTAATTTTTTATTTGTCAAAACTAAATTTCTATTTTTGGTAGTTTTTTGTGACAGTGATTAAATCACAGCTTTAGTCTATAAAAGTGATCCTTCGTGCTTTGTCAATGTGCCATTGGCTCATGACGACATGCCTGTGGTTTATGTCTATCTTTTTGAAAGTGTGCTTGTGGTCTTTGTCTGCATTCCTTTGGTCCCTGTGTTCATGCCTTTGGCTCCTGTCAGTGCACCTATGGGAAAAAGGTAACATCATGTATCCGCATTTTGTCTCTATTTCATTTCATCTCTGTCTATGTGTTTTTGATTGTCTTTGCACACTTTGGTCAATTTGTTCTTTTAGACTAACATTTTGTGGGGTTTTGAGACTAATTCTTTGGTGCAACATATTTTGATTGTCGAAGAACATTTTCAAAACTACTAATGTGTTTGTTGCAGCATCATTTGTTAAAGACTATTCTTTTCACTAATCTAGGTATTTAAATTAGTTTAGTTGGGTAATTAACTTGTTTGTTGTACTTGTGGGATTTGTCAAGACATATGCTCTGTCCATGCACTTCATGTGATCTTGGGGATCAGAAATCTTACATTTCCTTTTCTTTAGATCAAATCCTAAGGTGGTGGTAATTTGTGTATGGTCTCGCCTTGCACCTAATGCAATCTTGGAGATCAAAAGAAATTAGTATCTATCTTTCCTTTTAGGGGGCCTACTAAGGGATTTCATCACCCCTATGGATGACCTCAACCACATGTTATAGCATGGGATATAAACATTGTGAGAATCAAAAGGCTCACTTCAATGGAAGGACCCTCTTCCCCCTTGCAAAAATCCTTGGAAAATTTGTAGCTTGAAAATCTTTTCCAATGTTCTTCTCCCTAAGTAGAAAATTAACTATTAGAAAGATAATCTATAACCTTTGATCGCCAATTTTTCTTATGAAAGATTCTAGCCTCATTTAGATTAGACCTAGAAGAGAGTTTTAGCCATCTGTTCCATGAATCACCCCAAAAATTGACCTTCTTTCAATCATGAATGACCCACGACAAGTGAGATCCTATCAAATCTTAACTCTTGATGATGAAGTTCCACATGCTAGAACCTCTAGGAGGGTTTATAACATTGAAGATTCTCTTCTTAACTATATTGTCAAAGTATTTAGCTTGCATTATATTAACCCATCTTGAATCAAGCTTTGCATACATTCTCTAGAGTAGTTTGGCACCCAATGCCAAATTCTAATGCCTCAGATTGAGAATACTAGCTCCACCATTACACTTGGGTTGGCATACCTTTTCCCATGCCATCAGATGTATTTTCCTTCTATCAACCACTCCCTATCATAAGAATTGTTTGGATATTTTCTTTACACACTTCATCACTCCTTTGGGCACTTTGAGAGTTGAAAGTATATATATATATATATATATATATATATATATATATATATATATATATATATATATATATATATATATATATATATATATATATATATATATACTAATTTATTCATTGTTAGCCTATCTGCTAGGGAGAGCCATTTACCTTTCCATGAACCTATCATGTTTTGAATATTTTGAAGTAGTTGTGACCAAAGATGCAGTTTATTAGAGCCCTTCAACATCAAAACTTTGAAGTAACTATTGGGAAGAGATCCAATTCTAAAATTTAGAATTTTGAGAATACATTTTAAACCTCCACATCTGTCTGGAAGAAGAGGACTATTGATTTGGAAGGGTTGATAGCCTATCCTAAGGCTGAGCAATATAAATTGATGGTGTCTTTAATAGAAGAAGCTTCATTGACTGTGGACACCCCAAACATTGTGTCATTTGCAAAGAGAGCATGGGTAAAAGAAATATCCTAAACCCCAATCTGTAAACCTTTCCTAAGTCCCAAAGAATTAAGTTCTTTGATCAATCAATTTAGTGCTTCAGCCATGAATATGAATAAATATTGAGATATTGGATCTCCTTAGCATAACCCTCTAGTAGTTTAAAAAGCATGTGTTTGGACTCCATTGACCAGAATCATATCAGAGGTGCCTGATATGCATGCCGACACCCACTTACACCATTGAGGAGAAAAACTGATGCAGAGGTAAACGCAATGGGAGCTTACTAACAGGAAGGAGGAGCCAATAATACAAACAGCATGTTAATAATCCCTATCGGCTTAGCATCATCATATTTCCTGCAAACACCAACAGCATCATCATATTTCGAACGAGTAGAATTATCCTCCTGCCGACTACTATTCACTTCCTCCGTCCTCCGCCTATCATCATCATCATGATATTCAACTAACGCAAACATCCTCCTGTTGTACTGTTCATCGGGCGCCAAACACTATCGACATCATCATGATATTCAACACTCCCTTTGTCAGCAGGATATCAAATATCCGGTTGCTCCAAATATCCTGATGATGACAACTTTAGCACCTTCCCTTCGATGCCCCGATAGCCGACTATACAAACAACAGCATCATGATATGATTTATCCGGTTCGATTGAAACATCCTGATGATGTTAACCCAACTTTCTTCCGAAGACCTACGCCGACACCTAAACACTTAGCGACAACAGGATAAACTTGCATAGGGTGATATCTCAATATCCTGATGACGATGACGTCACCTCCTAATGACAATGACGTCACACAATATCCTGACGACCTCTTCAACACTTAGTCAAAAAATGCACTTTTCACTCCCGCATCCGATAGCGATATGCGGATGATGGGCACACACAGAAGATGATCCTGACGATGATATATACACTGAGTATATATCTGACTTACAACATCCTGAGGCACTTGAAATATGCAAACTCTATCAATTTCATAACCCGATCCTGATGGCAATGTATTCGTAGATGACGATGCGGCTCGTTCCAACTGGAAACGCACATGCAGACTCCTGTATATCCGTCCGCTGCACGCAAACACTCAGAACCACACAATTTCACAAAGACAATATGATGATCGGGCCGGATCACCTTCAAACCAAAATTTAACAGCTTATCTTTCTAGACCTAGCACATGAGGATGCTAGGCTGATTCACAGCATGCTACCAATTGATCTCTTGAACAGTGCAATGCATAAACAGAAAACACAAATGCAAACTAAGCTATAATACAGGACCATTCCACTGATTCATAGGATCAACCGGTGGAAGGGTTGAAGGAACCCATCAACTTGCAAACAGAAAGGAAATCAAAACAGTTACAGCTGATAAAATCAGATAATGTAAATGATGAGATCTTATTCAATTGACAGTCAAATGTCCTGTTTTTGCAATTTTGTCAAACAACAGTGCTTCACAATATCTGGACTGTTCCCCTGAAACCCAACTCAATCACAACACCATAACACACTAACATATCATAACATAACATCCTCTTTGCTAAACCCTAACAGATCGAAGGTATATATAGCAAAGTCCTTCGAGTAGCAAAGTCCTTCGAGTACTACCAACTCACTTCCCAGTGGCTGGGAGCTTCCAAGCGGCTGGGAGAGAGGACAGCTCAGACAACCTGATCATGATCTCTAACTGATCTCTAACTGCCTACACACACTCCTAGGCTGATCTGATACATAGCATTGGTCCAAAGGACCTTATTACAAGGTGAAGTCAAACATACTAAAAATAGACTAATGTCCTGTCATCATGTGGACAATTAACCTATATCCTGATCCTGATCATGTACGGGTGCTCCTGCACCATACTCCCCAGAAGAAGAAATCTCAAGTCCACTAGAGATGAGAGTATCCAGGTTTGCACCATGTGTCTGGATCTGCTCTTCAGTCATCCATACGGCTTCAGAAATAGGTTTGCCCTTCCAAGAGACTAGATACTCCAAGTATTGTTTGTTCCTGGTCTGTTTGACCACTCTGGTGTCCAAAACCTTCTGTAACTGTGGAGGATCATGCTGGGGAATGTCATCAACAACTGTATCCTGTAGGAGATCCTGATGTGCATCTGGATTAGCCTTGTATGGAGTTAAATCACATACATTGAATATAGGAGACAAACCAAGATCAGGTGGGAGTTGGATCTCATAAGCATTCTGTCCATGCTTGTGCAAAATCTGACATGGTCTGGAAGGAATGGGTAAGGGCTGATATAAACCTGCATTAGTTGACCTGCCTTTAGCTTTCTGACATATCACACATGTCTCTACAAATTTTCTGACATCTGATTGCAACTTAGGCCAAAAGTAATGCCTTCTGACCAGATCAAGAGTCTTATCTAGACCAAAATGACTTGCCATAGCTCCACAATGTTTCTCCTTGATGATATTTAATCTCATAGAACACCTTGGGATACATAACTGTCCACCCTTGAACAACAATCCATCCTGAATCAAAAATTCAGAGAACTCAACATGGTATTTCTTCCCAAACGAAGTGCATACATGATATATCTCTCCAAAATCTTCATCTGTCTGATACATGGTCTTGAGTGAATCAATGCCAACACTTTCTAGCTGAATCTGGTTGACTGTTAGAACTCTCCTGCTCAAAGCATCTGCAACTTTGTTCTTGACCCCTTTCTTATGCTTCAATGTAAAAGTGAAAGCCTGTAAGGTTTCTACCCATTTCATATGTCTGTGGTTCAGCTTTTCCTGGTTGTTTATGAAACTCAGAGCCTGGTTATCTGTGAATACTATGAATTCCTTTGGCATCAAGTAATGCCTCCATTTCTTGAGGGACTGAACTAAAGCATACATTTCCAGATCATATGAGGAATACCTTTTCTTAGCATCATTGAGCTTCTCACTGAAAAATGCAATAGGTCTACCTTCTTGGCTGAGTACTACTCCAATGGCCATGTGATTGGCATCACATTCTACCTGAAAGATTTTGTTAAAGTCTGGAAGTGCAAGGACTGGCTGCTGTGCCACCTTCTTCTTCAATGTTTCAAAAGAATCATCTGCTCCTTGAGTCCAAACAAATCTGCACTTCTGTCCTCCTTTAATGGTATCAAGCATGGGTGCACAAATATGACTAAACCCTCTTATAAACTTCCTGTAGAAGGTTGCTAACCCATGGAAACTTCAGACATCATTCATAGTCCGTGGAGTTGGCCAAGACAATATGGCACTTACCTTCTCCTTATCCATCTGTAACTTTCCTTGTGAAATGACAAAACCCAAATATGTGATCTCCTTTTGCATGAACAAGCACTTGTCTAAATTTATCATCAGCTGCTCTTCATGTAACCTCTTAAGAACCAAATCTATATGTCTGAGATGTTCTTCTTTTGTGTTACTGAAAATTAGAATGTCATCTAGATATACTATGACAAACTTACCAATGAATTCTTTCAGAACCTCATTCATCAACCTCATAAAAGTACTAGGTGCATTAGATAAACCAAAAGGCATAACCTTCCATTCATATAACCCTTCATTTGTTTTGAATGCTGTCTTCCATTCATCTCCTGGTCTAATCCTGATCTGATGGTATCCACTCTTCAAATCTATTTTTGTAAAGTACTTAGCACTTCCCAAACAATCAAGTAAATCCTCTATTCTAGGGATTGGAAACCTATACCTGATTGTGATCTTGTTAATAGCTCTGAAATCTGTGCAAAGCCTCCAAGTACCTTCCTTCTTTGGTGCTAGTACAGCTGGTACTGCACATGACTCAAACTCTTCCCAATTAGACCTGAAACCAACAATTCTTCAATCTGTCTGGCTACTTCTGCATTCTGTTCTGGAGTAAGCTTATAGGCTGCTTTGTTTGGAAGTGTTGACCCTGGAATTAAGTCTATGCAGTGACTGATATCTCTGACAGGTGGTAGGGATTTGGGCATTCCCTCTGAGATGACACCTTTGTACTTATCTAATAGCTCTTGGACAGCTGGGTCTATGAACCTTGGCTTTTTCTCTTTCTTGACTTCTTGCTGCTGTTCTTTATTGACACTCATACATGGGATTAGGGCATATGCAACTGCACCTTCTGCTGCTACTTCTTTCATGAACTGTTTGCCTTCCATCAGCATGACCTTCACCTCTTTTCATTTAGTTTTCTCCTCTTTCTCCTTCAATGGGAATAACATTATATCCTTACCATCTTTAGTGATTTTATAGGTGTTTCTAACACCATCATGTTGTGCCTTCAAATCATACTGCCATGGTCTACCAAATAAAAGATTGCAAGCATCCATCTTAGTAATATCAAACAACAACCTATCCTTATATGCTCCAATCTGAAATTCTACCCAAGCCTGCTCTTCTACAGTTGTCTGTTGTCCTTGGGTAAGCCATGAGACTTTATATGGGGATGGGTGAGGCAATCTCCTAAGCTTAAGCTTTGTCACCATTTCTTCAGACACAAAATTTTCAGTAGAACCAGAATCAATCAAAACTTTACATGCCTTACCTCCTGCTTTGCAAATAGTTCTGAAAAGAGACTTTCTTTGCGGGGCTTCTTTGTCAGGTACCTTCATGGTAGTTACTGTTCTTCTCATCATTAGAGATTCTCCACTTTCTGGGTATCCATAATTATCAGGAGCATTCACACTCTGAAAAGAAGTAGAGCCTGTCACACTTTGATTATCAGGTTCTTGGATCAGATTTGTTCTCCTTTCTCCTGTTGAGCTTGTGGCCTTGTCTGGACATCTGCTGGCTATATGGCCTTCTTTGTTACAGTTATAACATCTGATGGATCCTCTGCCCTGGGATCTTCCTCTGAAAGGTCTTCTACCTCTGAAGTTTCCTTGCTAACTGTAATTCTCTCTCTGATTCTGACTATTGTTGCCCTTACTATTGTCGTGACTGGATTCTCCTTGATATCCCTGTCCATGTCCTCTGCCTCTAAAAGGACCTCTTCCACCTCTTTGTTGTCTTCCTCTTCCTCTATTGTTTTGTTCTTGTTTTCTCTTTAACTTCTCTTCCACTTTCACTGCCAACTGAAAGCTTTTCTGCACTGTATCTGGATTATGCAGACCTAGATCTTCCTGAATATTAAACCTCAATCCATTAAGGTATCTGGCTACCTTCTCTTCTTCACTTTCTTTTACCTTTGTCTTCATACAGAATTTCATGAATTCTTCTGTATATGAGCTGACATCTAGCTCCTTCTGCTTCAGGTTTTGCTTCCTTTTGTGTAATTGGATACTGTAATCTAATGGGACATAAGCTTCCTTTACTAATGCCATCATCTTCTTCCATGTGGCAACTCTACATTTTCCTTCCTGTACTCTATCATCTTGAACAAAATTCCACCATGTCAAGGCAGCTTCTTTCATCTTTGACTGTGCTATCTTCACTCTCTGTTGTTCTGGTATCTCCTCTGTTTCAAAGAAATTGTTCAAACAGTCTATCCACTCCATCACTGAATCAGGTTCCATCTTGCCTGTAAACACTGGCAAATCCAGTTTCACATCCATGGTTCTCCTCTCCATGGCCTTGAGGGTGTTCAACAGTGGTCTCTGGTCTGCAGGAACGACCTCCTCGCTCCAATTAGGGACCTCTTCTTCTTCCCTATCTTCTTCTCTACCAGAACCTACTCTGCTCCTCAACTTTGCTAACTCATCTTTCAACTCCTGATTCTGAGCCTTCATGGCCTTGCTTTCTGCAATTTGTTTCTTCACCAGAACTGCCAACTCAGCATTAGTCATCCTTGCCGTAACCTCCGATGTTCCTTCTTCATCTGACATCCTGCTATATCCTTATCTCTTCCAGAAGATCCTTCCTTTGCTCTGATACCACTATGATGCAGAGGTAAACGCAACGGGAGCTTACTAACAGGAAGGAGGAGCCAATAATACAAACAGCATGTTAATAATCCCTATCGGCTTAGCATCATCATATTTCCTGCAAACACCAACAACATCATCATATTTCGAACGAGCAGAATTATCCTCCTGCCGACTACTGTTCACTTCCTCCGTCCTCCGCCTATCATCATCATCATCATATTCAACTAATGCAAACATCCTCCTGTTGTACTGTTCATCGGGCGCCAAACACTATCGGCATCATCATGATATTCAACACTCCCTTTGTCAGCAGGATATCAAATATCCGATTGCTCCAAATATCCTGATGATGACAACTTTAGCACCTTCCCTTCGATGCCCCGATAGCCGACTATACAAACAACAGCATCATGATATGATTTATCCGGTTCGATTGAAACATCCTGATGATGTTAACCCAACTTTCTGCCGAGGACCTACGCCGACACCTAAACACTTAGCGACAACAGGATAAACTTGCATAGGGTGATATCTCAATATCCTGATGACGATGACGTCACACAATATCCTGATGACCTCTTCAACACTTAGTCAAAAAATGCACTTTTCACTCCCGCATCCGATAGCGATATGCGGATGATGGGCACACACAGAAGATGATCCTGACGGTTATATATACACTAAGTATATATCTGACTTACAACATCCTGAGGCACTTGAAATATGCAAACTCCGTCAGTTTCATAACCCGATCCTGATGGCGATGTATTCGCAGATGACGATGCGGCTCGTTCCGACTGGAAACACACATGCAGACTCCTGTATATCCGTCCGCTGCACGCAAACACTCAGAACCGCACAATTTCACAAAGACAATATGATGATCGGGCCGGATCACCTTCAAACCAAAATTTAACAGCTTATCTTTCTAGACCTAGCACATGAGGATGCTAGGCTGATTCACAGCATGCTACCAATTGATCTCTTGAACAGTGCAATGCATAAACAGAAAACACAAATGCAAACTAAGCTATAATACAGGACCATTCCACCGATTCATAGGATCAACCGGTGGAAGGGTTGAAGGAACCCATCAACTTGCAAACAGAAAGGAAATCAAAACAGTTATAGCTGATAAAATCAGATAATGTAAATGATGAGATCTTATTCAATTGACAGTCAAATGTCCTGTTTCTGTAATTCTGTCAAACAACAGTGCTTCATAATATCTAGACTGTTCCCCTGAAACCCAACTCAATCACAACACCATAACACACTAACATATCATAACATAACATCCTCTCTGCTAAACCCTAACAGATCAAAGGTATATATAGCAAAGTCCTTCGAGTAGCAAAGTCCTTCGAGTACTACCAACTCACTTCCTAGCGGCTGGGAGCTTCCAAGCGGCTGGGAGAGAGGACAGCTTAGACAACCTGATCACGATCTCTAACTGATCTCTAACTGCCTACACACACTCCTAGGCTGATCTAATACATAGCATTGGTCCAAAGGACCTTATTACAAGGTGAAGTCAAACATACTAAAAATAGACTAATGTCCTGTCATCATGTGGACAATTAACCTATATCCTGATCCTGATCATGTACGGGTGCTCCTGCACCAAAAACCAAGATTAAGGAGGACATATAACAAGAAATGCCACTGAAATTTATCATATGCTTTGGACATATCTAATTTCACAACCATAGAAGATAAATTATCTGAGTGAATTGAATGTAAAATCTCATGAGTAATAACATCCCCCTTTGTTGTGTCTCTACCAAGATCATATTTGCCTTGTTCCTCTGATATGATGCTTGGAATTATTGCATCCATCCGCAAGGCCATGGCTTTAGTTATTATTTTATAGATCATGCCACACAGTAAGATAGGGCTGAATTCTTCAAAATAAGAGGGCATCTTTATCTTGGAATTAAGATTGATGGCCATTCTCTTGAATTCTTTTAATATGTTCTTATTTTTCTGGGCTTCATCTACATCAAGAAAAACTTCTCTTCCAACTATATCCCAACATTATTGAAAGAAAGAACCTATAAAGCAATATGATGCTAGCGCCTTCTCCCTTGGCATAGCAAAGATTCTAGATTTTATTTCCTCCATTGTGAAGGTTTTTACTAAGGAATCATTGTGTGTCTCATTTACCAATTTGGGTTTTTTGAAAGTTGATGCTAAATGCCTCCCCTAACAAAACCGCCATCTGATGTAAGGAGATTACTGAATAAGGATACAAATTCTTGAATTTATTTGGGGTTGAAGGTGAAATCTTGATTTTTTTATTCCTTATTAACTTGATAAGATATTGATCTCTCTTGGCCTTGGTAGAGATTTGAAAAAAATTAGTATTTTATCTCCCTCTTTTAACCAACTTTCATTTGATTTTTGCTGCCCTAAAATCTCCTCTCTTGAGAATTTCTTCCAAATCTGCTTTGAACTTTTTCTCTTCAATCAAAGATTCATTATTCATACCGTAACTAAACACATGTTGTGCAAGGACTTCCAAGTCTCTTCTAATTTGTGTATTTTCAACAAAAATGTTCTTGAAATGAGACCTATTCTACTTGATGATTTGTGATTTGAGATGGTTTAATCTTTGGGCTAACTGAAACATCCTTTAACCTTTGGTGAAAGGAGCCATCTATTGCAAGTATGGGCCTAACCGGTGTTGTCATTGATGTCAACATACTCCTATTGCATTGATGACAAGAATTGGATGAGCTGTATGCTGAGGATATTGAGAAAATTAGTCCTATCAGGAACAGAAAAGAATAGTGAAGACAGTGAGGTAAAGATCCTAGCTTGGATGAAGATAAGAGGATGTGCATCAAAGGGTTTATAGATATGTGTCTTGAGATGATCCAGTAAAGATTTCAGAAGTCCGCATGAAGATATGAAGAAGTTATGGTCGCTTAAGTAAAATCAGTTTAGGAAGAAGTTTAGAGGTGACAAAGTGATACAGAAAGGTCTGGTGAGCTCTGGAAATGCAATATCTTACTCTACAGATCTGGTGGAGTGTTTATTAGGTCAATGTGAATTGACAACTCAATTGGTTCATGGTTTGGAGGTCTGCAAGCATCTATTCCATTATGACAATGATGATAGACTATGTTCTTGAGGATCCAAATGAAGGAGAGAATGGATTCAGTAAGCAGATGTAGTGTGGATGTTCTTGGTGATTTAGGTGAGCTTGTGGAGGTCTTTGGATCGTATCCAATTCATGTTGGTCATCTACATTGAAGTTTGAGCTTCAAATTGAAGAATAAGTTTTGGATGGTGGTGTTCTTCTCAAGTCAGGCCGACCAGATGAGTTACACATCCTACAGATGATCTTGAAGATGTTATGTGAAGATTGGCATGTTCCTAGAAGAGGATTGAAGTCTCAGATCTGTGTGGCTGACAGTGTGTTGATCCACGTAAAGTCTTTTGTAATTAGTCATGATGTATTTATGTATTTTCTCTATAATGTTTTCCTACTTAGATGATTATTCCTAAGTCGATGTCTTGTATAAATAAGGAATTGTAAAGCCATTTCAAAAGTATCTTGTGAAGATGAGAGTGTGGTAGAGAGGAGAGGAGTGAAAGGTAGAGCAGAAGTATTGGGCTTAAATGGAACTGACTCAAGCATGGTGAAGATGCTATTCTCCAGTTCAAGTATGTGATACTTATTATTCTATAGACAATGTGTCTCTTGTAGGTAGTGGGCCTCTTGTGAGCAGTGTGCTCAGGTAGTGAACCCTAACTGGCATGTACCATTTTGTTCTTTCTATTCTTCTAACAGATAATACAATCTTGGGTTAGTCACCCCATGGTTTTTCCCTTAACCGGGTTTTCCACGTTAAAAATCTTGGTGTCATATGTGTTAATGTGTTTATGCTCTTGAATTATTGCATTGAGTTTCCATGATTGATTTATCATTATACTGTTGATTTAAGAAAATGATTTAAGTGGTTAATTGGAAGAAATTTTTGGACAACTGATTCAGCCCCCCCTCTCAGTTGTTTGTCCTAAATCTAACAATTGGTATTAAATCTAAGTTCCTCTCAGAGAGTTTAACCACTTGAGGAGATCTAGGATGTTGTCCTACAAGAAGGATAGCCCGAGGTTTGATGGAACCAATTTCACTCTTTGAAAAGTCGCATGGAATGTCACTTGCAATGTATGGGAATGTAGTATTGGATCATGGCTTCAAAGAAGTATACTCCTCCATAGAATGGTTTGAAAACTGTAGATGAAATCAGAGATGCTAAAAACAATCTAAGGACCAAAGAAGCTTTTCTAAGTGCCTTGTTTGATTCAAAACTGACAAATGTAGTTAACCTACAAACTGCTTTTGAGATTTGGGAAAAACTAGAACTTCTACATGAAGGAGACAAGTATGTTAAATGTGCCAAGCAACAGAGTCTAAAAGGAAAATTTGAAAATCTAAAGATGAGAGAAGATGAAAATATCACTACATTTATGTCAATACTTAATGAGCTTGTTTGTGGTATTAGATGTGCTGGTGGAGTCTTGGATGAAGATGAGATTGTTGGCAAAGTTCTGAGATCGCTTCCTGAATCTTATAAGTACAATGTTGTTGCTATTGAAGAATTTAGATCTATTTCAAGTATCACAAGTGATCAATTGGTTGGTAAATTGGCTACATTTGAATTGACTAAGTTTGGAGATGCCCCCCCAAGACTAAATCTGCATTCAAAGCTAGTGCCTCTCTAAAAGGAAAACAAAAGTTTGATCTAGGAGAAAACTCTTAAAGGAAACTATCATGGTATGAGAAAGCAAGAAAAGACCTAGAAGAAGATGAAGCAGAAGTTGCTCAACTTGAAGCCCTTATTGTAAAAAGAATGCCAAGAGGATCTGGTAAGTATGAGGGGAAATTACCTTTTAAGTGTTTTAACTACAATAAGATTGGCCATTTTGCCTCAAGGTGTCCGAAAATATTTTCAAGACCAAATCCTAATAGATCAAGTTTCCAAAAGAATTGTTACTATGTTCATGAAGATGATGATAATGAAGGAGTAACCGATGATGAATCAGAGATTGGAAATAAATCCAGAAGTGACTGGGTGTTTATTTCCATCAAGGAAGAAGATCCAATGCCCTTCAAATCTGTCAATCATAAAATTGTTGAAAAAGCTCTGGCTGCCCAAGTTGAAGAAAAGGATGATTGGGTCATTGATAGTGGATGCTCCTACCATATGACTGGTGACAAACACAAGTTTATAGATTTTGAAATGTATGAAGGAGGAGTGGTAATTTTTGGTGATATTTCTACTGGCAGAATCAAAGGTAGAGGAACTATTTCTTTTGATGGAAAGAACAAAACCAATAATGTATTGTATGTTGAATGTCTGAAGCATAATCTTCTCAGTGTTGGATAGTTGGTGGACAAAGGCTATGATCTTCGGTTCAAAAATGGAAAATGCAAGATCTTTGAAAGTTTCAGAACATAGATTGCATCCAGTAATCAAACTAAAGGTAATATTTTCCACTTAGTTGGTACTGGTAAAAGTTGCTTATTTGTTCAAATTGATCAGAGTTGGTTGTGGCATAGGAGAATGTGTCATGTGAATTTTGATAATATCATCAAGATAAGCAACACTCAGGCTGTGAGGGATCTTCCAAGATTGGTGAAACCTTCTAATAGCTTGTGTAAAGAATGTCAGTTAGGCAAACAGAGCAGGGTTACATTCAGAAGTAAGGAACAGTCTTCTACCGGATTATTGGACTTAGTTCATACTGATTTATGAGGTCCAACAAGAATCAGAAGTGTACAAGGTGATAGATACTTCATGCTATTAATTGATGACTACTCCCGGATGATGTGCGTAACCTTTCTGAAGGAGAAATCAGAGGCTCTTGAGAAATTCAAGATATTTAAGGCTACGGTGGAGAATGAAACCGGATTGAACATAAAATGTCTAAGGTCTGATAGAGGTGGAGAATTCACATCCAGTGAGTTCATAGAATTTTGTGAGAAGCATGGAATAAGAAGAAAATTGTTTGCTCTGAAGACTCCACAGCATAATGGAGTAGTGGAAAGAAAGAACCAGACCATCCAAGAAGCATCTAGAACCATGATGTTGGAAGCAAATGTTCATCAGATCTACTAGAGAGAAGTTGTAAGCACTGTTGTCTACACTCTTAATCAAGTTCAAATTAGAAGCAATACTAGTAAGACTCCTTATGAACTCTGGTTTGGCATCACTCCTACTGTGAAGTATTTGAGAGTCTTTGGTAGCCAATCTTACATTAAAAGAGATGAAGATCTAGGAAAATTTGATGCCAGAAGTGATGAAGAAATATTCTTGGGTTATTCTACTCAGAGCAAAGCATACTGGTGCTATAACTAGACACTGAGAAAGATTATAGAAAACACAAATGTGAAGGTTGATGAAGGAATTGAAAAACCCTCAAGGTTTTATGAATATGATGAAGATGATCAGAATGATGTTCTGATTCAAGGAGTCCAAGTCCCTTCTGAAATTCAAATTCAAATTGATCTGGTAAATCAAGTAGAAGAGATGAGTTTGAATGAGCCTATTCAAGAGTCAGAAGTGTAAGAAACTCCCAAAGTTCCCAGGTATGTAAGACTGAATCACTCTAAGGATCAGATCATAGGTGATAAAAGCAAAGGGATATAGACAAGAAGAAGGATTGCTCAAGATTTAGAAGAGTATTGTCTGATTTCAAAAATTGAACCTAAGACAATGAATGAAGCTTGCAATGATGAAAACTAGACTAAAGCAACGAAGGAAGAGCTAATGTAAATTGAGAAGAATCACACATGGGATCTTGTTCCTAGACCTAAAAACAAGAATGTGGTTGGAACCAAATGGGTCTTCCAGAATAAACTAAATGAAGAAGGTGAAGTAGTCAGAAACAAAGCTAGATTGGTCTGCAAGGGTTACTCCCAAGTAGAAGAAGTTGATTTTGAAGAAAATTTTTCTCCGGTGACAAGAATTGAAGTAGTCAGATTGTTCCTTGCTTTTGTTGCCTTCAAGGACTTCAAAGTATATCAGATGGATGTCAAGTCTACCTTCCTGAATGGAGACTTGGAAGAAGAAGTATACATTGAACAACCGGATGGATTTCAATTACCTAATCATGGTGATATGGTCTGCAAGTTGAAGAAAGCTCTGTATGGACTGAAGCAAGCCCCAAGAGCCTGGTATGAAAGATTGGATAAGCATCTTTTGAAGATTTGTTTCAACAAAGGTACTGCTGACAGTAATTTGTATTTTAAAATTGATCATGAAAATATCTTGATAGTTGAAGTGTTTGTTGATGATATCATTTTTGGAGGAAGAGATAGTTTGTGCAAAACCTTTACAAATCAAATGAAAAGTGAATCTGAGATGTCCATGTTTGGGGAAATGAATTTTTTCTTAGGTCTACAAATCACTCAAACAAAGAAAGGAATCTTCATTTCTCAGACCAAATATGTGAAAGAATTGTTGAAGAAATTTGGGATGGAAGACTCAAAACCACTGAACACTCCCATGGCAATTGGATGTAAATTAAGCAAAGATGATGACTCTCCTAAGGCTGATTAGAAAAAGTATAGGTCAATGATTGTAGGACTATTATATCTCACTCAAACTAGACCTGACATTATGAATGTTGTTGGTCTTGTTTCTAGATTCCAAGCTGATCCTAGAGAATCTCATGTCATGGCAATCAAGAGGATTTTTAGATATCTAAAAGGGATAGTTGAGTATGGTCTATGGTATCCTAGAGATCATGATTTCTCTCTTCATGCATATACAGATGTAGATTGGGCAGGACATGTGCATGACTGGAAGAGTACAAGTGGTGGAGCATTCTTTTTGGGGAAAAGATTGGTTTCTTGGCTAAGCAAGAAACAAGAGGCAATATCTCTGTCCACATCTGAAGCATAATACATTACAGCAGTAGGTAGTTGCACTTAAGTTCTGTGGATGAAGCAAATGCTAAGAGACATCAGAGTGGAGTATGAGAAACCTATCACAATCTTCTATGATAATTCAAGTGCAATAAATATATCTAAGAATCTGGTATTGCATTCAAAGACTAAACATATATCAATCAATTTTCACTTTTTGAGAGAACAAGTAAACAAGAATGAAGTCAAATTGGAGTTTGTACCTTCCAAGGATTAGATTGTAGATATCTTTACTAAACCTCTACCTAAGGACTCTTTTGAGTATCTCAGGGAGAAGTTAGGGGTTATTACCCCTCTGGTGATGAACTAAGGTGCACTGATGTGCATCAGTCTGGTGGATATTACAGTCATATCTTGTGGTCTGGATTGATGATGGGGAGTTGCTACTCAGGGGGAGTAGCTGGTATGATTCTGAAGTGGTGGAGTTGCAAGTATGTACCCTTTGCCATTGATGTCAAAGGGGGAGAGAAGACACGTGAAAACAAGTGATTGCTAATCAAAGAGGGAGTAGTAATGGATGAGAAGACATGTGAATGGTTGTTGGTGATAGGGGGAGTTGTGTCAGTAAAGAAAATTTCTTGTCTTGATGACTAAAATAGTTTTTCACATCATATGTTACCATCAATGACAAAGGGGGAGATTGTTACAAGTATGGGCCTAACCGGTGTTGTCATTGATGTCAACATACTCTTGTTGCATTGATGACAAGAATTGGATGAGATGTATGCTGAGGATATTGAGAAAATTAGTCCTATCAAGAACAGAGAAGAATAGTGAAGACAGTGAGGTAAAGATCCCATCTTGGATGAAGATAAGAGGACACGCATCAAAGGGTTTATAGATATGTGTCTTGAGATGATCCAGTAAAGATTTCAGAGGTCCATATGAAGATATGAAGAAGTTATGGCCACTTAAGTAAAATCGGTTCTAGCAGAAGTTTAGAGGTGATAGAGTGATACAAAAAGGTCCGGTGAGCTCCGAAAATGCAATATCTTACTTTATAGATCTGGTGGAGTGTTTATTAGGTCAATGTGAATTGACAACTCAATTGGTTCGTGGTTTGGAGGTCCACAAGAATCTATTGCATTATGACAATGATGACAGACTACGTTCTTGAGGTTCCAGATGAAGGAGAGAATGAATTCAGAAAGTAGATGTAGTGTGGATGTTCTTGGTGATTCAAGAAAGATTGTGGAGGTCTTTGGATCATGTCTAGTTTGTGTTGGTTGTCCGCATTGAAGTTTGAGCTTGTAATTGAAGAATAACTTCCAGATGGTGGTGTTCTTCTCAAGTCAGGCCGATCGGATGAGTTACACATCTTGCGGATGATCTTGAAGATGTTATGTGAAGATTGGCATGTTCCTAGAAGAAGATTGAAGTCTCAAATCTATGTGACTGATAGTGTGTTGATCCATGTAAAGTCTTTTGTAATTAGTCATGATGTATTTATGTATTTGCTCTATAATTTTTTTTTGACTTAGATGATTTTTCCTAAGTCGATGTCTTGTATAAATAAGGAATTGTAAAGTCATTTCAAAAGTATCTTATGAAGATGAGAGTGTGGTAGAGAGGAGAGGAGCGAAAGGCAGAGTAGAAGTATTGGGATTAAATGGAACTGACTCAAGCATGGTAAAGATGGTATTCTCCAGTTCAAGTATGTGATACTTATTATTCTATAGATTGTGTCTCTTGTAGGTAGTGGGCCTCTTGTGAGCAGTGTGCTCAGGCAATGAGCCCTAACTAGCATGTGCCATTTTGTTCTTTGTATTCTTCTAACATAGAATACAATCTTGGGTTAGTCACCTCGTGGTTTTTCGCTTAACTGGGCTTTCTACGTAAAAAATCTTGGTGTCATATGTGTTAATGTGTTTCTTCTCTTGAATTATTGCATTGAGTTTCCATGATTGATTTATCATTATACTGTTGATTTAAGAAAAGGATTTAAGTGGTTAATTGCAAGAAAGTTTTGGACAACTGATTCACCCCCCTCTCAGTTGTCTGTCCTAAATCTGACACCATCTACCACCACTCCTTGATTGTAGACACAAAGGATGGGTCCCTAAACCACATGTCCTAAAACTCAAAATATTTCTACTTAAATTCTATTAAGTTTCCTATGGAAAGAATAACTGGAAAATGATCTGATCTAGTCCAAGGAAAAATATTTTGAATCATATCTTTAGAAGAATTGAAGTAATCAGTTGAAATTAAAAATATATCAAGTCTCTCTACAATTTGGTAAAAATCCTTTCTTCTATTGGTCCATGTATACCTACCATTCTTGGGGGGATAGTCCACAAGACCATTATCAATGACAAAGTCTCCGAAGTACTAATAGGACTTGTTGGGATGAGATATACCATCTGACTTTTCATCTTCTATTATCACCGCATTGAAGTCCTAGTCCATAATGGTACTTCCTTTCCCAATTTTGCTAAGTTATTGGCTAAGATCAGTCTAAAGTTTACTCTTTTGGGAGGTTTTGAATGGACCATAGATACAAAAGATCAAAGATCCTTGTCATCAAAGGATTTTAGACATCTACCTAGAATCCAATTATTATCATTGGCTACTACATCCAAGTGACACATTTGTTTCCTCTAAAGTATGGCTAATCCTCCTAAAACTCCATTCATTGAGATGAGTGATGAGTCTCATTTCCACCACTGCTTAAAGATCTTTTGACCTTGTTTCTCTCAAAACTTAGTTTCTTCCAGG
This sequence comes from Cunninghamia lanceolata, assembly GCA_027924645.1. Classification (NCBI taxonomy): domain Eukaryota; kingdom Viridiplantae; phylum Streptophyta; class Pinopsida; order Cupressales; family Cupressaceae; genus Cunninghamia; species Cunninghamia lanceolata. Next base: position 5,965,947 of record BSBN01000643.1, read on the forward strand.
AGTACTATATCAGTGTCTTCCCCATCAAGATAGTTCTTGATGAGATGTCAATTGTTAGGGGAATTTAAGCCCCTAACATTCCCTGTGAGAATCATCACTGATCTTGAGGAGAGTGGTTTACTCTCCTTGTGCTTGATCTTAGAGCCCTATCTATGGTGGTTTGTATCCCAGCTACAATCTCCACATGGAAACTGGTAAAGAGGAGATAAAAAGAGGCAATTACGGGGTTTGTCACCACCTCCAAATCTAAGGGTTTGGTGGTCCACTTGAGTAGACAAGGAACTAAACAAATCAATCACTAAGACCTATAATTAAGCATGAGTTTAGTTTCCCTAAAATCATATGGATCAACATGTCCCTCCTCCTTTAGGAAGAATCCTCTCTAATCCTCTACGTGCTCCCACCTGCTATCTTCTTCTTCTTCTTTTCGCCTACTAGTCTAGTGGGGAATAGGATACCATAAAAGAGGTGGATAGAAAGTCAATGGAAACCATATTGGTCCCATTGCTCTGGATAGATTTATGTACTTGTGACCCCTACTGACTGCTCAATGGAAATTATACAAAGAATTTGGTTCCTTTTTCTTTGAATTCTTGTGTCAATTCTTGTCATGCCTAATTTTACAACTATCAAATGCAATATTTCCTTTCTCCCTAAGTAACTCTTAATAAGCTGCATAAATTGTCCTCTGATCTTTGAGGAGCTTTGTAGCCACACTTGGAACCTTTTGCAAAACAAACCATTCATCATCAATCTCACTAGGATCCTTCACCTCTACCTTGATTACCAAAGCCATTGATTTCTCTCTTTCATGATGACTTCTCATCTACACTCCCCTATCATACTCATTTCTGATGAAGGAAGTGAGGGCTATGATTTATATATCCCCAGTATAAAGAGTGGGGTTTCAATACAATTCATAAGGAACAACTAATTATGCAAATAAAATTCCCAAAGTTGATCTTGTAGTTTTGGGCAAGGTGTCCTAAATATCTAGAAAGAACTTTTGTACAGTATCTAACCAAAATGGGAGGTTACTCACAAGTTACATAAACTAAAAAATAAGAATTTTTTCTCTTAGAAAAAAGGTGTGTACCCTAGTAAGAGGTCTATTTTGCATGATTTGACTAGTGAGTTCTACCATTTTTTCTTTTCTTTGCTTCAATTCATTAATTTATTTTTATTTTCCTTTCAACTTCTCTGCAAACATTTTCTCCATTTCCTCCTTCTCCTCATCCCACTTCTTTTTCATTATTCTTATTTGTTTCTACCTCCTCCATAACAAATACTCAATCGGAGGACTATCCATTTGTGTTACTACATGATGGCTGGAAGGACCAACTGAAGTGGAAGGAGTGTTATGCCCTATAGACAACAATGTTTCTTGTTCATTTAACTCTATTTCTTCCTTCATTTCTTCCTTGGCAACGTTGGGAGCCTATGCAATTCACTGATGCCCAACTCCTTTGCTCTCAATTCTTCTTGCAACTACTCATTAGCAATTACTTGCTCTTCTAGTTGTTTTATAAATAGACTTTTTTTTTCAGAGGGTAGCTTGGAATTCTCCTTCATCCTTTGTTTCCATATCAATAGGGACCATCCCCTAACCTTTAGTATACTCAATGAATTCAAAAGAAGATGAAGTAGAATCTCTTGCAGGGTCAAACTCTAGGGTGCTTGGCACATTTTGTTTATCTATATATAAAAACATATCTTCTCTTTCAAAATCAATGTTAATTTTTACTAGCACCACTTTTTCTTTTGGATTTGCAAGTTTAGTTTGTTCCCTCTTTGTTTTAAGGTGGTGTGAAAGCTTGGTCTTTTGATTTGGAAGAGATTTCACTATTTTGGCTTTCTTTTTACTTACTTTTGGCAAAGAAGGGGATATCTTTCATTTCCCTTTTTACCTAGCAGCAGAAAAAAGTAAAGGTTGCTCATGGGTAGATGGAATATCTTTAGAAAAAAGTACTTTCTCTTCAAATGTAGGTGAAACATGTTCCAGTGGACTTTCTGTCATAGGGGATGAAGTTTAAACTACAACAAATGGAGTCTTAGGTTCAAAAGATGAAGTTAAATGCATACGGGTTCTGACAATATTATGTGTAGACGTTGTAGGGCTTTTTGAGGGTGCTCCTGGGTCAGAGGTTATCACTGCATGCATTTTAGAAGGGATTGCATGGTCAAAAACTGATGTTTCATGCTTTTCATATAGTGCCTCATGAGCATAGGACACAAACACTTGATCAGCAAAAGGTCCTGCCTCTAGTTCTCCCAAATTTTCTCCCCTTTCTTCTTGTACCTCCTCTACTTGTTGCACCCTATTTATTTTCATTCTAAGCCTCCAAGCATGTGGCCCTACATTAGGCATTTCCCTTATATGATACAAAAAGCAAAAGTACCTCCCATGTAACATGAGGAAAGAAGTTACTTGGAAATTGGTTACTCAAACCCTTTTTTAGTAACAAATGAATAAGGGCATGGTAAGAAAATGCATTTGTGGTAGCTTTCTGGTATTTGCTTGCCATTTTCTTAACAAATTAAATAGAAAATTTGGAACATTGACATTTGTCCCATGTTACAGATGGTTTAACAACTTAAGATATACAACATGGAGATAAGATTGCCTACCTTCACAGGTTAATTATTTGATGATGTATGTAGCTTCTTGTGCTTATCCTACGAGTTAAGTGACAAGTGTTGAGTCTCCTGTGACAAGGGCTATCTTGACACACTACTTGAGGTATATAATCACTCAACCAAAATGCAAGGTAGAGATAAAGATGAAAGATCTAGATTTGACTCAAAGAAAACTTGATTTTGGAATCGATATGGATTGGAGGATGGATGAAAATTTTGATTTTGGTTAAGGAGAATGGTAGGAGAAAAGATGGATGGATAAAGATTCATTTTGGTAGGAAAGATCCAAAGTCTAGGTCCAAGATGAGTGATAAAAGTCAAGTCCAAAATGAAGGAAGGTGACTATGGTTATGAAAAAGGTGCTAATGAAGATTGATAATTGGATTTTGATGATTTGGAAAGGGTTTTGTAAACACACAAGAAGGCACAATAGCTAACTTGATTTTCAAGGTTGATAAGTTTGATTGGATTATAATGATATAACATATGAGAAAATGCCAAGCACACAAACAAGCCTAATATTATCCATGTAGGAGTGACTCCTAATGTGGGCCCACAAATGGAAATTAAACCATCAATACTATGTACCTATGAGGTATAGATAGGAACATCCATGGACACGTGAAATCCCTTACCTTGGAGTACTAAAGGCTTTGGTAAGGTTAGCTCTATCTCAACACATGGAACTATATTATGAGTAGCTTCATCGGTGATCCACATCCGTTGCACCCATTAGAAGATGGCTAAAAGGACTTAAACTAGGCTTGCACAAGTTCTCTAAGGGTGTCATTGATATACGCAAGGTACATGGGCTCAATCTGTGAACACTAGTCCATCTAAAAGCATGAAATGCAATAAAAGGATTAGGCAATCTCTTCACATTGTGTCATGTATCAACAAGGGTCCCAACGCTATGACACACATGATGATGACTAGATTGAGGTACAAATTTCATTCTCCAACTTTGATATACCACATTGGAACACATGGTTGAGGTCATCCCTTGGAGTGATGAAATCCCCAACTAGGCCTCTAAATAGGAAATATTAATGTTAGGTTTTTTTATCTTCAAGCTCAAACTAAGCACAAGGAGAGAGCATACACATTAACACTCCTTTAGTGACAAAAATGAACCAAGATATTTTTTTGATCTGGGTGTGTGCAAGAAGTTGAGTCCACTTTTTGGCCAAAAAGGGGAAGTGTTTTCCTTGAGTTTCAGAATTTGTCACATTTGACCTAAGAATTTGGAGCACTTAAATGTGGAATCTTAAAAAAAGTCAATAAATATGAAATGTAGCACTCAGAGTCTAGTTTCCAAATATGTAAAAAAATTTTAATACCCATACGATACAAATTAATTTTTAATAGGCGTTTCTAAAAACCACTATTTAAAAGTCACTTTTTTTTACTATACAATGCACGTGTACGTTATCCATATTTTGACATAAATAATCACATTTTTCTAAATCCTTTTGGGAAACGATTTGTAACTCAATGAAGCACGTTTTCCATATTTTTTTGTAATTTTTTATTGAATATTTTTTTGTTAAGTTTTTATGGCCAGTTTTGTTGTTTTAAAAAATCGTCATGTACGTCAAGCATAGGATGACCTAAACTTATCATTTAAAAAAAAAAAATTCAAATTGAAAAGAATTATCTGAAGTATGTTTTTGTACAATTTTTTTAATAAAAAATTATTTTGATAAAAACTTATTAAAATATTAAAAATCCCTAATAATTCAAATTTATGGATCTATTTCATCAAAAATTAATTGAAAAATAAAAATATAATCAAATTGTAATAAAAAAAATTTACATATTTGGAATCTACACTGTCTGGTCTATAATGGGTTTTAATTTCGTCAAAAAATTCTGCTAAAAAGGCCTTCAGACATATGCTCAAAGTCACTATTTTGTTGTGACATTGACAGGACCTTCAACTTGCAGGTCAAACCAGATCCAAAGCCAAGGGTAAGGGTCCCAAGCCTTTTTTCCAACCCAAAACCCATAGCAAAAATTGAGTCAGAAATTCAAATTATATGAAACGAGATTCCATTCTAGAAATGGGATCTTGTTTCATAAAAGATTAATATTTTAACCTTTTATGAAACGGGATCCCATTTTAAAATGGGATCCCATTTCTTTAAAATGAGATCCCATTTTAAAATGGGATCCCATTTTTTGAAAATGAGATCCCACTTTTGGCTCAGGATCCTGAAGCATAACGGTATCCCATTTTGGTTTACCTGATTTGGGGCTTTTTTCTAAGTCTGAAACTTCCACCTTAAGTGGACTCATTTTTGTTCATTTACCCATCCCCAAGATCACCTTGTGGTGCAAGGTAAGAGCATACACACACTTGATCCGAACAAGCAAGATTAATTAACCCTTAGAAATCAATGTGTGTTGTGAAAATGAATGTGATCAAATGGTGTTTTTGATTCCCAAGATCATCTTTCAACACAAGAGAAGAGCATACACACATTGAAAAGCATACCAAATTCACCAAACAAAGAAAACACAAAGTTTCAAATAATAAACCTTTACCAAGAAAATCCTTGCACCACACTTATTAGTAGTTTGAGAGAATTTAGCCTTTGACAACCATAAACTAAAAACAAGTGTTAGCTCAAAAATGATAAATCTAGAAAAAAAAAAATAGAAATAAAAGCGATCAAATAAAAGATTAGATGGTACCAATATATTTCTTATGATTTTCTATGCACTTTTATAAAAGAAATCACTAAATTTAGATTTAACATGTAAAAGTAATGATTAAATGATGTTTGCAAGGTAAAAGCATTAGGATTGAAAAATAAATCCCTAAAAATCAAGAAATAATATCATCCAATCGAAAAATAAATACAACCATTATATCCCTTATAATTTTTTAATCAATTTTTAAAAAAGTTTTCTAAAATTGAATTTCATATGCAAAAGTTATGCCATAAACAAGGGTTTGAAAAAATATTGTTTAAAAAAAATTCCATTTCTACCATAGATATGAAAAAAGATATGGTCAATGATATTGATGGCTCTCCTAGTGTCTACATTCATTCCATGATGTGTATGCTTTTGTTAGACCCTTGGTACATGTGATGAAGGTGGAACACATTTGATGTTGTGTGATCCCTCTCCTATGCTTCAAAGCTATTGACATCTACCATTTCTTATCTGCTCGATGATGATATAGGCGATGTAATACACCCGGCTGAGGTCCATTTCAATTGCTTCATGGAACATCTCCATGGTATTTAGTGATGCTAGATGTGTCTCCAATAGTTGGTAGATGAGATTGCTCTTATTCTAAAGGTGACACTGTCGGTGGATGTTATCCCAGTCTTTTTAGACTATTGTGATGATAAAAAGATAGAGTAGAAGGGCGTGGAGAAGAAGACTTCTATTATGGATGCCCCCTGTGTTAATTGTAAGTTTTTGAATAATGCATCTGTGATGCCTACATAATTATCCTCAAGCTCTCCTTTGATACTAAGACTCTTATAGTGTTGTTTACATAAGATTGGTAGTGGGGTGGTTGGAATCTGGGATTATAATTAGTTATGGTTTCTATAAGTTCATCTTATATCTTCACCAGATCTTTGTGATACTAAAAGGAATATTCCTTTGATCCGTGGTTTCCCCAATTCTCATGGTTCTTGGATACTAAACTATGGTTTAAAAAAAAAAAAAATTTAATGTACATTCATTATAATTTAGGTTGAAAAATGTGTTTATCAAACATTTAATGTGTTTATCTTTTTGTTGTTGCTTACCAGCAGATGTAATTGTTTTATGTTCTGAGCTGATTACCAGCATTTTTTGTAACTATTTTCTCCTTCCACAGTCTGTTGGATTGCTACCTTTACTTGTAATTTGCTTTTTTACAATACAAAAAAAAAAGAACAAGGTTATTACTATTTGAACATTGATTAATTCACAACATTTATTTGGGTCTGAATAATAACTAAAAAAAATGATTCTCTCCAATTAAATCATAACATACATTAGGACAAGGAAAAATACTTTACGTCATGCAAAAAAAAATCACTCATTCAATTTATGTCATGCAAAAAAAAATCACTCATTCAATTTATGTCACAACATGCATTGGGACATAGATAGCAATAAAAGGAAAACACTCACTCCGATTAAATCACAACATACATTCTAACACTCTTCACTAAGTCACACCATATATATATAACATTAAAAGGAAGTCACTGAGTCTAATGAAATTGGCTGCATAAAAATCAATCACTATATATATATATATATACTTCACTGCACCTAAAATATTGAAATTTATTTTTAGAAGAATCATAATCCAACTTTATTTTTTAATTTAAAAGAAAATTACTCAATAAATTTGAAAATTAAAAGCTCATTTACTTAGGAAAATCTGCCTTAACAAACCTTGACAATACAAAATTATTAATTAATATAAAAAATTAAATTGCTTAGTTGCTTATTTCATAGCCAGACTTGACTAGATCATATATATTGAACCTGTTAGGAATTGAATAAAGGCGGGACTATTTCCAAAAATATTTCTAATATTGAATGCTGTGCGGCTGGACGCGTGGATGGCAGGGTAAAGTGTGGTTATTTCCCATGTTTTCTTCCATTGGAAGTGTAACACACAAACATGTCAAGCCCGGCTGCGCTTAACCAGCACACTCTAAGCTTTGACTTAGACGTGTGCTATTGGACCCTGTCCCCCTCCATTTCTATCTAAAAACATTCCGTTAAACATTAACTGTGTTTGAACAAACCGTGACTACCTCACCTGATCCCGCCTGCGGTTAGTTTTAAATTAGGGATAATTTTAATTTCAATATCTCTCCCTTCGGCTCTCTGTTTATGTGGGTGCTTTTTCTACACACTGTTTCACCATATACAACAAACAAATCTCCAACTCCAATTCACATTTGCCAGCATACTGCCAACCTGCACCACTTTGGAACTGTTAACCGAATGCGACAAAGAAATGTGGTCTCATGAAATACCATGACTGCAGGATATGCTCAAAATGGATTTGATGAAAAGGCTTTAGAAACTTTCAAGCAAATGTAATTAGCAGGTGTAAAGCCGAACTCTGCAACCTTTGCCAGCATCCTCCCTGCCTGTGCCAAATGGGAGCGTATGGACATACATCAAAGGAATTTTGTCGGATGTTGTAGTTGTAAACATGTATGCAAAATGTGGAAACACAGACAAGGTACGTGAACTATTTGACAGAATACCTCAAAGAGATGTCATCTCATGGAATGCCATGATTGCAGGATATGCAAAATGTGGAAGTGTAGACAAGGCACATGAACTGTTTGACAGAATGCCTCAAAGAAATGTGTTCTCATCGAATCCCCTGATTGCAGGATATTCACAAAATGGATTTGCTGAAAAGGCTCTAGAAACTTTCAAGCAAATGCAATTGGTTGGTGTAAATCCAGAAACCTTTACCAGCATCCTCCCAGCCTGCGCCAAGTGGGACCTTTGGAACAAGAGATGGACATACATCAAAGCGTAAAGGATAGATGAATTTTGTCAGATGTTAGACATGTATGCAAAATGTGGAAGTATAGACAAGGCACGTGAACTGTTTGACAGAATGCCTGAAAGAAATGGGATCTCATGGAATACCATTTTTGTAGAATATGAAGAAAATGGATTTGTTGATAAGGCTTAAGAAACTTTCAAGCAAATGAAACTGGCAGATGTAAAGCCAACATCGTCCCTGCATGTGCCAAAATGGGATCTTTGGAACAGGGTATGAACATCCATCAAAGCATAATGGAAGGGGGACTTTTGTCAGATATTATAGTTGGAAATGCTCTGGTCGACATGTATGGCAAATGTGGAAGCATAGACAAGGAATGTGAACTGTTTGACAACATGCCTCAAAGAAATGTGGTCTCATGGAATGCAATGATTTTGGGATATGTACAAAATGGATTTTGCAAAGATGTTCTCAAAATCATTGAATTAACGAAGCACTTTGGAACATATCTTGACATTACAAGCTTTGCTTGTGTTCTATGTGCATGAAGCCATGTAGGTTTAGTGGATGAGCGTTGCGCATGCTTCAATCATACGAGTAACCCTTATTGCATTACACATACAATTGATCAGTTTGTGTGCATGGTTGACCTTCTTGCCCATGCTGTCTATCTTGAGGACACCATAAATGTTATCTTTAAGATGCCAGTTAAACCTTAGTGGTTGTGTGGATGTGTTTTATTGGTGCTACAAATCACATATGAATATAGGCGTAGGAGTATTTATAGTGATGTTGCTTTTTTATTTGGACCCTAAAGAATATACCGTAACTTATTTTCTCTCAAACATCCATAAAGAAGTGGGCAAGTGTTGTGGGGGTCAAATGCTAAGAAGATTGATGCAAGATAAAGGAATTATAAATATCCCTAGATGTAATTAGATTGAAGGCTATAAAATGGTGTGTGCTTTTTGTGTATTTTCCATATTCATGATATTTACTTAGTGATGTGGAAAAGGAGGAAAAATAGTTATTTGTCTACCACCATAGTGATAAATGGCAATTGATTTTTGTTTGTTAGACACCCCCCTAGAACAACAATTAGAGTTTTTAACAACCTTCAAGTATATGTTGATTGTCAGAATGCAATGAAGTTTATATCCAAGATTGTTACAAGAGAAATTGTTGTGAGAGATGTGAATTGTTTGCATCATTTAAGGATAGGAGAATGTTCTTGTGGAGACTATTGGTGATGCTAAATGAAGTGATCTAAAAAATACACTCATGCTATAATAATGTGCACCATGTCAGACCTGCACTAATAATGAAGGAACAAGGTTGTATTTTCAATTACTAGGAAAAAATGGTTTTGTTTTTGTTTTGAGTATTTGGCAATATAGACTATGATGTTGGCTTCACAAAATTAGATGCATAGAGTGCAATGGAGATCACTACTTATATACATTGTTGGGGTATTTGTCAAAGACTTATTTTGTGATAACAAGGGTGTTTAATTGAACTATTTTCATAAAACCTATATATGTATGAAATGGAAAGATGGAGGAGGTGATGGGGAAAGAGTTAAAACAAAAGGTGAGGAACATTTCAAGTAAATGGAAAGATGCTTGAGCAACAAGAGATGGGAGATGAGGGCTCACAATTACCCTTGCCATTTTGTATACTTCTTTTGTTTCGATTAATCATAATGTCTTTTTTAGTTATGTTCAGTTAAGCATTTAATTACACATTCTAGATTCAATATGTAAATTTTTTAATAAGTGTTTGTCATTTATAGTTAGACATTTCTAATGTTGTTTCACATCCCTTTGCTTGATAAGATAGCTAATAGATTTGTGGATTTATGGATATTTTTTAATTTAATTTGATTTCAATTTGTTTGATTTCAATTAGAAAGAAACCACTATAATTTATAATGAAGTAAAAAGAAAAATTACAAGTGTGTTTATGTTGTAATTAGTGGTTATGCATGACACTTCATAAAATCTCATAATGAGGTGTATAGGTTGATGTTAGAGAGAAAAGAATAACATTTGTATATGTAAAAATAAAATAATGTTTTATATCGCATTGTAATTGCACATTTGCATCATTGCAAAATTATGCATGATGAGATTTATAAATTAATACTAATGATATGAAGGTTTGAAGGTGGATAGGAGAGAGCTAAATATGACATTCCATAAGTGTTTGGAGTGACAATTGGATTTAAAACAAGAGGAACTCAAAGGGATGAGGGGAATTTTAGAGAAACATAATGGAAGACGTCATAGGTTTGAAAGGAATATTATAATTATATTCATAATATGTTCAAATTGACTAATTTATTCACTTTTGCAAAACTAACAAATGGTAGTAAAGTTAAATTATTTTTAGTAAGAAAGGAATTGAATAATTTTGCACTAGTCACATATCTAGCAAATGCTAGTGAAGACTGAATTTCATATGCCACATCTAATGTTTGTTTACAATCCTTAATCACAAATGCATTAAGAATCTTGAATTCTTGTACTTGATTCATGTCAATTTAGTAATTAGGGATTCATTTCATAGTGTCCAAAGACTTATGAGTCATCGCTAACAATTTTTGTTTAGTTGATTTAAAAATGGAATGTTATCATAAGCATACATGTTTGTATAAAATGAAAGCAAGAAAAATAGTGTTTTTGGAAAGAATCTAGAATGATGAACTTTAATTCTTCATCTCATGCAAATGCATTCGACAACTTCATGATTATAATAAAACATGCATTTATAAGTTATTACAAGTCTTTATAATGAGTGTATTTTTAAAGTTTACAATAGAAGAAGATAATATGTTATGAAGCACCTTCTATTCTTATCAAAGCTATATCAATTTGTAACTAGATCATTAATGGTATCACATTGGAGGTCCCAAGGGACATATAAAGTTATAAATGAATATCTAAATGTGTATGCATTATAATAGTAGGCAACATTTGAATGGAAGCAACTCCATTTTCATTAAAAATAAAAATAAGTATAAAATAATCCCATAGATCACATTATAGAAGTGGACAATATGGTAGTGATTATTTAAATCATGTGACATAAAATGGTCCCATAGATCGGATATTGCATCACAAGGGACAACAATAATTGTTTTTACATGATGACATGAAGCACAATGACTAAGAGTCTTGCTTAATAGGTTGGATTAAGCTCTTAGTAGCATATTTTAGGGCACTATAATATCTTCTCACTATGGCTCACCATTTTTTTATGGCTATGCTCTATCTAGAATGGTGAATTTATTTCCTCTTTATTATTGGTGAGTGCTTTGGTCTTGGTACAATGGCCATTGCAAGTAGCTTAGGGAAGAGGAAATGGTAGGATTGTAGGTTGGAGGCATCAAAATAGAAGATTAGGATGTAAAAGGATAGGGTGGAGAGCACCAAGATGGTGGATAATTTCATCTGTGTCTAGAAAGAAGGATTACAAATCTATATCTCTACTCCTAGTTCTATGTATCAAGGAATTGACCAAGGAGATGGATGGGGCTTCATGTGTGGGCATTAAATAATCCCTAACCAAATTGATACTGGATCCTAAACTATCCTTGGGAAGGTCCAACATGTTTAATGCAACTCAATCAATTAGTTATTTGATCGTGTTCTCCTTTGTTATAGGTATTTATCTTCTCCATGATGACATTGAAGGTATCATTGACAAACTTCTAAGATCTTAGTTAACTATTATATTGAGCATTTCCACTATTTGAAAATTAGAAAAATTAAGATATACAAATAAATGGAAGAAATAACAAAGGCACGTAATGTCAAACTATCATTGGAAAGTAAGTTTAATATTTCCATTTACTATGAGGAGGAGGATGAGCTAGTTGAAGTCCCTCCACCCATAAAAAAAGAAAAATATGTTAAGTGTAAATCTTATCATGTGGCCTTAGTTAGGCTCACATAATTATCCATGCCACCCCCACAAGACTAGAAATATTATCACTAATTGCATACATATTAGAGGAAGGGTTGTGGTCATTTACCCTTCCCTATAGATATATGGTTTCTTTTTGGCAATCTAGGTTTTTAGTTGTGATGGTGTTATATGCTTCAAGGCTTGATAAGGAATTTTTTGTGGGTAGGCTTATTTTTGCATAGAAGGTTTTAGAAGGTACTTTCTCATGATGAATTATCATTTTCTATGTACGTCTCAAGTGATTGTATGGAAATGGTTTATCATGTGATAACCTAATTCAACTCTTGGATAGCTATTACTGTAATTAGTTTAAGTCTTTTCTTTTGTCTAGATTTGATGGCACTTGAAGTCGGTGAGGAGGGGCATCATGTGTTCTATTGTATGAGGTTATCTCTAGATTGACTATTTTATTTTAGTTAGATAGATCTTTAAATGATAAGATTATTGTTGATGATTAAATTTGTATATGACCAACAACAATGGGAAATCTCAAATTTTGGGACTTGATTTATGAGATGATCTCCAAGCTTTCTAGAAGTTGACTCTTCTTTGAATCTTAAATATGTGGGAAAAGAGAAAAAGATACTAAATTTATACAACCACAAACAAAATCTAAACTATGGTGATGCGTTGAAGTAGATTTCAGACTTTGTAAATGAAAAGACTCAATGCTTTCAATTATTAATAACAACAAATGAATCGTGGCTTTCAAAGAGCATACATGCATGATTTCACAACAAATTCTAGATGTTATCACTCAATAATAGATCATATAAGGCACAATACTTCATGTATGATAAATAAGAATCTAAATAAACTAGCACAGAATGTCATTTCTCTTCATTATTGATTGGAGAACAAAGTATACAAGGCTTAAATTTACACAAACAAACAATATTTGATCCTTTCCAAGAAATGTCCATCAAGACCTTTTAGTTCTTATTGTTCTATTAAATACTTTCCATCCACCGATAATAACATCTACAAACCTATTTAACCCAATCTCCAACTAGAGATTACAAAAGATGACCAACAACTAACTAAAACATCAAAAGCATAGAAAATGCCAATATTATTTCAAACTGCCACTTAGATACTCTCTAGATTTACATTAAAAATAAGAATATATATGAAGAAATAGGCCCCACATGAAAAGAGGCTCAACCAATGGTGTAACAAGAAACATCCGTTAGGAATCCTTCCCTTTAGCGATACATGATGATACCACGTGTCTACGTCCTTCTAGGTCTCATCAAATAACTTTAAAAGTTTGACACGTCATAGATTCTAACAAGACCCACCAAAATGTATGTTTCTTTAATTCTCAAACTTCATTTTATGTGTGATGATGCCGCATGCCTACACTAGACCAATGGCGCAAAAGGAAATGATGTTAGAACTGTTCACTTCACAAAGGTACGAGATATGGACACATGGATTCCACTACCACGGTTCTAGTGAATAGCACAATGGGAAACTCTATCATCGTTTGTTAGTCTAGAATGATGCATGGTGATGTCATGTAGAAAGTTCTAGCCAATGACACAATAGGAAACTAGTTACAGCTATCAAAATATTTAGGGAATCCATCATTGTGACATGTGGAGCTCTTTACTTTTGTTGACCTTGATAGAAATTTTTATGGAAAAGGAACCATCATAGACTCCATTGTATTGAGGCTCTTGTTTGATTTTATCCATTGTTTCTATTGATTCCTCCGAACGCGTACCAGCATATATACTTATAAAATTGAATCCCAATCCATCTGCCAAGAAAAAGAAAGAACACAACAAAATGTAGGGCCTTTTGCTCTACAGTTAGGATGGATAATTTCAAATTTGGATGGATCTAGTGAGCTCATTTCTACATTGAACCTAGGCTCTTAATTCTCATTATTTGTTTCTCTTGGTGCCTAACACAAGTGTATAGACAAAAAATATCAATTTACAACAAATTTTGTATATCAATTTAATTATTATTTAAAATTGATCCAAAATTTATATAAAATTTGATCTAAAGTTTAATAAAATTGATATATAGTATTATATTATGAATTGATATAAATTTTATATATTTTAGTTGATATTTAAATGATTTATTTAAAAATTTAAAGTTAAATTTCTAAAATTATTACTTTTTAATTTATTTAAATTTTAAATTTACCTAATTTAAATTTCATTTATTAAAGTTTTTAAACTTTATAATTTTTAAAAATTTCATTTACTAAGATTACACACTTTAGAGATTGTGAGATACATTAGCACATATAGATAAAACAATTATTAACACATTTGTGCTTCCTAACTACCAATAAGACTGTAACCAAAATGAAGAATTTGATGGATCAAGTTCAAAACCTAAGTTGAGAACCCTTTAGATGGCCTAATCTCATGCCCTGTTAGGTTGAAAACCTAAAGGGGATCCAAGTAGAGGCTTATGGTGAAAACCTACAAGGGTACAATAAGAAAGTCTATCCTAGAGATCCCATACCTGACATTATGTTGCAAGGACGCATAAGAGATTATGTAGAACCCAAGAACCAATTGTATTGATAGGAGCAAATGCTTTATAGTATCTAGAGAAGGTCACAACTATATGAGAACAATACTACAAGAGTGCCCCTACATCTCAAGAAGCTATATGGTAAGAAGCACTTACTACATATATGTAAAAGGGCATGTAAAACATATAGGGATATGATATGAATATAATGGATTGCATGTAATGTACAAAATTGAGAAGATAAGCATCTATGAGAGAGATATGAATGTAAGAGCACAATGACTATATAACATATATTATATCAGATATCAAAGGAATCATGTACATAGTTCCATCTTATGATGTCTATGGATGCATGTGTCTATTATTTCATTTGATTTGGTCAATATCTTAGCACATATGTATGTTCTTATTCTATACTGTATCACACTAAAGTACAACACAACATAATACAAATCTAATCCATAGGTTTCAATTGCTAGTGCAACGGCAGGAAGAATACATTTAAGGAAAGAATTTATGATAACTTAAACAAAGATAAGGGCATTTGAGAATTTTACTTATATAGAGAGAATATAGCTATGTTGAAGATGTGTAATAATGCACATTAAATTCTAGCCCTTGGAGGGGGGTTAGACACCTATAATATGGCTATGGAATGGGGGGTGAACTTGAAAAGGTGTGACTACTATGTCAAAACATGTCTAACTATTGGTGATATATAAAAGTGATTAAGAAAAGATAATTTAAATTAGTATGGCCAAAGGAGATAACAACAACCTAAGAGAGATCATTGATAAGAATGAGATGGGGGTTGAAGAGAGAGAGATAATGGATTTGATTGAGAAGGAAAATGAAGAAGGGAGGAAATTGAAAAAAAAAGAAAAGAACAAGAGGAAAAAGAAAAGAACAAGAGGAAAGGTACTAGAAAAGAATTGAAAATGTACAAGAGGCATCTAAGGAGCATACAAGAGGTTGTTGTAAAATCTCAAAGAGTTTTTAAGTTAGTTAGATTATCAAATGACACACCACTTACAAATCTAAATGAACCTAAAAGGGCAATTACCCTCATCAAAATTGACAAGATAAGTACAGAAAGAATGATGGAATAGTTAATAGAATATGAGGCATTAGTAAGTATGGACATGAGTTGGAGTCATGGAGGAGACGCACTATAGTGGTGGCAGAGAGAGAACTTAGGAGTAGGGAGGCACAACTAGAGGTTAGATTATTAACTCAAAGGCTAGTTGTGAAAGATGATTTTAACTTGTTTGATCTAAAATCCAAAATAGTCAAAGGATTTGAGTTGTTAACACTAACTTCTCAATTTAAGGATTTAAATCTTAGTACAAACCATTTTAATACTAGGATTAATGGGTCGATACAAGACAATGGGTCCACTTTTTGGCCAAAAAGTGACAACTTTTTTCTTGAAAATTAAAGTTTGTCATAGTTGGGGTAAAAATTTGAAGCACTTATACATAAAATATTAACATGGTCTAAAAATATGACATGTAGGATTTTATTTAGAGTTTGCAAAGTTGTAATTATTTTAACACCTAGATGATAAAAGTTGGTTTTGTATAGAATTCACAAAAGTGATCTTTAAAAAAAAAGTATATTTAAGGCCAAAACATGCACATGTACGACAAACAAAACAAGTAGTAGATGATTAGCAAGACCGCCATAAATTCATGAGATTAACAAGGTATCCTTAAGATATTAGAACTCAAATAATATCACTATAACCAACATGTTGGAACCATTGATTTGGTCCCACAAGGTGCGTAGTATAAAATATGACTTGGAACATGTGGGAGCGGAAGTCCAAGATCATGGAGCAGAAATCAAACACAAATGTAATGTATTGCAAATGAACTAATTGATTTACAACTAAACACCAGTATAAATAGGTGAAGCTTGAGGAACAAGTCTCCATGAGAATAGGAAAGGTGGCAAAATTGGAACCAAGAGAATAGCTCAAGGTTTAACCTCCCTCCAAAATAGCAGCGATGTGTTGAAGATGGATCAACACATCGACTAATGACTCAACAAGACGACTTAGTCTTTCCACATGTGAAGAAAACTACTAACTATGATTAAGTTAGGTATAAATCGTATGAGTTTATACACCAACAACCCCCCTTAAGCATAGCTTACTTGGGTTTATGAAATATGAGTCCCAGCTATGCACCATTTTAGGTACTCATTTACAAAACATCTGTCATAAAATGGAGAAAGAAAGAAAACCCTATGGGAAAAATCTTTCTTCCTAAAGAGAGAAAACAAAGTGAGGACTTTAGATGGTCCCTTCAGATGATGATAATGCTGATGTAGACCCATATGTTGATGTTTTGAACTCTCCAAGCAAAATATGTCGTAAATTTTGAATTTTTTGAATATTTAGAAAATTAGACAAATCATCAGCAATATGTACAGAAGTTGGTATACTAAAGACTGATAAAAGGATGTGCCTATGTGCACATGCAAATGAGATAAAGAATCTATGTGATTCTTCAATAAGTGATTGTTCCCCTCATTACACTTTATAATTCAGTGTATATACAATTCCCAATTTTCATGATTGACTACACAAATGATTTTTATTTGACACTTTTTTTTGAAGTGCAAGTACAAAAAAATAACTTTAATGGAGACCAAATAATCACCTATATTGAGCCAACTGAGCTGAGCCTCGAATTGGTACTAGGCTCTGAGTGAACTTCTTCTTCATCAACTATAAAGTGTGAAAATATGAAGCAGGCTTCTAGATGGAAGACTTTACCAACTGCAACTAGCTTCCTATCTTTGGACTCTCTGATGAGGGTAGCATCTGCAGTGAATTCTACTATCTTTTTAGAATTGGTAAGTGCATATACCAAGAGATAATTTTTAAATAAACCAGGGATATAGTACACATTGTTTAGAATACCATTCCCTAGTTCAACTGTGACTTTACCAATGACATCATAATACTTTTGGTTCATTAAAATCTTGTAGATTCTACTAGGTTCTAGTTTTGTAAAGATTTCTAGAAATGGTGACATATGATCACCAACAACTGAACTTATGACCCATCAGTTTAACTTTGTTTTAGATGGTGGCATTTTTATCTCCTTTTAACCCCATTAGAGTTGATGAAAGGATCTAGTTATAAACTTAGTTTTGGGAATTAAGGTGGTGCTTTAGTGATAGAAGTGATTTATTGTGTGCACTCTTCTTACTTATTTACCCCCCTTAAAGCGGCACTTTATAAGTAGTGCATGAAATCATACAACAATATTTTTCCCTTGTTGTTTCTCTCCCAACAAGTTTTGCAATTTTGAGATGAAGTAGTTTAAGAACCCTAAACCTAACTTAATTTGGCACTTTATAATGATAGTGCAATTAGTAGCTAAAATGATAGAGGTCAAACAAAATAGGCACTTTTGCCTTTTGAACGACTTGATTATGAGATTGTATGCAAAAGTTTAGCCTTTACAATTTTTTGCATGTGCAAAAACTTAAACCTTCAAAAAATATTTTCAATATGCTAGAAAATAAAATTTTGTTCAAACCAATATATGTGGTAGGGTGTGACCAGGGGCTTAAAAGCCCATATGACTAGGGGCTTATTAATAAATTTTTTGTGCCCCCTCCTTTTCTATTTTGCCTCTCTACTTATGTCACCCCTCTCAGCTTATGTCAACCCCCCCTAGTTTCTTATGTCAGAAAAATTGACATAAAATACAATGAATAGTGTTGTAAACACCCTCTTCAAAATTCACAGTCGCTTCTCTTCCCACAGCCCACCTGGCTTCTTAAATCAGCTTTTGCTCTGATTTCTCACTGACAAATGTGGCCTTGCCTCCACCTTTTGGAGTCTTTGAAATAGCTATAGCCTTCGTGGCTATGTAGACCCCTTTGACTGAGGATATGTGGCCAAAATGCCACACACAGATGTGGTGATGTGGCTTGAATGCCACCCTAAGAGGCAAAAAAAGAGGCAGTGATGAGGACGAGAGGGCCAGGCCTCTTGGAGATGCCAAAGAATGTAGTTTGGAGGGGTGAATTTGGCCTGTGATATCAGGCATGATAGGAAAGGGTTCGGCCTCTATGTGAGGCTCATCACCTTAATAAAAAAATGGCCTCTATGTGAGGCATGACTGCCACAGAAAAAATGCCTCTATTGAGGCTTTCTTGGCTATGATTCGACCTCACGTGGTGAGAGTTGATGAGCTCTTCCAATGACGATTATGACCTGCGAAAAAAACCCATTTCAAATGTGCTTTTAAAAAAAAATTTACCTCCTTGATATATAGTGATAGAAGGCCGGATTGAGCCTAGAGTGCAAGAGAAGTTGTAGAGATTCGCCAATGGAGTTATGTAATCAATGAGCAAATAATTTGATGCTATTCCAACCACTCTGATACCATGTGGGAGTGGAAGTCCAAGATCATGGAGAAGAAATCAAAGACAAATGCAATGTATTGAAAATGAACTAATTGATTTACAACTGAACACTGGTATAAATAGGTGAAGCTTGAGGAATAAGTCTCCATGAGAATAGGAAAGGTGGCGAAATTAGAACCAAAGGAATAGCTCAAGGTTTAACCTCCCTCCAAAATAGCAATGATTTCTAGAAGATGGATTGACACATCGACTAATGACTCAACAAGAGGACTTAGTCTTTCCACATATGAGGAAAACTAGTAACTATGATTAAGTTAGGTATAACTCATATGAGTTTATACACCAATAGCACCCTTACACTGAACATAATTCAAGCATTGTGCAAGAATGCATTTATTATCAACATGGTCAAATGGTTTAGAGTTGTTAGAACTTGAGATAGGTTATTGTAGCTAGACCTGACATCCATTTGTAGGTGCAAATAGAACATTCCTAGGTGCCATAGATTCTAAGAATTTTTGCATCAAATTTGACACCTTTTTATCTTAGAGATCTTAAGAGACATTTTAAATATAATGTATCTTGAAAGGATTGGGACACCTAGAGAATGAATGAAGAAAATCCCACTCTGGAAAATTTGCCTTTTGTAGCATGTAATCTACCCATTTATAAGCATCAGGGGTGCCCACCAACTTCAACATGTGAAGGGGACACGTGTCAGACCTCCATTGGCTCTTGAGATAGCCATATAGATGGTTAAAAATAGATTTTGTCACATTCTAGGTGCTTAGCAGTGATTTTTGATGTCACCGGATGTGGGGATCTATAGTCAACTAGATGTCAGGACTAGTGGAGAAATTGAGTCTCACAGGATATGTCAAGTGACTAGGATTATTAGCACAAATTGCTTTTAGCAACCAAATCGTATAAGTGGTGAAAGTTGACGTCATCAAACCAGCAGAAGATTTGGGGTGTACATGATATGTGTAGTGAAACTCCCTTTTAGCATAGGTCTTGTCACCTTTGATTTTAGTGCAAAGTGACCCAATGGAACTTTCACCCTTCATCGAATATGTGCATTGAGGCTCTGAATCAGTGCTAGGTTACTTCCAGTAGACAAATCAAGCATCATAGGAATGGCAAGCAAATCCACAGTCATTGGACTGATGGGGAATATGGTGTATGTCAGACATGTCCAATGAAATTTGATTTTAGCATAAATCTAGTGAAGTAGGATTTTAGCGCATAACATTTCAAAGTTCTCAGTGTGGATTTTAACTAGTACCAGATAGAAAAGGTTTTCAAGGTCACTGGATATGTCTGGTGAAAGCAAATGTTACCATAGATTTGTTTATTGAAAGCCATCACAAATATCTGGTGTCACTAGATTTCAACACAAAGTGGAGTGACATGCAAAAACTTTGCTAAAGCATAACTTGTCCAATTTTTACTAGATTCTCTCCAAATTTGAAAAATAGATACCCACTTGGGTCTTCTTTAAGATCAAGGCATCACTTGGCCAACTTCTTTAGGAAAATTTTCCAAAATTGATCAATTAACTCCTATAGAAACTCTTGCAGTAAAACAAATAGCAAGAAAAGTAAAGCAAATATTTTTTTGGTTGATGAGGATTGCATGTGGACCCAAATTCTCCTACATCAAATTATCACAAAATAATTTTAAATTTTACCTCAAAGAAAGATTGGCCTTACTCCTCTCGTGCACTAACTTGTTATGCCTTAGTTTGTCTTCTAGTTCCCAATGCTTTGGCTTGTGTAGCTTAAATATGAGGGACATTGAATATTATAATGTGTTCAAGGTTGGCTCAACCATCATGCCAAGAGGAGCTAAGCACAAATTATTGTACATAATCCAACGATGAGGCACACAAATATGTGTGGATGAGAAGGGTCCACTAATATCAAATGATCCACTATGACCATCTATTTCATTTGGTTGTACTAGTCAAGAAGTTATGAAACCAAATGCTCTATCAAAGCTATTATTCAAATATGATACACAAAACTAGGAGGAAAGATCAATATTTGTAATACCCCTTTCTAAACATAGATGCAATTCTCCACCATCTTGGTGTTCTCCACCCTCTCCTTTTACCTCCTACACTTTTGTCTTGATGCCTCCACCCTATAATGAAGAGAGAGAAAATTCACCATTCTAGATAGAGCATAGCCACAAAACAAAAATGGTGAGCCATAGCGAGAAGATGTTAAAGTGTCTTAAAATCTACTGTTAAGAGCTTAATTCAACCTATCAATCAAGGCTCTTAGTCAATATGCTTCATGTCATCATGCAAAAACAATTATTGTTGTCCCATATGATGTAAGATCCAATCTATGGGATCATTTTATGACACATGATTTAAAGAACCACTACCATATAATTTACCACTTATATGTAATGTCATCTATGGGATTAATTTATAATTATTTTTATTTTTAATGACAATGGAGTTTGTTCCATTCAAATGTTGCCTATACAAGAATATTCATTTACAATTTTAGGTGTCCCTTGGGACCTCTGGTGTGATACTACCAATGATATTTACAAAGTGATCTAGCTTTTAATATAAGAATACAAGGTGCTTCATAAAAAATCCCCTTCTATTGTAAACATTAAAAATATACTCATTATAAGGAATTATAATAAATTAGAAATGTATGTTTTATTATAATTGAGTAGAGTCGTCAAATACATTTGCATGAGATGAAGAATTAAAGTTCATCATTCTAGATTCTTTCCAAAAAAATTATTTTTCTTGCTTTCATTGTATACAAAATGTAGGCTTATGATAACATTCCATTTTTAAATCAACTAAACAAAAATTGTTAGACACATATTATAAGCCTTTGGACATTGAAATCAATCCCTCATTATTAACTTGACATGAATCAAGTACATGAGTTCAAGATTCTTCATTCAGTTGTGATTAAAGATTGTAAACAAACATTAGATGTGGCATATGAAATTTAGTCTTCACTAGCATATGCTAGACATGTGACTAGTGAAAAATTATTCAATTCCTATCTTACCAAATGGAATTTAACTTTACTACCATTTGTTAGTTTTGCACAAGAGAATAAAGTACTCAAATGGACCATAATATGAATATAATTATAATATTCCTTTCAAACCTACGATGTCTTCCATTTTGTTTCTCTAAAATTACCCTCATCTCTTTGAGTTCCTCTTGTTTTAAATCTTATTATCACTCCAAACACTTATGGAATGACCTATTTATCTCTCTCCTAACCACCTTCAAACCCTCATCTCATTAATATTAATTTATAAATCTCATCATGCACAATTTTGTAATGCCATGAATGTGCAATTACAATGTGATATAAATTGTTATTTTATTTTTAAATATACAAATGTTATTTGTTTCTCTAACATCAACCTATACACCTCATTATGAGAATTTTTTAAGTGTCATGCATAATGACTAATTATGACATAAACACACTTGTAATTTTTATCTTTTTACTTCATATTTTTTTGATTAAGTATACCCTAGTAAGGGACTAGGAACCTAGACAAAAACTGGGGCCAAAGCCCAGTGGAGTTTGCAACTATTATAAAACAAACCTAATCATAGCCTAAAAGGGAGGGTAAATTAAAAGGCCTCTACCCTATTCAAAACCAAAAGAATGGAAGAGTTTCTAAATAGATAAACACCAAACAGACTAAACTAAATACTAATCATCTACATCATTGTTACCCATTATGTCAACAATGTCATTCTCATGTAACATACACCCCTCTGTAAATGTTTTGTCTGATTGGTTATTTTTGTGTTTTTGATGTTTCTGTTGTATAGGGTTTTATGGGTTGTTTTTGCATGTGTGATTTTTGCATTGCATGTATGAAATATGAAGCATATGAGCAAACCCAGAACATAAACTAAAGACAACCTAGAACATAAAATGTAGTAAAACTAATTATAATGAAATACCCACCTGGAAATCTTCAACTTGTTCAATTGCCAGAAATGGTAGCAGCAATACAAAGTTATAGAAATCACTTCAAATCTCATACAAAGCAAGGAGAATACAAATTCTAATCACTGCAATGTTATGACAGACTTTAGGCACCTAGATTTAAAGAGTGTGATGATGCAAAGTATGGAAGAAGACCCTCTAGACTGCCCACATCCAACTCCAGCATAGTACGACCTCTGCAGCAACAAATAGCAGCACCTAGTCCACTCAAATCAGCCTCAAAGACATCTATGACGCATCTGCAATACCTTTCCACAATGTGTGACCAACTTCTAGTCCTTACCATCTCCAAACAAGTACCAAATAACCCCCAACAAGACAGTACGACCCCTCTTGGTGGTACAACCTGTAGCAAGGAGGTACGACTTATTTAGAAATTGTTATGGCAGCTGCAAATCTCTTCCAATATGCTCAAATATGCTCAATACACCCCTATTCTCCTATGCAGATCAATCACTTCAAAAAGTTCAAGATTTCTTCGTCAAATCAACACCAACATAAGTTCAGCTGAAGCACAAATGAAGCCTCAGAGTGAAGTCTCCTTGAATTCTCTCCTGATGTGATCTTTCACACAAAAAGAAAGGTGATGTTGCAGGGGTTTTCATCCCAACAAATCAATCTATAAAACCTTAGAGTCAGGCTCAAACCAAGTGCACTAAAAAGATTCAATATGAGAGCAAATATCAAATATTCAAGCATAAGGCAAATGAGCCTTCATTCTTTCTTTTTGTTCCTCTCAAACCTAATGCTCAAGAAGAGGGGGTTTAAAATTAATTTTTAATTATTATTCATCCCCTTATCTCTCCATGAGGGGGTGCTCATCCCTAGGCACACAACTTATAACTTTAAGTTACAACTTTATATTATAAAGTTGAGTTATATTATAACTTAAAGTCACCCTTAGAATATAATAACTTAAATATTTATTTAACTTATATTAAATTGAACAATTCTTTAGAAGATTCGACCCCATGAATCTCGTGCCCTAGCTCCTACACTACCCTCATGAAAATAGAAACTGTTTGGCTCATGACTTACTATAAATAGCAAGTCCCTAGAATGACTTCCTAAACACATCCATTAGCCTATAGAAGTCAAGTTATAGGATAACCTTGGTCAAATGATGAAGTGAGCTAGATGGGGGACATTATAGTTTGCCCTTCCCAAGATTGCTTGTCCTCAAGCAACCTCAACTCTAGATGATGTAATATTTGTCCACTCTCCCAGGTGGCATCCTCCATTGGTAAATTCTTCCACTTGACCAAGTACTCTCTAATAACCAATTTTGTCAAGTGTCTCTCCCAGATGTCTATGATAGCCTTTGGTACCAAGATAAATTTCCTTTCCTCATCCAATGGTGGAAGCTCTGTTGATGGAGTTATGTTGTGGCCAAGAGATTTCTTCAACCTGGAAACATCGAATACATTGTGCACCCTGCATTCTGATGGTAACTCAAGCTTGTATGCCACTTCACCCACTCTTTTGATGATTTTGATAAAAGAATAAGGAGGCTGAATGTGTCTTACCACCTTATACCATGTGAAAACATTGCACCTCAATCTAAGGCCTGCACCGTACATGAGATCTAGCTAATGGGGAGATTGTTATCTCTAGATTCATGCAAAAAACCTACCTCTAACAATTATTATGAATACCTTGAAGGAGCTCAACTTGAAATGTAATGATGGAAGCCAACCACCCCACTGTTTCATTATAATCGGTGTGACACCATTCCACCAAGACACTCTCCCCTCTGCCACCTCAACAACTTAACTAACTAATTGATCTTGCCCCTTATCAGGCATATGTTCTTTGATATCAAAATGGAGCAACTTCATCAACTCCATTGGGTAGTCTTGATGGAGCACACCCTCTCCTACCCTTGAGGCCTTCATTGAATCTATCCCTTGATTAGCCACCCAGTCTGCAACCTTGTTTCCTTCCCTCTTGATATGTGACTTCTTGACTTGGTTCAACTGCTTCAGCAACTCTCTAATCTCTGACAACACCTGCTCAAGTCTCCAATTCATTGACTTTCAATTATTAAGGAGGTCAATGATTAGCTTTGAATCTCCTTCAATCCACATGTTTTTCCAGTCCTTTACCAAGGCAATTCTTACCCCTTCAAGTAACGTAGAAGCTTTGGCTAAGTTATTTGAGTCCACCCCTAGAGTAAGAAAGAAATATCCCTTGGGCTATCCCTACCCGTCCTTGAATACCCCACATCCCCCTGCTTTACCAGGATTACCCTAGGCTAGCCCATCAAAATTGAGCTTGATCCAACCCTCCTTTGGTGACCTCCATATTACCTTCTGTTCTTCTTGTAACTTCTCGGTGTTACTCTCCCTCGAACCTAGCCAGCTAAATCTTGGCCACTCATTTGCCCAATTCTGCTCCTTGTCTGTTATCTTCCACTATCTAGATCTCCATACCTCTCCTAGTTCTCCTATCAGGATTTCAATTTGATCCCAAACTAGGTTGACATTCCTTTCCTTGTCATTGAAAACCCTTCTATTACGCTCCAACCAAATATTCCAAATAGCCAGAGCTGGGAAAACCTCCCAAATTATTCTCTGGCCTTCACTTTTAATCCTAAGCTACCAACCTTCTAGTAGCATCTTTACATCCCTTGGAAAGGCCCAGTTGAACCCCCATTGTCCCAAGTACCTAGCCCAAATTTCCTGAGAAAAAAAGCAAGAGATAAAAATATGGTTACCTTCCTCCATGGCCTCTTTCCACATGGGATACCTAGATGAGCCAATTCTGCCCATCTTGACCATTCTTTCCCAGGTCAAGGCTTTGTCATTCCAAGCCAACCAAAGAAAAGTCTTTGCCTTTGGTAAACGCTGCATACACCATATAAGATTGACCACCCCCTCAGCCACTCTAATCCCTCTGCTATAATATCTGTTGTAACCTTCCTTTACTGTCACAAATCCTTCCCCACTGAATTGCCACCTCCTTCTATCCTTGGCCTCTAAGAAAGGAACTTTGCTTATCAGATCTCTTATTTCCCCCTACACCTTCGAATTTTTTACTTCATATAAATTATAGTGGTTTCTTACTAATTGAAAACAAATTAAATTAAAAATTGTCTGTGAATTCACAAATCTATTAGTTATCTCATAAATCAAAGGGATGCAAAGCAACAGTAGAAATATCTAACCATAAATGACACAAAATCTACATATAAAAATTACATATTGAATCTAGAACATGTAATTAAATGCTTATCCTAACATAGGCAAAAGACAATATGATTAATTGAAACAAAAGAATTATACAAAATGACAAGGGTAGTTGTGAGACCTCCTCTCCCATTTCATGGTCATCAAGCATCTTTCCTTTTATTTAAAATGTTCCTCACCTTTTGTTTTTAATCTTTCTCCATCACCTCCATCTTTTCATTTCATACATATATAGGTTTTATGAAAATAGTTCAATTAAACGTCCATGTTATCATAAAATAAGTCTTTGACAGATACACTAATAATTTATATTAGTGATCTCCATTGCACTCTATGCATCTAATTTTATGAAGCCAACATCATAGTCTAGATTGTTAAATACTCAAAGCAAAAATAAAAACTTTTTTTCCTAGTAACTGAAAATACAACCTTGTTCCTTCATTATTAGTGCAAGTCTTACATTGTGCACATTATTATAGTGTTAGCCTATTTTTCATATCACTTCATTTAGTGTCACCAATAATATCCATAAGAAAATTCTCCTAGCCTTAAATGACACAAACAATTCACATCTCTCACAACAATTTCTCTTGCAACAATCTTGGAGATAAACTTCATTGCTTTGTGACAATCAACACATGCTTGAAGGTTCTTAACAACTCTAGTAGTTGTACTAGGGGGGTGTCTAACAAGCCAAAAGTAATTGCCATTTTTTCACTATGGTGGTAGATAAATAATTATTTTTCCTCCTTTTCCACATCACTAAGTAAATGTCTTGAATATGGAAAATACCTTGCTACCTTCATCTCCTAAATTAATTTCTCCAACTCTGCATATATCTCCTATGTGTGTGGATGTGATCTGTCTTTGACACAAAAAGCATGTATCATTTTATGGCCTTCAATCCAACAACATCTACGGATCTTTATAATTCCTTTATCTTTCATCAATCTCCTTACCATTTGAACCTCACACCACTTGTCCACTTCTTAATGGATGTTTGAGAGAACATAAGTCATGGTATACTTTTAGGGTCCAAACAAAAAAGCAACGTCACTATAAATACCCCCAAGCCTATATTCATATGGGATTTGCAGCACCAAGAAAACACATCCACACAACCCTAGCATCTTAATGATAAAGTTTAGGGTGTTCTCAAGATAGCCAACATGGGAAATAAGTCAACCATTCACACATATTGATCAATTGTAGGTGTAATGCAATAAAAGGTTACTAATATGATTGAAGCATGTGTAGCTCTCATCCACTAAACCTGCATGGCTGCATGCACATAGAACACAAGCAAAGCTTGTAATGTCAGGATATGTTCAAGAGTGTTTTGTTAATTCGATGATTTTGAGAACATCCTTGCAAAATTCATTTTGTCCATATCCCAAAACCATTGCATTCCGTGAGACCACATTTCTTTGAAGCATTTTGTCAAACAATTCACATTCCTTATCTATTCTTCCACATTTTCCATACATGCCTACCAGAGCATTTCCAACTATAATATCTGACAAAAACCCCTTTCCATTGTGCTTTGATGGATGTTCATACCCTGTTCCAAAGCTCCCATTTTGGGACAGGAAGGGAGGATGCTGGCTTTACAACTGCCAATTTCATTTTCTTGAAAGTTTCTAAAGCTTGGTCAACAAAAACATTTTCTGCATATCCTGCAATAATGGCATTCCATGAGACCACATTTCTTTGAGGCATTCTGTCAAACCGTTCACGTGTCTTGTCTATGCTTCCACATTTTGCATACATGTCTACCAAAGCAGTCACAACTAGAATATCTAACAAAATTCATCTATCGTTTACGCTTTGATGGATGCCCATATCCTGTTCCAGAGCTCCCACTTGGTACAAACTAGGAGGATGTTGGGAAAGGTTTCTGGCTTTACACCAGCCAATTGCATTTGCTTCAAAGTTTCTAGATCCTTTTCAACAAATCCATTTTGTGAATGTCATGCAATCAGGGGATTCCATGAGAACACATTTGTTTGAGGCATTCTGTCAAATAGTTCATGTAGTTCATGTGCCTTGTCTACACTTCCACATTTTACATATCCTGCAATCATGGCATTCCATGAGATGACATCTGTTTGAGGTATTCTGTCGAACAGTTCACATACCTTGTCTGTGTTTCCACATTTTGCATACATGTTTACAACTACAACATATGACAAAATTCCTTCAATGGATGTCCATACACTCCCATTTGGCACAGACAAGGAGGATGCTATCGAAGGTTGTGGAGTTCGGATTTACACCTGCCAATTGCATTTGTTTGAAAGTTTCTAAAGCCTTTTCAACAAATCCATTTTTTGCATATCATGCAGTCACGGTATTTCATGAGACCACATTTATTTGTGGCATTCAGTTAATAGGTTCAAAGTGGCGCAGGCTGGCAGTATGCTGGCAAATATGAACTGATGGAGTTGGAGATCTGTTTGTTACATATCTGGTTAAACAGTGCGAGTGTAGAAAAAGCACCTACATAAATAGAGAGCGAGAGGGAGAGATATTCAAATTAAAATTATCCCTAATTTAAAACTAACTGCGGGCGGGAGGAGGTGAGGCACTCACGATTTGTTCAAACGCAGTTAATGTTTAACGAAATGTTTTTAAACAGAAACGGAGGGGGACAGAGACCACCACCACATGTCTAAATCAAAGCTTAGAGTGTGCTAGTTAAGCCTAGCCCAGTAGAGGACAGTTGTAGTCATCCTTGTTTTGCCCTTCCATTGGATATTCTTGCAATAGGACAAAATTTATACTGAATCCCGACTGGCTACCTGGGTTGGATTATAGAGAGATGAATCAGAAAGGGGTTTGTCTGCGGAACAATCAGACAAAGTGTTCGATAAATTTTTCTTTTTAATTTTCTCAACATAAACTAGAAAATCCTCAGTATTATGATGATAGATCTGATGAGGCTATTCTGAATGCGAATTCAATTGTTTTTATTTTCTTTGAAAATTCTTAGTATTACATTGAGCTTCTTACTCGGAACACTTTTCAATCAAGGTCAGAAGTAGAGACGTACTTACAAACAGGATGAGAGAAAGGGTCAAAGGGTAATCTTTGTTAAATTTTACAAACTATTTTGTGTAGTTTTACTTGCATGCATTTTCTTCTGACATAGTATTTATTTTATTATAGGGATATCTAGTCCAAGTGCAAAATGCGGCATGAGACGTTCTCAAATTTTACAAAGATTACCCTTTGGCCTTTTCTTCGATCCTGTTTGTAAGTACTACTCTACTTTTGGCCTTGATCAAAAGGTGTTGCCACTAAAAAGCTCAATGTAATACTGAGGATTTTGACAGAAACAAAATGATTAAATTTAAATTCATAACAGTCCCATCAGATGTTGTATCATCATAATACTGAATTTTTTTCTAGAAACACTTGTCAAACACCTTATCTGATGGTCCCACAAACGAACCATCTTTTTTTTATTCGTCTCTTGTGATCCAAACCCTAGGCAACTAGCCTGGATTCGGTATAATCTCGCCCATAGCTTTGTTCCTTCCCTGTGGTAAAGCTGATATATCGGATTTCGATGCCATTGTTTGTAAAGGCAAGAGCTCATTACAAGAATGAATGGTTGAGATTAAAGATAAATGGGTCACTAGGATCAAATGAAAAGAAGAATGGAAGTTTCTAGCAATTTTTACTAGATGAAGGGTAGAGATTAAACATAAATGGATGGATAAGATTTAGTGAGTGGAATTAGGGCAAGGATAGAAGCTTATAGGTCTCTTCCATATGCCAATGGTTAGGACTAAAATATATTGTATGAAAATGAGTGATGAAGATATAAAGTTAGTTTGACTTCACTACGAGTGTCTAGGTTCAATAAATATAGACAACCTTTTAGTTAATCGTGTGACTTCTTAACTAGTCATGTGACTAGCTGAGATTATAACTAGCTTAAATTATAACTAACATACCTACCTTTAGAAAAATACATCTAAAATACACAGAAAGATATCTTATTTCATTTCATATTTTTGTGATTTAAGTTTGACTATTACATAGATTTGTTACTTTATGTGGGCTTTATTTTTATGTCCATTAATATAATCATATTGTTATGTCGATTAATATAATCAAACTATGGTTGTGATGTATTTTCAATTTAAGTCTTGTGTGCTTTCATTTAGAAAAATATGTCTGTTATATATTTTTTAAATATAAAATAGTTACTTTATAATTTTTAGGTGCATTCATTTAATATAAGTATGTGGGCTCTTTTTCAGTTCTTGTGAAAATGGTCACAATCATCCCCTTATTAGTTCTTGAGAATATGGTCATAGTCATTCCCTTATTAGTTTTTGTGAATATGGTCACAATTATCCCCTTATTACTTTTTGTGAATAGTCACATTCATCCCCTTAATGCCACTGTATAAAGGTATTTGTGGATAATGGATAAGAATGGAATTAATTAGGACAAATGAGAATTTAGAGTGTGATTTAAGATTTTTAGACTAATTAATTAATCGATAAAATTATTTAATTAATTGGTGGAATGGTATGTGGGAAAATTAGATTAATTAAATAAATTTTGCTGTATAAACTCATATGAGTTATACCTAACTTAATCATAGTTAGCAGTTTTCATCAATCCAGATTGTATACCTTCTCAAGTTTTGCTATAGATATTTCTCCAAAGGCACTACTAACTCATTCAAATGAGGTTAGTAAATTATGGCGTGAATGGTTTGGCCACCTTAACTACCATTATCTTGAACAACTACAACAACAAAAAATGGTTAATGGATTACCAAAAGTCAAGTGGAATAGCATCAAATTGTTTGCTCATTGATTACATAGGTCCATTGGTGAATCTCTGCAACTTCTCTTGCACGCTAGGCTCAATCTGGCCTTCTATCACTGCATATCGAGGAGGTAGAATTTTGTTTCAAAGCACATTTGAAACATATTTTTTTTTAGGTCATAATCGTCATTGGGAGAGCTCATTGACTCTCACCCTAGTGAGGCCGAATCATAGCATTGAAGGCTCACAAGGATGGCCAAGCTTCATCCTGTTCGGGCATGCATGAAAAGCCAAAGTCAAACCTTGTAACCTACATCCAATGGCACCTTAAAAGGCCGATATCATATTTCACACAGCGGCCAGAGAAGACCGAGTTTGGAAGACATCTATAGAGGCCACTAAGGCCAATGAGGAGGGATACCATAGGAGCAAAGGCATCCACTTTGGATGCCACCCTCTACTCTTTGTAGCTCATGGATCCAAACAACCATACAGGCCTGTGTAGATCGTGGCACCAATGACCACGTTGGACCCAGTCAAGAGGAAATATGTGGGAGTCTTTAGCCACGATGTGGCATTCTCCACCATAAAATTGCCAGCAGCCTTATGCCCAATGGCCCAACACACCCAACATTCACCATTGACTATGGCCAAAGGCATTCAAATGCCCTTGAGGGCCCCACTTGACGGTGACCAAACATGATGGAAAAGCTTTTTGAAAAAGTGTTTTTTACTTGTGATGGTTGTCAAAGTTAATGTCATATGTATCAGCACTATTCATTGTAATTTATGTCACTTTTGTTGACCTAAGAAACTAGGGGGATGACATAAGTAGAGAGGCAAAATAGAAACGGAGGTGGCACAAAGTTTTTAATAATAAGCCCCTGGTCATATGGGCTTTTAAGCCCTTGGTCACACCCTACCATAGGGGCCTTAACTTTTTCACTATCAAGTTTTTTTTCTTCATATATTAGTTTGCACAAAATTTCATTTTCAAGCACATTGAATTTTTTTTTTTTGAAGGTGTAATTTTTTGCATATGCAAAATTGTAAAGACTATAACTTTAGCATACGATCTTGTAATAAAGTCATTCAAAAAGAAAAAGTTGCCTATTTCTTTTACCTCTATCATTCTAGCTACTAATTGTGCTATCATTATAAAGTACCAAATTCAGTTAGGTTTAGGGTTCTTAAACTACTTCATCTCAAAATTGCAAAGCTTGTTGGGAGAGAAACAAAAAGGGAAAAATATTGTTGTATGATGGCATGCACTACTTATAAAGTGCCGCTTTAAGGGGGGTAGATAAGTAAGAAAAGTGCATACAATCACTTCTTCTATCACTAAAGCGCCACCTTAATTCCCAAAACTAAGTTTAAAACTAGATCCATTCATCAACTCTAATAGGGATAAAAAGAGAAAAATGCCACCATCTAAAAACAGAGTTAAACCGATGGGTCATAAGTTCAGTTGTTGGTGATCATATATCACCATTTCTGGAAATGTTTATAAAACTAGAACCTTGTAGAGTCTACAAGATTTTAATGAACCAAAAGTATTATGATGTCATTGGTATAGGCACAGTTGAACTAGGTAATGGTATTCTAAATAATGTATACTATATCCCTAGTTTATTTAAAAATTATCTCTTAGTATATGCACTTACCGATTCTAGAAAGATGGTAGAACTCACTACAAATGCTGCCCTCATCAGAGAGTCCAAAGATAGAAAACTAGTTGCAATTGGTAAAGTCTGCCATCCTGAAGCCTGCTTCATATTTTCACACTTTACAGCTAATGAAGAAGAAGTTAATGTTCATAGCCTAGTACCAATTCAAGGCTTATCTCATTTGGCTCAATATATCTGATTATTAGGACTCCAATAAAGCTATTTTGTTGTACTTGCACTTCAAAAACAAATTGGGAATTGTATATACATTGAATTATAAAGTGTAATGGGGTGAACAATCACTTCTCAAAGAATCATATAGATTCTTTATCTCATTCGCATGTGTGCATATGCACATCCTTTTATCAGGATTTAGTATACCAACTTCTATACACATTGCTGATGATTTGTCTAAATTTTCTAAATATTCAGAAAATATAAAATTTACAACATATTTTGCTTGGAGAGTTCTCAACAACTACATCTGGGTCTACATTGGCATCATCATCATCTGGAGGGGCCATCTAAAGTCCTCTCTTTGTTTTCTCTCTTTAGGAGGAAAGTTTTTTCCAATAGGGTTTTCTTTCTTCCTCCATTTTATGAGAGATGTTTTGTAAATGAGTACCTAAAATGGCACAAAAATAGGACTCATATTTCATAAACCTACCTTAGCTATGCTTAAGGGTGGGGGGGTGGGAGGGGTGTTGGTGTATAAACTCATACGAGTTATACCTAACTTAATCATAGTTAGTGGTATTCCTCACATGTGGAAAGACTAAGTCCTCTTGTTGAGTCATTAATCGATGTGTCGATCCATCTTCAACACATCACTACTATTTTGGAGGGAGGTTAAACCTTGAGCTATTCTCTTGGTTCCTATTTCACCACCTTTCCTATTCTCATGGAGATTTGTTCCTCAAGCTTCACCTATTTATACTAGTTCGGTTGTAAACCAATTAGTTTTGTTTTCAATACATTGCATTTGTGTTTGATTTTTGCTCCATGATTTTGGACTTCTGCTCCCACAATAAATATAATTTATTTAATTAATATGATAATGAATTAAGGGAATAATCCTAATAAATCAATAACGTATATATCTAGTCAATTACTATTAGCATACCTATTTTTAGTAAAATGTATCTAAAATATGTCTAAAGGAGGAGGTTGTTGGTTGTTTTAAATTCCCAACTTGATTTTCATAGCAAACCTATAAAATTAACCACGTATTAATAATCAGTCTGCCTCGAGGGATTGGCCAATGAATACGAGATTTTTGGGATAGAGGGTCTTTTCCTCAATTCCCCTCTTTCTTCCTCTACACTTTAGGCTCTGTGAAAGCAAGGAGGGTGTTCCTAGTAAGTGGGATATTGAATTTGTTTGAAGGCTATT